>OW028576.1:30691746-31941746 GCA_932294295.1 Alitta virens
ATAGAACAGAATTTGGAAAAAATATAAGCCTGAATAGAATAGAATGCAGAGCCAGTTCTGACAGAACTTATCATCTCATCACTACATTTGTCTATGGCAGCTGGTCACATAAACTGAATTATGATCTTGAAACTATACGATACAGTGCAATACATTAAAGTCTGGTAAAACCTCAATTTCCAGACCAACCTATTTGCACGAAATCTAGTTATCATAGCCAATATTGGTCGGAAAATGAGGCTACGCCGCAAGTACAAACAAATAAAGTAGACAACCCATCACTTCAAGTCTTGGCAGAATTGTTTCCCATAAATAACTCTGAACAGCCAATCACCGTGGAAGCTATTGATGAAATCTTTGTTCCCATTATGAGAAATCGATAAGAGATCATGATGACTTTGAACTCTATATTCTATTGATTGTTCCCACAAAAAGATATTACGAATAGCCGATATATAAAATTGTTTTGTCTTTTATTTTATTTATTTATTTTTTAGTTTTATTGTCTAGTTGGATATAGAGCATGGTTGTAACTGTACGGAAGTTTCGTAGCTATGGCGAAACATTCTAATTTGGGGGAGGGGGTGGGGAAATTACCACAAGAGGTCACTGTCATCGTAGCAGTTAAGTATTGTTTGATGAGGTCATCTATATTGTGATGTCATCCATGCAACCATGGTGTAGTGACGTCATCTTATTGTCTTTTTATGTATGTACAGCGGTCTATAAGTGCCCCCTGTAGGCTCTGTTACTTTTTCTCCCCAATGGCAAAGTTTCCATTGACCTTATCAAGTGCACTGGTAAAAATATTCCACACATTTTTAGAACAGCATTACTAAACTAGGTCTTGTTCATTTATATTGAGTGTGAAGAATGTTTTTTTTTTATCATTGCATGGATATTAATTATTAGGATGTTGCAGTAAACTTCTCTTAAAAAGTTGCAGATTATCTGTTTAGACAGCGAATTAAATAGTGGAAATATCAAGCCTTAAAGGGCTGCATGAAATCTTAATTACAGACTTTTTCATATTGTAATCACAATTTTGAATGGTCTAAACACTCCAAAGACACTGTATTTAACCTTGGTGCTGAAACTGTAGAGCCATGTAACATTATCGATAGAAATTCTTAGATGCTCTCTTTATTTTTACTTTATTTGAAAATTTGTATTCTTGTTACTATATTGTTTTGTAGATTAGGTCGTACAGAAGCATTTTGCTTGAGTCATTATTTTGTCATGATTGTATTGTAATTGTATGTATTATTTTGACTCTGATCAAAAACAACATTAAATAAAATTTTACTGCTACTACTAAATATAGAGGTGTGTTCTTAATTGTGAAACTTTATACCTTAATTTCACACCTTTTTTGGACTCAGTAAAGCTTTCTTATAATCATACCAGATGATCTTAATATAGGACACTTAATTCTGAAGTAAGCTATAAATAGAATACATACATAAAATTGCAATAGCTTAACGAAACTTACCAACAAAAAAAACATAAATAATAAATACAGTGCAGTACATGGAGCAAAACTTGGGAAGATCACAGATAAGGGGGTTCCCTAGATAACCCATTGTTTTTCTGACGTCACAATGGGATTGGGGTGGTTATCTGAAAGCGAGGCTGCCCGAGGGAATCCCCATTTAATGGAACGGGAAATACCCCAGGCCGAACAACTGGCAGATGATTGTTAAGTGGCTAAGGGGTAAACTTGCTCTGATAAGTACCCATGGATTTAGTTGATTTTTCCTGATTTGGTTTTTATATTTCTCTTTTATTTAAGGGTGAAGGGGTAATTACATGATTAAGTGGGGGTGGGGGCTGGGGGCCTAGCTCAGTGGTAGTGTGCTGGGCTTCCAACCACAGGGTCCAGGATTCAATTCCCGGTCGAGCCTAAGTTGGATGGCTGTTTCATCCATCGCTGATTGCCATGGTCCCTGCCTGTCCTAATTAGCCCATCAGGTGCAGAAATGCAGGACGTGAAACCCTAATCCACCCACCACCCACCCAACATAATTAAGTGGGAAGGTTAAAGGTAGATTCAATGTTCAATGGCTTGGTATGGCTTGGTTTGGCTTTTTATAGCTAGGTATGGCTTAGTTTGGCTTGGTATGGCTTAGTATAGCTTGGTATGGCTTGGTAAGGCTTGGTATGGCTTAGTATAGCTTGGTAAGGCTTGGTAAGGCTTCGTTTGGTTTCAGGTAGTTCGTTTGCTCCCTTTTAAGTTATTATATGGTTGGAACAATGTTTATGAGTAGAACTTTTTCCTCATCCATAACAGAAGTGAAGCGAAATATTTGCATAGAATAGCTCAAGAAAAGCTTCACTACATGGAGGTCAGCACCTTAGGGTGAAATATCCATCATGGCTGACATTGCTAAGCAGTGCGCATGCGTCAGTGCCTGTTGCCATGTCAACAACGCTACGGACTAATATAGGTGGCGCTGGAGATTGCCTTAGCTTTAGTTACCTCCCTAACAGGAAAGCTAGTCTGAGCCAAGTGTCAAGACGGGTGGGGAAAGCAATATGTTACGAAAGAACGAAACAAACAAACAGAGAAGGAAAAAAGGAAGGAAAGAAAAGACGATGGATAGATAGATAGATAGACAGATAGACGGAGTAGATAGACTGATAGATAGATAGATAGATAGATAGATAGATAGATAGACAGACAGACAGATAGACAGTGCGACAGACAGATAGATAGACAGATAGACAGATAGACAGATAGATAGATAGATAGATAGACAGATAGGTAGTTTTCATTGATATATACAGGCAAAACAGCACATCCTTGCTGTACAGAATATAACAGCGGTTTTCAATATCCAAACACAATCCTCAATACAGAAACAAAACACCCTTCAACACATAAACTTAACACCCTACAAAAAAACCCCTTATCACATGCTACGCACATAGTCCCACGTGACGACGGAATTATGACGTCACAATGGCTCTACCCTCTGTCCATTGTGTAAAACAATTGCCTGCAAACAGTGATTTAGTTCTCAGCCTGAGGCAGGCTCGGCTTTAGCACATCATAAACAACAGAAAGACTGCAGGGAGAGAGAGATAGATTGATTCAAGCTCATGGAGAGGAGAGGAGAGGAGAGGAGAGGAGAGGAGAGGAGAGGAGAGGAGAGGAGAGGAGAGGAGAGGAGAGGAGAGGAGAGGAGAGGAGAGGAGAGGAGAGGAGAGGAGAGGAGAGGAGAGGAGAGGAGAGGAGAGGAGAGGAGAGGAGAGGAGAGGAGAGGAGAGGAGGAGAGGAGGAGAGGAGGAGAGGAGGAGAGGAGGAGAGGAGGAGAGGAGGAGAGAAGATAGGAGAGGAAGAGAGGAATAGAGGAAGAGAGGAAGAGAGGAAGAGAGGAGGAGAAGAGGAGAGGCAGAGAGAAAGAGAGGTAGAGAGAAGATGAGAGAAGAGAGGAGAAGAAGAGAGGAAAAGAGGGGAGGAGAGAGGAGAAGAGAGGATAAGAGAGAAGAGAGAGAAACTGATTGACTGATTGACGGATTGACAGATTGAAAGACTGATTGATTGATTGAGTTAAATATCAGTCTCATCTTAGTATAGTTTAGATTTGTCACTTTATGTGGGTAGCTACCAGAGGCAAGTGTAATGATGAGATGATAAGGCTTGATTGATTCCATAGGATTCCACAATGTCTCAGTAAAATAAATATTCAGCAGAGAGACAACAGAGCAACATTATAACGCGGAAAGATCCAGAAAGATGTAGAAAGAATGAGAAACCAAAAAAATCACCATCACAATTGATCAATTGTTCGGTTCACATTGATAAATGAGCCTTTGCTAAGATAACAGAAGCTGTCACGCGGAGATGGGGCTTAACTCTCGCATTTTCTCGCGAGACTAGGAGCCGAGATCTCGCCCCAAATCTCGGGAGGTCACGTGGTGTTACCCCCAACATCCGGGGCTTAGGGAAAATGAAACTGTCGATCAAACGGTTTGTAGCAATTTGCTCCTGAGACAAAATTAAGCTGCACGAATCAGTTTTCTGACACAGCGAAACCTCTTCAATGAGGCCATGGGTTATAATATTTGCTTATCTTAACGGTGAGACGGTCTCAATTGTATAAATAAAAATACAAAAGAGCTGCATTATTGATATAAATTTGGTCTTAATAATGAGGTGGTCAATAGTGAGGTGATGTTTATAATGAGGTGGCTTTTTTTTATGGTCAAGTGGTCCTAATATTGAGGTGGTCTTAAGAGTGAGGTGGTTTTAACAGTGATGTGGTCGTAACAGTAATGTGGTATTAACAGTGAGGTGGTCTTAATAGTGAGGTGGTCTTAGTAGTGAGGTGGTCTTCACAGTGAGGTGGTCTTAACAGTGAGGTGGTCTTAGTAGTGAGGTGGTCTTAGTAGTGAGGTGGTCTTCACAGTGAGGTGGTCTTAACAGTGAGGTGGTCTTAACAGTGAGGTGGTCTTAACAGTGAGGTGGTCTTAACAGTGGGGTGGTATTAGGAGTAACGTGAAACTCCAAAGATCTGTCTTGGACTACTATATATAATCATAATGCAGCTTTTAGTAATCTTACTTCAAAAATGACTTCAGGCGGTCCAAATAATGAGGTGGTCCTGATAGTGATTTGGCCTTAATAGCTAGATAGTCTTAACAGTGAAGTGTTATATATTGTGAAGGGATCTTAATAATTAGTTTTGACAATGAGGTGTACTTAACACTGAAGTGGTCATAGAGGTAATCCAAAAGTGAGGTGGTCTTGATAGTGAGGTGGTCTTGATAATGATGTGGTCTTGATAGTGAGGTGATTTTAATTGTGAGGTGGTCCTAAAAGTTAAAAGTGAGGTGATCTTAATTGTGAGGTTGTATTAATAGTGAGGTGGTCTTGATAGTGAGGTGATATTAATAGTGAGGTGGTCGTAATCGTGAGGTGGTCTTGATAGTGAAATGGTCCCAAAGTGGGGTGGTCTTAATATTGAGATGGTCTTGATGGTGAGGTGGTCTTGATAGTGATTTGATCTGAATAGTAAGGTGGTCTTATATTAGCACCCAACTGTATTTTTTCTCTGCAACTCATGACTAAATTCCCCTCAAGGACCAAGCAATTCATTTTCTCTCTTTTCGGAAAAAGATAAATTTATGAGCAAAGAATCAAGACGAAATTAAGAAGATTAGAAACTTAAAGATAAATCCTCGACCATTATCAGTAATGAGCAAAGTCATTAATATGGTAGACCTCGCAATATCGAAAGTCTAACAGGAAATTTGCTCGCTCACAAAATATTTTAACATTCAGAAGTGAAATCAATTATATCTATAGAACGCAACTCAATTATTCAGTTTTGATAAAGATGTGATGTTAACCTAATAATTAATATAAGTAAGTAAAACTTGTATCATCATTAATTATGAACATTAAATTTACTGCGGTGGGAAAATGTTTCTGCAAACTAAATAAATTGCCAGTGCTTTTTACTCAGTGTCTATGCTGAGGCAAATAAAAGACCCCACACATGGGGTAAATACGTAGCGAGGTCTGAACTCCAAACAGCCTTATCATCTCATCATTATGTCTGCTTCTGGCAGACGGGTCATATTTTATAAGTTATAAGCATTCTAAGCTTCATTGTGACATCGTAGACATTGTAGACAAGAAGTTTTACACAAAAGGAGACAGTCAGCCACAGAAATATAAAAACAGATAAAGCTGGTGGGTGGGTGGGTGGGTGGAGTGGGGCTTTACGTCCTGTATTTCTGCACCTGTTGGGCTAATTAGGACAGGCAGGGACCATGGCAATGAGATGATGGATGAAACAGCCGTCCAACTTAGGCGGCTCCACCGGGAATCGAACCAGGGACCCACATATACAGAAAGGGTAACACTAAAAGAATGGACACTGTAGAGTCAGACTACACATCCTGTCTCTGTGACAGTTAAAGAGTTAGTCTGGGATGTACATAGCTACCCCTAGAACCGTGTGCTGCATAGCCAAACAGCCCAGCAGTCTGTTAGGAAAACAAAGTGTGTATTTTTTCTCCTAGTACACCATTTCACATACTACCGTAAACGTCAACATCAAAGGAGAGATTAACGTCACAAATCACGTGGTACGGTGGCCACTGATGCATGTTGGGAATGGCTGCAAACTAGGAGAGGTTCCATGGACCAAATTTCGCCACCTGAGACCACCAGGGGTAGCTGAGTGCTCATTTAAATTCAAACGGCGTCCACCAGGCCTAACAGACTGATCACTACATTCAGGCAACAACGGACTAAGTTTGGTATAAAGTGATCAGGTAGTTTGGTGCTGCAAACACTTTCAAAATAGCGTAGAAAAGTTTGCTACAAGCTGAGTCAGTGTTTGTTATGCATCGGGTTTTTACGAAGAAAGTGATGTTTCATACTCAAATTTAAATAAACTCAAATATGTCAGTCAGCCATTCAGACACTCGGTCAGTTGACTAGTCAGTCAGTCAGTCAGTCAGTCAGTCAGTCAGCACGGCAGTCAGGCAGTCAGTCAGGCAGTATATCAATCAGTCAGTCACTCTATCACTAAATTAGTCAGTCAATCAGCCAGTCAGTCAGCCAAACAGTCAGCCAAACAGTCAGGCAGCTTGTCAGTTAGTCAGCCAGTCAGTCAATCAGTCAACAGTCAGCTAGTCAATCAGTCTGTAAGTCAGTCAGTCAGTCAGCTAGTCATCCGCAAGTCAGTCAGTCAGTCAGTCAGTCAGTCAGTCAGCTAGTCAGTCAACCCATCAGACAAAAATAATACCCTACAACCCTTCATCAAATTTTAGCAGTTTTAGCCCCAGACTTTTCAAACCATGTCAATCATTGTTTTAACATAGCAGATATTTTATTGTTGCTGACTGGCCGCTTGACCACAACAACTTTCTTGGATGACCTTTGCCTGTTTCGTTAGTAGTCAAGCAACAACAAGGCAACAACCTTGCTTGTTTGGCTGTTGTACAGGCGAAATAGTAGATGTCAGCTGTCACCTGACATAAGCCTTAGTTCCTCTGACGACCAACAGGTGGCTTAATGGTGGCGATAACAGGGGATCTTGTGCTAATCTAGTTTTGTTTTGTGAATAATGGATGTTTCTTTTTTTGTGCGATTGTACTGACGCGGGGGTGTAGTTTCTTGGATTTATAATAAAGACCAATACAGTTGAACATCGCCTTCAAGAGCATTTACCTCACTATTTTAAGACCGGCCTTGGAAATCACTGAAGTGGTCTGAATAACGCAGTGGTTTTGTATTTGGGTCTTATCTCAATAATGATAAGATAATCTTTGTTTCATTTAAGTGGTCTTAATATCGAGGTGGTCTTAATATCGAGGTGGTCTTAATAGTGAGGTGGTCTTAATAGTGAGGTGGTCTTAGTAGTGAGGTGGTCTTAATGTGGTCTTAATGTGGTCTTAATAGTGAGGTGGTCTTAATAGTGAGGTGGTCTTAATAGTGAGGTGGTCTCAATATAGAGGTGGTCTTAATAGTAAGGTGGTCTTAATAGTGAGGTGGTCTTAATAGTGAGGTGGTCTTAATGTGGTCTTAATAGTGAGGTGGTCTTAATAGTGAGGTGGTCTTAATAGTGAGGTGGTCTTAATATTGAGGTGGTCTTAATGTGGTCTTAATGTGGTCTTAATAGTGAGGTGGTCTTAATAGTGAGGTGGTCTTAATAGTGAGGTGGTCTTAATAGTGAGGTGGTCTTAGTAGTGAGGTGGTCTTAATAGTGAGGTGGTCTTAATAGTGAGGTGGTCTTAATATTGAGTCTTAATAGTGAGGTGGTCTCAATATAGAGGTGGTCTTAATAGTGAGGTGGTCTTCATATTGGGTGGTCTTAACTGTGCTGTATTATAATATGAACGTTATGTTTACTTTGTATATGTAATCGTTGATCAGTTATGTTAGCATATATTGAATAAATCTGAATATTTATTAATACATTTCCATTATTTAACATAAATTGATTATGTGACATGATCAAATTAGCATAGAGGTGGTCTTAATGTGGTCTTAATGTGGTCTTAATAGTGAGGTGGTCTTAATAGTGAGGTGGTCTTAATAGTGAGGTGGTCTTAATAGTGAGGTGGTCTTAATAGTGAGGTGGTCTTAATAGTGAGGTGGTCTTAATAGTGAGGTGGTCTTAATGTGGTCTTAATAGTGAGGTGGTCTTAATAGTGAGGTGGTCTTAGTAGTGAGGTGGTCTTAATAGTGAGGTGGTCTTAATAGTGAGGTGGTCTTAATATTGAGTCTTAATAGTGAGGTGGTCTCAATATAGAGGTGGTCTTAATAGTGAGGTGGTCTTCATATTGGGTGGTCTTAACTGTGCTGTATTATAATATGAACGTTATGTTTACTTTGTATATGTAATCGTTGATCAGTTATGTTAGCATATATTGAATAAATCTGAATATTTATTAATACATTTCCATTATTTAACATAAATTGATTATGTGACATGATCAAATTAGCATATGATTAGTATACTGCTACAGCTTGCCATAGTTACATTGTTTTAGACTTTCAAATCTTGATATTAAATTGGCTTTAATAGTGAAATTGCCTTAATTGGCAGTACCACATTTGTGATCAAGAATATATTCAACAATGTTTTGCTTTGCGTTGCAATTAAGATGACCCAACCATTAGCTATTTGCAGAATAGCTTGATTTGGCTTGTTGCATCTCCTGACAGTTGTTCTTAGTACCTATATGCCACAGTGGTGAGAAAAAATTCTTGCAAAAATAGTTACATATCCGCCTAATTGTAGTAAATAGCTTTATATGACTTAAAATGTAATAACTACACTGAGACAATCAAGAGCAGTCTAATTGGCAAAGTTTCCATTGACCTTATCAAGTGCACTGGCAAATAGTCAATACATAGATAGACAAGAACTTCAATTAGAAAATTTGTTTAACTCCAAAATGTTGCTTATAAATGTGTAAGGTGGTGTGGACTCCAAGCCTATCATTTCATCATTACATCTACTATACTGAAACTATCAAGAGCAGTCTAATTGGCAAAGTTTTCATTGACCTTATCAAGTGCACTGGCGAAGTATTCCATACATAGGTAGACAAGAACTTAGATTATAAACTTATTTTACACTAAAATCTTGCTAATTTAACGAATGTACAGGAACTTTTCTCCACCACTATAGAGTTCAATGGTCATCTTATCTAAGTTTCTGACATATAGGTCACTGACTTTAGTAAACTATATCTCACACTGTAGTCACTAAGATCAGACGTTTTCTTGATGAATCTTAGCTATCAGCAGATTAGGCCTACCACCTGTGTTTTCGACTTCAAGGAAGAACACTTTTTATCTGACACCTTCCTAGTAATAGGATTTCCTGGAAGCATTTTCCTTTCTTGTCAGTTTGCTGTAGGATAATTTTTTTTTGCTCGACTTAAAAACTGACTTTAATTAATTTTAACAAGATAGTCTATCACAATATGGTATTACCTAAACTAAATTATGCTTCCGACACTAGACTTAAATACATTTTGTAACACCTTCTATGCTACTTCAGTTGGGCTATGTTGCAATGAAAATCTGGATATGATTTTCATTACAACAGAGCCCAACTAAATTAGCATAGAAGGTGTTACAAAATTGATAGATTTTTGAATATCTTAATTAATTTTAACCCCATAGAACAAAAACCCAGCTCTACGAAGATTGTTTGACAGTTATAAATAGTTCATTATCAGTGGGTATAATTGTATTACACTGACAGGCCCAGCTGGACTTAGTTAATACTGATGGCCGCTTGGTGCGCTGACCACTGCACTGGCTACTATTGACCCCAATAGCAGATGAACGTCTTAGGTCTTTACAGATGAATATGCGACGCAACCTCAAAATTGAGACAAGATAGGCATTAATGACGAAAATGGTTGTTATAGGTCCTATGGCAAGATCCGACTTAAATGTGTGGGCAGACCTACCTGGCTGCTGTATAGACATACAGACAGACAGACAGAAAGTATTTATTTTGATCATAAACTTGCAATTTACCTTAACAAAAATAATCAAGGAAAACTGGTTATATTATGGTCATAGGAGACATTCACTAAGGTCAAAAGCCGCTGACGTGCATGCCACCTATGAGCCATTTGGTGTTATAACATATGAATATTGGCTACATATGGACGGAACATCATGGTAAGGATTGCAAGTGCTACAAGCAGGACAGTACCAAATTGTTACCTATATTTACATTAATTGTTTTAATCGCATGTTTGCTGATGGGCTACCTTGTACTGCAAACATAACAGTTTGGATTAGTGCAGTCTGTTTGATAGGCATTGATATATACCCTTTTTAGATAGAATGATAAACCATGAAGACTATGTGTGCTCATTTTATGTATGATAATTTTTGGTGCTTGATTAATTAGTTGTGGTAATCTATGTTTGATATAAGCGAGTTGTATTGCTCTGTTATTAACACCAGCCAATCAGATCATCTGTTGAGGATCACAGGTGCAGTGTCCCAATAGTAACTTGTCTCAGATTTAGTTGAATAATCTACGCGCAAACGTATGTTTAATTCGCATATTCGCAGTTCTTGAAAGTAGTGTATCTCAGGAACTATGCATCCTACAGGCTTGCAATTGGGCTTAAAAATTGCAGAATGGACCATTTTCCATATGTTGGTGTAACAACATTTTGCTCTAGAGGCTCAGAATTTTGAGATACAAATAGACAAAAAACTGATTTTCTGCATCTGCAGCCATGTTAGGATGCCATCACAAAAACTGCATGAACCAAGCATGATCTTAGGTAGCCAAGCGAGCATGGCCATTTATGTCTGAGTTCGCAGAATGAGGGCATGCAGCAGTGCTTGTATTTTTCGCGGGATTATAAGTGCATGAGGTTTTACACCCTTCCTACTTATCTAAATCGTTTATACTGAAAAATAATGAGTGCACACACTATTACTTATCTTAACATGCTGTTTTTTTTACAGTCACCATTTTCATGCAGTTCAACTTAATAAATTGCAGCATTACGGAATTCGAGGAACAGCACTAAAATGGTTCTATACTTTTTTAACAGACAGATGTCAAACAGTAAATATTAACAATTTTTTTTCTGAAAAGCATTCTATTACTTGTGGTGTGCCACAGGGCTCTGTCCTTGGCCCCCTCCTGTTCTTAATCTATGTAAATGAACTTCCTAACATTTCTAAACTTGCTAAATTCATAATATTCGCAGATGATACTAACATAATATATTCTGGTCCAGATATTCAAAATTTAGTGAGAAAAGCTAATGATGACTTAAAAAATGTCAATAAATGGTTTTTGTGCAGTGAATTATCCCTAAATGTCATAAAAACTAAATATGTTATATTTGCAAATAAAAGTAAACTCAAAGTAAATTCCCTAGAAAATTTTGAAATTCTTGTAAATAATATAAAGATTGAAAACACTAAAGAGATAAAATTTCTTGGAGTCACTCTACAAGATGACTTAACCTGCACTTCACACATTCATGATAAATGCAGGAAAGTTTCCCAGATACTAGCAGTCCTAACAAAATTAAAACATAATTTACCTAAACACACACTAAAAACGATCAATAATGCGCTCATTGAACCTCATTTAATCACTTACCAAATAGTGCACTAAAGAGATTAAACTTACTCCAAAAAAAAGAGCAATTAGAACCATTAACAAGGAAAAATATATAATAGCCACACTGAACCTCTGCTCAAAACTTCAAAATTCCTCAAAATAAATGATTGCTATATAATGAAATGTTGTAAACTGTATCATAAAAAATTGAAGGGCATACTACCAAATCACCATAGATCACAGCTATTAACAAAAGCTGAATATTTACGGAACAATATACATACACGCCATTTACATGACATACATATTTTCCCCATAAAAACTGAATTAGATTAAAGGCTGAATTATAGTGTTGGTACAATTTGGAATAACTTGCCAGAAAGCCTCAAGTCATTAAGTAATATATCACAGTTTTCCTTTTCCAAACAGCTAAAGAAATTCTACCTTTCTCAATATCAGGATAATTGTAATGTAGAAAACTGTTACACATGCAGTAGGTAAATTCATCCAATTTTATCTGTTTGTCAAACCTTCTCCCTTCATAAATTTAGAATTAATTTCCTATTGATATTTGTAATTGACATATATCGCAACCGCTGATATTTAAAATTTGTATGTAAAATGTAACTTATGACATGACATGTATTCATATTCATCCTCATCTTCATTCACTCTCATCACCATACTTTCCCCAGGGCCATACAACCTTCAAGCATTGCTTTTATGTATGGACCCAGGCAACTTACATAATATAATTATATTTATTTAGTATATTGTAACCTTGTATTGCAAATATGACTGTAATTGCCGAAAATTTTTATAAATTCAATTCAAAATTTTAATTACTCATTTTCAATTATGTGAAATATTGAAAGTTGGCACTGATGCGTGTATACTGTCCAAATTATATTTATTCAACCTGTTGCAAAACGAAAAATGACAGGACTGCTACCAGGCTAGATCTGAGGTGGGTCTTGAGTTTATATGAAAGAGGACAATGTTTACTATGTGCCAAATTTCATGCTTCTGTCCACATTTGAACAATTCACCTGCTAGCCACTGAACTAGAAACAGTATTGTCCAGGTAAATTAGAAGCCACTGAGCTGTGCTGTTATATTGAGTTATTGATAAGTTCTATGGCATCAGCCATTGCCACATTGCTACTAAAAATATCTCTTTATTATTCGTCTGAAACTGTTTTACATCTACCAGAAAATAATAATACCTAAATAATTCAAGGCACACAATAGGGTATTTATAAGTTCTACTTACAATTGAGGACATCAAAAGGAATTTTAGAGGAACCTTACCTGAAAGAGATGAAAAGAGGCATAAATCTTTTGCAACAAATTCATTCACAATTCAACAAGAGTTCTGGAAAGGCATTGATTAATGATTTGCAGAGGCTGGTATTGTACTTTATGTCATTGTATTTCATTGTATTGCATTTTATTGTATTGTATTGTTTTGTATTGTATTGTATTTATTATTAATTGTATTGTATTGTATTGTATTGTATTGTATTGTATTGTATTGTATTGTGTTAATGTTTCATATTATATCAAGGATGACAGTCTCAACCTGCTACAGGCAAACATAATGACGAAATACTATGAGTATGAGTCCACACCATTACGAAAGACTTATAAATTAGGTCTAAAAGTATGGAACCTCGCTATAACGAACACCCCAACACAACATTTCTGACCATAATAGTGAGGTGGTCTTATTAGTGATTTTAAATATAAGTCAAGAATAAAATTAAATAGGTCAAAGGTAAACTGTTGTTTTTAGATGCGAAGTTGCCTTAATATTGACATTTCCATAATAGCGAAGTAACTCTGTATATAACTAGTCTCCAACACTCATAATTATCTTAGCATATATTTTCTTTATTTACCACTGCAAAAACATATCTGTTAGAATGGGAAATATCTATTGTTCGGTATTATGAGAATTGCATAAACTGCACAAACAATCTGTCGGCGTTCCTTTGGTGTATATTTTATGAGTAAGTCACAGACAAAAGAAAAAAATAGACAATTTGCTCTTAGACAAAACATATCATTTCCATTACCTTGTTGACGCTGTTGTTTAATTCATAAAAAAGGACAGGTTTTTTTAAATGAGTGACAGGTGAAGATTTCACTTAGACTGACATTCTATTACGCCTGTCTAGATTTAAGGTGTCTATGGATAACTGTTTGCCAGTGTCTGGCTGTCTGTCTACTGTGCTGTCCAGATTTGTTGGTCAGACTACTTTAATTGATTATTTTCTTACTTTATTTCCTTCATTCTTTCTTTCCTATTTATTGCCCCCGTATTGTTTTCTGCCATTTTTTCTGTCTTGTTTTTGTTTGTCCTTTTATCATTCATTCTGTCAGTTTTTCTTTCTTTCTTATTTGCTTTAGTTTCCTATCTATCTATCTATCTATCTATCTATCCACCTATCTACCTATCCATCTATCTATCTAACTATCTATCTAACTATCTATCTGACTATCTATCTATCTAACTATCTGACTATCTAACTATCTATCTATCTGTCTATCTATCTATCTGTCTATGTCTGTCAGTCTGTCTGTCTGTATATCTATTCATTCATCTACCTATCTATGTGGCTATCTATGTGGCTATCTATCTAATCTATCTATCTGTCTGTGTTTCTATGTATATATCTATAGATCTATCTATCTATTTATCGCTGTTTTCTATCTATCTATCTTTAAATTAGCAGAACAAAATTATTTCCTCTAAACCACTTTATTAAACATCGTCATTTCTTGTCTCATTCCCTGTATGCAGCCCACATACTTTTGACATGCGCACAGCAGCTAACCAATTCACGTGACTAACATCACAAGACAAGCAGCTGCAAGTGCCCGGATGTACTGATTAATCTAATCAACTCATTTTGTAGGAGAGATGTTTTGTCTTTTCCTGATTAGTTTATTATATCTATCTATCTACCTGTCTATCCATCTATCTATATATTTATCTATCCATCTATCTATCTATATATACTATCAAGCCATTTAGCTATCTAGCTATCTGGCTATCTATCCATTTACCTATCTATCTATCTATCTGTCTATATATTTATCTATCTATCTACCTATCTATCTGTTTGTCTATCCATCTATCTATCTCTTTACCTGTCTATCTATCTATCTATCTATCTATCTATCGATCCATCCATCCATCTATTAATCTATCCATCTATCCATCTATCTATCTATCGATCCATCCATCCATCTATTAACCTATCTACCTATCTATATATCGATCCATCCATCTATCTATCAATCTATCTATCTAGGATCACAAATGTGTGTAACAATTGTCCATATTCATTCACTCATTCACTTATTCATCCATTCATTCTTTCATAATCATTTCATAGATTGATATTTATCCAATAATTTTACTTAATTATATGTGACAATTTTGATTATTTAGGGCTCAATTTGACGAATTATTATCAGAATGTAAACAAATCACGCCAACATTAATATCTTACAACAAACACGAAATTAAATTAAACTAGAATCATTTGAAATATTTTCCATGCTGTTTATTGGCAAATTAATTTCTCCGGAGAGAATTCAATCAGTCATAAACAACATCAGATGAAGCATTAAGGTTGAAAATATGAGCTGTCTCTTGCTAAATGAAGTGTCATAGAAAAGTGTCTTAGAAAAGTGTCATAGAAAAGTGTCATAGAAGTGTTGAAGTGTCATGAAAAGTATGAGGGGAAAAGTGTCATAAAAAAGTGTCTATGAGATTGAAAATTGGACTTTTAAGTGCAGTTCTTAAAAGCTCGAAATTAGGACCACCCTTGGTGCTAAATTTGCTGATCTTAATAGCTCAAGGCCCAGAGGCCATAAGCCGTAAATATAAACTGGTAAGAGGTCACATGACCCACGATTATTGTAGAATTCAGCAAAACGTCAATCTCGCGCATGTGCAAAGAGTACCCTTGGTGTTCTTCAAGTGATATTCTCGAACGGTAAGGCAAACGTCATGATGAGCATCGTCGATTGACAAGTTTTATCATGTTTTTATTAATTATGTGCTCTGTTATTTCACCCTATATATTTATCTGGGTCAACCATAACTTTCGTTTTTGTTTTACTGAATATATTATTGTTTTGGAAAGATTTTTGTTGGAGTCTCTCTGAAGTCTGGGGGGCACCTCAGCAGCGACACTCCATGTCTTGGAGGTGTCCCCTCATATTACATATACAATGAATATAATTATTTCTTGTATATATGTTATGACTAAATGTAGTTGATATATGTAATATGAAATAAATTATTTTGATTCTGAACTCGAGGTTATCTAATGTATTAGTGAGGCTATAAACATTAAAGTTAATAATCATTAATAATGATTGTGGATCATATTAGTGAAGTAGTCTTAATAGTGAGGTATACTACACTGCAGAGAAAATACTGAGGTTAAAAAATTAGTGGTTTTAAGTTTCATTATAAATTAATGACTCTAATTTTCATAAACATTATTTAATGTCTGGAACAATGAGTGAATTTATTTCTAAAAAATAAAATGTGTGTATTATTCCAAATGGCAGTATAGTATTAAAAAAGATGTAAAATACAATGCAAAAAATCCATTTAGTTCATTTTAATTCTTAAAAATAAAAATGTTTCAAAAAAATAAAAGTGGTTTTAAGAGGGGGTTGGTTTCGAAGTTTTGTTCCATGGTATTAAAGGGGAACTAACCCCTTGAGCACTTTACCTCTCAGATGTTAGCTTGGGTCCATAGAAACACATCCACGCTATTCAAAACTTGCATATGTGCCCTGGTAAAGCAATATCCTGCATTTATTGCTCCGTTTTGTGAACCACGGAGGCCGCCATTTTTGATTTTCCCTGTGTTTTGCACTGATCGGAAATACGTCACTGTTGTACTATAAATCTCAGCCAAGTATTCTGGAGGCTCAGCATTGCAATTCTAGTGAGAACAACTGTCAACAACAGTTTTAGATACAGTTAATTGCATTTTCAGAGCAGTTCTTACTGAGTGTCAAGTAATTGCCATTGAACTATTTGAGACAATGCAATTAGAGAGAGAGAGAGAGTTTATTAGATCAAATTAAATAAAACAAACAAAAGAAGCAAGGCAAAACAATAAGCAGTAAATAAATAAAATAAAATAAAAAAAGTCTAAATACATCTTATAATCCAATTACCTTGATCAGGAGACATCCACTAAGTTCTTATCTATAAAACGCTGACATGGATGACACCCTCAAACTCATATTTTAAAAAAATATATATATTATCAAATTGAAAATTAGTTTTTGATATTAAAATTTATTTTAAACTGGTAGGCCTACATTACATGTATCTAGCAACGCAAACCAACATACAATTGAAATAAGCACAATTTGGTAATTAATATATACTAATCTTGGTAAAGGAGATGATGCCCTTAAAACATCCCCACTAACACTATATATACTCTAAATATAGATACTATGAAATATATTTATACAATAAATAATACTGCACACTGCCCCTAAGTATTATGTAACATATTTTATTTACAAAGCAAATAAGTTCAGAAACAAAATCTTATTTGCCCATGCCTATACACCTAAATTCTTAGATACAAATTGCTCATTGCAATTAATGCAATAATTATGCTGTATTCCCAAAAGAATTGTAATTAACACCCTTTATGTTGTTGTGCTATATGTTCTTGTTATAATTGCAATGAACAATGTAATGACTTTTAATCAACAGGATTATGAATTGATTCATATGGCTGAATGCATATATGGCCTAGCAGTGTACATAAGTGACGTCACTGTCTTGCGTGCTGTGTGCAATAATGGCGGCCCCCAGCATGTCGGCGATTGGTGCAAATTACACTTTTAATTGGCTTGAAATCATATCAAACTAGAGTTTAAGACATTTCCTTTCGCTGCAATATATTATTTGACAATTAATTGAACTTTTGAAATTAAGATACAAACTTCCATTAGTTCCCCTTTAAGGAAAACTTTTCTCATATTCTTGTGCAATTTTGGTCAATTCTTTCCAAGCCTACAACCTTTTCCAAATTTACATATATATCTATATACAATTGCCAAAACACGTCAAATTGACAGCAATTTCTTGCTTTTTGGACCCAACTTAACAGTAGAGGGCGTCCAATCAATATTTCACAAACTTTTCGAGCGTCTAATTTTCCCCGGAAGCGACAGCTGCAACAATGCGCATGACATTGACGGGTCACCTGACTTCAAAAGCAAAAAAACAGATCGAAATATCTTTGACGGGTACCTGCTTTTTCAGGTCCCCTGTCAACTCCACTATTCATTGATTTTTGCGCATCGACAAAATATGGGGTAACACTACAGAAAATGCGAGAAATAAAAAAATAATAAAAATACTAGAAAAAAATAAACATAGAAAATGATTATGTGTCAATAGATATAATACCATCCTAAAGTATGGAAATACTTTTTTTTCTAAATGATTAATTAGTGAAGCATAATGTTTACCTGCAGATAATAAAATAGCAATAATTACTGACAGTTTATGATCTAAGAAAATTATTTTAGTAACTGAAAATTGAGAAAATAAATCAAATACAAAAACTTATGTGTTTGGTAATGTTATTCAATGTAATGTAATGTAATGTAATATTGGACTGTCTCTTATCACTACACCCATGCAGGCCAATCCCGAGTCTTTCTCAACTCCCTGGAGAGTATTCAGACTCCATATGCTTATAGACAGCCACTGACATTAACTTTTGAATGATACTAGAGAATCTGATGTCATCTTTAATAGTAAATTCAGTCATATAAACTTGTAAACTGCAATGATAAATGCAGTGAACCCATAGCCATAGACAGCCACTGACATTAACTTTTGAATGATACTAGAGAATCTCATGCCATCTTTAATAGTTACTTCAAATACAGTTTAAATTTGCCTTAATCTTAGTCATCTTTCACATAATGTTGGCTTACAATAAATCTTACTTAATTTAAAAAAAAATTATTTAAGGTGTTAAAGTAGTAAATTTTATCTAAAATGATCTTGTGCCTTAATAACGTTTAAATTATTATGATATTAACATAAAAAATCTACCTGATTACAAAATGAACAACCATCTTACTACGAAATGACGTTCCAAGTCTTTAAGACATCGCAATTTACTTGTTAAGGCACCAGCCCTTAATACAGCGCGTTCTAATTGGCAATTAAGTGCAATAGCTCTTATGCAATTGCCTAGGGGTTTTCCATTAACCCCTGCTTCTCCCTTAATGTGCTTTTATGCTCAAAGACTTGTTTTGCTCTCACAGCTATTTTTCCCTCATGACAAATTTTCAAAAACATTTCACCATAATTGAGAATGTTTAAACTCATTCTGCCCTAAAAATATCAGCAATTAAATTTAAATCACAACTGGGAGTTTTGCAGGGATATTTTAAAAAAAAATAAGTTGGTTCGGTCTATGTTTCCCATTGAGAAACTATTTTCTTTACTGTAATTATTTCATCATGAATACAGTGGTGTGCACAAACACACATGCTTAATCTGCAAATTTGTTTTAATTTTAAGCTCTTATCTAATTATGTATGGGGTATTTTGCCAGTGCACTTGATAAGGTCAATGGAAACTTTGCCAATTAGACTGCTCTTGATTGTCTCAGCATACCTATCACATTTTCACATTAACAGATTTCGTAAAATTAGGAGGATATGTATCTGTTATGCAAAACATTTTTCTGTCAATATTTATAATAGTTGTCCAAAACAATTACTACTTCTATTCTCCTCTCCTCTCCTCTCCTCTCCTCTCCTCTCCTCTCCTCTCCTCTCCTCTCCTCTCCTCTCCTCTCCTCTCCTCTCCTCTCCTCTCCTCTCCTCTCCTCTGAAGCAACAGTTGTTCTCCACTTAACAGCCTTAACGTTAAGGAACAAATCTCGTTTATTCACGTGATTTCCACGCAAATCTCGCGTGATTTCAGCCATTGATTTGAAGCTTCTGTTGGGCACTAAAACCTGATGAATTATTTGTTAAGACAGAAAGAAAAGTTTGCAGTGAGAAAATCAGCTTCTTGAGTTTAAAAAGAAAGTAAAGTTACCGTCTGTGGTTGAGTTTGGAGTTTGGAAACAGCCTTGAAACATAGGATAGGATAGGATGGGATGGGACGGCATGGGAAGGGTCGGGATGGGATGGGACAGGATAGGACAGGATAGGACAGGATAGGACAGGAAAGGATAGGATAGGATGTGACGGGATGGGACGGGATGGGAAGGATGAGATCGGATGGGACAGGATAGGATGGGACAGGATAGGATAGGACAGGATAGGAGAGGAAAGGATAGGATGGGGTAGGATAGGATGGGATAGGATAGGACAGGATGGGAAGGGATGGGATAGGATCGGACGGGGCAGGATAGGATGGGATAGGATAGGATGGGATGGGAAGAGATGGGATGGGAAAGGATAGGATAGGATAGGGTAGGGTAGGGTATGGTAGGGTAGGGTAGGGTAGGGTAGGGTTAATATTGAGGTGGTCTTGATAATGAGATGGTCTTGATAGTGAAATGGTCTTAAAAGTGAGGTTTTCTAATATTTAGGTTGTCTTAATAGTGTGGTGGTCCAAATAATGAAGTGGTCTTAATAGCTAGGTTTATCACATAATACGTTGGCCACACGAAATCTTTTATATAAACAAAGCCATCATTTCCCAACTCTCACTTCTAGCTATAGATCCAAAGAGTCAAAATGAGCGGAGACTTTAATCAGGCCACGTCAAAAAACTCCACCCAGGAAACCACCCCTTAATATCCAGCAGCACCCCCTTGGCGTCCCAGGGTGCTTTGCGATCAATCACGTAATGACAAGAATTGTGACGTCACCGCTACGTCAATATTTTACGTCAATACGACGTCTCGTGTGGGGGTAATTTTACCCCAAACTTCAAAAGAGATACACGCGGGGTTTTCTTACAAAAAGTGATCAATTGTTTCCTACAAGGCTTAGACAAAGTAGAGGATGGTATACATAAAAGAGAAAACAAAAGATACATTCTAATTAAATTGGCGGAAAATTAATCGATATATTTTTGACAAAGCTATAAGGTTTTCATATACTTGATGTTTATTTCAAAATACATTGAAGGAGAAAATTGTCTGCACGCTCATAAAATTAATAAGTTTTTGGTTAAAAACAAGTGTTCTAATTGAAGTTCTTGTCTACCTATGTATGGAGTATTTTGCCAGTGCACTTGATAAGGTAAATGGAAACTTTGCCAATTAGACTGCTCTTGATTGTCTCAGCATAGAAGATGTGATGATGGAACGATAGGCTTGGAGTCCACACCACATTAAACATTTATGAGCAAGATTTTAGTGCAAAAATAATTCTCTAATATAAGTTCTTGTCTACCTATGCATGGAGTATTTTGCCAGTGCACTTGATGAGGTCAATGGAAACTTTGCCAATTACACTGCTCTTTAATTGTCTCGGCATAGTAGATGTAATGATGAGATGATAGGCTTGGGGAGTCCACACCATGTTACACATTTACCCCATGGGCGGGGTATTTTACTTGCCACAGCATAGACACTGCATACAAAGCGCAGTAAATATTGCGCTAAAAATTATCTTTATAGCTATTTCTTTACAGTAAAAATCAAGCAAATAATTCTACATATATATCCCAGAGAATGCCTTCTCTGACAAAACCAGAAAATCAATTGAGCATAGGAACGTTTTCATGCCCAATATAACATAAAAGTAACTATGATGAGCGATAATATGGCACTTCTGCAAAGTGGGCGATATTAGGGAAGTTGCTACAATGAGCGATATTACGGATAATATAGCGTATTGAGCGATAATAGGTTATTTTCTCTAGATCACACGGGATTTAGCGAGACTTAGAAGTAATACTTCTTTGGATTATGTAAGATCTCAAGCGCCGAACGCTTCTGAACACTTAATCATTTCTCAGCGTAGGAATCTACAAAGAAATAGGACCAGGCGAAAATAGGCCCCAAGTAGTGGAAGATTACTCACTCAATTGGGAGTGATTAGGCAGTCTCTTTGGGGCAAGAATATCTGAAGGAACTCAATTGCGGACTATTTTCTCAGACCTACTACAACTGCCAAAGAGGTAGATTACTCCGCACAGGAATTATGGCGAGTCATTTTCATAGCAGACAGAAAAAAATAAAATAAAAGAGAAAATGAGAGTAAATGAGAAAAGGGGGAAATTGGAAAACATACCTTTGTGAACTGAGGGCTATATCATATTTCATTACATCATAATTCTGTATTCTATTATATTCTGCTATATTGTATTCTTTTCTATTCTATTCTATTCTATTCTATTGTTGTATTACACGTACACTCAAAAACTATTCTATTCTTTATTTTTCTGTTCTATTCTGCAACAGAGGAGAGGAGAGGAGAGGAGAGGAGAGGAGAGGAGAGGAGAGGAGAGGAGAGGAGAGGAGAGGAGAGGAGAGGAGAGGAGAGGAGAGGAGAGGAGAGGAGAGGAGAGGAGAGGAGAGAAGAGAAGAGAAGAGAAGAGAAGAGAGGAGAGGAGAGGAGAGGAGAGGAGAGGAGAGGAGAGGAGAGGAGAGGAGAGGAGAGGAGAGGAGAGGAGAGGAGAGGAGAGGAGAGGAGAGGAGAGGAGAGGAGAGGAGAGGAGAGGAGAGGAGAGGAGAGGAGAGGAGAGGAGAGGAATTTCGCACAGTGATTCCCATTTTGATCTATTACATTATATTTTATTGTCAGCTAAAATTTCTATTTTTAATTGTGTACTTTTTCCTTCTTTCTTTCCTATATATTTTTTCATTCTTTCCTTTTATATTTTCTTCCTATCTATCTATCTATCTATCTATCTATCTTTCTTTCTATCTATATATATATATATATATATATCTGTCTATCTATCCTCATTTATTTTCTTTCTTTCTTTTTCTGTCTTTCCGCTACTTTACCATTTCTCTTTCTATTCGTCTCATTCCCTATTTAGCCTCAATCCCTGTCATATCATTCAATGACACTGGTTACCATGGCAACATTGTCACATGCACACAAAATATTCCAGTTGCCTCCCAAACGAAACCCAATGAATCTTAATGTTCGCCTGGGGAGGTAATCATGACCTGGGGGTACAAGGTCTAACCCCTGTCAAAATAAGCCCCCCACCCTCTACCTTGCTTTGGGGGGGGGGGGTAGTAGCTTCTTGCTATACGTATTTGACAGTGGTATGCCTAGAAGATGAAAAATATAGTTGCACTAAAATATTGGGACCTCAACCCTTGTAGTTTTTGCTGGAAATCTAAAATGTAATTTGAAGTGACTATTAAAGATGGCATGAGATTCTCTACTATTAAAGATGGCATCAGATTCTCTAGTATCATTCAAAAGTTAATGTCAGTGGCTGTCTATGGCTATGGGTTCACTGCATTTATCATTGCAGTTTACAAGTTTATATGACTGAGTTTACTATTAAAGATGGCATGAGATTCTCTAGTATCATTTAAAAGTTAATGTCAGTGGCTGTCTATGGCTATGGGTTCACTGCATCTATCATTGCAGTTTACAAGTTTATATGACTGAGTTTACTATTAAAGATGGCATGAGATTCTCTAGTATCATTTAAAAGTTAATGTCAGTGGCTGTCTATGGCTATGGGTTCACTGCATTTATCATTGCAGTTTACAAGTTTATATGACTGAGTTTACTATTAAAGATGGCATGAGATTCTCTAGTATCATTTAAAAGTTAATGTCAGTGGCTGTCTATGGCTATGGGTTCACTGCATTTATCATTGCAGTTTACAAGTTTATATGACTGAGTTTACTATTAAAGATGGCATGAGATTCTCTGGTATCATTTAAAAGTTAATGTCAGTGGCTGTCTATGGCTATGGGTTCACTGCATTTATCATTGCAGTTTACAAGTTTATATGACTGAGTTTACTATTAAAGATGGCATCAGATTCTCTAATATCATTCAAAAGTTAATGTCAGTGGCTGTCTATGGCTAAGGGTTCACTGCATTTATCATTGCAGTTTACAAGTTATGCTAAGTTATCAAAAGCGTCTGTTATTAATGATAGAACTGTATTTAATGGCTTCAAGTAGTCTATTAAACCTGCATTTAACTATAATGATATATTGCTTTAAAGCATGTAAAATAGAATTCTGCTGTTTTGTTGCGGATAACTGTATCTGCCATTTTTTAAAGATAGTGCTAGCAGATATGCTATAGGTGTAAAAATCTGCTACATTCATGTCGATAATGTAATGTCCTATATGTCAAGCTAAATATCATATATTTTATCAAAACTAGTATAGTAATAACAGTATACTACTATATATACTAAGTGCATTAGTTCATTAAAACTACCTTATTTTCTAAATATTTAATATATAGTTTAATCTTAAATGGCTTCACCTATTTATCTATTGATTTTCTGTTTGTTTACTATTTAAATACATGCAATTCTTTACAATAATGTTATTATTTTGTTTATCTATTTACATATATTATTTATCTATTCATTTATTTATTTATTCAATCATTTATTATATAATTACTTCTCTATTTATTGATATATTTATCAAGTATTTATTTTGTTTATTACCCATATCTGCAATTTGCAATTTTATAAACCCATTAGTTTTATTATATTAGAAAGCAACTAATTATATTTTATTCAGTAGTATGGGGGCGGGGGCCTAGCTCAGAGGTAGCGCTCTGGGCTTCCAACCACTGGGTCCTGGGTTCAATTCCCCGGTCTAGCCTAAGTTGGATAGCTGTTTCATCCTTCGTCTCATTGCCATAGTCCCTGCCTGTCCTAATTAGCCCAACTGGTGCAGAAATACAGGACGTAAAGCCCTAATCACACACACACACACTTAATCAGTAGTATGAAGTCTACTGTACCTATAAACCTAAATATCACCCAAGTACAACCAAATTCCCATATCTAATACAATATTAATACAGATAACACCATTAACCCATGTACCATATAATTCGTAACATTGCACAGCAAATCAGTGAACATAGCAACAGCCCTTAAGATTGCTCCCTTAAGACTTAAGGGCTATTAAGGTTATTTATGACCCAAAATGGAGCAATAAAGTTCAGCTCTAGGTGAAGATGGTTAAACATTCGCCATTTTTCATACACGGTCCCTGACTGGTCAACTGAGGAGATGGACAAATAGCCTCTAAACACTAATCTCTAAACATTAATCTTTGACATGTAATCTCTAACCCTCATTCATGTGCACTGGTTGTGCTAAAATCAACCGCTATAAATGACGAAGATTAACAAAATGGGGGCAGATTTTATGAGAAAGGTTTCCTTATAAGAATAGCTCATAGCTGAAACTAGTACAATAGTATGTCACAAATTAAGAAAGGTACGCTTATAAGAATGTATTTATAACTGAAATTACTACATCAAAACTTGTACATATTTTTCAGTCTTCATTTATATATTACACCAGAGTAATTGAGTAACCATGTATTATTATTCTTACAGTACTGGGTAAAGTTATTAAAACATTTCGCAAATTCTGCCATTTTTTTCTTTTTTTGCATGAGAGGATCAAGTAGCAAAAGTGGGTCACATTAAAATTTTGAATGAAATGTTGCTTAGAAATTACATCACTGTGACATTAGTCTGAGACCTAAATATTGATTGTTATGACCCACGATTTCATTGTATAATTAATCAATTATTTGTAGTACACATGGCCAAATGTGCCATGTGCGTTTTCCATGAGAAGGATAAACACATGGTTTTTAGCTAATTATAATGAGGCAAAAACCATGCGTTTTCCATGGATTTATCCAAATGCATGGAAAACTAACGTGGCACAATTGGCCATTTAATATAAGTAAAGTATCAAATACTACTAAAATAATGTAAAGTAGTTTTTTTAACCCCATGCTATAGGGTAGGCACTGAGATGTGGCTTCTAAGCATGACTATTATAAGAGTGAAATAAAAAATAGATAACAGTAAAAAACAAAATTGTCCAGTTGACAATGACACCAGTAGCCTCTGCCAGGCACAGCTGTTTAAGAAGAGCCCCTTGTCTAAACACACAATGGTTGCCATGGAAACATTTGTCTTCTAGTGGCATTCCCTGACCAGGCAAATCAAGGCAAAATAGTTCACCGTATTGGACAGAAGGGCATTTATTATTTGCAGTTGTTTTACTGATAGATAGATAGATAGATAGATAGATAGATAGATAGATAGATAGTTAGATAGTTAGATAGTTAGATAGATAGATAAGATAGACAGATAGACAGATAGATAGATAGATAGATAGATGGACAGATAGATAGATAGACAGATAGATAGATAGAAAGATAGAAAGATAGAAAGATAGATAGATAGAATGATAGATTTGATACGATAGACAAGATAGACAAGACAAGATTAGATAAGATTAGATAGATTAGATAGATCAGATAGATTAGATAGATAAGATAGATAAGATAGATAAGATAGATAAGATATAATATAGATAGATAAATACTTAGATACCTCTCCTCTCCGTGATTGATCGATATTGATTGACTGATTGATTGATCGATAGCCTGATTGATTGATTTTTCTCTCAAATTTCAAGTTCATCTCACAGTTATTACCTAACTTTACCCTAACCATTTTATTTTACCTCTCTATTAAGACCACCTCGCTATTAAAAACCATAAAACGTACACAAGGGTAACCTCAATGGTGAGTTGTCTAATCCAGAAACTTTTCGCATAAAATTCTTAACATCTGCATCAAATATCTAAGAATCCAAGATATGATATTGTAAATACCCTCAAGGACATAAAAATGTAGACCATGTGACTTTGGGGACACACAGACAGACAATCGAAGGTTTTTGGAGATGTCAGAGCAGATGGGAATTATGGGAAGATATCGTGACCTCATGTAACCATGGTAACACAAGATACGAGCAAAGAAAAAGACAACAAAAAGTCATGTACCAAATATTATATGGAGCCATAGAAGGCCCACACATTATAGCAGGAAGAATAGATATGTATCTGGGTATGATTGAGGATATGTTATTTTTTAGCTGCATATAGAAGGAAGGAAGGAAGGAAGGAAGGAAGGAAGCAAGGAAGGAAGCCAAGAATGAAGAAACAAATGAATGAACGAACGAACGAATGAAAGAAGGTGGGTGGGTGGAATAGGGCTTTATACCTGTATTTCTGTACCTGATGGGCTAATTGGGACAGGCAGGAACCATGACGAAGGAAGGAAGGAAGGAAGGAAGGAAGGAAGGAAGGAAGCTAGATAGATAGATAGATAGATAGATAGCAAGAAAGATAGATAGCTAGAAAGATAGCTAGATAGATAGATAGATAGATAGATATGAATCAGTAAAAACATTTCATTTTTATCATGAATAATTTTCAAAGTTGTGTTTATGAATGAATGAATGAATGAATGTAGCAAACAAATCTAATAGAAAGAAAGAAACCGTTTGAAGGAAAGTAAAAACCAAAAATATGAAACAAGACAAGACTAGATTTCTGTAAATATTCAAATCAGTCAATTTATATCATTTCTAAACAGTTAAATTTCTTTTAATTTCACAAAAATATTCCTGGATAATTGCTTCAACTGTGGGAAAACTTCAAATGTAAACAGTTCTTCAAGGAGCTGTTGTATTTGCTTAATCGTTTTGGAACTTTCTTTGGTGGCGGAAATTACTTTAAAACGTTCTTTTCAAAGAAAAAGAAACACTTTAAAACAAAAGTTTTCTCTTTATTTTTCGTCTTTTTTAACTTATACCACTGTTGTCCTATAACTATCCTTTCTTTCGAAGGAAAAGAAATAAAAGTTAAGTAGAGCTGTCACGCGATTTTCCAGTTGAAGTTACGAATGAAGAGAAGCAGACGACAGCTCTGTATCAGAGGACCAGGCAAATACTGCATTTGTCACAGGACCCGTCAATCGCTGCCTGTTGCAACGCCTGTGGTGTTTATCTAAATGTAAGACTTGATTTTGGGTTTTTAGAAGAAGGGTAAATTTGAGACTAAATAATTTTTTTAAATAGAACATCTAAAATGATATACTTTTAAGTAAGTTTTCCTTTGTAAAATAATTGATATTCCCCATTGCCTTTTGTCTATGCAGAGGCAAGTTAAAGACCCCACCCTGGGGTAAATGTGTAGCGTGGTGTGGACTCCAAACAGCTCTATCATCTCATCATTACGTCTGCCTCTGGCAGCTGGTCATATAAGCTGGCTAGGCTTCAGACCCCGTAGCATTGAGACATTGACAATGTATTCATATTATTACTTAAATAAGAAAATATCCTCCTCTCCTTTCCTCTCCTCACCCATCCTCCCCTCCCCTCCCATCTTCTCCTCTTCTCTTTTCTTCTCCTCTCTTCTCCTATCTTCTATACTATCCTCCTCCTCTCATATCCTCTCCTATCCTCTCCTCTCTTCCCCACTCTTCTCCTCTCTTCTCTACTATCCTCCTCTTCTCCTCTCCTCTCCTCCCCTCTTAGACAACACCCCTGTCCTAATATTACCCTTGTAACGCTCTTAAGCCATCACATGCAGTGTTACTGATTATCTAATTACGATGAGTGATGTTAATGTCATGACTCGTGCACTTAAATGACCTCTGTGCACTCAGTTGCCAGGAAACGAGACAAACTTGAGGCTAAATAGGGCCAGTCACACAATCTGTGTCAACTGTGAGATCTCAAACAGATATCTTGCTCGAGGGCACAACGTTGCAGATGCTATTAAGGAATCATGTCTCTCAAAGCCAGACACAAAAAATGTGTCAGGGATATTTCTATATTTGGAGTCATATTTCAAACAGTTACTTGAAGTAAGTCGGTTAAATATGGCTTGAGATTCTCTAGTATCATCCAAAAACTACATTTTTTAATTGCAGTTTACATGGGAAGGTATAATAATGTCCAATGTCTCAATGCTACTGGGTCTGAAGCTTAGTCAGCTTGTATGACCAGCTGCCAGAGGCAGACGTAATGATGAGATGATAAGGCTGCTTGGAGTCCACACCATGCTACACAAATTCTTTTACTTGCCTCAGCATAGACACCCGAGTACAAGGCACCTCCAATTATAATGTTATAAAGATGGCATCAGATTCTTTAGATGGTTTATCTTAGAATCTACAGTGATGTGAAATAGGCGCCCATTAAATTAGTAGGATATTGGTGTTATGATAATTTTCTAATTTAAGTACTTGTCTACCTATTTATGGATTATTTTGCCACTTAAGTAACTCTTGTATATACTGTTATCTGTTATATTATCTTCTTAAATTCGATTTTTAATCCTGCTTTACTTTACATGTAAAATTTAACCGTTTGGTTGCTATATATTTCGATAAACAACAACTTGACCCTTGATAAGGTCAATGGAAACTTTGCCAATTAGACTGCTCTTGATTGTCTCAGCATGGTTATGACTTTCTGTGTCATATAAACAAATTTAATACAATTAGAAGGATATGTATCTGGTGTGTAAGAAAGATTTTCCACCACTGCATGTCAACCATATTGGCAATGTAACCAACATAGTGAGACAGACAGATCTAGGCTAACTGACTAAAGGACTGAAGCAAGGGGCTTCTGTGTAACAACTACTATTACCCATGCAACTACAATTAAAGTAACTGCTCCATACTGCCACACAGAGAATCTACTTTCTGCCTAATAAGTATATGGTGTACGACTCGCATTTAACCCCATAATACACTAATCTATACAATCCTTGTTCTAACTTGACCCATTTTGCTTCTAACTTGAGCTCTACCTGCTCTAGATTTATGGCACAACGGTTCATGGGGTAGAAACTTGGTTCAAGCAGCCACGATTGAAATTGATGCATCTCTTTTATGTTGCTAAGCTATGAAACACTTGGATCATGATATCATAAATTGCACTGAGCTCCTCTGTAGCTTGAAGATGGTGATAAATACTGTGGGGACACTGTCTCTATTCAATGGGTTGGTGCAAGAGCGAAATTTTAAGACTTGCAGATTTTCTTGTAGGCGATTTATGATTTTGGCGCAAATTCAAACTGTGTAATTTAAGCCACTATTAAAGATGGCATCGGATTCTCTTGTATCATTCAAAAGTTAATGTCAGTGGCTGTCTATGGCTATGGGTTCACTGCATTTATCATGGCAGTTTACAAGTTTATATGACTGAATTTACTATTAAAGATGGCATGAGATTCTCTAGTACCATTGACAAGTTAATGTCAGTGGCTGTCTATGGCTATGGGTTCACTGCATTTATCATTGCAGTTTACAAGTTTATATGACTGAATTTACTATTAAAGATGGCATGAGATTCTCTAGTACCATTGACAAGTTAATGTCAGTGGCTGTCTATGGCTATGGGTTCACTGCATTTATCATTGCAGTTTACAAGTTTATATGACTGAATTTACTAATATGATGGCATCGGATTCTCTGCTATCATTCAAAAGTTAATGTTGGTGGCTGTCTATGGGTTCACTGCATTTACCAGTGTAGCTTGCAAGTTATATGGGACAGAAGATAGTTGTACAATGTCAGTCTAAAGAGCGTTTGAATCAATATTTGGTGTGCTTATACTGAATTATAGTAATAGCTACTATTAGAGGAAATTTATATGACACTTTCACCCATGTACAACCATGCAAATTCAACAGCAAACCTCACTATTAAGACCACCCATGGTGCTAAATATATTTGTCTTAATAGTGAGGTGGTCTTATATTAGGGATGAATTTTATAAAACTATATCACAAAAAAACATCATCTAGATTGCTACATAAAACAAGTCAAATATGCAAACTAATGTGTACAGACAAACTTCATTTGTTTCACCATGCAAGCTTGTAAAGCTACCATATATCATGACAAACACACATTAGCTTGGTGTATGCTTGTAGACATCATGTCTGGTCATTGCTAAGGGGTCAGTATATAGTGGACATTTGCATGAAGACATGGCCTGTTCCAAAAGCAGCCAGTGCACGTCTTGTCCTGATAAAATATTTAAGGACACAAGGTTGGGATTGCCCTTAAGGCTTTTGGGGGATTCCCTCACATGACATTGGGGCCCCAGGCGGGTTGCTATAGTCTCCTTGCCGAGGCCCTGATGGGTGGAATCAGCTGAGCGGTAAATAGTGGTATACCCCAAGGAGGTGTAATATCCCCCAGTGTAAATTGTGTTAGGGTTGTCTGATCAGTTAGTTGGTTATTCAGTCGAGCTTAAAAGTGACCATTTGATGCACGGCATAGGTTTGGTGATGGTTTTGGAAGTCTATGCCAATTAGAATGAATGAATGAATGACATTGAAATATGAACTAGTAAACTAGTTCGGAAAGAATTAATAATAGAAATAAATGAATGCCATTATTTGAATGACCTTGTGTCAGCTTGTAAATGAATGAATGAATGAATGAAAGAATGAACGAATGAATGAATGAATCTAGTTAATTTTCCATGGTTTTATTATCAAACCATGAGGTTCACTAATATTCTAGGAGTTTTCATTCAGACAGAATATAAGCTTCCTTATCTCATCTTTACGCTTTCCTCTGACAGATAGGCTAATATATAGAAGCTGACAGATGTTAAAGAAGATTAAGGTCAATTACTCTGAGATTTAGCTATCAATGATGTGTTCTTGAATAGTATTATTTCTGTATATACCATAATCCAATCAAATACACACTATAGCTTACTCCAATAAAACACAATACAACACAATACAACACATCACAATACAACACAATACAACAAAATACAACACAACACAACACAACACAATACAATACAACACAACAGAATATATTCTACATCCAACACCAAAACACAGAAACTCTACAGTCAGCATGGCTCACGCCAACCACAAATCTATTGCAAGCCATTGGGGCAAATGTATTACAGTTTGTATTGGATTAGACACCCATGAGCAACTGGGCAAGCCCTTGGCCCAGTATATCATTGCTGAGCCTCAAGCCATTTGTCCATGAAATAGGCTGGACTGTTACTGGACTGTTACTGGCTTAGGTCTTGGCGTGGCTGTTACAGAGAATTAGCAAAATTCTTTGTCTCAGTAGGGTGGGAAGAGTGTTAGCGGGTGGTGTTAAAAGTTTGGAAGTTTTGATTCGATACCGTCACGACAAAAGCTGTTCGGACGCTTCGACTATATATCAGCAAATATATATAACTTGGGTTTACTTGTAAACAACAGTGATTAATGTAGTGAACCCATAGCCATGAACAGCAATTGACATATTAGTTTTTATTATGAACCTAGAAGATTTATATGGTGAACCAAAAGCACAGACAGACACTGATAATAACATATTATAACCCTGTAATATCACCCGTGACGACAAAAGCTATTTGGATGCTTCGACTATATATCAGCGAATATTTATAACTTAGAATTACTTGTAAACAACAGTGATTAATGTAGTGAACCCATAGCCATGAACAGCAACTGATATATTAGTTTTTATTATGAGCCCAGAAGATTTATATGGTGAACCCAAAGCACAGACAGACCCTGATCATAACATATATTCGAACAAGTTAATCCACAGTTTTTATAACGCTGTATCGCCCAGATAGCATAGCAGGTAGATTTGACCTCACTCCAACATTGGCCATTGGCCAGATGTCTGGGCAATGAGGCATATCACTGAGTATCTGATTATGAATTATACAAATTTTATTTCTCTTAAGATATACACTACGCATTACCGCGGACAGAGTTCAGGAACTTGTGCACGGTCAGCATCTGGCATTGACACCGGTCCCGTGTATTCTCTGTCACTCATGAACATGCTTCAGCTGTCACCTGCGTACATCTTTACCCGTGCCCACTCGTGACTGCGCAATATGCGTTGTTTCTTACTGTGGAATGGGCATGTGGATGGTGTAGACTAGAATATGGTGTAGGTTGGAGCTCTTTGATTAACACCTGGGTATTCTGGGTGCACGGAGTATGATTCCAGTTGAAATTTAAGTGGTTAAGTGGGAATTTATCAGTTTGGTTGTCCGAGACGGGTGGTTGATTAAAGGAGGGTTAAAACACACAGGTAGTTGCTTTTACTATAGATAACCAATTTATCAGCGTCGAGATAGGGAATGTTTGAATTCATGCCGCAAGAAACCCAGAAAGCAGGCCAGAACGGGTCAACATTGTTTCAACGTTGACCATTTTCATGTTGATGTTTATCATTTTGGCCACCAAGCACTAGCCAAGCAAGCATTGCCCTCATTTGCATCCAAGTTCGCAGAATGAGGGCCATGCAGCAGTCTTTTATATTATTTCATGGGATTATTAGCGCACACGGTTTTACAGCCTTCCTACCTATCTGAATCTTTTCTATACTGACAAAAATGAGTGCACAAACTATAACTAATCTTGAAATGCTGTTTTTTTACAAGCACCATTTTCATGCAATGAATCAGCAATTTCAACTTCTGCATCTCAAAAATTGTTAATGTTATCACTGAATGACTTAGTCATCGCCGATAAAAACCTAATTATTCTTTTTAATGATATGAACTGATGATACTAGGCACTGATCTGTGTATACTGTCCAGACAATACTTATTCAACCTGTTGCAAAATACCACGAAAAATGACAGGACTGCTGCCAGGCTAGCCAAGTACAATATACCTCGACATATATGTATATAAAACATGGTTTATAGGCAATAAAGCTACTCACATACTACCCTCAGCATTTATGGCATAGAGGGGCCATTATATGCTGGAATTTAGCAGGAAATATTTATGCATCAGACCTGCTTTGATATGACGGTCCGAATATTGGATTATAATGCGGGGCACGACCGTGGAGCTGCTGTGCTTAAAAGCTAGGGTGACCCGCTTTCTGGGGCACACCCCAGATGACACGAAGCTGTGTGACATGAGAGTGCCCCATGACCCCCTTGACCTCTTTTCGTGACCTATTGACCTAGTTCTTATCTCTTCAATATGGCGGTTGACAGGGGCATAGGCATTACTACGAAGGTGGCACCAGTGCTGCAGCCCTGCCCCTAGAGCTTGTCAAAGAGGTATTCATGAAAGGGCCATGATGACACTTTGGATTCTGCCCCAAAAAGGGGTCACAGGCTGCTGCTGTGACGTCACTGTAATGTCACTGTAAAACACCCTAAGGTTACTTTCAATAGGAAATTGATATATTATGGTCATACAACATCATACCTTACCCCTCGAAAAAACCATCAGTCATTCCCATTTTTATATATAGCTAGATCACAATTAATGCCCAAATAAGGAGCTACCTACAATAGTGGATTTTCACGGAAGGTTCTCTGTACTTCCACCAGGTGGCTAAAATATAATACTGCAATTCTATTGGCTGAAAAAGTTCCCGCCCTTGACTGTAATTGGCTGAAGCAAAGTGCATCCTAGCAGCAGTGTTTTTTGTGCATTTTAATGTATATTTGACCATTATCATTTAGTTGATGTTTGTTATCTTTCTGAGAAAGTTATATTTATAGAATCAGTTAGTTATTACCTACTGTGTCTGAAAAGCAAAATGAGTAATAAGAGGAGAGGAATGACTTATGTCTTGCTGAATTCAGGCCTGCTCAGTGAAAAGACTCTATTAAACCAATAAAAGTCTTCCAGCAGCTATGGCCAAGATATACCTGAGAACTAACTACAGAAATATGGTCATTTTTCTTTTACTTTAATAAAATTTCTCACTCTGTACATGATTGAACCAGAGCTGCACTGTATGTCAGCATTAATCTGTGAATAATTATACTTATACTCTAATTAGCCAGTTTTTCTATTGTTCTAAGCCGGCAATAACTAATGAAAATGTTAGTTAACTCCCTCCTGGGTGCAAACTGAATTTTTCTTGCATAATAAAAGCAGTAAAAACAATTTTCTTTTAGTATATATGACTAATGGAGTATAGTTAGTTAAATCCATCATAGTCGAGAGTTACCTAACATTTTTGTTGCTTACATCCATCTGCTTTCGGCGTCAGGACATAACCAACAAAAATGTTAGTTAACGCCCAGCTAAAAGGGATATAACTATTACATGTGCACTTTTAAGAATTCACAAGAATTGATAAAACAACCTCAGTCAGCGCATGACCATAATAGTCAAGAGATGTCACATATTGCATAGTCACGAGTCGGCGCGGGTACAGATGTAAGCAGGTGACAGCTGAAGCATGGTCATGAGTGACAGGGAAGACAGGGGACCAGTGACAATGCCAGATGATGCACACGCACGGATGCCGACACTCGCTAAATATGCGGTGTTTCTTACTTCAGAGAAATCATTTCGTCTGATAATGTACAAGACACTGAGTAATGCTGTTTATTGAAATGCTGCGTTATGTTTTTTCTGATTAGACTTGTAATGATAAAGACATTAATTTCATATTGTTGGTTTGGGGGCATATGGAATAACAATATCCTTGAAAAAAGGAATTGCAACAAAGAATGACCCAGCCTTAAGACCACTCAACTCTTAAGATGGCTATATATTATCATTAGTCAATTTATAAACGTTTTAGCCTAAAAATCAGTCTTGCTGTCGTAATTATCTCTTTCTAGACCACCTCACCATTACAGCTCATGAACTCTGTCAATCAATTTTATACAGTATATATTTGTGTATCTATCTATCTGTGTATCTATCTATCTGTGTATCTATCTATCTGTCTATCTATCTGTCTATCTATATATCTGTCTATCTATCTGTCTGTCTATGTCTGTCTATGTCTGTCTGTCTGTCTATGTCTGTCTATGTCTGTCTCTGTCTGTCTCTGTCTGTCTGTCTATGTCTGTCTATGTCTGTCTATGTCTGTCTATGTCTGTCTGTCTGCCTGTCCATCTATTTGTCTATCTCTGTCTATCTCTGTCTATCTCTGTCTATCTCTGTCTATCTCTGTCTATCTCTATCTATCTCTATCTATCTATCATCCTATCCCATCCTATCCCATCCTATCCCATCCTTTCCCACCCTATCCCACCCTATCCCACCCTATCCCACCCTATCCTATCCTATCCTATGCTCACCTATCTATTATACATTGTTCTGCACAGCCATCACCCACTTTCTTTCATTAGTAAGAAAGCATACTAAGCCAGAAAAATCCCATTCAATTATTTGTAGAATCTGTCTGTAATAAACCGGATGTAATTAGCAATCCGGAAGTACAGACACCGGAAATACTCCCCGCACAAGGAGATGACGTTACCATGGAAATGCAGACAAACAGTTGGAAACCTCCCAGTCACAGATCAAGTTCTGCTGTCATATTGTAACAGACTGCCACAAAATGCTGAAGTAACTTGAATTTCCTTTGTTATTTGTGCTATGTGGGCTATGATGTTGTTATAAGTAATATCGTTCTGTATTCACATTATTATGAAAACTTTATTTTGATACAGAATATGTAAAAATATGATGTTTTAATGAACTTTGTGAATAATGATAACTTTGCCATGTACAAAGACATTTCGACTCAATTGATGAACTTTTTAAAGATGTGTTATATGCAGCTAATTTATGCCAGAATATTAAGAATTTTCTAATAATCTCTAATTTTGACTTTATTAATTAATATTATTAATTACCTTTCATCATATTTCCACTTGTTTTGCAACAGCAAGGGTATATAGTAAAATAAAGGTACCACTACCACTTCATTTGTATCTTTACACGACTGAACTGATAAAAGAAATGTGACCTAGATTTCAGACCACTTGAAATTACAATCTAATCTAAACCTTCCATATTCTGCGTCTACGCCGAGGCAAGTAAAAGACGCCACCCATGGGGGTAAATGTGCAACATGGTGTAGACTCCAAGCAGCTTTATCATCTTATCATTACGTCTGCCTGAATCTGGTCATATACGCTGAGTAGCTTTAACATTCAGACAAAACAATACAATACACTTCTCTGATATTCACGAACATTTAGGGTGGGTTTAACCTAGCACTAGCAATACCACAATGCAGTGTGATGGCCCACTTCAAACTCAATCATCATCTACTATATATATAGATTTTTATTGACAGCAAAATATCAAATTGATACATGTGTCAGCATGACAAAAAATAAATGGCACATTTACCCCATGGGTGGGGTCTTTTACTTGCCTCAGCGTAGACACATAATATGGAAGGTTTAGATTAGATTGTAGTGGTCTGAAATCTAGGTAACATTTCTTTTTGTCATTTCAGTCATGTAAAGACAAAAATGTACATGGCGAATATATATATATATCTAGAGCATACAATTAAACAATGATATCCTCAGAGTAGCACCATTGCAGCATCTATATAGCATTAGCAATATCAACAGCCAATATGGCTGCCACAGCAAAGTCTCTTATAGTGTCTAGCTTGACATATTGGATGTCTAGCCAAGCCTAGGCCTTCCAGAATCACTGTGTATAGTGTATAGAAGACCAAGTAATAACAGTAATTATCCTAGCCTAGGCATTAAGATGCATATTTGCTAGATATTTTGGAAATATAAAACTATGCAATTCATTATATAATTAATTTGTGTTCTATATAAACAACAGTATGTTTTTGTACCAAGGCTTAGACATTATATTTCGTTCACATTATCTCAGCTAGATGTCATTTGAATGAGACGTTCGATTGGAGGTGCCTTGTACTCTGTGTCTACGCTGAGGCAAGTAAAAAATCCCACCCATTGGGTAAATGTGTAGATGGTGTAGACTCCAAGCAGCCTTATCATCTCATCATTACGTCTGCCTGGATCTGGTCATATAAGCTGAGTAACTTCAGACCAGTAATACAAAACCATACAATACAATTCAATATATTACAATATATTACAATATAATACTATATAATACAGTAATATACAATATTATACAATGCAATACAAAAAATTACAATATAATACTATATAATACAGTATAATACAGTATAATACAATATTATACAATATCATACAATACAATACAATACAATACATGATGTATAAGTTTACCAATCTACCTCCCAGAAACACATTTTCCCCTATAACCCCTATAACCCAATATCTATATTTCCTTACAATTTTCTTCACATCTGTGACCAGGCATCTCCAGACAGTATTAAGATGTCATACCAGTCACTGATATGTCTAATAAAAACATATCAGAAATATGACTGTGCAGTATATATGACACAAATACTGTATGGCTATCCAGCTGTGTGTCCAGATAGTACATATCTGGATCTTGCAGAGCTCTGGTATCCAGCTGTACAGCTGTCTATTAAGCTGCATCTGACATGTATATATATATGTAGCTGAATATATTTTCAATGTCCAATGTCTCAATGCTACTGGGTCTGAAGCTTAGTCAGCTTGTGTGACCAGCTGTCAGAAGCAGACGTAATGATGATATGATAAGGCTGCTTGGAGTCCACACCATGTTACACATATACCCCATGGGTGGGGTCTTTTTGTTATCTAGTGTATAACTTCTTATTCAAAAATTTTACATATTTTATAACTCGTATACATGCTCTGCATTTTATAAATATCATAATTTCCACAAAATGTATATAATAATAAATAATATTTTTTAAATTCCTACCTACGCAAGAATCTTATAACAAATTATAGCGCTCAGTCTAGCTCAAACCAGCTCAGTCTAGCTCAGGCTAGCTTAGTCTAGCTCAGTCTAGCTCAGGCTAGCTTAGTCTAGCTCAGTCTAGCTCAGGCTAGCTTAGTCTAGCTCAGTCTAGCTCAGTCTGGTTCAGTCTAGCTCAGTCTAGCTCATTTTAGCTCAGTCTAGCTCAGTCTAGCTCATTTTAGCTCAGTCTAGCTCAGTCTAGCTCATTTTAGCTCAGTCTAGCTCAGTCTAGCTCAGACTAGCTCATTTTAGCTCAGTCTAGCTCAGTCTATCTCAATCCAGCTCAGTCTAGCTCAGTCCAGCTCAGTCTAGCTTAATCTAGCTCAGTGCAGCTCAGACTAGCTCAGTCCAGCTCAGTCTAGCTTAATCTAGCTCAGTCTCGCTCATTCTAGCTCAGTCTAGCTTGCAAAAGACTGAACATTATAACAACACTTTTCCGAATCCCACAAAACCCTGATGTTGGAAGACGCAATACACCATTGTTGATATTCTCCTCTCATTGTACAATGCATCCTTCCAACATATACTGCAGCCATCCAACAAACCCTACAGATGTCCAACATAAGCCCCAGCTGTCCAAAAACACCCCAGCCATCCAACACACTCCCCTCCCATCCAACATTAACCCCAGTTGTCCAACATATATGCACAACCCAACCGCCCATCATACACTCCAGCAGTCCAACATACAATTCCAATCATCAAACATACACCCCCAGCCATCCGACATACGCCCATGCTGGATGACAACGAAGCATTCTGAAGTGAACATTAATGAGTCGGTGTACAATTCTTTGAACAAGATATAAGTTTAATGGCCTCAGGGATTATATTACAGGCAGAATTGTGAAAGTTGTAACACACTAGGTAAGCTACTTTAATGGGGATCTAAATATAGGTTTAACTTGAACTGTCATAGAATGGCTACATACCTACTTAAAATAGCCTAAAGTATACAGTTGAAAGTATAAACTGAGACCATAACTTGCTTATTGTGATTGTATACAGGTAAAAAAAATTTCTGAACACCCATTAAATGAGCAAGAATTTTGTGTAACAATAATTTTCTAATTAAAGTTCTTGTCTACCGATGTATGGAGTATTTTGCCAGTGCACTTGATAAGGTCAATAAACTTTGCAAATTCCACTGCTCTTGATTGTCTCAGTATAGTAGATGTAATGATGAAATGATAGGCTTGGAGTCCACACCACATTACACATTTATGAGCAAATTTAGTAGTTAAAATAATTTTCTAATTCAAGTTCTTGTCGACCTATGTATGGAGTATTTTGCCAGTGCACTTGATAAGGTCAATGGAAACTTTGCCAATTCCACTGCTCTTGATTGTCTCAGTATAGTAGATGTAATGATGAAATGATAGGCTTGGAGTCCACACCACATTACACATTTATGAGCAAATTTAGTAGTTAAAATAATTTTCTAATTAAAGTTCTTGTCGACCTATGTATGGAGTATTTTGCCAGTGCACTTGATAAGGTCAATGGAAACTTTGCCAATTCCACTGCTCTTGATTGTCTCAATATAGTAGATGTAATGATGAAATGATAGGCTTGGACACCACATTACACATTTATGAGCAAATTTAGTAGTTAAAATAATTTTCTAATTAAAGTTCTTGTCGACCTATGTATGGAGTATTTTGCCAGTGCACTTGATAAGGTCAATGGAAACTTTGCCAATTAGACTGCTCTTGATTGTCTATGCATTGCTATTAATTTTTTGGTCATATAAACAAATTTATTACAATATTAGGAAGTTATGTATCTAGTATGCGAAAACATTTTGACATCACTGTATCATACATAAAACGACCACTTTTCAAAATGCGCTGTCCATATATTCTATTAGATTTCCTCAGTGCAAAATATGCTATTCTCTAAAACAAAAGCAAGAAGAAAAAAAAGCTATTCTGTAATTTCGTAGCTGTAACTGAGGACTGTAGCTGTACTAGCTACTAGCAGGCAATGGTCTGTATACCCCGGTGTCAATTTCACTTCTTAAACTATTCATGACCCCACACTTGGCCATAATTGCTTGGACCACGTGTGTCTGAGCGATAATAGGAGAATGGGCGGTCCGCGCATGCCCAGTGGGGAATTGACTGTTGTGGTACTAATAATAGCACCTTTCAAGCAGTTTATGATTCATTCATGAACCATTTATGCTTCTATAATCGCTACATAAACATTAGGATTAAGGGCGTAATTATTGTATGACACAATAATTGGATTGGGTGATCGATAAATACAGTAAAGGCTCTCTTAAGGACCACCTCACTTGGGAAGACCACCTCACTTGGGAAGACCACCTCACTTGGGAAGACTACCTCACTTGGGAAGACCAACTCACTTGGAAAGACCACCTCACTTGGGAAGACTACCTCACTTGGGAAGACCGCCTCACTTGGGAAGACCAACTCATCTTGGGAAGACCACCTCATCTTGGGAAGACCGCCTCACTTGGGAAGACCACCTCACTTGGGAAGACCACCTCACTATTAAGACCACCTGTTTCTGACCTAAGTGAAGGCCTTTGCATATATATTAATTCAAAAAATGTACCTAGTAAAACAGATACATAAAAATGGTCAAATTCTTTTACTACAATATTACTAGGAATTCCTTCTTAAAATTAATTGAAATAAACACAATCACTCGGATTTTTTACAAACCTGTTTATTAAAATGTCATTTTCTTGTATCTTTTTTGTAGTATTTTACCTTAATATCTTTTTAATTACTTTGGAACCCTGTCTAAGTAGATCACCTAAATATTAAGACCACCTCTCTATTAAAGCTCCCATTTTTACAAAAGGTATTTTGTCATTGTATTTATCTCTACATAAGACGACCTCACTATTAAGGCCATTATTTTACGACAAATATAGTCTTAATGGCAAGGTTCCACTGTAGCTTGCAATATTTAACTATTGGGGTATTGCAAACTCTCCTTGTTTGACCCCTGATTACGAAACATTATCACAAAATCGTTCAATGGTTTCATAATCCCCTTCCATCATACTAATGCAACTGGGTCTGAAGCCTAGTCAGCTTATATACGGTAACTTGAAGGCAGGTGTACTGATGAGATGATAAGGTTCGGATTTCACACCATGATGCACATTCCGTTTTGCATGCAGGCACGAATAATAATGAGATGATAAAGCTACTCGGGAGTCCACACCATGTTGCAGATTCACCATATTTAAAATCTTAAATAGGAGGGGTAAAGTCCTACCTTGGATGAACAGACCTACTAGCCGTTATCCTTGATACTGTATTATGGATCCTTGAGAAAGCAGTGCACACAAGCTTCACAACACACGTGTGAAAAATATTCGATAGAAAAATGCATATTTCATTCCTGGCACAGGCATAGTAATCACTGTCTGGGGGAAGATCAATATGCTCATATTGAAAATATGCAATCAGTGATTTCAGATCAATAACCGGGTCAAAATGAATCCTGTGTGTTAACGATTTGCCAATTATTTGGAGCATGAATCAGGGAAGAATTTATTGTGAAAAGGAGGGGCCCCAGATGAGGAGAGGAGAGGAGAGGAGAGGAGAGGAGAGGAGAGGAGAGGAGAGGAGAGGAGAGGAGAGGAGAGGAGAGGAGAGGAGAGGAGAGGAGAGGAGAGGAGAGGAGAGGAGAGGAGAGGAGAGGAGAGGAGAGGAGAGGAGAGGAGAGGAGAGGAGAGGAGAGGAGAGGGGAGGAGGAGGAGGAGGAGGAGGAGAGGAGAGGAGGAGGAGAGGAGGAGAGGAGGAGAGGAGGAGGAGAGGAGGAGAGGAGGAGAGGAGGAGAAGGAGAGAGAAACGAAGAACAGATTTAGGATTAAATGCAATATATTATATGTATATATAATATTCATCATGAAGGAATAAGTAAATGAATTGAGGAGAGGAGAGAAGAATTTATATATTCTAGTTACTTTTAAACTGTATTAATGGTTTTCGAACTCTATAGACAACCAAAAATATAAATTTTTGAAAGACACAAGAGAATCTGACACTATCTTTTTCGCTAATTTGAATTTAGCTTTGAATCTGCATCAAATTTACGTGAAAACCTGAAAATCTGAATTTCTACTAGCCAGACAGTTTAATGTATAAACGTAGGAGAGCCAAACGGTCGAGTGAATTAACACAGACATATTACAGGAAAAAAATCGTTCCAGACCGAATAGCTAGACAGCTAACCAGACAGTCAAATAGACAGGCACAATAAACTCTATTTTCTTATTTGATAAACAGAGACTTCCATTACGAAAGGTTTTTTTTCCTTGTGCCAAATAAAACTGTAGTTTCAGGGTAAGAGTGTCATCTAAAATAGGATTACCATCAAGGGGAGAGCCTTTTGCAGTGTAACCCATTTAAGGAACCCCTTGGGGTGCAGAAAATGCCCCCATTGTCACACTTATCTGCCCCCGATTGTCACAGATATCTGCCCCCAATACAATTACCCCACCAGAGGGCACTGTCTGCTCAATAGTCGTCCATTTTGAGAGTTCTGAGAATGTTCTAATGTTACCATATAAAATCTGCTACAAAAGAAGATACTTTTTAAGTTAAACATAGAATTGTGAAGTTATTGCAGTATAACTCTCATACTTCATCAATTATATTATATAGTACCAAGGTACAAAATATTAATCGGACCATAAGATAATAATTATTATTTTTAGTTCAGACAATGATTGCATTGCAGTGCTGTATGTGATTGTATTTCTATGTCTAATGTTTCAATGCTACTTGGGCTGAAGCTTAGTCAGCTTATATGACCAGCTGCCTGAGGCAAATGTAATGATATGATGAGGCTTTGAGTCCACACCATTTTATAAATTTACCCCCGGGTGGGGTCTTTTACTTGCCTCAGCATAGACACCGAGTACAAGACACCTCCGATTTAACATCTCATGCGATCGACATCCAGCTGCTGGGATGTAGCTCATGAAGAGTGCCTGGGCCTGGGATCGAACCTGGGTCCTGGGACCTTCAGCAGAGCCGGCCAATATGGAATTTCATGGATGCCCTAACCATTAGGCCACTGGTGGTGGTGGATTAGGGCTTTACGTCCTGTATTTCTGCACCTGATGGGCTAATTAGGACAGGCAGAGACCATGGCAAAGATACATAGGCTCAACCGTGAATTGAACCAGGGACCAAGTAGTTGGAAGCCCAGCGCGCTACCACTGGGCTAGGCCCCCACCCCACCATTAGGCCACTAATTGTATAATATTGTCTTGTATTTTGTATTGTATTGAGTTGAATTGTAATGTATTGTCATATTGATGACCATATTGATATTTATCATTGGGAAAGTATATAATTTATTTTTAAGCTCTAAGAGGTGTTTGTATCATTTAAAAAATGACAAATTTTTAACACTTCAGTGCGTTTGGTCCTGTCCTATGTTTTGTACGAAAAGAATATAAGAGAAAATGTGTATACATTAATGTAAAATCCTATACTATATATATATACAACTGTGTTTACAGTAACATATGAGCAATTCATTGTATTAGAGGATGTAGCTATCTGTTGTCATGGGAATATATTCATGCAATCATAGAATCTATTGTACACAATTTGATTGGCATTTAAACTCTTGAGAATTGCAATTGATTTCTTAATGCATAAATGCAACAGAACTCTGTATTAAAACCACCTCTCTATTAAGACTTCTTACAAATTAAAGTCAGAGTATCTTGAATAAACTGTACAAATGTCATTGAACAATATACTTTACCTCACTATTAAGATCACCTCACCATTAAGACAAGTGTACTATTAAGACCACCTCACTATTAAGACAACTCAGTATTAAGATCACCTCACTATTAAGACCACTTCACTATTAAGAACACCTCACTATTAAGAACACCTCAATATTAAGACCACCTCACTATTAAGACAAGTGCACTATTAAGACCACCTCACTATTAAGACCACTTCACTATTAAGACCACCTCACTATTAAGATCACCTCAATATTAAGACCACCTCACTATTAAGAACACCTCACTATTAAGACCACCTCATTATTAAGACCACCTCTCTATTTAAGACCACCTCAATATTATGACTATCTCACTGTGAAGACCACCTCATTATTAAGTCCAATTTCATACCAAACCATTTACCTCGCTATTAGACCAGTATAATATAGCTTATAATGGCCAAACAGACACCCATACATGTACAATATAAAGACAGACAAAATCAGAATCTATAGAGAACTCCTAGAGCAACATGAACACATCACAGCTCGTATAAAAACACACTCACATAAAGCCAAATGAAAAGTAAACAATCGTGTTTATTCCCAAAACATCATACCCAATGTCTCTCTTGTATAAATCTGCTGTTTTGCACAAGGGGCATTGTATATACGACATATGAATTACGAAATATGGAATATGAAATATTGTTGCAGAGATATGGCACATATTCAAAAACATAGTGCAACTACATTCAACCACCACAGTTGAGACCCTCATTATATCACTGAGGTGGTCTTAATATTGAGGTGGTCGTATTTTTGGAAGTTTAATTGTAATTACAATTTGTACCCAAGTTTTCTATAATCGATGTGGTTTAATAATAGGCAGTCCTATACCAGGCTCCATACTAAATGTCAACTTGTTTTATGGAAATATTAAACCATAAATGACATGGGGCAGTGCAAAAATTAACAGCAATGCTAGCTGATATAAACACTTCTAGGGAAAGAAATAACTTTTCTCTAAATATTGTAATTTCTGCTGCTTTTTTGTGACCATAACAAATGGCCATAATGATGAGATGACAAAATATTATCACTGCAAAGATAGGAAACTTGAAGTTAATTATACAGAGAGGTGTTTTTATGGGTTAGAAAATTGCACTTCGACGGTAACATTTATATCTATTTTGCGCTTCTCTATGACATATATGAATTTTAATATAATTTTAAAAATCAAGTAGACATTTATTTTGGCTTATACTGTATATCACTGTAGGTAGGATATAAAAAAAATATATGTGTGTTGATATTATTATACAGCAGTGGCCAAAAGTTTCGGTGCACCCTTAAATGAGCAAGATTTAAAAAAATAATAATTTCTAATTTAGGTTCATGACTACCTATGCATGGATCATTTTATCAGTGCACTTGATAAGGTCAATGAAAACTTTTGATTGTCCTCAGCATTGTTATTAAATTGTTGCGTAATAGCCGAAGGCCAGAGGCCGTAGGCTGTATGTTCAAGGTTGCAGGAGCTAGGTGGCAGCACTCACTACGAAACCAGCGACAGGTGGCAGCACCAGCACGATAATTTTGACTGAGCCTTTTCTGGAATTTAAATCTCACCCATGCGCAATTGTATACAAACAAAGTTCTCCTAACGTTGGTTACGAGATTTGGTAAAATGTGTTTTTTATGACATTATTTATCTAGGTACTAGTTATTATTGGCACGCAGTGTTCCATACATTTCTTTAAATTGTTGTTTGTTGCCTCCGCGAGTCCCTCGGCTGTTTCCGGTCACAAGATGGCGAACTCCGACGGAAATGACCGAAGTGCGTTGTACAGCTTCGTGCATGTTCGATCGAGAGGCCCCAGGCGGGGAATTCTTGCAGTGTCTTATACCTTTTATTGGTCGTTCAATTTTGAAAACCCGCCGGGGGCCTCTTCCTTACTGAATACATTAGTGCATGCGCAGTGACGTGTCTAGACTGCTATATAGGTCACTGCTACAACAGAACGAAATGGCCATGCAAATTGCCGCATAACACGTCGAATTTTGCCGTTTTCACAGGGACTGGATACCGTATTCGTTCAGAAAGGTATTCTATGACTTTCTGGCTTTTATTTAATGTATCCTTTGAGAAATTTGATCAACTTTTCATGAAGTTATGCGCTCCGGTCGTTGTGGTCAGCGAACGTTCGCTTTCATAAGGTCAGCTGTCAAATGGTACCTACGGCAAATTTTGCAGTTTCGAGAGCAAATGGATACCGTTTCTCTTCAGAAATGAATTCTATGATGTTCTGCCTTTCATTTAATGCTATAAATTTGCTTTTAATGCATTGATATCAAATATAATTATATATTTTATGTATATGCATTGCATTCAGCGACATAGTGGCCTTCGGCATCATGCTTTGGCATTAACATATTTATGATTATGATTATTATTATAATGGGTCATAGTAGTACATTTTCAGAACCAGATAGTAATAAAAATTGAAAGAACAAATACACAGGTAACTATTATTCACTATATATTGAAGATAGAAGGAAATGGACAAAATTGAATGCAGTATCAGTTATTTCTACTTCTTTAAATTTTTGGGGACATTTATGAAGTATATATGGTATGTTGTGAACGCATCATTTAGCGTTATATAATATTATGATTATTCAGATTTTTTATTTAATTTTCCGTGATAGTTGTGGATCAAGCTCCACAACAGAGGACCACTGGATTACGTAATGAAATAAATGGTATGAGGCTTATGTACTGAACAGTGAACATTAACATCCTGAAGAGTCATCACTGCACCTGGTATGATATTAGTATTTCCTACAATTTGTAGTCAATCAGTTTGTTAAGCAATCAAATCGTTAGTGTCCTAATTTTTTAATGACGAAGTGTTAGTAACAGGTCTGTAGGCCCTGTACTTAACGGTGCTTGTGATTTTCTTGTTATTTTGCGGCCAGTTCTGGCTTGATGCCATAAGCCTTGTGTTTTTTTTTAGGGCGTTTAATTGGAGTAACCATGTCTCATTAAGTGCTATGGTCAACTCTTTTCAAATTTGATGTCACCACATCCAGTCTTTTTTCGTGTGAAATTTACGGAAGCTATGAAAGGAGCCTAATGTTCCTTATGCTTGATGGCCATACACAGATATGAAAAATTGTTTAACAGACCTCATTTTACACAAAAATATGTCTTAATGCTTTGTTGTTTTATTGTTTCAGATGAAAGAAACCTCTTGTTGGATGCTGTGACTTTGGCCTGTAAAAACTATTGAAACAACAGATTGCTCAATTGGTGGCAGAAACTGAGTAACTTTGAAGAATGTGACAGCATCCAAGGAATCGATTTTCAGTATCAACAGTTAAACATGCAACATGCAACCTCTTTCAGTCACAAGGCAAGGACAATCGGTGCTCTAAAAATGTGCCAAAAAAAACATTGAGGTAGATAGGTGACTGAACATTCCTTCTCTTGCTCATTCAGGCAAATGATTAAGCAAATACATTTACTTAGAAACAGCTGAGCCGACAGAAACATTGCGAGCCACGTGTTCATGTGGAGTGGGCAAGTGCCAGAAAAAAAATTGTATTAAATTTAATTAAACGGTTACATCAAACAAATATGAATACTTCGTTGCTTGTTGACAATTTTCAGATGTATTTTTGCTTTATGTAAAAATGAGAATAGGTTGAAACTAATCAAACTGGTTGTAATCAGTATATCAGCTGCTGTCTATGAGAAACATTGGCTTGTATGTTGCCATATATTTTGATTGATGGCTTAGGGCAGCCCCTCTTTATGTACAACGTTTTTTTCAAAAGTTGTAATAGCTATGTGCCAATAATAATTAATAAACTGTGGAACTTGCGTTTTGTCTTCGGGTCATTGGAACTTTTTTCACAGATCAGCCCTGAATTCAGGAAGACATTAGTCTTTCTTCCCCTCTTCAGATCCCACAATTTACAACTAACCCATTCAATAAATGAGGGAAATTGTTGGTGTACAAATGATAGGCCTACCATAAATTCAAGGACATAATACCTGGCATTAGTCGTTAAGATACAGTAATTCCAAACCCAATTACATTTAGGATTCCAAATCATTTGAAATCTTACTTTTTAAATTTTCATAACGATAACGGATTCCAGTCTGTTTGAACATAATTTTAATGTACAAGTAATTATAACCACAATATCACACGTTGTTGTAACTTCCTACACTCTTCTGGTACAGTGACAGGCACTTGCCGGCAAGCGTCTTTAATTGGTACATTTCATAATTGACATTTCACTGTCCGACGGCGTATTATTTATCATACCATCAATAGTTTACCAAAGAAGTTGGTGTCACCAGTAAACATCAAATAAAACATCTTACTATATAGTACAATATAGTATTTATAGAACTTAGACAAAACATTAACATAAAGAATAAACAACAAAACTAATCCCCCAAGGGACATGTTACAGTAGATTTAAAAGAATATAATTCATTGTAAGTTACAAATAGTTTACTGTATCCAGTCTAAAGGAACACCTCCAATACCATCTTTTTCAATAAAATGTTATGGTCGAGAACCCTTAAAAATCGATAAAGACACCAAAATACTAACCATTATTAATGGACTGACATGAACATAGATAAAACAGACTAATGTGGTAAATATGTTCAACGTGTATTCTAAATATTCCACAATGTATACCCCAGCACTATGATCTTCAAATGCTTCCGTTTCTAGCGTTGCAACTCTTGTCCGATGTTTTGCGCGTCATTATTTTGAACATTCCAGACATCTTATTGGTCGAGAGGCCGTTAAATTAATTATTTTTTGTTGGCGATGATGGTCGATGATAATATTTGCGGCAATTAACTTCATATATAAAAAGATAATTTTTGGGAATAGTGTGAATCGTGACCCATCGCGACCTAAAATTCAGGTACACTAATTTTTTAATTCACCACTTCATTTTCTGAAACTTTGCCTGCAACACTTGTATGACTGTTGGGTTACTACAATAGCTTAATGGATGATCATTATCAGAGCTAGCTTGCTAAATTTAAACAAATATCAGTAAAGAATGGACTACTGAGATATGAATTTTAGAAAAAAAATGTTCCCAAAATTTCATGACAAACATTTTGAAAACCATAGAAGGGAAATTTCTATTAACTTGCTATTTGGTACCCTAATAGTACTACCCTAGTACAACTACCATACCACAAATGAGCCCATTTGGTACAGTGATCTAGGTGGTACAGGGGTACAAAGTTGCGATGTTTGACTGCTTGTATCTCTGCTCCAAAACTTATTATCATTAACAAGTGCACCAGTTAACCATAATTTGCTAGGCATTAGCAGATTTTACAGTTTTTGTCATGGTTTTCACAAACACAGCCTCTTAACTGTCATGAATATATTTGCATAAGGAATTCACAGGTTGGCTGTAAATATTAAATTTGACTTTTCACTGAGATCCAACTTAATCTGGCATAATTTTGCCAAAAGGACTTCCCTTATCATAACTGATTTAAAAATATTTTTAGTGGCAAAGCCACACTTTACTCTAAATGGTGCAGGTCGTTACCCATCGCATGGATGATTACAGCCACCATAGTGGGCAAATCGAGATCATACTTTATGCAAATACATGTGAACCAATAATGTGGGATATAACATCCCAAGAGAGGCTTCTTGCTGTCACTAAAATATTGTATGAAAATGTTTGGCAAGGAAATTTATAAACATACCTAATACAATTAGGACGATATGTGTTTATTGTGTAATAAAAAAAAGATATCCACTACTGTAATTGAAAAAGATTTGTCTCATGGAAAATAAAATAGAAATGGTTTGAAATGTTGGGTTTTAATAGTAAGGTGGTCTGAATGGTAAGGTGGTCTTAATAGTGAGGAGGTCTCAATATTAAGGCCCCTTAAGTTGATGTTTTTGGAGGCACAGTTAAGATACTTAAGTGACTTAAATGACCTTAAATCTTTTAAAATAGCCTTAAATAGAATTCAAACTTGTTTAGGTTGCATTTTAAGACGAAATAATATTTTTTACTTTTTTCCACCCCCTTCGAACAAACATCTGGGATTAATTGACTAGTGCTTTAATGTCTGTGCTTTAATCCCCATGGAAACCACAGGACGCCATTTTCTTTTTCATGTCCCGGATGATAATGGCCTGTTGGCGTGCCAGTCAAAGATGAAACTGCCACGAGACCCGTCTAAGCAAGGAAGGTGATTTAGAGTACCAGTCAAAAGCGTTCTATAATCGCTCTTGTTACCTTAAGGTATTATCAATTGACACGACTTCAAATTGACGGGTGCCCCCATTAAATTGATGACACCTGACTGGCGCTATGATATTTCACCTGTTTGATTATACTATTGGCAACGTCCACACACCAGTCGAATATGGCAGCCTGGTTGTATACCTGTCTGATCAAAGTATGTTTACAATATCAGGTCACCAGTATAATGTAGAAAAATTTACATTAGAATTAGAAAATATTTGAAATTCCTATTTGACTGGTCCAATGATATATTTCACTTGTCAAATCAATGCTGTAGTGATAGGTTACCAGTCTAATTTGCGTATGAATTATAATCAACTGGTGCAATGATATTATACTCATCAAACAAGTGTCTCCACCATCAAGACACCAGTCAAATATCAGTGTATTTTAAATTGTTTAAATTTCTTGAATTTATCATTTAACTGGTACCTTGATAAAGCTGCAATTAAACAACGAAATCTGCAACATCGTTGTACCAGGCTAATTTTGCTTTATAAAGTAACTTTAGAAGCGTTGTCACATGACACGTCAAATATTTGGGGTCTGCTAGAGTTACATAACTGTAGCTGATTGAGCTTATTAAGAAACTGACATTTAATTTAAACACGAATTAGCGACTTGTTAATTTAGTTCAGAAATTGCCCTTAAATTTGCTTGTTAATTTACTAGGGAATTGACAGTCGATATTTCTGGTTAGGTTCGTTCTGAAATTCCCTGTGAATTTTCTCTTAAATTTATCGTGAATTTTCTCCTATATTTACTGTAAATTTTCTCTTACATTTACTGTGAATTTTCTCTTAAATTTACTGTGAATTTTCTCTTAAATTTACTGTGAATTTTCTCTTAAATTTACTGTGAATTTTCTCTTAAATTAACAGAATTTGTTGATGACTTGCTCTTGAATTTGTTCATAATCCAGGTACTAAATTGCTCTTGAATTTGCAGTGAATTTGGTCTTGAATCTTCTCTGAACTTTAGTACAGGGGGGGGGAGTTTAGGGCTTTATGTCCTGTATTTCTGCACCAGTTGGGCTTATTAGGACAGGTAGGGACCATGGCAATGAGATGAAGGATGAAACAGCCATCCAACTTAGGCTCGACCGGGAATTGAACCCGGGACCCAGTGCGCTACCACTGAGCTAGGCCCCCACCCTCTGAACTTTAGTACAAAACATGTTCAATTTTCACATGCACTTTCCCTAAATTCAACCTGAATTTCTCTTAAATGTCCACTTAATTAATTAAGTTTGTTTGGCCTTAATAGTGAGGTGTTCTTAATAGTGAGTTGGTCCTAATAGTGTCAACACTTATAGTAATTTCTTGGCCTCAGTTGTGTCAAAGCTAAGCCCATCTGTGGTTGGATGAAATCAACCTTGCATAATGTTTCAATATTTTGGGATTAGATGAGATATGAATATTGATTATCGGTTATCGATCTCTCGTATCATGCAAAGTATTCCATTCATCCAAACATCACACAATCCCAGATTTCCAATAAACAACATTTCGTGATTTAGTACAGTGTTAAATTATAGTGATAATAAGGAAAAATGTTTTGTGAACATGCTTGCCTGTTTGTCTATCTATCTGTCTGTCTGTCTATCTGTCTGTATATCTATCTATCTACCTATCCATCTCTCTATCTTGCTTCCTATCTATCTATCTATCTATCTTTCTATCTATCTATCTACCAACCTATCTACCTATATATCTATCCACCTCTCTATCTATCTATTTCTCTATCTATCTACCAACCTATCTACCTATCTATCCACCTCTCTATCTCTCTATCTCTCTATCTATCTATTTCTCTATCTATCCATCAATCTTGTTACCTACCTATCTATCTGGCTATCTACCCATCTACATGGCCAATTGTGCCACGTGCGTTTTCCATGAGAAGTATAAACGCATGGAAAACGCATGGTTTTTAGCTAATTATAATGAGGCAAAAACCATGCGCTTATCCAAAGCATGGAAAACGCACGTGGCACAATTGGCCATGTATCTACACTAATTTTGTTGAACTATTCCATCGTTAAATAAAATGCATGGGTCAACACAAGAATGAAAAACATTTATGATTTTATGACTTTTATAATATAATATAGCCCATAAAATCAGCAACAGGTGAAATAAAAAATCATTATAAAAAGTCATACCTGAGATATTCACGTGCATGACAGACAAATCTTGGCATATGATTTGGCGTACGTCCAAAAATGTGGTTTTTGGTAAAAAAATATATATATGCAGCATAGAAGAAACATTAAAAAATATGTATAAATATTTTTGTTATATTTATGCTATAGCTTGTCACAACATATTTAATTTTATCTGTCTATTGATTTATCTATTTATTATTCATTTATTTATTTATTTATTCATGTTACAAATCTAGATTTCAAAGAAACTATTTACTGATGTTTCAGTAATGCCCTCACTCAAAAAATTTTTATTCCATTTTTTAAAGTCTATAAATATGACAATTCCTTTAATAATAAACATATTTTAAAAGGCTTTTCAGCGTATTTCTATATACATTTCCAAAGTTAATCCAAACACTCTGTTTTCGCTGACCACATACACGGTTACCATGGCAACACTTTAGCAGAATAGTCATCTGATAATGTCACATTAATGGTAAATAATGGAAATGTATACCTTAATATGCTGATTTATGTAAGATATGCTCAAATAATTGATCATTGATTAAAAATACCCAGTATTTCACCATTAAAACCAATTTAATATTAAGACCATTTTTATTGTGTCAAAAACTCCAATTAAAACATTTAAAAAATTTCTAGAATTTTCAAAAAATTTACCTTTTTTTTATATATTATTTCCTTTCTATCTAAAAATACACTGATTTTTCGTCGAATTCTTTATTGAAAAAATCACACTTTTTCTGGTTTTCAATTCTATTCATTTTTTAATAAGCTAGCGTGATTTTTATTGATACCGCTTACACGAAGACTCCATTAAAATCACTATGGTTCATTATTAAATCAATAACATGATCTTTAGCCAAGTTTTTGCTCCCCATTATTTTCATACATGGTTCAGCCATTAGTATAAAACATCCCTTTAATGTTATTGAAGCGTGTTCTAAAATTAGCTGCCTTTAAGGGGAATATTAGATAATGATATTGTTAGTGAGCTAATTTAAAAGTGGGAACATAGGGTATTTGGAATTGAGCCAGTTTTTATGGTCCTGATGTTATCATATCATATCGTTTATATCACATCATATATCCTATTCTATTCTATCCTATCTTATCCTACCCTATCCTATCATATCCTACCCTATCCTATCCTATGATTTTTTCCCTATCACATCCTAATTTAATATATTCTGCCCAATAAGTTTTAGGGCTATCCTATCCTATTCTATCCTTTCCTATCCTGTCCTATCCTATCCCATCCTATCCTATGATGGTAATTTTTTTTCCTATCACATTCTTATTAAATATTTTTTTTGCCCCAATTAGTTTTAGGGCTATCCTATCCTATTCTATCCTATCCTATCCTAGCCTATCCTATCCTATCCTATCCTGATTAAGAACACTTTCACAAATAAGACTCAATATTAAAAGAATCATATTTAAATTGTACTGACCTTAATAGTAAGGTGGTCTTAATAGAGAGGCTAAGTACAATGATATTTTTAATTTTGAAGTGGTCTTGATGGTGAGGGGGTCTTTAAATGGCATTCACTGTGCATTCTAAATCTGTATTAGGACCACAAAATCTACTGTTCTTAATAGTGAGGCAACCATAAATACAATAGTCTTAATAGTGAGGTGATCTTTACAGAGGATCAACTGTATATTTTATAGATATTTAGTCATAATGATTTAATCATTTAATATTTTCTGCACTACTAAAAAAATGACATAAAATAAATAAAGGACCTTACAAAATCCTATAGTATGTTGTACGACCTCACAATGGGAACATTTAGCTCGCACATAACACTAAAGTAATATATAGAAAGGACCGCACCTGTACCATTGATAATTTGGATAATTACTTAGCTAAATGATGTGTATGAAACTATACATTACTGTGTTATTATAGCAAATGGATTGACATATTGAAATTATTATCTACTGTTAATGACAGATGACAATAGATTATTGTTATATGGACATAAATGTACCTTTGCTAATGATATTGAATTAATATGACAGGTAAAATTGTCTGTAAACTGCGTTTATATTTGTTTTCTGAACAATATCTAGTTATTTGCGTATTTATTTGCTCATATATTATTTCATTTCAAAGTTTATTTATCATATATACTACTGTTATTTTTACTATTTATTAACTAGTTCATTATTTTTATATTCAAGTAATCTTTTTTTTGTTTTCTTTCATTTATTTACTTTTAATTTTTTATTTATTTATTTAGCTAATTTCTAAATATCTATTAATAGACACAAAATGTATTTTGATAGTTATAATATACTGTTTTCATCAATTGTCTATTTATTTTATTCATAATTGTATTTATGCCTCTTAATATTTTCAAATATGAATTACCAAAACAAAAATATTTAAAAAAAAGAAATAATAAAGTTGTAATTTAAATTCGACATCAAATGGTCTATGGAAGATAATTGTCCCTTAATTAAGGATCATTAAAGGCAATTTAAGTGACTTGTCCTTAAATTACTTTAATGAGCGTCACTTAAATGCCGAGCCAAGATCTACAATATCTCAAAATACCAATATTTTAGAGAAATTAGGCTCTTTGGAGATATGAATATTAATATGGAGTTATATTAATAATTAATAACTTGGTAATATACAGCCTCACTATTAAGACAGTTCTGATATTAAAACCATCATTAGTGAAATAATGTTCAGGTGGTCTTAATAGTGAGGTGATCTTAAAATAATGTGTTTGCAAATGAAAATGGAATAGGGCTTCATGTCCTGTATTTCTGCACCTGTTGGGCTTATTAGGACAGGCAGGGACCATGGCAATGAGATCAAGGATGAAACAGCCACCCAATTTATTTTCGACTCGGAATTGAACCCAGGACCCAGTGGGTGGAAGCCCAGTGCGCTACCACTGTGCTAGGCCCCCAACCCTGTTTACAAATAAATAGATAATTAATTAGATAATGGTGAGGCGGTCTTAATAGTGATGTGATCTATAAAGCATAGATGAAAAGATACAGCTTAATGAGACAATAGCTTTTTTTAAGAAAATGTATTCTTACATAATTGTAACGCACATCAGAATAATACCGTACAAAATTTAAGAATTTTCTGCAAAGTCTGCCGTTTCCTTCCTTGGCCGTAATTTCCAGAATGACGAATTGACCATTTCAGTTTGAACCACCCAAAAAAAAAACAGCTTTTATATCGAAACTTTACTGGACCAGACAACGCAGATTTTGCCCCTAACTTCTGTGATTCATTGGCAAAATTTCACGATTTTCTGTGAAGTCCGTTCTTTCTTGGGCTGTAATTTCCAGAAAGACGAATCGCCCATTGCAGCGACATGACGAATGCTTCAATCATTAGTGTAGAACGTGATTTTTTAAGTTGATGGATATGCGCATTGCTGGGGCATTTTTTCTGCCAATTTTCCGCAATTAATGGGCTCAAATTTTCTGAAATGGAAACTGCTTCCAACTATTTTGGACGCGTTTAATTGAGTTGTACAAAAGAATGGGCAATTTGTTTTGTGTTGGTGTGGGGATATACATGTATGGGAAGGAAGGAAAGAGGGAAGTAGGAAGGAAGATAGATAGATAGATAGACAAATAGACAGATATATAGATAGACAGATATATAGATAGATCGATATATAGATAGATAAAAGGATGCATAGATAGATAGATAGATAGACAAATAGATAGGCAGATAGATAGATCAGACAGATAGACAGATAGACAGATAAGATAGATAGACAAATAGATAGACAGATATATAGAAAGATCGATATATAGATAGATCGATAGATAGATAGATAGATAGATAGATAGATAGATAGACAGATAGACAGATAGACAGATATATAGATATATAGATAGATAGATTTGGTGACTCATATCATGTATATGGGTTCATCAAAAAAGTTCAAGGCAGACGTAATGATGAGATTGAAGGTTGGGAGTCCACACCATAGGCAATACGTCTTTTTATGTTTTGGTGAAGTATTTTTGAAAAACTAAAACTTATTGTTTAAAAGTAATTCTCCAAGATTACCTTAAACTTGTCTACTTAACAATCACATTAAAACTAGGTCTAATTAATACTTAACAATTACCCTAAATTTAGACTCTTAACTTTAAAGTACACAGCATCAAACGCTAAACTTAATTCTTAAATAACTTATTTTAACTTATTAATACCTTATTTCATATAAATACATACTCAGATATATCCCATTTCTTGAAAGGCATAAAATATTAAGAAAATAATAGTGTCTTAATTCTATGTTAAGCATAGCATAATGAAACAATATTTCAATTTAGCCAAAATCATATTTGTCATTAACAACAAAATCTGGGACGCGATCATGCAGAAAATTAAAATTACTGCTCCCTAAGGGGTTTAGTGTTTCCATGGAAACGTGTTATGATTTTGAAGAAATCGTTCTTCAAGTTATTTTAAACCTACTCAAAAGTGTATATGATTATTATCATGTGACATGCAAGAATACAATTAAATTAATAATAGTATACTCATACAAGCAAATACAAAATGTAGGCACTGTCTATTTTGGTGTAAATTTATATAAATTGTAAACTAATAAAGATGGCATCAGATTCTCTAGTATCATTCAAAAGTTAATGTCAGTGGCTGTCTATGGCTTTAGGTTCACTGCATTTATAAAATTTATAGTTTACAAGTTATTGAAAATATTCAAAATATCAAATGTGTACAAATAATGTGCAAATATAATTGCCTTATTTCACTAATTAATAGTCAATTTTATATTAACATACCTCAAATAACATATCTTTTGTTATCATATTAACCCCATAATTTACCCATAATACACCATAATTTAGCCCCAGCTTCAGCCCATATTTCATGCATATTAGGCTAATCTTCCTATAATAATTGTAGCTATCAGCTCAGCCAAATAGTCCCCTATTATTCATACTTACCAATGAATGATATGCGGTTTCATAATAATTATGAATTATGAGATTATCGTCTCAGGGAATATCATAGCAAAAAAACTGTTGAAATGCATATGTACATTATTTATCATATTTTTGCAAATTAAGCTAATTATCTAAAATTCCATATACTAAAATTAACAAGAACTTATTTTCTTTGATATTAGTACCTAATATAGTGTTATTATGCTAAACTAAATTAAATTGAATTGTTTAAAATTAACTGCATAAAAATGGAATGAGCTAGAATGCATTAAACCTGACTGGCAAAATTTAATGTAACTTGGATGTGATAGAATTAAATTTTAATCGAACTAAATCTTGCCATGGCCTAGGAGTTAAGATGCTCGCTTTTAAACCGAAAGGTTGCAGGTTCGAGCCACCACTATGGCATGGTGGAATTAAGCAGATCCACTGTAACTCTTTGCTCCACTCCACCCAGGTGTAAATGGGTACTTAGCTATAGGCAGTGATGGCAATTGTAAGTGCTTAGCCTGATGCGCGCACTACAGCATCTCGGCTGTATACTCTCCAGGGAGTTGAGAAAGGCTCATGCTTGAACGGGTCCAGCAGCGGGTCCTGCGGTGTCTTATTTTAGAGATACCAGCTACCTTAATCCGTTATTTTACCTTAATTTAATCAAATTGAATTGAATCATCACCTACCTTTAGTATCTCTTGCTAGTTCAATCCAGACCGGTTTAAACCTCTGACAGTGTCCGCACCAACTTGCGTAAAACTGCACCGCCCAAGCGTAAGTTGATCTAGTCACGGTATTAGTCAAATTCCCTTGATACAGTTCGACAATGTTCGCATTTTCACTATATAATGTGTTTGTTGTTTGCCTGTCGTGTTTTCCCCATATTGCTTGACCAATGACGTCATCACAAGAGCAGACGATCAGTAGTACGGTAAAAATCCGGTAGGTGGACGACAACGATGCCATCTTGTGAGAAGTTGAAGAACTAATAAAGGCGGGAATCTGGAAAAGCAAAAAACATTGGTTATTATTTTAATAATTATGATCTTTTTGTACAAATTCGATAATAAACATCTATTGTAGTTTTATTCTTTCAATCTTCGTTTAATTTCTTTAACACCATTTCTATTGATTTCTTTGTTTTTCATTCCATAGATCTTCCTATGTTCTTTCCTTCATTCTTTCTTTCTTTCTCGACAGACTAACTGACTAGCTGACTGACTGACTGAGTGACTCAGTGACTGACTTACTGACTGACTGGCTGACTAACTGGTTAACTAACAGATTTCTTAGCAGTTATTCTACCAAACCAACTCTAAAATCGCTTTTCACCGACCGCAATATTTCGCAGTCTTTACTCAACTAAAAGCAACCTAGCGCGAAAGTAAAAAAGATTTTTCCTAAGCTCCAAAACTTCGACGACGAACAAACTCTCGCCAATTCTCGCAGATGTCTCTTTCCAGGCGAGATCTGACTGCGCATGCGCTACCATCTAATCACACCTAATTAAAGGATTCTGGAAGAATTCTGGAACGCTCCTCTGGCTGTCAGAGCTAATCACAGATCATTACAGAGATAGGGAAAAGTACATGGCAAAAAGAACCGCCTTGAAGTACTCCATGAAATGTGTGTTGGCACGATGTCTCTTTGTAGAAAGTAAACAAGGGTTAAAAAAGTGTTGTTTTAGAGTTGATGGTTAGAAGATTAGGCAAATATCCAACTGTCGTTCCAAACCGGAATTATTTGGTCATCTATCTATCTATCCATCTAGCCATCTATCCATCCATCCATCCATCCATCCATCCATCCATCCATCCATCCATCCATCTATCTATCTATCTATCTATCTATCCATCCATCTATCCATCTTTCTCTTTTCCTTTGTTTCTTTCTTTTTCTCTGTCTTTCTTTCCGTTCCTTCTTTCGATCTTTCTATTTATCTATCTATCAGTAGCCTTCTTGCTTCATCTCATCTTTGTGTTTGCCTCCGACAGCTGGATGTCACTTGACACGTATCAGTGTGATAATGACACATAATTATAGTGTAACCTCACAATTAAGACCACCTTTGGGAATCACTGAAGTGGTCTTAATATCGATGTGGTCTTAATTATGAAACTATTTGTATTATAAGCTATTTTGGACAAGGAAATTTTCCTTAAATTGAATTGGTGTTTACTGTTGAAATACTGTTATTCGAGTGCCCAAAATTGAATGTAACCTTACGACAGAGTTAAGTGCCAAAAACAACAATTTAAGAAACCCCGAAAAATCAAGGAAAAGCTCAAAAATGCCCACAAATTGCCAAAATGCACACATTACTGGTTGCTAGGCAACAGAAAGAAAAGGCAAATGGGCAGAAATGTCCATTTATTTGAGCGAAAGAGACAATCATTTGAACCGTGCAAGGAATTTGCAGCCAAGCGCCACAATGGCGACACCTTCCCACAATGCAATTGGTCACATGACACTCTGGAATTCCACAGAAGATTCGAATTTTGCTGAATGTCTGTTTTTTTGGGGGGAAATTATTCTTTTTCTGGGGCTGTCTTTGTTTAATTTCAACGATGATCCATTGCCTCTTTCAATTTTTTGTGCATCTGTTTGAGAATTGTCTGTCTGGAAATTTCACTAAATTTCTCATGATCAAGTACAGAAAATCCTAAATTATCTTATAATCGAAGATTTATACACCTGTTTTTAATTACACATAGAAACTGCATATGGATCAGTCATCCAGACTTAGCATTACTTGAGTCACATCAAAATATATTCTAACAGACACTTTTACTAAATATTTAGTTCTAAAATATCATGATTCATTTGTCGTCCTATACTGTGACAATATGATGAACCCATAGTCATTGATACTAGAGAATCTGATGCCAGCTTCAATAGTAAATTCAGTCGTATAAACTTGTAAACTGCAATGATAAATGCAGTGAAGCCATAGCCATAGACAGCCACTGACGTTTACTTTTGAATGATACTAGAGAATCTGACGCCATCTGTAACTTGGTTACTTCACAAGTTGAAGCTGCATCAAGATTTGAAAAGTTGACTTTTGGTAAGATTTTATGTTAAGCCCCCCTCTCACATACCCGGTTTTGCCGTATTGAAGCCGTAGTATGACGTAACGGTTATGCAACAGCTTTTTTCGCCGGGTTGGCGACAGTTTCTGGCGGCAAAAAGGGTTCTACGGGTGACTCGGCGGGTTCTACGGGTCACTCGTAGGGTTCTACGGATCACTAGAAGTAAGCCGACGGGTAGTAGGAGTAACTTGACGGCTTCCAGGAGTAATCCGCCGAGTTGTAGGAGTAACTCGCCGACTGCTACCAGCGTCAGCATCAGCGTAGGGGTTGTATATATTTTAAAAGGCTGCTGCTCCCCTAATATTAGTCCAATTTTCGTCAAATAAAAGTGAATTGTAGTATAGTTCATACTGATTCCATACGCGTTTTCGGATCGAAAATTAACCAAATATTAAGCGAGATATTCGTCTGAGAAGGCAGTTGTCTGGCGGCGGCTGCTGCTCCATTTATATTAATCCGATTTTTGTCGAATAAATATTGAATTATAGTCGAGCTCATACTAATTCCACACAGAATTTCAGATTGAAAATAGACCAAATATTAAGCGAGATATTCGTCTGAGAAGCGCTCAGCTCTGCCTACATTTATACTCTCTGGGCGCGGACGCTTGAGGGAGCACCAGTGTTTGCCGCCTACCTGCCTTCTCAGACGAATATCTCGCTTAATATTTGGAAAAACATGTATGGAATCAGTATGAACTATACAACAATTCTGTCTTATTTGATGAAAATCGGACTAATATTAGGGGAGCAGCAGCCTTTTAAAGTATATACAACCCCTACGCTGATGCTGATGCTGGTAGCAGTCGGCGAGTTACTCCTACAACTCGGTGGGTTACTCCTGGAAGCTGTAGAGTTACTCCTACTACTCGTCGAGTTACTCCTACTACTCGTCGAGTTACTCCTACTAGCCCTGAACAAGCCGTCGTGTTCACTACACTAAAATTCGTGACGGGAAACCTGTCCAAGTCATCGAGTGACTCGACGGCTTCCAGGGGTGACTCGACGGCCTCCAGGGGTGACTCGACGGCCTCCAGGGTTTATTGTTTACTTTTGGACACCCGCGATTTTGCCACGGGAATTCAATGCACACATTGAATTTCCGGCTACCGGGCCCGAGTCAGAGGAGAGACTCGACGAGTATCGCCGAGAATTGCCGGTTTGCCGTCGGCTTGCCGTATACTACGGCTTCACTACGGCAAAACCGGGTATGTGAGAGGGGGGCTTTAATCTTAACAGGGAGGTGGTCTTAATAGTGAAGTGGTTTTAATAGTAAGGTGGTCTTAATAGTGAGATGGTCTTAATAGTGAAGTGGTCTTTATACTGTGGTGATCTTAATAATGAGGTGGTCATAATAGTAAGGTGGTCCTAATAGTGAGGTGGTCCTAATAGTGAGGTGGTCCTAATAGTGAGGTGGTCTTAATAGTGAGGTGGTCAAAGTAGTGAGGTTGTCTTAATAGTGAAGTGATTTTAATAGTGAGGTGGTCTTAACATTCGGGGGTGCCAACAAAAGTATTTTTCATCTTGTACATTTCTTATTATTTTATACATTATCCCGGCAAACTAGTTTCTTTGGCTATGGTACTGAATATATACATTATATATCTAGTTCTCCGAGGTATGTATCTTCGTGTGATAGCTCATGTGACATCTGAGAAGACTAGGAGACATATTAGCTGACTCCCTGACAGACAGCATAGTCTAGTGGGCTCTTCAGATCTATGTTATCCAACCATGCATAATACATAGACAGACACAAAAGAAATGGACAGAGAAACAAACATACAGAAATATAGTTACATCAAAAATTGATATTATTGAGATGCTGTTAGACTTAAATAAAGCTGGCATCAGATTCTCTAGTATCATTCAAAAGTTAAAGTCAGTGGTTATCTATGGCTATGGGTTCACTGCGTTTATCATTGTAGTTTACAAGATATGGGAATTCAGATAATAGTCTATCTATCTATCTATCTATCTATCTATCCATCCATCTATCCATCTATCCCTCTATCTATCTATATATAGACTATATTATCTCAGTGTTTAAACTTAGTCAACTTACAGGACCACTTACAGGCAGACGTAATGATGAGATGATAAGGCTACTTGGAGTCCACATACTATTCACCATGTTATAGATTTAAAAAATCTTCATTCACGATTCTCAAATCAACAACATATGATACTTCTCTCTATTTCTCTAACACCACACCAGAGGGCACTGTCAACCGGTGCAATGACGTCACGGCGTCCAGACACATTACGTAATGAATCCTGGTCACGTGTTTCCTGCATGATGCACCCCATCAAAGCTAAGTTATCAAGAGACTAGGGAAAAAAGCCATAGAATTTCTGGCCTCAAAGAAAACGTATCTTGCGCATTTTCTATTAAGATATTGAGGTGTGCAGGATATGAACAGTAGAATTCGGTATTAAGACTACATTAGTGTGATAAACAGTGGTCTCAATGGTGCGGTGGTCTTAATGGTGAGGTGGTCTTAATAGTGAGGTGGTCTTAATAGTGAGGTGGTCTTGATGGTGAGGTGGTTTTTATAGTGAGGTGGTCTTAATAGTGAGATGGTCTTAATAGTGAGGTGGTCTTTATAGCGAGGTGGTCTTCATGGTAAGGTGGTTTCTATATTGAAGTGGTCTTTATATTGAACTGGTCTTAATAGTGAGGTGGTCTTAATAGTGAGGTGGTCTTAATATTGAGGTGGTATATATACAGGTATATTTGTAAGACCGTGCTATTACGAATAATTGGTCTGATTTTTCTTAACGGGGTTGTCCTATCTGTATTAATGTTAGATAATATGTCAATAAGTAGAATAATGCATGAAAAGATATATGCCGAATTAATTAACTCCAAAGTAAGTCATTTGCTCGATTAACTATAAACAATCTGGCAAAGTTCATTGACTTGTGTTTACATACTTATAAAGCCTTTTTTTCTCTCTGTTCTTTTGTTGAAATTATATAATCATAATTATATACCACACCCAGATATTGAGACTGGGGTGGTGAAGCAATGTAATTTTTATTTTTATTTTTTCCCCACAAAATAATGGTCATAATTATAATGAAGTGGTCTTAATATTAAGGACAATACGGTCATATATTATGGAGGTGCCTATAGTTAGGCCTAATGGCGAAGTTCGACTTAACTACATTTCTTTAGTATTTACCAAATTTTACCTCACTACAACAAACCTCTGTAAAACCTACCTAATCACTGTTAATACTAGATAACATTATCTAAGTGTCCCAGATTCAATTATTACAAGAATCCGCCGTTCCGCTATTAACACTCCGCATTTTAAAGAGCGGACTAATTCCGCAGCCCTAAACCCGCAGTTTATCTGCCCCAAGCACACCAATCGTCAGCAGAGAACAATCACACGGCTGAGCACCATTGTTCTATTGTCCCCATTTGTCCTTAAACTAATCAAGACTGACTCCTCCAAGCGGTCAATAAGGAAATTAAATCAATCTCGTCACGTGACCTTTAAGGGGCCTCTGAGACCGTGACCTTTGACCTTAAGGCTCAAACACCCGGATGCAGTCAGCATGCTATTTTGGGACAAGATTAAGCCTGTGTGACTTCAGTATTTTTTAGCGGTTAAGATTTTCTTGTAGGCAAAATAGGGGCATTTGTATTGTATTGTATTGTATTGTATTTAAGTGGTATTGTATTTTAATCATATTGTAATGACATTGTATTGTATTGTACTGATACAAAGCATATTGTATTGTATTGTATTGTATTGTATTTAATTGTATTGTATTTAATTGTATTGTAATGACATTGTATTGTATTGTACTGATACAAAGATTATTGTGTTGTATTGTATTGAATTGTATTGTGTTGTATGACTAGCTGCCAGAGGCAGATAGTGAGGTTGTCTTAACTGTGAGTTGGTCTTAATAATGAGGTGGTCTTAACATTGAGGTGGTCTTAATAGTGAGATGATCTTAATAGTGAGGTGGTCTTAATAGTGAGGTGGTCTTAATAGTGAGGTGGTCTTAATAGTTAGGTGGTCTTAATAGTGAGGTGGTCCTATTAGTGAGTTGGTCTTAATAGTTAGGTGGTCTGAATAGTGAGGTGGTCCTATTAGTGAGTTGGTTTTAATAGTGACGTGGTCTTACTGGTGACATGGTCTTAATAGTGAGGTGGTCTTAATAGTCAGGTGGTCTTAATAGTGAGGCGGTCTTAATAGTGAGGTGGTCCTATTAGTGAGTTGGTCTTAATAGTTAGGTGGTTTTAATAGTGAGGTGGTCATATTAGTGAGTTGGTCTTAATAGTGAGATAGTCTTTATAATGAAGTGGTCTTAATAGTGAGGTGGTCTTAATAGTTAGGTTGTCTTAACTGTGAGTTGGTCTTAATAGTGAGGTGGTCTTAATAGTGATGTGGTCTTAATAGTGAGGTGGTCTTAATAGTTAGGTGGTCTGAATAGTGAAGTGGTCCTATTAGTAAGGTGATCTTAATGTGAGGTGGTCTTAATAATGGGGTGTTCAAACAGCATTTGAAACTTTAATGCAATTGCAATTTGCTAAATTGTCGGCATCTCTACTTTCAGATATTTCTACTAAAATTCCTTTGTTCTGTGCTATTAGCAAAACTTCAAGGGGTGGGGTAATGCATTAGAAACGAAATTACTTTAAACATTAAAAAACAGTAAAACCTCTCAATTAAGACCATCTATTAGATTCACTGGAATTGGTCTTAATATCGAGGTAGTGTTAATATTGAAGTGATGTTAATTTTGGTAATTAATTTGGAACCCAAAATAGTGTTCTTAATATTGAAGTGGTCTTAATATTGAAGTGATTAATATTGAAGTGGCCTTAATATTGAGGTAGTCTTAATAGTGAAGTCAGCTTAATATTGAAATGGGCTCAATAATGAAGTTAGCTTAATATTGAAATGATCTCAGTATTGAAGTGATCTTGATATTGAAGTGGCCTTAATTTGGAAGTAATCTCAATAATGAAGTTAGCTTAATATTGCAATGTTTCAATATTGAAGTGGTCTTAATATTGAAGTGGCCTTAATTTTGAAGTAGTCTGAATATTGAAGTTAGCTTAATATTGAAATGTTCTCAGTATTGAATTGATCTTGATATTGAAGTGTTCTTAATACTAACATTGAATGATCTTAATATTGAGGTGGTCTTAATATTGAAATGGTACTGATATTGAAATGATCTTTATATTGAAGTGATCTTAATAATGAAGTGATTAATATTGAAGTGACCTTAATTTTGAAGTTGTCTTAATATTGAAGTGTTCTTATTACTAAAGTGATTCTAATACATGTATAGAAACGGACTTAATATTGAGGTGGTCTTAATTTAGAGGTCTTCCGTGTTTTCTGTGTCATCCTCTGTGAAGTTGGCTAAATTCTCTCAACTGCACGCACAGGTCACCCAATTCATTGACTTTAGTTTCTCTCAAAGGATGATCTTGACACGCTACGTACTTTTGTGCTAGATGAGATCTAAGGGAAATATTGATCATATTTACATGGCCATGAATACGTGTGCATGTTGCATTTAAACGCATATATCTAGCATGTAATGTAATGCTCTTTGGGATGCATTCTGGCATGATTAATGCATGTTGACAGTTCTTGGAATGTGGATTTATCTTATACACAGTGGAAAACGGCATTAAAGACCATCTTACTTTTAAGACCACCAACTATTAAGACCATCTCACTATTAAGATCATCTCACTGCTAAGACCATCTCACTATTAAGACCACCTCACTATTAAGACCATCTCACTACTAAGACCATCTCACTATTAAGACCAACTTACTATTAAAACCATCTCACTATTAAGACCATCTCACTATTAAGATCATCTCACTGCTAAACCATCTCACTATTAAGACCACCTTACTATTAAGACCACCTCACTATTAAGACCACCTCACTATTAAGACCAACTCACAGTTAAGACCACCTCACTATCAAGACCAACTCACTATTAAGACCACTTCACTATTAAGACCACCTCACTATTAAGACCACCTCACTATTAAGACCATCTCACTATTAAGACCACCTCACTATTAAAACCATCTCACTATTAAGACCACCTCACTATTAAGACCAGTGCAATATAGTTCCATATTCTCAACAGTACTATTTACCTCAACCTTTAATAACCTCACTATTAAGACCACCTCAATATTAAGACCCCCAAAAAACTCATCTTAATTGGGAGATTCCACTTTAATTCTATGACACTTCTTATCAATTTTTCTGTCATTTTCCAGACATTTTTTTTTAGACAGACACCTTTTAATCAACCGATCATTCAAAGTTTTTTGTCATAAGTGCTGATCCCTCACACATTTAATTGAAGGGACCATTGATTTGGAGTCTGTGTCGGCGCATTAATCTTTTCATGCAAAGTTAGGTGATGAGGCTCATTTGCATAATGGGGTGCAGAGGTTGGTGTGTCTACGCCAGAAAATAATCCCTCCTGCAATGTATGATGCATATAGCAGCTAAGGAAGACCTGACCATTAAATCAAGACTGTTATGTATAATAAGACTGAGGTTGAATGTTTTATGTATAGTGAAAGTGCTACTTTCTGCATTGTATTTTATTGTATTGTATTTTATTTTATTCAATGCTACTGGGTCTGATGTTTAGTCAGCTTATATGACCATGCAGCTGCTGACAGACGTAATGATGAGATGAAGGCTGCTTAGAGTCCACACCATGTTACATATACACCCCATGGATGGGATATGTTACTTGCCTCAGCATAGACACTAAGTACAAGACACCACCAATTTAACGTCCCAACTGGGAGTTAGCTCATAAACATGATAAAGAGTGCTTTCTTTCTCTTCTTTCTTTGTCTTTCTCTCTCTCTCTCTCTTTCTTTCTCTCTTTCGTTCTCTTTGTTTCTCTCTATCTTTCTCTCTTTCTATTTTTCTTTATTTCTTTATCTATCATTCTCTCTTTTTTCTTTCTTCCTTCTTTCTTTCTTTCTCTTTCTTTCTTTCTCTCTTTCTATTTTTGTTTATTTCTTTCCTTCTCTTTTTCTGTCATCTCTTTTTTTCTTTCTTTCCTTCTTTGGTTATTTCGTGCCTTCATTCTTTCGTTCTTTCATTCTTTCGTTCTTCCTCGCTCCCTCGCTTCCTTCCTTCATTTCTTTTTTCCTTCCTTCCTTCCCCATAGTCCTAGCTCCAAGAGTGCAGCATAACAGTGTGTCTGTCACTTGGTGTGAATTATTATTGATCCATCGATCAAATATTCATAGTTCATACACAGCTACCCTGGTTAGGTTTCCTGGTTTAAATGAGCACCAATGTTTATTCCAAGCAGTTTGTGAGTCTGCATAAAGATAGATCTCCTCTCAAAATTGTCAATTGCAATATTTTGCAATTCTGCCTCTCCTTTTTAAGAGTTTGTTCAGTCTTGAATTGTTCAACTTTTGTGGTGTAAAAATGCATTTGAAGTTTTGGTAAAATTTGCAGGTTTCTTTGATGTTGTAATTTTCAGTAAAAGTTGTTGAAAGTCCAAGCCCTCTATTACATAATATGTATATATAATCTGCACAAAATTCTGGTATTTTACAATATATAATTTAAACTATTTTTACATTTAGACGGAATTTCAAACTGTTACAGTACTGGACAATATATAAAAGATGGTATCAGATTCTATAGCATCAAATCCAACAGTTTAAAAATCAATGATGTGGACTCAAAGCAGCCACATCATCTCACCATTACGTCTGCCTGCTGCTGGTCCTGTAAGCTAAGCTTTATAGTTGCACTGAGACAATACAATACAATACATTACACTACAATACAATACAATACCGTAACATGACCTAATTCTAGCTATGCAATCTCTCTGCTGAAGAGATCAGTTATTTAATAGAATTTTTGATGAAACCATATCCAAAATTAGTCATACATATTCATAAACCATTCTAGATTAGAAAATATTCATGGAGTTAATTTAATAAACACAGACTGAGCACTTCCCAGAATTCCAGAGCTCACCCTTCAACCGGAAATACGATAGTGTACTGTCTGCCACCTAGCGGAGAGCTGGCTAATTACTTCGCCAATGACATTAACTCAACGATAATTAGCATATTAGTGTTGCCTCTTCAGCCAATTAGCATATTGCCTCGCGGACAAATGTTCACAAATGACGTTCTTCCTCGAGGCAAGCTCACAGATTTTTTTTTGCTCTCCTGTCATTAAGGGTAAAATCAGCATTTATGTTCTTCGTTAAAACAATTGTGACGTCATTATAGAACAGACAGCTACATGGAACACGATTACTCAAGGGAGTAATCTCTGAAACATTGATAATTTTCTATTTACTCCGATGAAGAATTGTTTTGAGCAGGTTCTGTAATTATTTAAATCAAGGAAAGCATGAATTTTGTTGAAAAGGCTAGTTAGTGTCTTTATTCAACATTTCTGTATATCCTATCCTATCTCTATCCTATCCTATCCTATCTCTATCCTATCTCTATCCTATCTCTATCCTATCTCTCTCCTATCTCTCTCCTCTCCTCTGCACCTCTCCTCTCCACTCCTCTCCTCTCCTCTGCACCTCTCCTCTCCTCTCCTCTGCACCTCTCCTTTCCACTCCTCTCCTCTCCTCTGCACCTCTCCTCTCCTCTCCTCTGCACCTCTCCACTCCTCTCCTCTCCTCTCCTCTGCACCTCTCCTCTCCACTCCTCTCCTCTCCTCTGCACCTCTCCTCCTCTCCACTCCTCTCCTCTCCTCGCAGATTGTGTTAACAGCAAATAACAGTATAGTTTTTGTATGAAAAACTATTTCCTTTTCTTCTTATTTTTCCCTATTTTTACTTTTCTTCTCCTATTTCCTTATTAGTCTGTCACCTAGCTAGCTAGTCAAAAGCAAGTAATAGAATAAGATCCCACCGAATATTCGTTTTCTCAGCTCTACTAGGTTTTCTGCGTTAATATGGTGGCCGAGGCATTCACGTCGTGGTATCGTGGTTTCGTGGAGAGACGGTTACTTTCGCACCACGACGGTCCCAACTTTCGCACCACGACAGTCCAATTTCGTGCCACGAATGTTACTCATTTTCGCACCAGAAAAGTACCAACTATCCCTCCACAAGTTATGAACTAAAATTGCCCCCCTCATTATCTCAATACTTCATTTCTGTTGCATGGCCTTTCTTTCTTTCTTTCTTTTTCTTTCTTTCTTTCTTTTTCTTTCTTTTATTCTTTGTCTTTCTTTTTCCTTTCTTTCTTTATTTCTTTCTTTCTTTCTTTTATCTTTTTTCTATCTTTCTGTCTTTTTTAAAAATTATGTATGGCAAGGATGTGCTATGTCGCCTATGTATACCAGTGAGATCTATCCATCTATCTACTATCTACCTATCTCTATCTATCTGTCTATATCATATGTATATGGTTATATATCTATATATCTATCTATCCATCTATCTATCTACCTAGCTATCTACCTATCTATATATCTATTTCTTTCCCTTTCTCCTACTTCCTCTTCTTCTTCAAAAGCAATTTTGGCCACACATTTTCTTTCATTCTTTTCGCTTTCGCTGGGTCTATTTACGCCTTGGCAGTCTCAGTTCATATACTCCGTTCACGAGACTAGCAGCTCTATTTTCGGTGCCAAAAATTTGATGACACGGAGTCATGAAAGCAACTCCAAAAAATGGCCTCTTCTTTTCTTTCGGTAAATAAAAGAGAAAAAAGAGCCCCAGCAAATTGCTCTGGCTTCAGTAAAGTTTCCTTCGATTCAACAAATTAGGAAGAAAGCCCCCAAGTTATCGATTGAACACAACACATCTAGAGATGCCAAGACACATGTGGGAGACTTAGCTAGTTGGCTGAACAACTTGATTGGTCAATGCATTCGAAATTAGACCGGAAACACAACAAATTAGGTCAAGATATTGACACTAAAGGAATTCTGAGGAGAGGAGAGGAGAGGAGAGGAGAGGAGAGGAGAGGAGAGGAGAGGAGAGGAGAGGAGAGGAGAGGAGAGGAGAGGAGAGGAGAGGAGAGGAGAGGAGAGGAGAGGAGAGGAGAGGAGAGGAGAGGTTGTCGTATGTTATGGGGCCTATACACCCAATGGTAAACATATGTTCTGAAATTGCAGAATGGGGGGGGGGGGGTAAAAATGAATAACTGAAACGAGGGGTTGCAACAGCATCAACTTGAGATCTAGGGGGTAAGTCACATGTGACAGCATCGCACGAGACTCTCGTGTGCATAGGACTTAACTCTTTTTTGCTGATTTTATCAACTTTCAATTCAACTCCAAAGAAACCCCTCTTAACTCTACCAGAACGCATTAATTGGATGGGCTTGTATTCCTTAACGACTTTTCATCTTACAAGAGTTCTAGACAGCCTTAAGATTAAAGGCACGTGTGATTACACTGCCTTAACTCCTTAAAGTAATCAACTTAAATCAAGGGGTATCAGCGCCATCTTGCGGGAAACTGCATGAACCAAGTTTGTTTCACTTGATTGGCTATTAAAGCCTTGATGAGCTAGTGCGTCACTACAAAGTCTGTGGAATTGGTTTAATACTGAAAATTATGGGTTTAGTTATAGGTTTAAGGAATCTCTGAGACACTGCTTTCACCAAAAGAAACCAGGTGGAACTATTTGTCATTTGTCAATTGAAGTACATTGGGTAATTTTTCAATTTACTCATGATTAATTTTAATTTAGTAGGTTTGTTTGTTTCATAAAATATCTTCATTTAGGATTACACAATATCATACCGTTAAAAAAAAACATTTTATATGTTATATTTATTTATATTTATTTATATTTATTTAGAAATGATATTTATCAATGGTTGCAAAAATAAGTTTTTTTTACTGGTTAAAAAACTGTTTATTCTTACATTTTTCAAATTTTCACAATCTTAAAACACATTATTCTTACATATTTGATAACAAAATTATTTAAATCCTAAATATTTCCGACAAGCTTACACTATTTCCTATATTATACAAGTTAGAAAACCCCAATATTTTCCCTTAATTTACACATTAAAACACATTAACTTCTTAAATTCTCTATCTATAATATAACACATATCAAATAGATATATATGTTATTTATATGTTTATGTACATAACAGGAATAATTTACAGCTTCTTCTTTTTTCTACCTAACTATCACTGTTTGTGTTTCAGTATTGCTTAAAAATAAAATAAAATACCATCACATCATAGAACACTTCTAAATCTGACATTTGCTCAGTAATCTAGCTACTGTCACGTGCTAACAACGTCAAGACTTTAACATTCTTAAGTCACAGAGATCCCTTAAAGCTGCACCCCTTTTAAAGGGATCCCTCCATAAATCACTTCATGCTATTAACCCCCTATCTCCCAACCCCGAAAGCAATGAGGCATCTAACGTATCAACATCGGATATCTGGTTTATCCAAGATCAGACACATCACTCGTAAGATCAAAATTATACCCCATACAGACCACTTCACTGTTAAGACCACCTCACTATCAAGACCACCTCACTGTTAAGACCACCTCACTATTAAGACCACCTCACTATTAAGACCACTTCACTATTAAGACCACCTCACCATTAAGACCACCTCACTATTAAGACCATCTCACAGTTTGGACCACCTCACAATTAAGATCACCTCACTATTAAGACCATCTCACAATTAAGACCACCTCACTATTAAGACCACCTCACTGTTTAGACCACCTCACTATTAAGACCACCTCACTGTTTAGACCACCTCACTATTAAGACCACCTCACTGTTAAGACCAGCTCACTATTAAGATCACCTCACTAATTAGACCACCTCTCTATTAAGACCACCTCACTATATCAAGACCACTTCACTATTATAACCACCACACTATTAAGACCACTTCACCATTAAGACCACCTCACTAGTAAGACCACCACACTATTAAGACCACTTCACCATTAAGACCACTTCACTATTAAGGCCACCTCACTATTAAGGCCACCTCACTATTAAGACCACCTCACTATTAAGACCACCACACTATTAAGACCACTTCACCATTAAGACCACTTCACTATTAAGACAACCTCACTATTAAGACCACCTCACTATTAAGACATCCTCACTATTAAGACCACCTCAGTATTAAGACCACCTCACTATTTAGATCACCTAACTCTATAGGCCACCTCACTATTAAGACTACCTAACTGTTAAGTCAATTAGTAGTTCAATGTAGCATACATTACAAGCATTTGCCATCAAAACCGCACTTGCAAAGTTAGCATACAATAAGACCAAGGCTACTGACGTAAAGAACAGCTTTTACTCCGCCTGTGCAGCTGCCTTCAAGGATGGAGCTAGGTTTCAGTCAAAAACATCATGCAACACCTAAGAAATGGCAATATTACACAATAATAATAATCTTTCTTATTATAAGTGATAACTTCCATTTTTTATTTGCAATTTGCCACCTATTTTCGGGGAATTCCTTGCCCGCTTCCTGGAAATGTTCAATTCTCATCCCTGGTGGCAGCTAATTTGCATATTTCACCATCGATACACATGACGATGCTTCCTGATTGCCCAATATCTCCCAAGCCCTGTGTTCTGTCTGCTTCAAGCCAAATGAGCAAGATTTTGGTGAAAACATTATTACTTAATTCAATTTCATGTCTACCTATGTATGCACTATTTTGCCAGTGCACTTGATAAGTCAATGGTAACTTTGCCAATTGGAGAACTCTTGAATTTCCTAGCTTAGTAATTACATTTTCTGTCATATAAACAAGTTTAATACAGTTCTGGGGATATATATGTCAGGAATGAAAATACTTTTTTCACCACTGTTAGTTCCAACTGCACTCAGAATCCAAGATGGCGTCCAGCAGCCATATTGAATATCAGTAACAACAATATTAGGATCACAAAGGGCCCATCAGCAGGAAATCCCATCATCTGAGATAGATTGAGTTAACCCGGGGTAGCTGCCTATTTAAGGGGGCAAAATATTTTGCCCCCACTGGAGGAATACTTGCAAATGGGGTGATAAGAAAGTGGTATAATGTTAAGGGGCTTCATTGAGTTGATAGGCCTTAGTTTTGAGGAGAGGAGAGGAGAGGAGAGGAGAGGAGAGGAGAGGAGAGGAGAGGAGAGGAGAGGAGAGGAGAGGAGAGGAGAGGAGAGGAGAGGAGAGGAGAGGAGAGGAGAGGAGAGGAGAGGAGAGGAGAGGAGAGGAGAGGAGAGGAGAGGAGAGGAGAGGAGAGGAGAGGAGAGGAGAGGAGAGGAGAGGAGAGGAGAGGAGAGGAGAGGAGAGGAGAGGAGAGGAGAGGAGTTGTCTGCTCTACATGATGACCTGGATTATACTTGAAAATTCCACCAGGTGTGAGCATGTACCACTGATGCCCATATTATACTGCTGCCCATATTACCCTATATAACCCACCTGTCTCTACTGTGAACACTAGAAACATTCATTTTTTAGCAGTAAACCTCATATAACCAAGACCAGTAGCTTCTGATGACATCGGAGCCGCCGAGTCTACACTCGAGTCATTCCGGCTACCATCAGATTCGGCCAATGAGTCCCTAGAGTCAAACCGTCCTCATATTGCGGGTCGGAGCATAGAGCTAGTTGGGCCAATGCCATCTCGGCTAATGCTGCTAGATCAGACTACTGAGAAATGGAACCCTGATTGATCAGAAATAAATTTGAAACAAGATAGATAAATCAGTCAAAATAAGGCTCAGAAAAAAAGATAAAATCTATGACTTTTGACTAAGAGAAATGAAAGTTATAGAGCAAGGGCGTATCTTTTTTTTATTTTTCCTTTTTTTGGTGTTTTTCTTTTGAATAATTTTTTGCAGAATTTTGTCGTTCAACTACTGTAAATCATAAAGTGATAGGATATTGTTATTGGTAATCAAAGATTAAATTTTGTGCACAATTTACTGGTCTTAATGGTGAGGTGGTTGGTCTTAATGGTGAGGTCAATAAATCAATACTATTTGACTTGCACAGTTTTGTCAAAGTTTAGATCTTCTTATTAGTGAGGTGGTCTTAATAGTGAATTATTTTAAACTGTTGGCTTTATTGTTTACGTTATCAGTAACTTCAGTACTACAACTACCTCACTATAAAGACCAAATTTATTGCAGAAAAAGTGGTCTTAATGACGAGGTCTTACTGTGGAGTAATTTTCCACTATAAGACCACTTCACTATTAAGACAAATTCACAGACAGAATCATATCTATCTATCTATCTATCTATCCATCCATCTATCTATCTATCTATCTATCTATCTATCTATCTATCTATCTATCTATCTGTCTATCTATCTATCTGTCTATCTATCTATCTGTCTATCTGTCTATCTATCTATCTATCTATCTATCTGTCTGTCTATCTATCTTTCTGTCTATCTATCTATCTGTCTATCTATCTGTCTATCTATCTATCTATCCATCTGTCTATCTGTCTATCTATCCATCTATCTATCTATCCATCTATACACGTATACATCTATCTATCCATCTATATATCTATCCATCAATCCATCTATCCATCTATCCATCTATATATCTATCTATCAATCCATCTATCCATCTATATATCTATCTATCTATCCATCTATCCATCTATACACGTATACATCTATCTATCCATCTATATATCTATCTATCTGTCCATCTGTCTATCTATCTATCGTCCTAATAGCTAGGTTTCATTGTATTGAAACAATTGCAAAACTTTTACAACTTCAGAGATCAAAGATTTGTTGCATAAAAGCTTTTGTTTACACGAAGCCAAAGTGATGATGCGGTCTTCCAGCTTCTGAAGCCCATTACATCATCCGTTTGCCATGATTTCTGAAGATGTGCCTTGGAGTTGTGCCAAGTCTGAGGCAGCATAAAAACACCACGATAAACAGTCAACAGTGGAATTCAGAAAGCATGTTTTGGGAGAGTTTTGATATTGTGAAAGTAACCCAATATAAGGACAACCTCACTATTAAGGCCACCTCACTATTAAGCCCACCTCACTGTTAAGACAGATTCACCATTAAAATCACCTCACCATTAAGATAAACTCACTATTCAGACCACCTTACTAAGAAGACCACCTCTCTATTAAGACCATCTCACTGTTAAGACCACTTCACCATTAAGACCACCTCACCATTAAGATAACCTCACTATTAAGACCACCTCTCTACTAAGACCACCTCACCATAAAGACTACAAAATATTTGCTTCATTAAACAAAATTTTCACCATTGTTATTTTCCCCACTATTGTGATCACCCTCACCATTAAAACCAGCACAAATGTTTTATTATAAATTTCACCCCACTTTTAAGACCACCTCGATATTAAGACCACTTCAGTAATTCCCAAGTGTGGTCTTAAATGTGAGGTTTAACTTATTCCGTATCAGTCAGATTTTACTGTATTTCTATTTTTGTCTGTACAGCTTTTTATCCATAGCATAAATATGATATCCATGTGATGGATTACATGCTAATATTACATGACGTTTTTGACAACAAAGCATGAATCATGTCATAATAGCTGTCATCCTAAGGCGAATTAATCTAGGGGATTATATTTATCTGATATGACTGTGTTTTTAGCTAATAAGTCCAGAAACTATGCTTTTACTTAATTAATAATTTCGTATTTTTTACTCAAATGTATTTGATAACACATTAAGTATTCTATTTTATTCTATGCTATTCTATTTATGAGTGACACATAAAGTATTCTATTTTATTCTATTCTATTATATTATATTTATGAGTGATACATAAATTATTCTATTTTATTCTATTATATTATATTTACGGGTAACACATAAAGTATTATATTTTATTCTATTCTATTCTGTTTATGAGTGACACATATTCTATTCACCCCTCTTAATATAGCATAACAGCGCTAGTACTCGGTGTCTATGCTGAGGCAAGTAAAAGACCCCACCCATGGGGTAAATGTGCAACACGGTGTGGACTCCAAACCTTATCATCTCATCATTACGTATGTCTCTAGCAACTAGCCATACTGGTGGAAACGTAGCTTTTCCCCAACTAAACAGCATTGTGAGCAAATAGTATGTACAAAATATAATTTCTGTATTTTGTTGTATTAAAAAAAAACATATGTTTTCATAGATGCAGCCGCAGCAATATGTACGAAAATATATTTCTTGCATGGCCAGCTTATAATACCAAGCTATGTATATTTGTCTAGCATTGTCTGCAAAAGTGTGACAAACTAAAAAAAGTGTTACAAACTTTGCACAATACGCGCATTCAAAGTAGGTTGCACTTTTGAGGTTAAACCAAACATGTGTTGTGTATAAGGAATCAAATAATACTAGTTAATTAAATGCTAATAACATACTATTTAGCAGTTATAACGTTATCATTAATGACTTATCTAACATAATACTATGAAATAACCTTCAAATAATAATGTCCTCTGTCATTTTCATAATATTGTGTTATAACATAATAAAATATACTCACTGATAATATTGTGTAGTCAAACACAGATAGATAGCCTATGGGTAGTCCTCTGTCTGTCTGAGATATTCCAATATTGTGTGTAAACAAACCGCAGAGCTACAATGTGTTTTCAGCTGTAGAAACACTTCTGCTATCACAACATTGGCAATTAATCCATTTTTAGTGCGTTTAACGCTTAAATATCATGAATTTCAGTCCATATTTATATTGTAGATGTAGTGCAGATCATGTAGAGACGATATATGGTAGAAATTATCTCGTAATAATCACAAAAAGTACAGAAATAGTGATTTGGTTCACATCATTTTCAGCAGAATAGCACTGCCACTGCACCGACCATAGATGCTGCCTGCCTGCAAACTGGGCTAGACAAATATCACTGTTCAATATAATGGGCCAGAGAGCCGGTTTTCCACTGCGCATGTCCGCCCACGACTTCCTCCCACAGCAAAACACGAGCAGCAAGATCATTTAGTGTCCGTTGCAACGCCATTTCATCAATCACTCCGGTAATAAATCATATAAATTTGCCATTAAGCATTTGTAATATTAGTTGGTAAAACATGAGCGGTTTGATAATTTAGTACCGTTGCAACGGACAGATTTATTGTAGAAAATCATAAATTTGTCCATTACCTAGTAACAATTACTGATGATTTTGCATTAGCTAACTAGTATTTGTAATATTGCTAGCAAAACAGGAGGTGAAATTCCATTTATTAACTATTGTAACAGCATTTTTAAATCAGTAATAATAGCCAATTTATCAATTTTATCATTAACTCAGAAATTCTGTCATATTTCTAAAAAGAAAAAAATTTAATCAAAATATGGATAGATTAATTAGGTCGGAATCATTCTGATTTGAAATTAATCATTTCTAGCCATTAAAATTAATTCTATTGTATGAATCTATATAGTTTATTAACAAGTAATGTAATTATCAAAACATGCATGGCATAGTGATTGAGTAACTTTAATTTGTATCAATCAATCACAAATATAATTTTAACATTAACTTCACAGAATGTTTGCAATTTCAGTAATGTAATCATCAGCAAAACATGGTTAGACTGATAATTCAACAACCCGGTCTAACACGTAATTGTGTCAATTATGACAATTTATTATTGAATATTGATTTTGGAGCAGTAGCTACCAATTTTAAGGCAAATATTCCATTAATAATATTGCAATTTATAAATTTATTAAATATTAAAGCAACAAATGTTATTGCAATGATAATCTTATTGTCGACTTAACCATATCATTTAAAATACATCATTCCACAAATTAATATTTTGTGATTTTCGTAATTGAAACAATCATTCTTAAAAGAAAACGCTGGGCTTTGTATTGACAATTTAGAGATCAATTATTAATAATTTGCCTTTAATTTAAATTAATAATGTAAGTATTTAATTTTAGCAAAATATTATATATGATTACAATTTCCTACTTGCCTTTTGCTATGTAATAATCTCGAATTTCCCAATAAATATTTCGGAAATATTCAATTTTCTTTAAGTAAAATGTCATACAATTTTGCAGTGATTTGCAGCAGCCTTAAAATTGATCAATAATTGACAGAACAGTCCTTAATTAAGGGCATAGCGTAATTAAGTGTTTTAAGTTAGCAACAAAAACAATTATTTTGTTGTATTGTTTATATTATAATATACACAGCAAGTAAACAAACAAACAAATAATCATATTGTTATAAAAAAAAAACTTATTATTATATCAAATATCTTCATGTAAGGTAGAGTAAATATATATATTGTCAACTTACAAAAATGATATATCAGTACATCAGGCCAAATCATTTCGTTGGATATTTTTTCATAAAATCATTCAAAAATTTTTTTTTTTTATGAATGATATTTCCTGATTTTAATTATATAATAGATTATTTTTATTGTCACCTTAAAATACTTAAATTTAATTCTCAATATATGATATATTGGGACAAAATAATATCGCAAAATATTAACAATATATAATATATTATTAACTTGTTCATAAGTATATGTCAAGAAAAAATTTATTTTATTTTACTAGACTCAATTTTATATTATTTAATTAGCTGTAAATTATAAGATAACATTTTAGAGTTTTGCTATGGGAGTTTTCCAATTTAAACTAACACACATGAAACACACAATTTGAAAGAATAAAATGTAAAGTGATTACAGTAAGGCCAGTTTAAATTTAGCTTTCCAGTTTAGGATGTTAACTTAGAACTACTGTGGAAATCATTTTGTAAACATCTATTAGATGAGAAAGACTTTGGTGTAGTATTGATTTTCTAATTTAGGTTCCTGTCTACCTATGCATGTACTATTTTGCCAGTGCACTTGATAAGGTCAATGGAAACTTTGCTAATTGGTTTGCTCTTGATTGTCTATGCAATGTTATAACATTATTTGCCATTTAACAAATTAAATACAAGATATATAGATAGATAGGTAGACAGATAGATAGACAGATAGAAAGATAGATAGATTGATAGATAGATAGATAGATAGATAGCTTTAAAGATAGATAGAGGGATAGATAGAGAGATAGATATAGAGATAGATAGAGAGAGAGATAGAGAGATAGATAGATAGATAGACAGATAGACAGATAGATAGAAAGACAGATAGACAGATAGATAGATTAGATAGATAGCTAAATAGCTAGCAAGATAGATAGATAGATAGATAGAGAGAATCAGAGATAGATAGCTAGATAGATAGCTAGATAGATACCTAGATAGATAGACAGATAGCTAGATAGATAGCTAGATAGATAGATAGATAGCTAGATAGATAGCTAGATAGATAGATAGATAGAGAGATTTAGAGATAGCTAGATAGATAGATAGAAAGATAGACAGACAGATAGACAGATTGGATAGATAGCTAAATAGCTAGCTAGATAGATAGATAGATAGATAGATAGAGAGATTCAGAGATTCAGAGATAGATAGATAGCTAGATAGATAGATAGATAGATAGAGAGATTCAAAGATAGAAATATAGCTAGATAGATTGATAGATAGATAGAGAGATTCAAAGATAGAAATATAGCTAGATAGATTGATAGATAGAGATATAGAGATATAGATATATAGAGATATAGATATAGAGATAGACAGATAGACAGATAGACAGATATAAACGATGGTTGAATAAACGAATAACTGATATGCAAAGGCTTCAGAAAAACATTTTTATTGCAGAATGTCCAATGCAACATTCACTCTTTAAAAATACATGTTCATTGTAAATCTGTCTCAACTTACAGCTCACTATTAACTAAACTGAATTCACATTTATTGAAAAATGTATCAGCAAGATAATGCAAACACCTAACTTATTTAGCTCATCGTCTGCTATCAAATATTTAAAAAGTAGGCCAAATATAACAAGAACTTGGATATATCATAATATTTAGAATTATATCTTTCAACTTCAGAACTGACATTGATTAGGCTATCCTAGAATTGCAACACAGTTTCGAAACCAAGTTTAAGTGAGTTGTTATCTCAAAACAGTATTCCCTTTATCCCTTAAAATTTGTAAATTACCGAGTGAGGCATACCCAATAAATCATACTTTCCCGAGGTGGCGCTGTTATACCTTCCGCCAGAGACATCTGGTGTGTTTTGTTAAAATTATGCACAGACACTATTTTAAATTCAGAAATGTATACAGATCCAGTTATAAGATTTACGATTTGCGAAGCATTCAGGATATATATTCTACTGCCAATCTGTATTCGAACTGGCAAACATATCTGGAATAAGCATACATATAGATATACCAACATTCTTTGTCACATTTAGTGCAGCAGAATTATCGAGATGGCCTGAAGTGATAGAGACAATTGCAAGACAAAATGGGCGGTCTGCTGACTTTGACTCACTGACTTTCAATGAAAAAGCTGCATTGATCCGTAGCAATTATGTTACTACAATTGGAATGTGGTATTCCAGGCGCAATCATTTATTGAGATTTTTGCAAAGTTGCAAACCCTATGGGAAAGATCACTGATTACTTCTTATCCAATTTCAACAGAGAGGTGCACCGCATATACATCGCTTGTTTTGGATTGAAAATGCTCCAAAATATGTACAAACACTGATGAGGACATTTGTGATTTTGTTGATGAGCATGTGTGCTGCCAATTACCAAATGAAAATGATGTCCCTGAGCTACAAGAAATAATAAATTTCTATTAGCAGTACCTGCTGTCTTTTATATGTAACACTGCCAAGAGGTGTTATCAGTGTCAATATTTAGGCCAAACTAGTTACATTTGTAAGCCATATAAACTGGGTGCTAAATTTAAATTGAAGAGTTATTCACAAATCAGTGACTTAGTCTTCCGATTGATTGATTGATTGATTAATTGATTGACTAGTTGATTGATTAGTTGACTGATTAATTGATTGATTGATACATTTAATATAATTGTACTGCTGTGTCCAATACAGTATTACATGTATCAAAGGCCTTTTCGCAACAAGGATCTATTGCAATAATCTTTTTGTCTACCTACAAAACAAAAACAGCATATGCACATGGCATGTTGGGAAAATATTTATGAAAATGTATACCAAAAGTATTGTAGGAATGTTACTGCCATATTTCATTGTCTATTTTACATGGTGATATAATGACAATTTTGTTTGGTATCATTTATAATATTTCTGCAGGCTTTTCTAAGGTTCACACTTTTATACGCTAAATAATAAATATAATGTTTGTCAATGTTAGTTGTGTCGATATTTTGGTAATATCTGTGGATAGTATATATATTATATGACTGGTAAGTTTTTTAGGGTCCACATTATTGTGAAAACATTAGTCAGAAGTGGCATGAATGTTACAACCTGTTTGTGTTTGCAGGAAACTAGGAGGGATAGGCTTTGTGGCCGATCTGTTAGTATGTTGTCTATTTAGTACCACCTCCTGCCCACCAGAGGGTGGCAATATTATCACCTGGCGACACCTGTTGGAAATTTAGTAAATACCAAAAACTAGACAATTTTAGGCCTAATAGGCACATCTGATAGCACAGTTTTGTGTGTTGTATATGGGACGTTTTTGGTGTATTATGGAGATGATTTTATTATAATTCAATGCTTTCCATGATCAGTTTTTTGTAATGTAAAATTCTCTTTAATAGAGAATTTCATGTTATTACATATTTTGATAGTGGCCAAATACAAAGAAGTAAGCAGCAGAAATAATTTAATGTAATGTGAATGTAGTCTACTGAAATAACAAAAAGTAAAGCTCTCTTTAAAAAGAGACCTGTACCAGACTTGTTTGATAATAGTCGATAGTAGATATAAATATAATTAAACAAAAATAAATAAAATCACTTTCCCTGGACTGGATTCCAATCGCTGTACTTCCAGCCCTTTCTTGGCAGCCCAAGATTTATATTTTATGTAAAGCAATACAAAACAATAAAAATGTATAGTTTAGCTCTATATATGGGTCATGTGGTCAATCGCCTGACAGTTTGTTCTACTGCAGTAAAATTCCATGGTTACCGATTCAAATATGTCTTAAACATTAATTTATGCATTTTGAATGCGGTAACCAAGGACTTCTGAGAAAATTAGCTGAAACTATGGTCATAGAGCAACAGATTTAGGACTGCCTTATTTGGTGTTGCACAAAAAGTGATGACAAAACTTCACCAGGCATGTCTTCAGAATTTAAAACTGATCTTAGTAGTACTCTTAAACAGTCAGATATCCTAGTATAAGATGTTCTATATCTGGTACAAATACAAAATAAAGAAAGGAAAGACAGAATGAAACAACACATATTTATTCATAATGTCAACTTTATTTATGAGTGCCGTGTCACAAGTTCTGGTAATAACATTATATTTTTATTCCAATAAAACATTTCATTTGCAAGCTGAACGATGTGCCACTTCATGACATTGATATTAAGATATATCATAATATAACACACATTATAATGTATCATATTTAGGGGGCTATTATTACAATAATTATAATAAATAACAAAATGCCATAGAAATATTACGCATAAATATTATATATAATTTGACTATAAATAGACATAACATTCACTGCAGATATTTATTATTATACGAGTCATATAATCAGAATATAAATCACACGTAAATCATAATAATAAATATCATAATATATTTATATATTATATCATCTTTGTACTTTCATACAAACTTGTTCTGAAGATTAATATTTATGTTAAGCAACACAAAACAATAAAAATGTATAGTTGTAATAATATATCACATGTAAAATAAAAATGAATATAATACATTGGCAGCTTCACTGCTTCAGATCATTGGAAAATATGAAATAATAATAAGTTCATAATTAATAGTTGTACAATTGTATACAATAACCGACTAAACTTATACAAACCGATAAAATACATAATTAATATTTCGAAACAACAGACAAATTAAATTACGCACTTGAAAGCAAACCTAAAATAATCAAACGGATTGCAAATGAATTTTTCTTCATAAAAATCATAAAAAGTAAATTTTTCAAAATTATCGATACAGAAATAACAATAAATTTTCTCATTGCACGCAGGTTATGTGAACTAACTCTGCGAACAAGTTGTTCAAGACAAATTACATTTAAAATAGATGAACGCTAATTTTGAACCTAAATGATTTGAAAAAAAAATCATGAATAATATAAATTTGTGATAATCACTTTGTCATTATCATTCTTTATCACAATCATTCATAAATAGAGCATTATTCGAACGTATCTCATATACGCTGAGCAATTTCAAACTTCGGAAAATTGTAGCAAATAAGTCTTTGAAATTGAGTTGACAACAGTTTATTAATAATAAGAGTATGAGCGGAAATATGGCGTTTTGCTATAAAGGTACGGCTCGTCACACCAAAATTCATTGAGACACTCTTTGAGTTTAAGGTTTTGAAGCAATTTCAAACTACAATTGAAGTAGCTATTAAAGATGGCATGAGATTCTCTAGTATCATTCAAAAGTTAATGTCAGTGGCTGTCTATGACTATGGGTTCACTGCATTTATCATGGTAGTTTACAAGTTTGTATGACTGAATTTACTATTAAAGATGGCATCGGATTCTCTAGTATCATTGAAAAGGTAATGTCAGTGGCTGTCTATGGCTATGGGGTGACTACATGTATCGCTGCAGTTTAAGGAATTAGATAAACGTAAAATATTTCTAAAGTATCCAAACAACTCCTGGTGTGACAGTATGTTTGTATGGTAAAGTATATTTCTGTTATCGACGTAGAGTATTTTTTAGAGGTATATTACTCAATTAAATCATGTAGTTCAACATTTACGATGTTATCTGATACTTGAAAGAGTGAAAGAAATTACTTTACGGTCTGTGGCAAGATTTTATAAAGTTCATATTTCAACATGAAGAGTACGAATAAGAATAACATTATTAGAATTCATCATCAGTAATCACAGTCTTACTTCAAATTATCTTTGTTTCACATTATTTCATAAACAAAACACTTTCATGCTACCCTGAGACAAACTATGGAATAAAAAAAAAAGTATTCTTTCTTGTTCTTTAGAGGACCAAAATTAATCCTTATGAGTATAAATTCAGCCTATAGTATTTTTGTGACTTCATCTCAAATACAGCTTAAGCACAGTTTATTAATTTTCTTTCATATCAACATACTTAGTTTCTTTACCATCAAATAACCATGGCAACAAGATCACCAAAGCAACAATAATATGACAACAGGTGACATAAAATTATTAGCTATAGGTTACTCGTAACATTTGAAATAAACACTTAATCAGATCACATAATCCAATACTAGTTTATTACATTTATAACACTAAGTCTGTAATAATAAACTATTACAAGTAGATTGGAAAGTTGATTATGATTCAAACCCATCAGATAGATCTTCATCCACTCGCCAGATGGCAGCAACAGTCTGTGAATATATTATGCAAATTAAACAAGTAGTTCTTGCAAAACTCACAAGGTGACAGCACCTGGCAGTCTCGCATCACACAGCCTTTTATCATCACTCTTCGCATCAATCCATACAAGTTCATAAACATCACAATTTCTCAAGTTGTTGAAACATTTCTCAACATGTAGGCTAATGCGGAAGTTCCTAATATTAACACTAGGGGAAAGATGAAGCACATACTAATTAACTTAGTGTATACAAAATGCAAGAGAGGGCAGCACGGATTCAAATTCTAAATTCAAATCACAATGACAATCTCCTTAGTGCACCTTGACTCTCCACCTCAGCACCAAGTAACATCCGAATCTCAACAGGACGAAGAAAACGCACAGGATGATAAAATCGAGATAGAACTTTGCGTGTTCGACATCGAGCTTCTTCAAGACATCCTCGCCATTCTGAAACATGCACATACGCGAGTCCTCTTCTTTACACTCCAGAGGTTCTCTTTCGAAGCCGTAAATTGCTTGCAGGACTCCTTCGAATGAGTATCGGACATATGAAGCATAAGAAAGCCATTGCAGATATTTCGGCATCGTATCGAAGTTGACGAAGAATCCGCTGAACAGCAAAATTGGAATGGCAGTGACAGGACCAAGGAATACTGCCACCTGTGAAAAAAAGGGCAAAATCAATCGCTTAGTCAATTCTTGTGCTTAATAAAATATCATGGCATTTTTAAAACCAGTAGTTTTAACAAGGCACTGCAATATTTGAATGAATTATATAAAGAAATTTAAAAGACGTCAATCTAGATGTTTTATATCGAACAAATATCTTAGATTGTATTATGAGTGTAGTTACTAAAGTAAATAAGGGCACAGGAACATTTAATCTGTAATATCAATACTAAAAACAACATATTTGTTTAATTTTTTTAAAGCCAAAAATTAAAATAATTTCTTTACAAAATCTATGAACAAAACACTAAAATTTGCAATGTTGGTATACATTTCTGTCGGAAAGTTACGTGCAAGTGAAATATTCCATCCTCGCAAAAATAAGATGATGTCGTACCTGTAATGAAGTAGCAGCCCCAATCAAGAGACCGAACGATTGAGCAACAAGAGCGGTCTGGGTGGACAGAGTCAGGAACATCACAAATCGGAAGAAGTCGTTAGGTTGGTTTGTCATCCAGTAGACAATACTTCCATAAACCAATGGGAAGATGATCTGAAAGAAAGAAAGCAAGAATGGAGACATTTAGATTAATTGTGTCACAAGTTAATTAATACTGTAAATAATTAATAATCCGGCTGAGGGTAAAAAAAAGCTTAGTTTTTAATTAGTTCAACACATGAGGGCACCACATGAATTTGGTATCATTTAACAGAGGAAATTTTTTACTTTCACGACACATGGTTTTTAAGTTCCATCAGGTGCACTGTTTTGCAATATGGGGGTAAAAGGTCAACGACCACTGCTGTGACGGGTAATAAGACTAGCATTTTTCAGCATGGGTAACCATATTTTCGAAAATGTTATTCATAAAACTGTCAAACTTACCACAAATAGAGAATATTCATTACGCTTTGAAATTATTATCTTAGAATGCCCATTGACCTCATTGTGGGGTCAAATGAGGTAAAAAAAGGTCAGTGATTATGAATATTTATGAGAAAAATGTCCTTACAACTTACAAAAATGTTTGTCACATTAAAACCACCGAACCTATCAAGGTATTTATATATTTACTACATAGTCAAACAAGATTGAGAAGATGACATTTTCATTAGCACTGTAGCCAATGACTACAGCTTTTGTTATTATGTCGAACACGGTGGTCTACACATTAAAGCACCAATTAAAATAAATGTTCACATTAAATAAGAAGAAGATCATGTTTTTACCTTTTTGTGATAATAATCCTCATCTTCATTTAAAATAATGAGAATAAAATGTCATAGAAATTATGATTTAGTTACCTGGAAAGGCATGTCTGCCATGGTCTTGGCCAAGTAGTAGGCTTTTAGGCTGTACCAGTAATTAAGATGCTCTCGGACAAAGACTGCCATTTCCATGGGAACTGCAATAACAAATCAGTAGTGAAATAAACTAATTGTTAGATTCATATAGTAGTAAGAGATACCTTTGTTGCATTTAGCATATGACCAGCTTTACACTGCACCTCTAACGGATCGGCCACAAAGGATATCCCTCTTAGCCAAGTACTAGGAGATGGGGTTATTGCTGCTGCCAGGGTTCTTGTTAATACTACATGACGCAAGTACCATGTGAGAAAATTTTCTTGCAACTGCTATCTATAATCTATCAATAGTCATTGCTGGGCCAATGGAAGGCCTTGCAGGTGTAATTTATTGGACAATCAGACATCAGCTTACACCGTGATGCTATGACGCCTCTTCCAAATATAGTAAGGCCTTCTCTGATTGTGCAATAGGTTTTCTGTTGCAACCAATAAGAAAGAAGATGAATAACCACGGCAAGAATCTCCTTCCTATCTCTCATTCAATAATTATTGACAACAACAAATTTCACCGTAATTGTAAAACTAAAACTTATTGATACAGAGATATTTGGCCTTTTGAAAAATCAAAGTATACTTACATGTGAGGACTGTGGGCATTAATGCAGTAAACATGAGGAAAAGCATGCAGAAGAACAAACAACCGGCATTGTTGTACGCTTTTGAGGATTCGTTTCCGATTCCAAGGTACAGAAGACCAATCAACACTCCGACCGAGAGGTGAGATATTAGTCGTAGTCGTGTCAACGTCTGAAATTAAGAAATTTTATTTTAAGTTTATTGAAAGTTGAGTTTACCAGCATTAATGAGAACACCTGGAGATCAACATTAACAGTGTAATATCCGTTGGCTAACTTGGCTTGAAAGGCATTGGTTTGAAGACGCTGTATGATGTGCATTCAATATAGTGTTATATATGTACCAAGTCACTGAAGTCAGACTTGTTAGAATAATTACAGGTAATGAAATCATATACATGTTACAGTAATAAAAAGTTCCGATAAAGTTGCCAAATGAATATTATTCATGTTACTGTCAGTAGCACACAAGTTTTATGGTACAGGTACATAGCCAAATGTGCCACGTGCGTTTTCCATGTGTTTGGATAAACGCATGGAAAACGCATGGTTTTTACCTCATTATTATTAGGCAAAAACCATGCGTTTATCCTTCTCATGGAAAACGCACGGGGCACATTTGGCCATGTAACACTGAAAATGGTCTTTTTGTGCTAGATGAAATTTACAGTATCTTGTCTCATATCACTGATGTACGCAACAGCGAAATGAGGAATAGCCAATTGTGACTTACTGAAGAGTTACAATTAAGTTACCAAATACAACCATTATATTTAGGTATTACAACGAACATCTGACCACTTGCTGATGCAGTCTTAGTGCAGACCCACACAATACACGCAGTTTTCCTGAGTGATGCAGGCTGCAAGTAGGTCAATCACTACGCATGTTAAATTCAACTTGGTGACATCGAAAGTTTTTGCAAAATTTGAAAGTACAGGGACTCAAGTCCGTAGCCAGTTTGGTGGGTCAAACGACCCCCTTGACCCCCTCCCCGTTAGCTACGGGCCTGGGACTTGACATTTTCTCAAATTCCTTGCTCCCCCACCAGGATTCCTGCTCGCATTAATTCCCCAGACTCACTCCTGCGGAAAGGCTTGATCAAGGGTCTGACATTCAGACTGTCAATGTATCGATGTATGCAAATGGCCAAATAAGGAATAGCAAACGCCGACTTACAGCATCTCTGATGATGGATGTGAACGTCCTTACGAAAAGAACCTTGAACTGTGTAAAACAACTCGTCGCAAATGTGTGCTGTTCACCATCGGGCTCCTGAAAAAGACATCAATTATGGAATGCAATTTTATCCAAATTAAACACAAATATATGCAAATATATTTTTTCTTCTCCGAAATCACTAAAATAACTAGAGAGTGATAAGAGAATGATCATAAAATTTCATAACAGTAAAAAACATCATGCCAAAAGTTGAATAAATAACTTGCTATATATATAATAATGGATAATAATTCTAGTTATTATCATAGGTGATGCATAGCCATTCCATGCAGATTTGTAAGCTAGTGTTGACTAATGTAACAGATTTTAGATTTAGAACTATAACATCAACCAAAATCACTAATAGATAATACTATAGCCAGAGTATTTTTTTTTTAACATGGTGAGTGGGTGACAGCTCATTTCAGTTGCCTAATGATTCAGTTTTTTTGTGTTTTTTTTTTCTTCTCCTACCCTATGCCACAGCAAAATATGGCGGGCCCCCATTTTTGCGGAATCCCTGTGCTACGGCACACTCGACACATTCCCACATCTCAGATATGATATTTCATTGAATAATTCCCATATTGTATTCACAGGGTGGCATACTTCCAATACGTCCATCAGTAAATAGTGTCATTGCATTGACGTGGAATTCAGTGGTGCAATTTGCAATTTTCTAAGGGGAGGGGATGAATAAAACCTCTCACAGCAAAATCTTTAAAATATCATAGAATATGAAAAAAACCATAAATTTGTAGGGGGTGTATCCCCTCCATCCCCCCCCCCTACCCTCCAAGGATTTGCACCCATGGCGGAACTAATCAAATGCAACATGAGCTACATGTCTCCCGGTCAAAAATTCTTAAAAATGCTCTGACTGTAGCATTTTCCAATATCTAATCAATACTCTAATTAGTCTCTAATTATATTGTCTAATACATAGTTTTCTTCTTTTCCTTTAATCGTTATCTAAAGAAGAAAAGAAGAACCTGGTCAGAGAGTAGAGAGGAGGAGTCAGTAAAGTGGGCGGAGTTAGAATCATGATGATTGACAGTTTGATTGACAGTTACCTCGTCGGAAGAATTTTCGTCTGTTGCAGAGGGTGCGGATAAAAGCTGAAAGTAAAATGTGAACAAAATGTAGAAAACTAATGAATAAGTGAGTATGTGTGAAGTAAAAGTGTTTTTCATGAAGTGAAGGAAATATTATGTTCTTGTTTTGTTAGATCACGTATATTCACAAACTTGCGTCGATGAATTTTAATTTGTGAACACAGTCATCATCTTTACAGTGAATTGCAATGAAGTGTAGCCAGCCACTTGACAAAATCTCCTGGTGATGTCACAATTTACCATGCTTGAGTGGTTCCCAATCAAGCCCGCAAAAAGAAATGGACTTAATTTCTTTGGTCTCAATTACAGCTAGTCAGTTGTTTTTGACTAGTAAATGCTTGGGTGAGCTTGATCACCTATTGTGCAACAGAATTCAAAATATTGCAAATACATTTAGGTCAGTGCGTTTTAAATCTTATCATCCATCATGACTAGCTATGACTGCTTGTAAAATTTATATGACAGTTGACTAGCAATCCACCAGCTTATTCAAAGCGGCAGATCAAGATAGTTTAACTTGTTAGGGAGGCATTCATGCGTGCAAAACTGTGACGTGGCTGCCACACTTGGAATTGGACTGATGGCCTGTTGACCACACTTCAATACAATCAGCTGTAATGATTTGAATAATCTAGTATTGGTTGAATGTTATGATTGCAGTCATCGTCTTTAATGATTTAAATTATCCAGTATCGGCTAAATAATATCACATGATTCATATGCAAATAGTTGAATAAACGTTTTAAATTATGATCCATGTACATGGCCAAATGTGCCACGTGCGTTTTCCATGAGAAGGATAAACGCATGGAAAACGGATTGTTTTTAGCTAATTATAATGGGGCAAAACCCATGCGTTTTCCATGCGTTTATCCAAATGCATGGAAACTGCACTTAGCACAATTGGCCATGTAGGTATTATTATAAAGATAAAACTTGATTTTAATTAAATCGTGCAAGCTGGATTAGCATATGGCAAACCAAATCATAATATGTTACTCTGAATCTTTCCTTCTTTTGAAATATTATTAATTTTTTGAAGTGCATGAAGAAAATTCTGCATTTTAAGGCCGCCCAGATCTGGGTCAGTTCTGACACCATAGCTGATCCCTTACTACTCGAATTATCTTGGAAAGTCTTGCCATCATTCATAACATTGTTCTAGCTTAAATTAAGCTATTGTGCTCTGTGATATTATAGTACAATTTTGACTATCAAATTGACTTATAATTGGTCAAGCCTATGTTACAAATCTGTCAAAATTTAATTATGACTCAAAATTTCAGAACTATATATTATATATGACAAATATTATATGCATGTTACAAGCAATCCAACAACTAGGGCAAAGCTATTTACAGCATTAGATTCACAGAATTCACACTATTTCATATTTATCCACAAACATTTTGTATCTTAAATTCATTGAGTTTCACTCGAACATGCAATTTCAATTAAGTATTAATAAATCAATATTTTACATTAAATTAAACATATTTTATAATCTCAAAAACAACAACATAATGCTTATATTAACACAAGCTCACACACTTATTTTAATGCAAAACCAAACAACAGCGAAACCATTTTTACCGAATCAATAGAATCCCGGTGCTTAAAAATAAAGGAAAAAGAAAACTAAAGTGCCAAAAGCTTAATTGTTAAGGCTGGAAGGAATTGCTTAGTATCTAGTTTTACAAGATGTGATAATTTAGCAATATAAGCTGAGAGGATTTGTTGAAATTTATTTTTTTCACTTTACTTTTAATGAAAACCAAAATAACATGAAACATTGGTTCAACATTAGCTTTGCATCATTCATAGTCCACATGGGTCCCAAAAATTGGAAACAATGTCCCATGTCACCATTTAAGTGAAAATCTGTCTCAGGTAACTTTTTAAATAAATAATAACTGAGAATATCAAAACGGGTGTCTGTCCCTTTTTTTTTAAACTAAATAAGTAATAGCTAAAAATATCAAAACTGTCGTCTTTTTAAAAAGATACTCTTATGTCCTTCATTATTGGATCTGCTGTCTATCAAAATTACTGTTTGCTAAATCTTCAAATGATTGAAAATCACCTTATTTGATCAAGGCACACTAAATATATGTAAGCTAATGAATCTATCAGGCGTTAATTACAAAAAATAAATGATACATTGAAAGAAATCAAGACCAAAACATTGGAAATACAATGGAAATGGTATGTTTGTTTACATATTGGATTTTTGATGGCATGAAAAATTAAATACTAGGTGTAGTTTATTTATTTTATAGAGAGATAGTGAACTTAGCGAATCTCTGGATGGTAGGTAGTCAGTATTAAGAAGACAATGAAGTGAATGCGATAGATTTCGGACACTGTTATATTGAGTTTATGAAAATCGAACTCCAGTGTCTCCTTGTCCCTGGTTATCAAGATCAATTTCACATTGTCGATTCTGTTGATTTTTACCCATGTCGACCCATAATCATCCTCAGCCAACCTTGGCCCGAGGTCGACCCAATCTGGCATATTAATATTACTATCTGGGAAGTTATTTTATATGAATTATTAAGTAAATAAATAATTAAAACTAACAAAAACTCCATTAGTTCACCCTCCAAAAAGCCAGAATAACTCCAAGCAGCGAAAAAAATAAAAGAAGTGAATTCCGAATATTTGTCACAAAAAACTCTTAAAACTTATCAAGCATGAAATTAGAAGCTGTTCTTAATTTACTATCCCACCAAGCTTTCGATAAGCCCCAAAGCAGGATAAATCAGAGCCCTTAGTCAATTTTAGGACGCCAAAAGAAGCACTATTTGTCGCAATTAATAATTATTGCACCTTAACCTATTCTTAACAAAACCACTCACATTAAACGCATGACCGTTTGTCATTTTCACCATAACCTGCGCACAAAGATTTATGACGACTCAAAATTTTACAAAAAACACAATCATTTGTTTAATTTACAGCCAATTTTATACACATGGAAACTAATCTCCAGGGGACGTCATGTGAATCCAGGACTTCCATAAGTTAGTGTCTAAGACTGTCCATCAACCGATAGGAGTCCGCATTTATAAACGTTCACTGAAGTATAGTTTCCAAGTCTATGAAATTGACTGTAATCAGACCAAAATTATTCAGACACATTCAGTTTTAATCCGAATATCGTAACTTGCTGCTGCCTGCAAACTACAATGGTAATTCAGTGAACCCATAGACACATAGGCACTGATATTAATTTTCGAATGACACTCAATTTTTTTCATTATAAGATCTAATTTCACATAACTCAACTACATAGAAAAAAAGAGTAAACACATAGCCATAGACAGCCACTGACATTAACTTTTGAACGATACCAGAGAATCTGATGTCATCTTTATTAGATTACTTCAATTTATAATATGTATTTGCACCAAATTTAAAGGCATCTGAGTAGTTTTTGGTCTTTCGGTTAACGACAATTTGAAAAGGTGTTTATGTTGTTGGAAAAAGGTATTTTTTTGTGAAATTTGTGCAGAGTCTGCAAATGTATGTTATAATTGAAAATTTAAAACAACCACTCTAAAAATATGTCTATTTAGACAATTGAAAAAAAGGCATATAAAAATAAAAGCGATATACAAAATTTGTTATTCTATTTTCATGCAAGTTCATACGCAAGTGAAAACAGTAAAAAAGTTTTTCTATAAAAAAAGTAAATCAACATTTAAATCAATCAAACCTCAGCTTTTCTGTGTTGTTTGTGTCCAAGGGCAACCTTAAGTCCTTTTCCGTTGGCACCCGCCCCAGCCTCATCTTCGTCATCCAAGATGGCCGTCTCTTTTTCGTCCGACTCTTCTGCTACGTCTTTCAACTTATCACAGTTTGTAAATTTCCGCAGTTTCTGAAACTTATCGCAAGTTCCGTTTCTAACGGCGACAACAAGACTGGGAACCATATCACCATATTCACCACAGGCTACTTCCATCACTGAAATTAAAAAAACATCAATTCATCAAAATTTGACCCAGAATTGATTAAAATGTTGACAATTTAATGTTGTTTAGTAACTTTTATAAAATATTCTCAGTCTGATTTACGTAAACCCCAAGGCCCTGGTGCCAGAAGTCTCATATCCTTTTCAAGCGGTGACCATGTTTCATTATTAGGGTGGGTGGTCGGATTAGGGTTTTACGTCCTGTATTTCTGCACCTGATGGGCTAATTTAGGACAGGCAGGGACCAAGGCAATGAGATGAAGGATGAAACAGCCATCCAACTTAGGCTCGATCAGGAATCAAAACCGGGACCAAGGGGTTGGAACCATATTTCGTTTACTCTGACAATGAATGCGGACCTTTTTCCACGGAAACAATTTTTTGTCCCACTTTTACATTAGCCCAGATTATTACAAATTATTGTTAAAAAGAAGACTTCTTGACAGTCCAAGAAAATCCTTTTTAAGCATTTGATTGTTTGAATGTGACTTTGACACTAACCATAATCAGCTGGGTTGTGGTAAGCGGGGCAAATGAGACCATTGGAGCTGAGAAACGGAACGAGGCCGGGTACGTTTCCTTGGTAGACGCACTGGCCTTCTGCTAACATGTACAACTGAAAAGAAACACATTAACAAAGTCATTATACTCCACAAGATGGTTTTCCTATTGTACTGAGCGGGATATAACCAACAAAAGTGTTAGTTAACTCCCTTGTGAATGAAAACAGTGATTATCTTGCATAACAAGAGCAGTTAAACTAATCAAACAATCAAACAAATGATAAATTATGTGTTATGGAGTCATATCCCTCATATTCGGGAGTTAACCTACATTTTTGGTGGTTATATCCCGACGTTGGTCTGTCGCTATATAAATTATTGCTATATCAAGCCCTGTGATGACTTCATGTTATTTTACAAGAAAATTAAATTGTTTGGGCACCATCCAACATTTGGAAAATTGAACAAAGTCATTAAGCAATGCCATGCGCCAGTGAATAAGGAGTTGGACTTTTATGCGCAAGGTTGTGGGTTCAAAACTCAACCGTTGCATGGAGGAATTCGGCAGATCTCCCGTAAACCACTGCTCCACTCCAGCAAGGTGTAAACGGGGCAATCAGTCATACGCTAAGATGCCATTGGATTGCTGATTGCAGCCCAGCATTACACAACAGAGAAGTTTATCCAATTATATCATAATCATTTTATCCAATTTATATCATAATCATTTCGTCCACTCACATGGTTGAACATTTCGAAGAGCTTTGCAGAAGGTTGGTGAATGGTGCAGATGATCGTTCTACCACCTTGTGCCAAAGATTTAAGTAACGACAAACACTGGAAACAGGAAGCACTGTCCAGACCACTGAAAAATTAAGGTGTATAGTATTACGATCTCGGTACACAACTACCTCGCCTACTAGCACTTGGCTGGTGGGCAGCGGCTCTTTAGCTTACTGTTAGAGTGCAGGAAAGTTGCACACAAGAGGTGAAAAGAAAAAGAAAATCAATTATTCGTAAAATGTAAATATATTGCTTTGTGCTGGCACTATTGTTTATGAAAAGACCCACCCATGGGATAAATGTATAACATGGTTTCCATTTCAAGTCTTAACCTCTCCTCCCAATATCTGCCTGCTAGTGCCCATATAAGCTGACTAAGCTTCAGATCAGTGGCATATTAAAATTAAATATTGGCAAAACAGACTGGTTTTACAGTGATTTTACCCAGAGTTTGTGAAATTGAACGATTACGTTGCGGATAAAAAGTCATCAAATTTTGCAGCATTTAAGTAAAGTCAGTTCTTCCGTTGTACCCTAAACAGTATAGTTACAAATTTTCAATCTTATGATAACAAAAGCAGCACTTTATTAGTTCCATTATTACCTTGTAGGCTCGTCAAAGAACATCACAGGAGGATTGTTGACTAGTTCGAGGGCGATGGATAGACGTTTTCGCTGACCCCCAGACAGATTTATCGTTCGAGTAGTTTTCGTTTCAAGTAAACCCAATGTGCCTAGAATTTCATCAACCTGGAAAGGAAACGAGGAAAAAATTGAAATCACTTTTGACTGTCTTCAATGATTAGGTTTTTGACGAAAGTGAATATGACTTCTGATGCATATAACTGCAAAATAGCCTGTCAAATTTGCACATTAAAATAATGATATAAATCAATACTGCCTTCTTGTCTCATGATATTTTTCACCATTACATACCCACTTTTGCACAACAATTTAGCTTTAATTTACAATAAATAATATAAATATTAGTTTTTCATGCCATCAAAACTCAATATGTAAACAAACCCAGTGATGACGTCACAATACTGAACAATGGCGATGATGTCATTTCCATTGTGTTTCTAATATTTTGGTCTGGATTTTCTCTCAATGTATTTATTTTAATTAATGTCTTATAAAATCATTAATTCAAACAAATTTAGTTTGTCTTGATTAATAAAGGTAATTTTCAACTGTTTGATAGCATCTTAGAAAATTTCAAATTTGACAGACAGTGCACCTTTAAGTAAACAAAAGTATTGTATCTATTATTGTAATCTAGAAATAATAGAGTGCATTAGATAAAAGTTCTTGTGGTTGTAGTTTATTGACCACACAAGCATTATAGTCTGCCCTCGGCAGCTTGTCACATAAAGATACTTTCAATAGCTAGTGGTTTGAATATTTAACATTGTAACTCGCAAGGTCATTCGCATCTGTACATATAAGTATGGGATAATTAGACAGGCATTAAGAGTTTGCATTGCGCAGAGCCCTGTGTTGGCCACTGGGGTTGGAGGTCTTCACCCACACTGTGCCCAATAGTGGATTTTCACGGAAGGTTCTGTATATTTCCACCAGGTGGCTGTGACAGAATACTGCAATTCTATTGGCTGAAAAAGTTTCCGCCCTTGGCTGTGATTGGCTAAAGCAAAGTGCATCCAAGCAGAAGTATTTTTAATGCATTTTTAGTATATTTGACATCTTATCATTCAGTTGATTTCTGTTATTTCCCAAAGAAAATTATATTAATGAAATCAGTTTGTTATGACCTACTAAGTCTGAAAAGCAAAATATGTAATAAGAGGGGAAGAAAGACTTGCTGAACTCAGGGCTTCTCTGTGAAAAGAGCAACAAAGCTACATTCTAAGCTTCAGACCAGTAACATTCATGAAGAACTTTCGCAATAGTGGATTTTCACGGAAGGTTCTCTGTATTTCCACCAGGTGGCTAAAACAGACTACTGTAATTCTATTGGCTGAAAAAGTTCCCGCCTTTGGCTGTGATTGGCTGAAGCACAGTGCATCATAGCAGCAGTGTTTTTAGTGCATTTTAATGTATATTTGACACTTTATCATTTAGTTGATGTTTGTTATTTTTCTGAGAAAGTTATATTTATTGAATCAGTTAGTTATTACCTACTGTGTCTGAAAAGCAAAATGTGCAATAAGAGGAGAGGAAAGACTTACGTCTTCCTGAATTTAGGGCTGTTCAGTGAAAGGACTTTATTGGCCTAATACGTCAAATATCAGTTTAAATTTCTTTATATTACAGTCACAAGATTCACTTACGATAATTTTTTTGTCTTCTTGAGAGATGCTTTCGGGAAGTTTGAGATTAGCGGAACACATCATGGCCTCCAAGACTGTCAGGTGGGGCAAAAGGTGGTCATCCTGCATGATGTAGCATGACATCTTGCGGAATTTACGCAAATCGCGTTCTCTGTTGTTGACAAGAATTTCCCCTACGACCGATTTTGTTCTGAAAGAATAAAAATATATGAGAATATTATACGGTAATATACAATAACAAACTTTTGAATCATACACATTTTTGCAACTTAGAAATGGTCACACCAAAATTATCGATCATTTCGACACTTCTTTCCCCTATAATATCTGACTCCCCATACCTTATAAACTACTATGATAAATTCAGTGAACCGGGCATTTTTAATTGTATTCTTTCATTCTGTAGCTAGTTGCATTATAACTTCCCATATATGAAATTGTAAACTACTATGATAAATTGATTGGATCAATAGCCATAGACAGCCACTGACATTAACTTTTGAATGATACTAGAGAATCTCATGCCATCTTTAATTACTAAGTCAACTACAATTTGAATTTGCATCAAAATCTGACAGCATCTCAATAAATTCTTGGGTAACACGAAAGAGCAGTTACTTCTGTAATACACATCTTGTACTTTGCACTATGAAATAATATTTTAAGGGCATTTAACCATATAATTTACAACAGTTTTTACCTGTATCCAGCTAGTATATTCATTAAAGAAGATTTCCCTGCTCCCGATGGACCCATGATGGCGGTGAGCTCTCCAGATTTGAACGTTCCACCGATGCATTTCAAAATTGTCTTGTAACCGGCGTTGCAATCCCAGATATTCTTTATGCCTGAAAAATTAAATTAAATCACATTAACACCAGGTTAGTTACATAAAGCTATAGCTGAGCTGGCCTAGTGGTTAAGGCATATTGACCAGCTCCTCTGAAGGTCCTGGGTTTAAACTTCGAATCCCAGCCCAGGCACTCTTCATGAGCTACATCTCAGCTGCTGGATGTCGATCGCATGAGACGTTAAATTGGAGGTGCCTTGTACTCGGTGTCTATGCTGAGCAAGTAACAGTTCAAACTCACTGGTGTGTGACATGATGTGGACGCCAATCAACCTTATCATCACATCATTATTTCTGCCTGCAAGCTGTCATATTACTAAGCTTCAGACCCAGTAGCATCGAATAACACTAAGACAAATGGATGCTATTCAATTAGTATTCCTGAATGACGTGATATTCTACTTTAAATTGAATTATAGTTATATTCAATATACTAACAGGTTTCAAAAATGAAATATATATACCAAAACTCATAGGTGCATCAACTCATAATACGACCTTAGATTTGGAATATTTGGATCTTCTTTGCATAATCTGTACTCCTGAGACCTTTTGTAAATATTCTGTTAATTCCCTTCTAAATCTTCTGACTCAGCAGGACAGTCTAAGCTGAATTAAGTAAAGCTGTATTAACATTTTCTTTTAATATTTTCCAATATTTTTTTCATCAGCTCAGCTAGATTAATCTGACTTCAAGCTGAGAGTGTTATTAATTTTCTGAAGTGCAAAACTAAACAATGAATAATGATGTCATACTGCACACAACAATTAAGAGGCAATTCAGTTTTAAGGCCACCTAAATATTATTAACATTAACTATCTATCTATCTATCTTTCTATCTATCTATCTTTCTACCTATCTATATATCTACCTATCTACCTGCCTGCCTATCTATCTATATATCTATCTTTCTATCTACCTATATATTCGACCTATATATCTATATATCTATCTATCTATTTATCTATTTATCTATATATCTATTTATCTATATATCTATCTATCTATCTCTCTAAATAAATAAATAAATTCTACCTGCCTGCCTATCTATCTATATATCTATCTATCTTTCTATCTACCTATATATTCTACCTCTATATCTATATATCTATCTATCTATTTATCTATCTGTCTATCTATCTCTCTAAATAAATAAATAAATTCTCTCCCTCTCTATCCCCACGCCATCCTAGATTTACATGTCCTAGGATTCTGTCATCTAATACATGTTGTTAGCTAGACTAGCATTAGATAGTGAATAGCATAGAGAATAGCAATTGTCGTGAGGGATAGGGGATAGCATACTAGACGTATTGAAAATTCATGAGTCGTGTTGCTCTACACAAGGTTATATTGGAACACATTTCCCAGTGGAGTTCATGTCATGTGAGTTTATTTAATGACAATATGAACACTGCTATAGGTCTAGCTAGTAGCATGGTGTGTGAATGAATGAATGAATGAATGAATGAATTTGGTAGTAGTGATTCAGTCATTTATTCAGTCATCTATTCAGTCAGTCAGTCAGTCAGCACGTAATTTATTAAGTCAGCCTGACAGTCAGTCATTTATTCATTCAGTCAGTCAGTCATTTTTTCAGTCAGTCAGCCAGTCAGTCAGTCAGCTAGCTGTTCTTGCATTATAGTTTCTCATTTCTTTTCTTTCTATATTTCTTTCTTCTTTCTATCTTTCCTTCTTTAATTCTCTCTTTCTTCTTACTGTTTTTCTTTTTTTTTTCTGTCTTTCTTTCTAATTGTCTGTCTGTCTTTCTTTCTATCTATTTATAAATCTGTCCATTATCTCCAATTATTTTTTGCATTATTATGATTATCGTGATGCCAAGTCAAATATCATAAATGAATCATGTTACCATGGTTATTTCAACAAATAACTTGTTATCTACTTGTTATCTACTTGTTATCTCATTGTCTCAATTGAATCCTGTGACTGCAACTTACAGTTATTTTCATAAAATATGGTAACTCTAAGACAGCAGCTTTAATGTCTGCTGCTGCTGTAGCAACCTATTCCTGGCTGTAGCTATAACTGGCTAAAGCTAGCTGCTTCTGTCTACTCCTAGATTATAGTCGGCTTACACCTACCAACGCTAAAAATATATAAACCTTGGTAAATGTTGGAAATTTACCTAATATGTCATAAATATGTATGTACAATAGACATGCATCTTTTCGACAAAAAATGCAAAATATGTGTAACTCTCAACTTATTCACCAAATGGTGCTGCATGCACTTTTGGATCTGGCTTTTGAGTAGCCAGCTACAGCCAGACAGCTCCGTTTAGTGGCAGGTAGCATCGTACAGAAGAAGTTGTTTAGCTTTGTCTAGGTTTAATTTGATGAAACTAACTGTAATTAACAAGAACCCAATTTGCAAATGTTATGATACATCAGCAAAAAGTAATTATTCGATAAGTCAAACTGAAGTCATTCATAAAATTTAAAGTATTTTTAGAATTGGAAAATATATTTTATTTCAGTTATGACAAGAAAATCTCACAATTGTGTCTTTTTGTAAGTAGTGTACAGTTAGACAAAACTATTTTAAATCATAATTTCCTGATATCAAATAATAATATCAAATTGATCCGTGTAAAATAACTCAATCGTTTTTATTTGCATATGTGACATTTCCAAAAATTGTTATTGCATATTTTCCTTGTTTTTCTCATATCATAACTAACCATTTCCTATTTTAAGTTGTGTAGCCAAATTGACAACTGTCGATCAATGATGTAACACTATCTGGTTTCCTTGGCAACTGGCAGCACTTGTCAAGTGCATGTGTACTCACAGTCTGTCAATGGCAGCTTGGCACTTGCCTGAAGGACACGGACCCAATGTGCAGTTTATTTCCAGGCGTTTTTCTAGGAATTAATGTTCCAGGAAATGGAAATGAGTAGATTTATGTATGAAAGAGTATTTGAATATGTGCTACAGCTAAGACTACCTCACTCTTAAGACCATCTCATAAATCAGTCCACCTCAACATTAAGACCAAATCACTTTTAAGATCACCTCACTATTAAGACCATCTCACCATCAATACCAACCATTTTAAGACCACTTCACTATTAAGAACACATCAATTAAGACCATCTCCCTATTAAGACCACCTCACCATCAAAACCACCTCATCATTAGGACTACCTCACTTTTAAGACCACCTCAATATTAAGACCACCTCACTTTTAAGATTACCTCACTTTTAAGACCACCTCACTATTAAGACCTTCCCACCATCAAGACCAACTCACTATTAAGACCACCTCACTATTAAGACCATCTCACTATTAAGACCACCTCACTATTAAGACCATCTCACTATTAAGACCACCTCACTATTAAGACCACCTCACTGGTAAGAAGACTCACTATTAAAAACATATTAATGGCAAAAGATACGGTTATTTTTATAAATCTTTTTTTTTAGTTAAACTTATTATGTATGTTACTTATCTGTAATTTTTCGTTCAAATTATATCTATAAACCATACATCATTAATATTTCAAGGAATTATTGATAAACACATTTCAGTAACTAATAACCTACAAACCGCTGATTAATTTCGCCATTTGCGGCCCAATTTTATTAATTTCCTATAAAAATCAACCAAAACATATTAAACGTAAGCTACAAATCAACAGTTATTTGACAAATACTGTGAGGACTCATAATTAGGACTACCTCGATATTAAGACCACTTCACTTATTTCCAAGGGTGGTGTTCATTGTGGGGTTCATAAAAGTTTGTATACAAAAAAACTATTCTTATTTTCATCAAAAATTATTCATAGGCAAGTAGGCATTTACGTTAACTTTCAACAAATATCTAACTTCTAATAACTTGTAAACTACAATGATAAATGCAGTGAACCCATAGCCATAGATACTAGAGAATCTGATGCCATCTTTAATAGTAAATTCAGTCATATAAACTTGTAAACTGCAATAGACAGCCACTAACATTAACTTTTGAATGATACTAGAGAATCTCATGCCATCTTTAATAGTAAATTCAGTCATATAAACTTGTAAACTGCAATGATAAATGCAGTGAACCCATAGCCATAGACAGCCACTGACATTAACTTTTGAATGATACTAGAGAATCTGATGCCATATTTAATAGTAAATTCTGTCATATAAACTTGTAAACTGCAATGATAAATGCAGTGAACCCATAGCCATAGACAGCCACTGACATTAACTTTTGAATGATACTAGAGAATCTCATTTTTAATATTTACTTCAATTACATATTCATTTTGCATCAAATCATAAAATGTCTCAAATTCTCAATAATGCGAATGTATGTTTTAAGTAAGTTGACTTATCCCAGAAGGAACACCCGGTGCTAATCCCATGATGCACCTGTTTGACACCTGTGACATTATGGGAAAAGGGCAATGGGTGCAGGTTATGCAATACAGACAACCAGAAAAATATAGACAGAGATAGAAAAAGAAAAATTGACATATTCAAATGCCCACACCAATTTTACGCCATTTAACTTTATAGTGGTGGGAAAAAGTTTTATCATCCTACTTGTAATAAATTTATTTATATGACAAAAGAAAAATGTAATAACAATGCATAGACAATCAAGAGCAGTCTAATTGGCAAAGTTTCCATTGACCTTATCAAGTGCACTGGCTAAATACTCCATACATCGGTACATGGCCAATTGTGCCGCGTGCGTTTTCCATGCGTTTGGATAAACGCATGGAAAACGCATGGTTTTTGCCTCATTATAATTCGCTAAGAACCATGCGTTTTCCATGCGTTTATCCTTCTCATGGAAAACACATCTGACACATTTGGCCATGTAGATAAGAACTTATTCTAGAAAATTTATTTTTAAACCAAAATCTTGCTTATTTAATGGATGTTCAGAAACTTTCCACAAGACTATGTTATTATGTTTGAACAGTGCTTTTACAAGAGGAAACCATGGGTTCAGAATTAGTCATGTCAAAATTAGTCTTGACAATATTCCCAAAAGTTTGTCCGCTTGACAGTTTGTGAATGCCTTTTTGGAGTTGGTACACCAATAGCAAATATATAATTTTAAGCTCAAATAACGCTATGAAAATAAAATACACTTTCACAATATCTAAGCACCTTTTTCTTTCTTTAATTCGTAAAATTACGTCAAATAAAATTAAAAATTTCAGCTGCGTCATAATTCTAAAAATCAATAATTTTTCAGGGTACAGTATCAACCAGCTCTAAGCTTATAATTAAAACTATTCTAACACTAATATTTGCAAATTAATCAATAATACAAAACGCGCAGATAATCCTATTTAAGCTTTTTATTTCATATTAATAATATTTTACCATTGCTGGCAAGAGAAGGCCGAGTGCTTGTGTACTTGCAGTTTTAGTGCATCTGCACTCAGCTGCTGAAGCAAATTTATCGATTTTTCGGCAGGTCTGAACCAGCAGAGTTTCTCCATAAGGAAATTCAGGAAAACTGGAGTTTTTGGTAGACAAATAAAGTAAACGAAAATGAGATTTATAAATATGGGAAAGTAATTTAACTTGGGAATTTCTGTTGGTTGCTAGCTATGTTTATGATATTAGTTGTTTATTAGTATTTCTTTGTTTATTTCATGGCGAAATTATGTTATTTTAATATCTAGTGACTAGTGTATGCAAAAACTAATATAGATGTGTCCATCAAAATTAAAAAGTGCAAATTACCATAAAATTTTATATAATAATAAAGATACAATTTAGGGAAAATTGAGCTCTAGTTAATTCATGGATGTTTATTGAAAAGAAGTATTTTAGTTTTTAATTTTTATCAATTATGCCTCTTTGCACACAATTTAAAAGAATTATTGGATCGAATAAAACTCTGTCCTTCATCTATCTCCATCTTGTTTACCTGTAAACTCTGCTATCTACAATTGATTATTTTCTAGAAATGCAATATATTCACATATTTTCAAAAATTTGGCCAGAAAAAGAAATAGTTCCCAGTGTGTATTGCATCACTTGTAAACTTGAGCGCTGGTGCCTAGATGAAAATAGGCAAAAACAAAGTAGTCCAGCCATAAATGGCTTTAACTCATTCATAATTGATAGCCAGAAAGCACTAAAATAAATCTCACATGACTGTTTATTCTACAAATCGATATAATTGATATTTTGGACAAAACTTTTTTCAGAGAAAAATAACTATTCATTAAGTTCTAAGTATATTTTTCTCCTTAAGCATGTGGCTTTCTAAAAGCATTTGACTTTCATTCTTTTTTTTTTCTTTCTGTCTTTCTATCTTTTGTTTCTTTCTATTCTGACTTTTTTTCATTCTTTCGTTTTTCTAAATTTATTACCATTTCTATCTTTCTTTTTTTTCCTTCTTTTTCTCGTTCTTTCTTTCTTGTTTCTTTCTCTATTTCTTTCTATTTATTTTGTATTTCTTTCTTTCCTATTTTTTTTCTTTCTCTATTTCTTTCTCTCGTTTCTTTCTGATTTGTTTGTATTTCTTTCTTTTTTCTTTCTTTCTTTTTCATTCTTTTCGCTATGTAGGCAAGCAAAGCGATAACTGAACTCCAGAATCACGTCTTATCATCTCATCATTTCGTTTGCCTAACTATCATTTTCACCTTTTACAACAATATCATTTCAAAGTTAAAAATTAAAATTTTCATTTAAAAGAAATGCTGATTATGCCTGATATATTTTTTGTTTGATCTATATTGACAATTTACATTTTTACGATTATTGCATAAATAACATCAAATCCAACGGCTGTGATTTGATATTAAATATGATAGGCTACTTCACCAAAAATGCTGATATAGCAGATTTAACATATGTTGCACTGTATTTTTGAGTTGTGTTCATTTATTGGCTTTAAACAATATACATAGTGTTATATAGATCACATGATATTAAACATTCAAATAATTCCAACCAGATGCACATACGTGCATATTTGGTAAACTATATACAATTATATTATACAATATTCATGTATGGTTTGGATAATTGAAAACTAATAAACGGCTAAGTACATATTAAATCCAATAATAAATAATATACATAATTTTAAGTTGTTTCTAAAATATTGTACAGGAGGTAATTTTTAACATTTTCTGAAGGTATTTTTTAACAGTTTCTGAAATATGTGCAACGTTTTTAGCTACGAAAATTCTTGCTCATCATTTAAACTGTTCAATCCTTTAAAAATACTTATCAAAGATATATTAAAGAGAATTAAAGGGTATACATAGTATGTCATAATATATTTATAGATCAATTGACAGTTACTTTCGACAGTTACCTGCGATAGTAACTTTGAGAGTAATTTCATGCAGAAAACTGGATGACTATTGGTTAAGAGTTGGGTAAGGTCAACTAATGCTCTTTTACAATTTCAGCCCTGTTCTGATCCAAATTCTTCTTTATGAGATGATTATCTCTTCATTATGACTGCCTCTGGCTTATGAAATGACTATAATTCTGATCCATAGAAATGAGACGGTATGGACGATTGAATGAATTTTAACGACATCTACATGGCCAAATGTGCCATGTGCGTTTTCCATGCATGTGGATAAATGCATGGAAAACGCATGGTTTTCACCTCATTTTAATTAGGCAAAAACCATGCATTTTCCATGCGTTTATCCATCTCATGGAAAACACATGTGGCACATTTGGCCAAGTAGATGTCACACAATACCCACATATCCCAGATAGCATTCCAAATCGGGCCAGTGTCGTTTCTACATCGTTTTGACATCGCCGACATCGTGCCGACGGCGATACAATTTGGAATGCTATCTGGGACACACCTGTGGCCAAAGGTTTTCGAAAACTTAAAACTTAAAAACGTTAATTACATTTGGTCTATTTTTTATTTTTTTGCTTAACTGCACTTTTTCTAAAATGATTTACTTTAGGGATTTAATTAACTGTCCTGAAAAAACATTTGCACAATAATCACGCCAATATGTAAATAAAGTAACGGATGGTCGGTCAGAGGGACGAGCCTCGTTTTCCACATGTTTTGCTGGCTGGAGTTCAGTATAAAGCACAGCAATTTCGGGATGAGTTTTACCCTTGTGACCTAAAAACAGTCTAAGTCATCCATTTTTGGACTCATTCAAGGTCATCATCTAAGTTATATTATCTGTAGTTCCATGAGCCTAGCATCAATAGACCTGATGTTATCATGTCTACAAGTGTGGTTGGCATACAGAGAGACAAAGGGGAGGGAAAAACTGACAGACATGAAGGTCATCGCAATACCATAGGTCATAAAAGCTTTGGTGCAAGATTTTAAAAAAGCACCATAGGCAGTGTTAGGCACCATATAATAGCAAGTGTCCAAAAACATATGGCCACAGCTGTAACATGGTGTAGACTCCAAATACCATCATTACGTCTGCCTCTAAGCAGCTGTTACAGTTTCTGACTAAACTTCAGCCATTAGCATTTCAAAGATATCTTACATGTATTTTTACAGTCAGGCCCAAAATTTTACACTTGAGCAAGATTTCCTACATAAAATTGTAAAATCATCCATATGAAAGCAATATTGTTAAACCTAGATAAAGGAAATTTAAATAATGTTATTGCAATGTAAAGAACTGGTGATTGCCCATTTAAGACAATTATTACAGTAAGTGAACTAAATATATGCCAACTTTTGTTCCCAACTGTATTTATTGAACATTTTAGCTTCTATTTGTAAAAGCTAGCAGACACATAGTCCACCTACAACGATTGCAAACGAAGCCACTATATCTGGTAATGCATTGATTCTATTTTTAGCAACAGCAGACGATTTTTCTGGAAGCATAGAACGCACCCACACGTGATTATCGCATTAATGTGTTTGTTTTGAGAGAATGGTGTACATAATGATGAAATGTGTACACATTTGAATGAATGGTGTATTTGAATAATAAATAAGTGAAATTTAGGCAATGAATGCATGTTAGGACATACTATATAGGCTTCATGGAAATATGAAATTGAAAATACACAATAATATCTCAAGATAATAAATAAATTCCATGCCGACCAAATGTACACACTAAAAATAAATAAAAGAAATCGAAAAAAAAATTATCTGGTATTTTAAAAATTTATTTGTGTCTATATTCCTTTTTGATAACTTAAAATCATACTATAGTTCTGATCTTGGCAAAGTAGTCCATACCCAGATAGATACACTAGACAGACAGATAGACAGATAGATTTATAAACGCACAAAAAAAAAAATATATATCTCCAAACTTGTAACATATGGGCCATGATATGGCAGCTCATCTGAACCAAGAAATGAAAGAATTCATATACACCTAAATCAAATATCACAGCTGATGTCATTAAACAAATCCCATGGTTCATTGACCTTCATTGACCTTCATTGACCTTCATTGACCTTCAGGTGAATTATTATCATTTACACAGGTGTACGCAAAAGTATATCAGGACACAGGGTGAATCACTGCTATTTGAATATTAATGAATAATTCGATTTATATTAATAACTATATAGGCCTATAGAATTGAAGTTAATTTATAAGTCAGTAAGTTAGTCAGTCAGTCAGTCAGCTGTTATTCAGTCAGCTATAGTCAGTCTATCTATCTATCTACCTATCTATCTACCTATCTATATATCTATGTATCTATCTATCTATATATCTATATATCTTTCTATCTATCTATCTATCTATGTATTTGTCTGTATGTCTGTATCAAAATTTCCTATATACATATATCTCTGAAGTACTATGACACTGAAATAACCCATGTCATTTAAGGGCTCAATTTTGACCCCATTTTAGAAATAATTTCATTTTTTACCCCATATGACTTCATGGTTCAATGAAACTATTCAAATCAGGATATACAATATTATATATGTTCTGATGAATATTATTGATGATAATAAATATTGTACTTTAAATATGAATCATATCTGTGATTATTGCAACCCATATCTACATTTTTCATGTTTATCAAGATTGAAATCATCAATAACAAACATTTTATTTCAGTAATATAATGTTAAAATTATAAGTTGATAAAAAAAATTTAATGATAAAAAAATCAGTTGAATTAGTTAAAACATAAATCTAATACAATATTCATAATACACACATAGTGAAACCCTTTATTAGACTACCTCACTATTAAGATCACCTCACTATTAAGATCACCTCACTATTGAGACTACCTCACTATTACGACAACCTCACTATTGAGACTACCTCACTATTACGACAACCTCACTATTGAGACTACCTCACTATTAAGACCACCTCACCATTACGACCACCTCACTGTTAAGACCACCTCACTATTAGGACCACCTCACTATTAATACCACCTCACTATAAAGACCACCTCACTATTAATACCACCTCACTATCAAGACCACCTCACTATCAAGACCACCTCACTATTAATACCAGCTCACTATCAAGACCACCTCACTATTAAGACCTCACTATTAATACCTCACTATTAAGACCTCACTATTAAGACCTCACTATTAAGACCACCTCGTTATTAAGACAACCTCACTATTGAGACCAGTTAATTCTGCCTGACAAGTGTTCTTAATATTGCCGTTCCTTCATAATATACTAATATAGCGCTAATACATTACAATCCCATGAAAATATTAGCATAATTCCATGGATCATAAGTCATAAACATTTTGGGCAATATAGCATGCCTGCCATGAACTATCCGTGACCTAACAGTACCAATAAAGCTAGCTCGAAACAATAGCCACATGTGGAATATTATAGTCATTAAGGCAAAGATCAGTATGTCACTATACAATAATTACTTATTTACTACAGGACAATAGTTTTGGGGGAGAAAACTGTACCCTGTTGAACTTGGTGTTTATGCCGTGGGAGGAAAGTTTTGGTATATTTTTGTATTTCCAAATATCGAACTTCCCATAATTTGTAAACTACATTGATAAATGCAGTGAACCCATAGCCATAGACAGCCACTGAAATTAACTGCCATCTTTAATAGTAAATTCAGTCATATAAACTTGTAAACTGCAATGATAAATGCAGTGAACCCATAGCCATAGACAGCTACTGACATTAACTTTTGAATGATACTAGAGAATCTCATGCCATCTTTAATAGTAAATTCAGTCATATAAACTTGTAAACTGCAATGATAAATGCAGTGAAGCCATAGCCATGGACAGCCACTGACATTATCTTTTGAATGATTCATGAAAATCTCATGCCATCTTAAACAGTCATTTCAAATTTTACAGTTAAAAATTTGCATAAAAATCAGAATTATTTTGATGCAAATGGTATACCTTCACTTCATGCTATCTATCTATCTATCTATCTCAGGGTTCTCGCTAGCAGTAGCCACGTAGCATTATGCTAATCCAATAGCCATGTGGCTAATCTAATTTTGTACTTTATTATTTGTGGCTAATTTTCAGATGACCATTTACTGTACAATATATCCAACCGTGGCTAATCATTTTCAAAGTTGGGAGAGATCCCTGCTACCTATCTATATATCTACCTAACTACCTACCTATCTATCTTTCTATCTATCTATCTATCTGTCAATATATCTACCTATCTATCCTTTCAAAATTCCAGACATACAAATGCATGGAATTTACCATCAAATTACAAAAAACACTATATAGAGAATTTTTGCACTCCAAAACAACACATAATTTTGTTTTCCAGCAAGTTCATTAAGTACAGTATAATTTTACCCTAATCATTGGAAATACCCTATGGAATCAAACATTCCACCATATTTGAAAAGTTCCCTTTTGTCAACAGACTGCCAAATACATTGATATCTCATGATTAATAAAAAAGTGAAATATTTGGGTGTATTTTAAATATGACTCTCAGTACTTTTGGGTATATTATCTACAATTCATGCAGTTGTCACCCAGTCATTATTTTAGTTTTTTTGCCTTTATAAATTCGAAACAAATTGATCTTTTAAATGTTTGTCTTCTGTGACTGACTGACTGACTGACTGACTGACTGACTGACTGATTGACTGACTGACGTACTGACGTGCTGACTGACTGCCTAACTGACTTACTGACTGACTGAATACCTGAATGAATACCTGAATGAATTAAGGAAAAAAATGCACTGACTAATTGACTAACTGACTGACGTGCTGACTGACTGACTGACTGACTGATAATCTCAAATGCAATATTTTCTGACACTCTTTGACAGTAATGTTATACATAGATAGACTTTTGATTTTATTAACTATTATTGACCTTTATTGACTTTAACTTTTATCAATTCCGGTTATGATACTAGAGAATCTGATGCCATCTTTAATAGTAAATTCAGTCATATAAACTTGTAAAACTGCAATGATAAATGCAGTGAACCCATAGCCATAGACAGCCACTGACATTAACTTTTGAATGATACTAGAGAATCTGATGCCATCTTTAATAGTAAATTCAGTCGTATAAACTTGTAAACTGCAATGATAAATGCAGTGAACCCATAGCCATAGACAGCCACTGACATTAACTTTTGAATGATACTAGAGAATCTGATGCCATCTTTAATAGTAAATTCAGTCATATAAACATGTAAACTGCAATGATAAATGCAGTGAAGCCATAGCCATGGACAGCCACTGACATTAACTTTTGAATGTTACTAGAGAATCTGATGCCATCTTTAATAGTAAATTCAGTCGTATAAACTTGTAAACTGCAATGATAAATGCAGTGAACCCATAGCCATAGACAGCCACTGATATTAACTTTTGAATGATACTAGAGAATCTCATGCCATCTTTAATAGTAAATTCAGTCGTATAAACTTGTAAACTGCAATGATAAATGCAGTGAACCCATAGCCATAGATAGCCACTGATATTAACTTTTGAATGATACTAGAGAATCTCATGCCATCTTTAATAGTAAATTCAGTCCTATAAACTTGTAAACTGCAATGATAAATGCAGTGAACCCATAGCCATAGACAGCCACTGATATTAACTTTTGAATGATACATAGAGAATCTCTAGCCATCTTTAATAGCAAATTCAGTCGTATAAACTTGTAAACTGCAATGATAAATGCAGTGAAGCCATAGCCATGGACAGCCACTGACATTAACTTTTGAATGATACTAGAGAATCTCATGCCATCTTTAATAGTTACTTCAATCACAATTTTTGCATCAAAATATTCACCTAATTATAGATTATTGATAATATAAGTATCACTGCCTAATTAGTAATACAGTATTACTGATGCTAATTAATATATTTGCTAATTAATATATTTGCTAATTAATATATTTGCTTATTGGTTATATCATATTTCTGAGATGCATATCATCACATATTATTATCACAGATTAATTACAGAAGAACTATATATTTTCTACTGGTATAAAATATCATTGTGCAACAACGTCACCAGCTGTGAAGCAGATGCAATGATGAGATGATAAGGCTGCTAGAAATCCACACAATGATACACATTTACCCTAGAGCTGGGTCTTTTACTTGCCTCAGTATAGACACCCGAGTACAAGGCACCATCAATTTAACATCTCATGCGATCGACATCCAGCTGCTGAGATGTAGCTCATGAAAAGTGCCTGGGCTGGGATTTTAAATTTTGAACCCAGGACCTTCAGAGGAGCTGCCAATTTCCTTCACCACTAGACCACACATCTTTTAAATATTAATATAAAATATTTTCATATCTATTTATTTATATTATTATTTCTTTACATACCCTAGCCAGTAATTTAGGTATAGCAACTGATTTGTACATCCAATGATCAAAAGTCTATTAATATATAACCACTAAAAAGGATATGATTCTATTTTTAAATTTTTGCAACAAAGACCTTTGTGTTTATGACGTGTGTTGCCTATAAATATGTAGGTTTATATTATATCCTATTTATCTTCTTTTTAAATGTATATGCTCTTTATTTTAATATTTTTTAATCTATCTATCTATCTATCTATCTATCTATCTACCTATCTATCTATCTACCTATCTATCTATCCACCTTTCTATCTATCTATCTATCTATCTATCTATCTACCTATCTACCTATCTACCTATCTACCTATCCACCTTTCTATCTATCTATCTATCTACCTATCTATCCACATTTCTTTCTATCTATCTATCTACCTATCTACCTATCTACCTATCTATCTATCAACCTATCTATCTATCTATCTATCTATCTATCTACCTACCTATCTATCTATCCACCTTTCTATCTGTCTATCTATCTATCTATCTATCTATAACTGTCTATCTACCTATCGACCTATCTATCTATCTACCTATCTATCTATCTACCTATCTATCTATCTGTCTATCTATAACTATCTATCTATCTACCTATCTACCTATCTATCTATCCACCTTTCTATCTATCTATCTATCTATCTATCTGTCTGTCTGTCTATCTATCTATCTACCTTTCTACCTACCTACCTACCTACCTACTACAAACTGTCTTTATCTCATATAATACATTAATATAATATTATTAAATAACAATAATCTTCATATCATGTAATATTACCATGCATATTTCGGCACTGGCAATTCCATTGGGGAAATATAACTAAATTGCTTGGTACATGTGCACTAAGTGTTGCACTTGTATGACCACCCAACAAAAGAAAAACTTTTATAGAAGTCTACACCCCATTGACCTTTAATTACCTGTTCAAAGCCATACATGTAGTTATTTCCTTAAATATATAACCGAATAGGTTTATAATATATACATTTCTTCAATATATGCTTTCAATTAACACAGAAATATGAAAGTTTAAATTATGAAAGATAACATAAATATTGTTACATGTATTTGTTGAAATATTAATAAATTAATTGACAGTCAATTATCAATTATACTGCAGTTCATCGATGATAAAACAATGCATTATAACAATGGTTATTTTGATAAATTTGGCAAATAAATATGAAGGAAAATATTCCATATTTTCTCTAATTGTGAGGTGACCTTTAGAGTGAAGTAGTTTTAGAGGTGACCTTAAGAGTGAAGTAATTTTAGAGGTGACCTTAAGAGTGAAGTAGTTTTAGAGGTGACCTTAAGAGTGAAGTAGTTTTAGAGGTGACGTTAAGAGTGAAGTAATTTTAGAGGTGACGTTAAGAGTGAAGTAGTTTTAGAGGTGACGTTAAGAGTGAAGTGGTGACCTTAAGATTGAAGTAGTTTTAATTTTGGATAATATTTTTAATATTTTGCAGCATGTAAGTTCTTTTGAAATATTAATAATTTTTATTTGATCATTTGTAAATTCTTTATGTATCTATATCTCAGTGCTACTGAGTCTGAAGTTAAGTTGGCTTCTATGACCAGCTACAGGCAGACGTAATGACGAGATAATAAGAGGAGTCCGCGCCATGTTACACATTTACCCCATGGGTGAGATCTTTAACTTGCTCCAGCATTGACACCGAGCACAAGAAACCTCCAATTTAACGTAACTGCTAAGATGCTACTAATATTAGACTAGAAAACAAAATCAATAAAATAAATGTGTCAAATTCATTAATTATGATACAACTATAAAGCACTTTAAACCTTACTTTAATATTAACATATGACTACCATCCTAAAGTACCTAGACTATATAAATTAAACAATGAATGGAAAATAAAATAAACTCATGAAATTCATTAATATTCATTATTCATAATAAATAAGGACTCCTAATAATGAAACCAAATGCCTATACCATCCTAATCCGTTTAACATGTTAAAAACAATAAAAATGATGAATAAAATTATTCATAGGAATAAAAAATAAATATAAATATATATGATAAATATTAATGAATACTCACTCCTTTTCCTGCCTTCAGAAACTGAATAAGTTAATCCACTAAATGACATAGTGACTGGTTTTCTTTTAGCCAAATATGCAAATCTGGATTCTTGCTGTTTTCCTTTATTGTCCACTTTCTTCAGTCTTGTAAAACCATGTGGATTCGGTGGAGTTTTTTCCAATAATTTCCCATCCTCCCCTTTCGTAATTGGAACATGCACTTGGACAGATAACAGCTCGGCCATTTTTGTAAATATGAGTAAAATATGACTAGTTTGTCATCACAATATCCTGAGAAAATTGATATTATGTTGTCACAATGCACTGCAGAATGGCAGAATGGCCCTGGTGCGAGATGGCGAGTGCACATGTACCCAGCTTTGTCTGACAGCAACATGGACTCACCCACTACAGGGGGGGAGCAGGGTACGTGATGTCATCTGTACTGAAAATTTCAACTAGCAAAAATACGTTTAAGACTCATAATTATCTGTTATTGCAGTTCTGATAGATAAATAACAATATAAAAGTTATTACGTTGCATTTTGTACAAATTTCCAGCAAGTTTCTGATGAAAAAATGACATAATTTAAATGGTTCCCCCTCCATATTGGGCAAAATGAAACTACCTCATTTGCATAGCAGCTGCTGCAAGAGCTACGTCATGGTCACGTGGGTGGTATTTATAGAAAAAAGCCATGTGAACAGGTAGCTAATGTTTATTTACATCTGTAGAGTAGCCTACGGCAGTTCGCATGACTTAAATGAATGAATGTATGAAATTCAAATCAATCAATCAACTAGTTTGCATATTTGCAAAAAAAAAAAAATACTGAATTAAAACCATACTTTAAACTAAGTTTTAATTTAGTAAAATAACTTATCATAGGCCTATCTGAAGCCCACTGGGATCTTTTCAAATGCAAGAACTCGTGCCCCCGCGGCCTGGCCACAGGATCGGCTTAGCGCAAAAGTTAAATGATAATGTAAATAGATATATATATATAAAATGTATTCAAATATTCAATAACTTGATTATATCAAATATTTTACATTCATTTAATATACAAATGACAGACTTTTCTCTGTATTATTGACTAAATGGTATTTAATAAACATTGCACCCTTCAGTCCAGTTGGATTAGGGCATTCTGAAATTAAAAGAATAGTTATGGTTATCAACAGTTGCTACATACAATTTTGGAGATTGGCACTGCATAAAAAATTGTGGATGAAGGCAAACTCTAGTAAAGGGAGTCTCATTGGTTGGCAGGCCATTCACCTGGACATATTGTCATGAGCAGCTTTACCCACACCTCTAACCATTCGGCCACAAAGGATATCCCCTCTAGCCAAGTGCTGAGGCCCGGGACACCAATTTCTGCCGAAAGACGGCGCTTGTCCGGTGCATAGTACCGGTCTTTCTGATAACTCACGTGAAGCATCAAGGAATAACGTAAAAAATTTATCGTTGAATAAGCGTCGCAACGCCGTTACAACGCTTGTTCAGTCCCATTTATTTCGTTAGAATGCTTGTTCAGTGCTTTTCACGAAAATAGTACCTTCTGCAGAAGGTGGAATTCCACGGTAAAGTTGTTCAATTTCACGATGTTGGTAGAGTTAAAGTCAAAAGAAATCGTCTGAATTAATTTTACAGTGAGTGGCTTCTTGGAAGAAAAGAATAAGGCGTAGTAATCGCACTACTTTGTATGCAGACGACGCGCGGAAGCATTTCCCTCCCCGATTCTGGGGGAGCAGCAAATCGGTTATGAGAAAGGCCAGTGCTTCGCCACCTTACGGAAGAAAACGCCGGGACACTACATCACATCCCCCATACTTTCTTGCGATTTTGACTAACATCACAAGTAAAACATAGCAATTCTATTTATATACCCCCTGTGAGTGGGATTCGAACTGCCTACCCTGGCCTTCAACCCCTAATTCATGCTCACAGAGGTGCCCGGAATGTGTCCCCCATGTCATAAGCAGCTTTACCCACACCTCTAACCATTCGGCCACATAGGATATCCCTTCTAGCCAAGTGCTAGAAGGTGGGGTCAATGCTGAGGCCCGGGACACTACATCACAATATGGCCCCAACCCTGGAAGGGTTAGCTGGCCCTTTTATGGACAAGTTTTGCCCCAAATGAAACCAGGAAGACTGGCTCCTTTTAATGAAGCAGCCCACGTGAGATTGGCACCTTCAACTGGAAGCTTGGCCAGAGTAAGGAAATTGGCCTCTTCAACAGAGATTGGCCCAGGACGATAGTCCCAGGAAAGGTTGGCTTGTGTCTTTGGCAGTGGTCAACAAGGCGAAAATAATTTCATTTTTATATATTTTTAAATAATGATGGCCCCCTCACCAAAGGGTGCCTTTTCATCCAGAGTCAATAGCTAAAATTATCTAAATGTCAACAGCCCAATTTATCATGGACACTTCACCTGCACATAGGACCAATATTGATGAAAGTACCTTTAAAAATCAAAATATTGTTGATTAATGATCAAAAACTATATAGCAATGTCATTGGGAGAGCTGTAGCAGCATTGCACAGCTCCCCCTGTTTTTCGGTCAGGAGGACTCAGTTCCCCCAAGTCCCCCCCCCCCCTCCCCAATAATGCATTTTAATGTATAATTGACATCTAATCATTTAGTTGATTTCTGTTACTTCCCAGAGAAAATTATACTTATGGAATCAGTTAGTTGTGACATACTATGTCTGAAAAGCAAAATGAGCAATAAGAGGAAAGACTTCCTTCTGCCTTGCTGAATTCAGGGCTGCTATGAAGACTCTATTCCATCGCTGGATAATATTTCTGGAGTTTTCGCTGATGTTACTAACACGCACACCAGATGTCGCTAAAGGCATGTCATCCACCTAGTGTTGTGTAAAGAAACTACAGGTTGTTTGGTCAGGTCTGCAGAAATATATGGGATTTTGACCTCTAGGTCATTGAACCTGTTACCTAACTAGAGATGCAATTTCCATTAATTCATTATTACAGAATACCATCAACATTGGGGCGTTAACTCTTCTGTCAATTGGACAAATTTGTCAACAAAAACATTGACCTCTGGAGGCCTATAAAATGTGTAATGTAAAGTGTACTAACTTTAATTATAACTGGTACATGAATTACAAATTCAATTCAATTGACTAATTATGATATAAAGTATAAACAGTTATAAAAATAAAGAAAAAATTAAAAATTTCAGATGACATCAGCTTTTATAAAGTCAATGTCAGCTATATATATAAATGGTTTAACAAGTTAGGTACAGGCTAACGTCTAACTATGAGATTTCATTTTAGATAGGGGCTATTTTTTATGTACATGGCAGGTTCCTACTCATGCTGCACTTAATTGAGAGATCAAACTGATCCTGACAGGAACTATATATATATTTAAGTCAGATGATTATATAAATATTGTAAATTCAACAGTGTGTAACAAAACACGTTCAGGTTGAGCTCATGGGGGTCTACCATATTTGAGATGTACAGGAATAGCTATCCTAGGCCTATATATAATTCAATGGAATTTAAGGTGAAGATGCAATTTTAAAGGGAAAGTTTATGTGGGCATTGGTTTATATAGAATGTTCATCTTATCAATAGTGATCTCATATTAATAATATTATTATCATATATTATTATCTTATCTTATCTTATCTTACTTATCTTATTCGTATCTTATCTTATCTTATCATATTTTTCATATAGATCTAGCATTACCTTATGCATTGTCTTATCCATCTTTTTTGGCCTATCTCTATAGACCAAAATATTATATTGCAATACATATAGGCCTGCATTACAGGACAATACAGGTAGCACATTATTTGGTATTTTTTGCTTCACCTAAAGGTGAAAAAAGATTGTATCCATGCAATGTTATGCAGAAGACTTTAATCAATTTCTCAGACCGGCAGCTCTAGTTTTATCACGTGCTAGCAGAAAACTGGGTCAAAATTCAGTAGGAAATTTGGAGTCAGTGGATCAATGTTGACGGTTGCTGCATAAATTATCGGGCAGGTAACCACGGCTTGTTGTTGGTGTTTGGGGCAAAATTATAGCACAATATTGACTGGAATATTGTTAATTATCAATTTTGTGTTGATATCAGTGGAGTTTTTGTGTATTAGTTACGATTTTGATGGAAATCCAGTAAAGATCGACCGTTTGGCTGGAATTGGGATTCCCCCCTGACGACCCTGGAACGTGACGTCACTTTGCGCTGAGCTATTTTTAGCGATCAGCTGTTCTGCTCTTTGTTCGCCCTGGATTTCAGATCTAGCGGTTCGGAGTGACAAACATTTGAACAAAATTAAGCCGGACATCTTGGAAAAGACCATTTTAAGATCAAACGTCAACAGGAGAACAACTTAGAGACGTGAGTACGAATTTATTTGGCTGTATTTCGCCATGTTTGGTCCATTTGAGAATTGAATGAGATGTTTGTTTGAATAATGACAGAATGGTTGCTACAGCTGCTAGCTGCGGCAGCTGAGCTCAGCTGCTGAGCTAGGATGCGACAATTTTTGTCATCTTTTAATTTTATGCTAGAATCATTACTACTAAAATCAAATATTGATAGTCACTAACACGTGCATTTTCACAGCACAGTAAAGTGTAAAAAATTATTTTGTTTATTTCTAGGGAATCTGGCCAAAGCCAGTTCGATCAAACCTTATCATAATGTGCCCATGCAAGGTTTCTGTGTAGATGTGGACATTTTATACAAAACAAACGATTTTTACCCTCGATTTTTTCTGCTTCTGTGCAAAATATTTGCTTTTCACACAAAAGAGATAGCTCTGGAATATGTCATGCATGATAAATTTGAAATCAGCTGATGGGAGCATGATAGCACAATTTTTAAATCCAGGGAAAACATCGTAAATTATTGTAGAATATGTGTTTTGCATGGTTGAAAACTAATGTTTTATAGTAAATTATGAATAATAATAATATATACGTGTGTTATTGCTACAAAATACTTAATTAGACATTTAAATACTGTTCATTTTTCTATCAAGTTGACATATATTACAGTTGAGAATGAATGAATGAATGAATGAATGAACTGCACTGGTTTATATTAAAAATGAATGACACGACTACAACTGACTGACTGAGTGAATGAATGAATGACTGAATAAATTAATAAATTGCACTGGTTAAAAATGAACGACATGGCTACAACTGACTGATTGACTGAATAAATGAATAAATTGCACTGGTTTATTAAAAATGAAAGACTTGGCTACAACTGACTGAATTATTCCTGTACATATACTGAATAAATTAACTGATTAATTAATAAATTGAGATTTCTAATCTGTGACAGCAACTAATTAATGAATATGACACAAACTAATTATATATACTGACTTTTATCCTGAATGATACATCTTGCTCCAGTGACCTACATATCTTGTATCCATGGCAACTAAAACAATTTCCTGGCAACTGCTTATCAAAAGTGCCATAGTCACTGGCGATATCTGTCTTTATTGAGATAAATTGCTGCTGGAATATATTTACCATGAAAAATATTATGCAAATGTTTTCATATAATAATTTAGCTTATTGTATCAATTCATTTAAGGTACTTTATTTGTTTTTATGTTTCTCTAAATGATAAGGTTATGCTAGGATAATAATCATTGATTTATTGTTTAATATGGTGTAAAATAATTATGGAAATAGTATCATACTGTATGGTGATATTATGCCACTCATATTGGTCTGATATGGTATTTATTTCAGTGTATGAACTCAGGGAAATCCATAATTTTATAGATATTAGTGGCATTTGCCAAAATATAACATTTACTTTTTGGAAATTTTCAGAAAAGTCTTTTATTTTATTATGAAAAAATGGTTGATATATATGTAGTTTGGAACTACTTATATTGATTAACTTAACTCATTTATTTATTTATTCAGTCAGTCAGTCAGTCAGTCATACATTTACCTCATTCTTTAATATCTTATGTTAATATTTGTAGCTGTGTATGACATAATATTAGATAAAATCAGATCTATTAAGACCACTTCATAGACATAGCATGCCAATGAACAGCATTAACTATATCATAGCCTATTTTTCATTATATTTATCGTATCTAATTTGAAATGTATTGTCCTATGCTATTTTGGCAGCTAGAATATACTGAAGTATAAGTCATGGAATCTATGTACAAAGATCAATGAAGTGGAATTAAAAGTTGTTTGTTTTGTGAACACTGTTATTTCACATTTGTATTGGAAATACCTTGAATAGAGTTTTTGACTACCTCACTACTAAGACCGCTACACTATCAAGACCTAGCATAATTATTAGTTAGTCTTAATAGTGAGGTGGTCTTAATAACGAGGTGGTCTTAATAGTGAACCCAGATAGCATTCCCCCAGATAGCATTCCGAATCGTTTGGACGTCAGCTCGATGTTGGTGCGATGTCGGCGACATCAAAACGATGTAGAAATTATGCTGGCCCGATTTGGAATGCTATCTGCGAAGTAGTCTTAATAGCAAGGTGGTCTTAATAGTGAGATGGTCTTAATAGTGAGGTGGTCTTAACAGTGAAGTGGTCTTAATAGTAAGCTGGTCTTAATAACGAAGTGGTCTTAATAGTGAGGTGGTCTTATAATATGTGGTAACCCTGTATTTTCAGCTGATGTCACATGTTCATTCTTAGGTCATTGACCTCATGTTAACTATTGTCAAATTATGGATTTTGCTTTAGTGTTGAAACAGGATTTACCTTTGTGTATTGCAATTGGGCATGCATGATTGCTTTGAAATTCTGTAATAAATGCATATTGCACAAGCAAGCAAATTAATGAATGATAAAAAAAATAATATATGAATAAATACATGGAATAATGCACGGAATGAATGAATGAAGTAGCAAATAGTTGGTGAATTTATGAATCTCGAAAAATATGAATAGTTGATGAATGAATGAATGAATGAATGAATGAAGTAGCAAATTGTTGGTGAATGAATGAATCAGAAAAATATGAGTGAATGAATGAATTACTCAGCTTGAGCAACTATTTCTAGTAAAGCAGGATACACAATGATTGAATTTAGCAAGTATTCGACAATAATAACACTTTTCTGAGAAGTGTAAAAACCAAGAAAATGTTTATCCAGGATATAAAAAGCTATTAAATGGACCATACATAATCATTTAATCATTCAAACAATGGAGTTAAGATCATGTGGATCAAGTATTTCGTGATGCCAGTTCTACGTACAAGAGGATGTACAACTTCCGTTTTTCCATGGCAACCATGAGTCAGATTTTGCAAGTATCTAGGGTCCAGGCAGGAAAGAAAGAGATAGATAGATGAGTAGATAGATATATAGATAGATAGATATATGGATAGATGGATAGATGGATAGATAGGTAAATAAATAGGTAGATAGCCTATTAGGTAAAGAGATAGATAGATGGATAGATAGGTAGATAGGTAAATAGGACCTTGAAAGGTAGATAGATAGATAGATAGATAGATATAGATATAGATAGATATAGAATAGATAGATGGGTAGATAATTAGAGAGATAGATGGATTGATGGATAGATAGATAGATAGATGGATGGATAGAGATAGACAGATGCATAGATAAAAGAATGGATGAATTAAGTGAATGAATGAATGAATGAAAAAGCAATTAGGTAAGGTCAATGAATGCAAATCTGTGTAGATATCATAATAAACAAAATCGAGTGATTAATTAAAAATAGAAAGATAAAGAATATTAAATATCTCAAGTCAATTCATCTACTGCATTATGAAGAACCAAAGGCATGTTAACATTCTTTTTCATGGAAGTGAAAACATTAAGGGGTTATTGGCATCATAAGGGTAATTCAGCTGGCAATTACTAATGCATTATAGGTCTACATTCCATACAAATCGTACTAATTTTGACAAGGGTGTAAGGTCATCATTAAACTCACTTGTGCCAAGTTTGTGAGTAAATAGCTGACTTTTTGGCAAGCAGATATCTCAGCTATGGCGTACTTATAATTCCTATTTCTACTGTAGGTCATTCTCTCACCGTTTATTTAGCAATAATAGATTTGTACTGAAATCAAATACCTAGAATGTTTTATGGATATCGTATGATTATAGTCAGCTCTACTCTCCTCTCTTCTCCTCTCCTCTCCTCTCCTCTCCTCTCCTCTCCTCTCCTCTCCTCTCCTCTCCTCTCCTCTCTTCTCTTCTCTTCTCTTCTCTTCTCTTCTCTTCTCTTCTCTTCTCCATCTTCTCATCTCCATATTCTCATCTCCATATTCTCTTCTCCATCTCATCTCCATCTCAATCTCCTCTCCTCTCCCCTTCTTATCTCTCCTCATCTCCTTCTCCATCTCTTCTCCATCTCTTCTCCATATCTTCTCCATATCTTCTCATCCCCATCTCATCCCCATCTCATCCCCATCCCCATCCTCTCCTCTCCTCTGGCGTTGCGTCAAACGTCACAGAGTGACAGAGAACGTTGACCGTCAAATGGAACGTCCTGGACGTCCTTAATTAGCATAAATCTGCATGATCAGTCAGAAAAATAAGAATTGATCTCCAAATAGATCCACAGTCCAGGTATATAGCAGATGATATTGATCATTGTTTGATCTAAATAGGGTATACTAGTTCAGTCACTAGAAAGATATAATATAGATTTTTCAGATTGCACCTGAAAGAAAGAAAGAAAGAAATATAGATAGAAAGAAAGAAAGAAGAGAAAGAAAGACATATAGACAGATAGCTAGACAGACAGATAAATAGATAGATAAATGGATAGATAGATAGATAGCCTGACAGACAGATAGATAAATAAATAGATAGACAGATAGCAAGACAGAGAGCTAGACAGAGAGCTAGACAGATAGATAGATAAATAGATGGACAGATAGCTAGACAGATAGATAGATAGATAGACTTGTCTGGATAATTTAATGACTTTCATGACTTTCATTCTCTATTTTGAATAAGTAAAATACAATTTAAAACCAGTGACAAAAGCCCATATATAGCACATGTTGTATAATGTCAAATGACAGTTTATTTACGACGTTCTTTTGTATGTTGAGATCTTATCTTCTATATGTGAATAAAATGTGAATATTATGTTACCTCAATTTTTTGCTCTAATTAATTTCCCAGGGCACTGAAAGATTGTTGACAATGAAAAATGATCTCCAAAACTTGTGAAAAGTTATTATATTATGCATTTATATTTGTATTTTCTTAAAAAGCGACAAAAGGTGTAAATTGTATAGTTGATATGCAGGCTTTGAGTTCGAATCAACCACAAAAATAATATACTTAAATTGTTTCCAACAAATTCGTATTTTTTCTTTTTTAGGAAATCATTATCTTTTAAACGCCTACGCATTCTTGGAAATTGACAAAAATAAACAAAATTTAATGGGTTATTAACGAGAAGTCATGTGACTATTAAAGATCGTAACAAACATCAACAGTGGTGTCACGTGATGTAGTTCTATTGTTGTTACATCCGGGATCAGAAGTAAAACTATGCGAAGTTATTTTAAGAAATAAATATGTAAAAATATCTTATCATACTAAGTTGCACACCATTCATTCATTCATTCATTCAGGATTAATTTATTCTTTCATTTATATTTTGGCTTAGTCATTTATTCATTCATTTAATTCAGGATTTTATGCAATCATTCATTCCTTCATGTGTCCACTAATTTAATGTTTCACTTATCCATTCATTTACTTATTCCTTCAGAGAATATACTGCATACAAATTGTAAATATAATATATAAATATACTGTATTGCATTTAATCCTAAATTTGTTCTCTTTTCTTCTTCTCTTCTCCTCTCCTCTCCTCTCCTCTCCTCTTCTGTTCTCCTCTTTTCTTCTCTTCTCATCTCATCTCCATCTTTTCATCTCCTCTTCTCTTCTCCTCTTTTCTCCTCTTCTCTTCTTCTCCTCGTTTCTTTTCTCCTCATTTCATCTCCTCTTCTCTTCTCCACATTCTCTTCTCTTCTCTTCTCTCTGTTCTCTTCTCCATCTTCTTTTCTCTTCTCTTCTCTTCTCTTCTCTTCTCTTCTCTTCTCTTCTCTTCTCTTCTCTTCTCTTCTCTTCTCTTCTCTTCTCTTCTCTTCTCTTCTCTCTGTTCTCTTCTGTTCTGTTCTCTTCTGTTCTCTTCTGTTCTCTTCTCTTCTCTTCTCTTCTCTTCTCTTCTCTTCTCTTCTCTTCTCTTCTCTTCTCTTCTGTCATTGATGGATTGATGGATTGATTGATTCATTCATTCATTCGTTCATTCATTCAGACAGATCTTGGTTGTCTCTGCATAGTTATTACACTTTTTGTAACAAACAAATTTAATGCAATTGGGAGGACACCAAATATATCAAGTGTGCTAATACTTTTTCCCCAGCTGTATTACACATGAATTAGCTTTTTCAGTGTTTATTTTCTGCTGAACAAGTTTGCTCCAGCTAGCGACTCATGTGTGTTTAGTTTGCGCACGTGTTCTGGGGGTGTGTCAAATTCCTGCGTTCTGATTGGCTGGCAAGGTGTGTGACGTCACTGGTGTTTTATAATGTAAACACAGGAGTATGCGAGACTTGAGCAGTTCTGCCAAAATGACACCTGGAGCTAGTGCCACTGCACGTTTGTAAAATATACAGTTTTTAAGTTTTTGATATCTAATTGGAAGATTATTAAATAATATTTATAATTGGATTATACACTTGGATAAATGTGAGGTTAGTACTGATGTCATCTTATTTTATCATAGTTCATTCATTCATTCATTTATTCATTCATTCATTCTATGCAGCATGTATGATATATTTCATATTGTTTATTTTGAAAGAAGTCATTAATGAATAGCTATCTAAATAGGATAATGACATTTTATATTTATACATTGACTTCATTTATGCATCCATTCATTATTGTATTGAATATTAAGAATATTTATACATTGTATTAAAAAAAGAAGATTATTAATGGCTACATATTGAATATAATTTTCCTGAATAAAGACCATTAAAATAAGGAAAACCGTTGGTCCAAAAATGGTGAGGTGGTCTTACTACTGAGGTGGTCTTGATAGTGAGGTGGTCTTAACAGTGAGGTGGTCTTTATAGTGAGGTGGTCTGAATAGTGAGGTGGTCTGAATAGTGAGGTGGTCTTAATAGTGAGGTGGTCTGAATAGTGAGGTGGTCTTAATAGTGAGGTAGAACTGTCTATAATGTCTTTATGTATCATTGTTTGATTGCATTGAAAAATGACTCAGCTGGCCATGTGATCTATTGTGATGTCATCAAATAGTGTCAGCCAATCAATCAAATGTAACAAAGACTTTTGCAAATTATAATATTTGAGAATCACGTACAGTCATGCCAAAAAAAAAATAGAAGAAAAATTAGATGTAAAAATATCCAAATTCTTACGCTCATAAACTACAATGGCAAATGATAAATTTGTTGAACCCATAGCCATAGACAGCCAATGACCTTAACTTTTGAATGATACTAGAGAATCTGATGCCATCTTTAATAGTAAATTCAGTCATATAAAATTGTAAACTGCAATGATAAATGCAGTGAACCCATAGCCATAGACAGCCACTGACATTAACTTTTGAATGATACTAGAGATTCTGATGCCATCTTTAATAGTAAATTCAGTCATATAAACTTGTAAACTGCAATGATAAATGCAGTGAACCCATAGCCATAGACAGCCACTGACATTAACTTTTGAATGATACTAGAGATTCTGATGCCATCTTTAATAGTAAATTCAGTCATATAAACTTGTAAACTGCAATGATAAATGCAGTGAACCCATAGCCATAGACAGCTACTGACATTAACTTTTGAATGATACTAGAGAATCTCATGCCATCTTTTATAGTAAATTCAGTCATATAAACTTGTAAACTGCAATGATAAATGCAGTGAACCCATAGCCATAGACAGCCACTGACATTAACTTTTGAATGATACTAGAGAATCTCATGCCATCTTTAATAGTTACTTCAATTACGATTTGCGTCTGAATCCGTCAAAACATTTTTTCCATCATACTGTACCGATATTTATCGATCTGACTCATTCTTTGTCATTTTAATATCAATATAATTTTGTTGTGTATTCAAAATCCTGAAATGTTTGCAAAATGGTATTGCATCAGTCCAAATCCAGGGTAGTATGGTAGTTGGTGATTTCAAAAGTTATTCTAGGTCATCTGAGTTCATTTTATTCATAATTGTACATGATGCAATGCCAATAATACAAACATGCAACATGTTAAAACAACACGTGAAATGCATGTAATACTGGAATATTGAACTTGTATGCGTTATTAAATATTTATTGTGTTATGTAATAATTCCTGTGACATATATCGTACTTTGTTGATAATTATAATATTTCAGTAATATAATATTATGATCAATTGCGATGCCATAATTTCATGAAAAGGTAGATAGATATATAGATAGATAAATAGAGAGCTTGAAAGCTAGATAGATTGATATTAGATAGATATAAGATAGATAGATAGATAGAAAGAGATAGAAAGAGATAGATAGAAAGATAGATAGAAAGAGATAGACAGATAGATAGATAGATAGATAGATGGATAGATAGATAGATAAAAAGATAGATAGATAGATATTAGATAGATAGATAGATAGATAGATAAGATGAAATAGATAAGATAAGATAGATAGATTATTGTAAATATATAGAAAAATAAGCATATAACTATGATAAGGTAGAATTTGACCTTGAACTAAGAAAAAAAAAGCCAATAACATTTTAATTGTGGTGCCATGGTAACAATTTTCACATAAATCATAGATGCTGCTAATATAATATTATGAACGTTTTGACAAATTTTGTGAAGTGAATAATAGTGTGCTTAATTCAAAATTCACTCCTCTGCTAAAATTTACTCAGCTATGAAATTACTCAACACCCCCGCCCTGTTTATGGAAGATTTTTGACAGAAGATTGACACTTTAATTTTCCATTTACAATGAAATAAATTAGATAATAATTACTTTTATTATATATATTATGAATGGAATTCAATTTAGAATATTTGAACGTTATATGACGTCATGTTAGAATGTTGTTGGATGGTATGACGTCATGAAAAAAAAAAAAACATTCCTTTTTATTTGCATTAAAATCTGAAAATGTATTCCCTACTTTTGACTTAGCTTTATCTATTTATACCTATGTGATGACCCCAGGTCACTGACCTTACTAGGTCAGTGACCGACTTTGACGCGCACTGGGTGACCCGGACCACGTGACCACGGGGTCTTGGCGGGAATACACCCAGACCGCGTCAGTAGCTGAAGAAGCAGAGGATAGGCAGGCTGTGCGGCGGGGCAGGGCAAAATAAACTTTAAAACTGGAATACCAACGCTTTGTCTTTCTTGGGGAACCTTACAAATTGGCGCCCGATATGGGACTTGAAGAATCGGATGTAGGGTTCCCCAATTGGATAGAAGACATGGACGACGCATGGACAAGGACATAAAAAACGTTTTGAACTTTTTGAAAAAAAAACATGACTTCGCCACGGCCACGCTGGATAAAGGTGCCAGCGACCGCGTGGTTTAGTCAGTTGCAGCGGAGCATAGGAACCGTCAGCATCTACATTGAGCGTCAGCAGCAGCGACGTTGCGACTTCAAACTTCAAGCTACACATATCTACAGTTAAGTAGAATTCACGCTACAATACTCTACCTTATTTAGTGTGTTTTAGCCCCACGTATAATGCCTGCAAAGTTGCGTAAGAGGCCTGGCTTGGTATCAGCCGACACGAGTGAGCCCGCATCGACTCCGGTGCCGGGCCCCTCGCAAACGGCGGATGAGTCAGCTCTACGTGCTTCGACTAGGAGTAAAGTAGTGCGAACGCCGGGACGCCCTCGTAGACGAGAGGCCACGGCGGATAGGACTCCAAGCCCTGGACTCGCATTCACGAGTCAGGAAAATACGCGGACAACCAGCGATCGAGGGCGCCGAAAGGAGCCCTCGCCAGCTGGATATGAGTCGAATGATTCATCCGCGTCGACGCCTGTTTCCTCGCCTGATGGGCGGCCCTCCGTGGTTGAGCGTGCGGAACCACGTGGCTCAGCCCGGGCTGTCATGGCGGCCACCAGTACTCCGCAACGGAGTCTGGGTTCTTCGGGGTACAGGCGGAGAAAAGAAGCTATTCCTCCAAAATATGACGGCCAGGGTACGGCCTTCATAGACCACTTAGACGAATTTACTCGAGTCGCCACTTTCAATAAGTGGACGGACGAGGAGAAATGTTTTCACCTTTGGACCAGCGTCACTGGTCAAGCTAAGTTGAAAATGCGGCCCCTAACTTATCGGGACGATTGGAGAGAGATGGTGAGCCAGTTGACGGCTCTGTTCTGCTCGAATCGTGCCCTCGATGCGTACAGAAATAAATGGTTTAATGCAAAACGAGGCCCAGAAATGGACCTCGAGACGTATGGGTTGTTTTTGTTAGATCTCTCCAGGAAAGCGAACCCCGCTTCCGCCCCCGCCGAGCAGGAACGCTTTGCAAAAGAGCGTTTCATGGAGACGGCTGGGTCTACTAGTATGAGATTTTGGTTGGCGGCTTTAAAGCCACCCACCCTGCAGGAGGCCATTGATCTAGCAGTGCAGTACGAGGCAGCGTACGAGGCCACGAAAACGAGTAAGCCTGACGTCGGGCCGGCTGGCGCTATCGCTTTGCCAATACTGCAGCCCGAGGCTTCCGTGGCTGCTACTGCTTCAGCGTCTATACGTGGCGGCCCGTCCTCTGAAAAAGAGGGAGCCATCACGAGACAGGATTTGAAGGATTTGGTATATTCGATATTAGGCGAGGTTATGTCCAAAGACAAGGGGAAGGTCTATAGTAATACTCGCCGGCAGGACCACGATTATTCACCTGAAACACGGAGGTGCTACCGGTGCAAGAAGACCGGGCATCTCCGCAGGGATTGTCCTAAGCGAAATGTTGATGATGATCGCTCCAAAAAACGAGCGCCTAGCAAGGACAGGGAACACCGATCAAGTAAGCACGGTGATAAACGGTCCCAGGGGCGGAGCGATCAGGGTAAAAAGGGGGGCAAGGATAAGAAGGAGAGGAAACACTCGGAAAACGAGTAAGGGTGGAGGAAGCATCCACGGATCCTTCACCTGCTGAAAAAGCAGCCCCTCAGCCTGCTGAAGAAGCGGCTCCTCAGCCTCCGGAATGTTGGGAAGGGGTGAAAGTGGGACAGCATTGGCCAAGACAAGTGGCCATGCAGAATTCGAGCGCATCGTGGTATATTACGATTAGTGTAGGGACACGTCACGTGGATCTCCTGATCGATACCGGTGCGCAGGTGTCTCTGCTGAGTAAGCAGGAGTACGATGAGATACCTGGCGCAAAACGAGAGACTTTAAGACCTGTGGAAGGCAAGATCTCGGCGGCAAACGGTGGACCAATTAATATTTATGGTAAGGTGGAGCTCACTCTCTGTCTAGAGAGGGTGCTTTATCCTTGTGAATTCTTGGTAGCGGATATCGGAGGTCTCCCTGGTCTACTGGGGATGGACTTCTTGAAGAGACACGGTGCATTGCTAATGTGTTCAGTGGGAATGCTGAGACTGGGAGGCGTTGATATCGCGTGTAGAGAAGGTCGCCCTGGAAAAACAGGCCGAGCAATCTTACACGAAGACGTCCATATACCAGCTCGCCACGTGTCGCAGGTCTCAGTCAATTTGGTGTCCTGGGGCGTATCTAACGGGGGCGACCTCGTATTCGAGTCGTTGCCCACGGTTTGCCAGGATTTACACATAATGATACCTAGAGGATTATTGGCATCTCAATGCTCTGGGGCTCACGTGTGGATAGCCAATCCCACGACTGAGAGTGTTCATATTGCAAAAGGTCAAGTGGTAGGTCAATTGAGCGAAGTCGAAAAGGTGGATTCACCGAAAACGGTGAATGCTGCTGAGGTCAATTTTGAACTCAAGCAGAAGAACATTGAAACACGACTGCCCGTTCATTTGCAGCCTCTTTTGGACGAAACTGACGATCTGACCGCAGATCAAAGGTCAGAGCTCCGAAAGGTCTTGATGGAATATGAACATTGTTTTGAGGGAGGTAAATACGGGCTGGGACGTACGAGTCAAGCCACGCACAAGATCGATACGGGTGACAATCGGCCTTTCAAGGTGCCGACCCGGAGATTAGGGTGGGCTCAAAACAGGGCGCTGTCAGAGGAAGTGGATAAGATGCTGAGACTCGGAGTGATCGAGCCCAGCAGCAGCCCCTGGTCTAGTCCCCCTGTGTTGGTTAGGAAGAAAGATGGAACTTTCAGGTTTTGTGTGGATTATAGGAAATTGAATTCGTGCACTAAAAAGGATGCTTATCCTTTGCCACGCATTGATGACTGTCTAGACACTTTATCAGGGGCAAAATGGTTTTGTACCCTGGACCTGTCATCTGGCTATTGGCAAATAGCTATGGATGACAGAGACAAAGAGAAAACCGCATTCACTGCTCCCAGAGGACATTTCCACTTTACAGTGATGCCCTTTGGTGTTACAAATGGACCAGCTACACTGGAACGTTTGATGGAGCTAGTGTTAGGAGGATTGGACCTGTCCACTTGTCTATGCTACATGGATGATATAGTGGTACAGGGGCCCACATTCCAGAAGTGTCTAGGTAACCTGATAGTTGTACTGAAACGCATTAGCCAGGCTGGGCTGAGGCTGAAAGCTAGCAAATGCGAGTTATTTAAAAGTGAGGTCTCCTTTCTAGGGCATGTGATTTGTAGAGAGGGTGTAAAACCAGATCCTAAGAAGATAAAGGCGGTGCGAGAGTGGCCAGAGCCAACTACAGTGCAGGAGGTGCGCTGTTTTGTGGGCTTCGCATCCTACTATAGAAAGTACGTGCGTGACTTTGCTGGACTAGCAGCACCACTACATGCTTTAACAGCGCACCAGGCCGTCTTTAAGTGGGATGAGACATGCAGAAACGCTTTTAAAAGATTAATCAGGGCCCTCACGACTGCACCAATATTGGTGCTCCCACGTGAAGGGTGCCCTGTCATCTTAGACACGGATGCCTCTGATCTTGCGATAGGAGGTGTATTGTCGCAAATAATTGAGGGAGAGGAGCGCGTAGTTGCCTACGCCTCGCAGTGTTTGTCTTCATCGCAAAAGCATTATTGCACTACATACAAGGAATTGTTAGCTGTGGTCAGAATGACGAAAATATTTCGGCCCTACTTGTATGGACAGGATTTAGTGCGTTTGCGCACTGATCATCGTGCTTTGGTGTGGTTGCAGAACTTTAAAGATGCGGAAGGAATGTTGGCGAGATGGATAGCTTCTCTGACCGAGTACAACTTTGTAATCGAATACAGAGAAGGCAAGAAGCATGCGAATGCAGATGGCTGCTCACGAATCCCCGTGAGGGCCTGTAAGCGCCAGGAATGTCCTGACCAAGGTCATGGTCCGAATGTTGACCTTGTGGCTTCCATCACGCAGTGGAACCAAGTACGAGGCTTCCGCACGATTACGTGTGGACAGCCTCGAGAGGCGACTGGAATCAGCCCAGGAGAGGCTGAAGGACCCCAGGTGCGAGTGTATATGGCGGAAGCAGCTGGAGAGACAGCTGGAGAGACAGCTGGAGAAACAGCTGGAGACGGCAGTGAGAGACCTCTGGATCCAAATTGGATAGAGTCTTTCACCTTGGAGGAAATACGGTGTGCTCAGGGCCAGGATATGGCCCTAGCTACCGCCAAGAAGTGGTTAGATGCTGGACAGCGACCGCCTTATCACGCTATTGTCACGCACTCGGCCCAGGTGCGAAATATATGGGCCCAGTTTTATTGCTTGAAATTGCAGCGAGGCATCGTGTATCGAAGCCACAAGCTGCCTACAGGTGAATCAGTCAGCCAAATGGTAGCCCCAGCCAGCATCAGACGCAGCATCTTCAGCCAGCTTTATACGTCTCGTCTTGGTGGCCATATGGGGATCAACAGCCTCATATCCAAGTTGAGACGGAGGTTCTATTGGCCTGGCTACAAGGAGGATGTGATACGTTGGATAGGTTGGTGCGATGTGTGTCAGAAGCGGAAACAGGGCGGCCTGAAAAAGGCTCCCCTGCATCAGGTGCCAGTAGGAATGCCGATGGAAAGGATGGCCATTGACATAATGGGACCATTGCCTGTCACAAAGTCCAATAACAAGTATATAGTAGTCGTTGCCGACTATTTTACTAAGTGGACAGAAGCCTTTGCTCTTCCTAATCAAGAGGCTTACACGGTGGCTGATTGCTTGGTGACCAATGTGATTTTGCGATTTGGAGCTCCCTATCACTTGCATAGTGACCAAGGGACTAATTTCGAATCGAAATTATTCCAAGAAATGTGCAAAATATTGGGGATTAATAAGACCAGGACCACGGCTTATCATCCCCAGAGCGATGGGTTGGTGGAACGCTTCAATAGGTCATTGGGTGATATGCTATCGAAGTTGGTGAACGAAAGGAGAGATGACTGGGATGACATGCTTCCTTACGTGATGTGTGCCTATCGGGCTACGCCCCATAGATCCACGGATATCACGCCAAATCGAATGATGTTGGGCAGAGAAGCGATGCTCCCTGTAGATTTGATGTATGGTCACGCACTCCAACATAAGCACCACTGTCCAGTGGAATATGTAGAGTGGATACGTGAAGCCATGGAAGAATCCTTCGAAAAGTGCAGAACCCAGATGAGGAAAGCGGCCCAGAAGCAGGCGAAGCATTACAATAGGTTGGCAATGGAGCAGTCCTTCCATATGGGAGACTGGGTCCTATTGTTTTATCCGCCCCTGGCTAAACAGAAACTGGCCCTGAAGTTTCTAGGACCTTACAAGGTGACGAGGAAGATGGGAGAAGTCAACTATGAGATAGAGGCCCCAGCCTCTGGGAAGAGACGCATAGTTCACATTAATCAGCTCAAGAAGTACTTAGCTGAGGTGACTCCAGATGACATGATTCGGATCCCTGACATCCCATCAGACGATCCGTATTTGGACCCATCGTTGTATGAGGACGGAGCGAGTGCGACCCCCCTAGACGAGGGGCGGGATCCGCCCTTGCCCGGAGAATTGAGTGGCGACGCAGCGCAGCCTTGGTCTGGGCAGCCAGAGCGGGGCGGAGCTGCGAGGACAGGAGAACACAGGGGGCGCGGCTTGCAAACACGCGATCCCCTGGATACGAGAAGAGTGGCAGATTCGCGTTCGAATCTGGATACAGCTCCTTTTCTGGACTTGGAGCTGTCCTCAGCTCCTTTTCCGGATTTGGAGCTGACCTCAGCTCCTTCTCGGGGATTGGATCCGGAAGCGGCTCCATTTCTACCAGGTAGGCTGAGGAAGCCACCTGATAGGTTAGGCCACAATGTAGGCTACCAGTAAATCTAAGATTTTGGTTGCTGCATATCAGAGGGAAATAGCACTTATTGCTTGACTTCTGGCACTTTGTTTTTGAGAGTCTAGTGATATCACATGTTTATACAATAAATACCGGTTGTAGCTTCATTTAGACAATATATAGTTTGATTTTACGTAGTCTTCCCCATGCAAATGATTTTTATTTATTTTTATTAAAGATTCTCTCAAACAAGTGGTAAATGTCGACATACTAAAGCGGCGCGTCGCTGCAGTCACTTTCTAGTGACTGGACATTTCGTGTACCTGATTCTCTGGACTGAACACGTGGCCGTGTCCTGCAGAGTGGGTTTTTAGACGTGCCACCCAAATGGTCACTACAGGTGCAGCCCTTTTTGAATAAAAGAGGGAGGAATACTGCAAAGGTAGAATTTGGGCACTGCTGGTTAAAAGCAGGGGCAAAACACGAAATTAGGTAATGAGAATGGTTAAAATGCCTCATAACACTGGAAATATCAGCAAAATAACTTAATTAGCAAGAATTAAGGGCTGTAGTGGTTATGGAAATGTTTAAAGTACCATGATAAACTTTATATATAGCAAGTTGGGTAATCTGGAAAGGTCAGCAAAAGGGATATAGTTTGCTAGATTATGGTTACAAGGACAAATGGTTATTTTCTTGTGGTATTGTCATTTAGTGATAAGGGATTGGCTATTTGTCATCATGGAACGTGAAACGTTCCTGATGGTTTGTTTTATTTGGCTGATAGGAGTTGCTGGATTATACATTTAGCAACTACAAAATTCTCACTTTCTGTGTCTTGTGAAACTGTGTCACTGATTCTAGTGACCTGCATTCACTGATTCCAGTGACCTGCATTCATGGAAAATTTCCACTGGGGGAAAAAGGTCACCAAGTTCGAAACACGAACAGGCACCCCTTTGTATTAATTTTGTCATTTTCGGTGCAATCCTCAATTAAGAAATTTTATGAGGGGGGGGGGGAGGAAGGGTCAACTGGTCAACAAAGTGATTAGGGTCACATGACCTGTGATTCTGGTCACCTGACCTGTCACATGACCTGTCACATGACTCAGAAAGTGCGGCAAAAAGCTGGAGAGCGTGGGGCGCCCTGTCTCACACCTTCTGAAACCAGCAGAGAAGACACATCAAGCCAAACAGAATTTTAGCGTTTCGAGAACTTAACCAGCACAACTTGGGAAATATAAGGATGTCTGCTACGAATACAAACAGTGAGGAGGCTACTGCTATGCCAGCAGTGCCCCTGGACAGCGTAGTGGAGGACGAGGGACCTCAGCTGACATCGGCCCAGACGGACATGGTATTAGCTGCCATGGAGGCAGCGGGCCTCGAGATTGGAGCCGAGCTGGAGGTCTCTGCCAGCGACGCTGAGGTGGCTGCCGTTTGCGGCTTGTCACCTACAGCGGAGCTCCCAATCTCCCTGGCCCCGGATTATTGGAGCCCGCAGCGATTGGGTCTCCTGCACCTGGACATGTGGGCTTACATGTCCAGGAAGGAGTACGAGCTGGAGGATCCAGCAGTGGAACGTTACGGGGCAGCAGAGCTGCCAGAAACGGCCAGGATGCGGAGGTATCTTCGTCTCCGTCCACGGAGAGAAGATATGCCCATTCTGAGCGGATGGATTATTGGAGACCTGGGTGTGGCGACCACCCAGGAGGAAGTGCTGGAAAATTTGAAGAGGCGACCTTGGTACGCCAGGGAGCGAGTGGCCAGGCCCAGCGTAGAGGGCGAGGTCTCTCCCACCAGGGCTACCAAGTCGCCTGCAAGGGAACAACAGGCAGCTCCGCTCACGGAGTCTGCCATGGAAGACGTGAAAGCCACTCCAGCCAGGACCGAGGAACGGCCGCAGGGAGGGAGGCTGGAGGAAATGGAGAGCGAGGGGACGACGGACGATGGGGGGACGGAGAGTGACGTCTCGGCCCCAGAGACCACGACCCCAGAGACCACGCCGAAGGTCGTCTTGCCGGCCGCGCCACAGGGTGTGGAGGGCTTGAACTACATGTGTGCCACGTGCGGGAAACGCGTGAGAGATCGAAAATCTCTCACTCGCCACGTGAGCGTGGCCCATGCAGCAGCATACGTGGGCTTCCAATGCCCTGTGTGCCCCGCAGCGTTGCCCTCGGACCGGAGGACCAACTTCAGGCGTCATCTGGAGCGGTCCCATGGGTACACCCGTACACAGGCGGAGGAGCTAACAGCAGCCACACAGCCGACGACAATCCAGGGACCTAACTCTGATGGATCCCTGCCGGCGACGCCGGAGACGAGGACCCTGGTCAGCAGGGTGCCTACGTCACAGGAGACAGCATCTCCAAGCACCAGGGTGGTGCAGCTGCGCCGCGTTGAAGCAGCTTCAAGCGTGACGCCCCGAAGCCGCCAGACAAGGCCAAAGCGGCCTCACCCAGCAGCAGCAGCCACCAGGACACCAGCAGCAGCAGCCACCAGGACACCAGCAGCAGCAGCCACCAGGACGCCACCAGCAGCAGTCACCAAGACGCCAACAGCAGCAGCAGCCGAGGACATGGTGACCAGGGCCCAGTACCAGGACATCGTTCTGGAGGTCCATAGGGCCAGGTCCCAGACGGCTGCAGCAGCTCGAGAGAACGAGGAGCTGAGGGCCAGGCTTCGCGCCGAAACGGAGCAACGCGAAGCCAAGGCCCGGCAGTCGGACCTCCTGTATCAGGAGGTGAAGCGGCTGACGGCTGACAGGAACAGGTGGATGGAGGAGGCCAGAGCTGCTGGATCCTCATCTGCAAGGCCTTGAACGCAAGGTCTTGCAGAGGACTGAACACGACGACGACCTGGACCACGCCCCCCACTCAACGAAGCCTGGATACGGACTGGACTTGAACGCTGGACATCGACACGAAATGACACCTAGGCACAACGTGAACGCTGGACATCAACACATCGTGCAGGGGCGGACCCAACGCCCTGCAGAGAGTCAGGAGACAATGATGGTAACGAGTGGGACAGTGACTTTTATAATGGCCGCAGTTAGAAACTGTGAATAATTGGAAAAATTGTGTCACGGCTAATTATAAGAATGTCCTCACTCGGAAATTACGAGCAGCTGATAAAAGACCTTGCAGAATCCAGAAATGGATACTGGCCTGTGTCCAAGGCAAAGATGGACTCTGATAAAATTGATGGACTCTATGTGTATTGCTATGTGTTGAATGTTGTGTTTGCAGCGGTGCCAGGGAGTCAACCACGTGGATGATGTCTGGGGAAAAAGCCAGCCTCCGGGGCGGACGTGACAGCTTCCTAGTGTCACGCCGCAGGGCGATGGTTGTTGATTGATTATATGTAATAATTGTGATTTTTGTGATTTAATGAATCTCGTTGATTTTGTGTGGTTCTGATCGTCGTCGCACAGCCTACTGAGTGTATTAGTTTGAATATGGGGGCATATTCCCAGTAAGAAGGGGGTAATGTGATGACCCCAGGTCACTGACCTTACTAGGTCAGTGACCGACTTTGACGCGCACTGGGTGACCCGGACCACGTGACCACGGGGTCTTGGCGGGAATACACCCAGACCGCGTCAGTAGCTGAAGAAGCAGAGGATAGGCAGGCTGTGCGGCGGGGCAGGGCAAAATAAACTTTAAAACTGGAATACCAACGCTTTGTCTTTCTTGGGGAACCTTACACCTATATCTGTTATTTTGTATTTTACCCCCATATATTACGTAATATGTTGTTTTGTTTACCCTACTATGCGCAACAAAGTTGTAATGTTATGAAGTCTTTTCAAGGTCGAATTATCGACAGGGGATTAAAAACCTTACCCTATAAAAGTTTTATGACTGCCCAATTCACTCTAAATGTAATAAAACTGTCGTAAATGTCAATTCTAGCCACAAAAACGAGTCAAATTCTACTTTATTGTATTGCAAGAGAATTCTTTTCACATAAGTTAGCCTTTAAAATAACAAGTTTTCAAATGTAAAAATTGAGTTGTTGTACAGACTGAATTGGAGCACGGAATTAGGTCAAGGATTATGGAAAAACTTTGTCAATGATGAAATTTATGTCAAGGTGAAATGTGTATGACAGAACAATATCAGTACAGAATTAATTGTTTGATAGATCGCTAGATTGATAGATAGACAGGTAGATAGGTAGATAGATAGACAGACAGGTAGATAGGTAGACAGGTAGATAGATAGACGATATATAGACAGATAGACAGGTAGATAGGTAGGTAGATAGATAGATCATTAGATCTCTAGATGGATAGATAGATCGCTAGATAGATCGCTAGATAGATAGATAGACAGATAGATAGATAGACAGATAGACAGATAAATAGATAGATAGATAGACAGATAGACAGATAGGTAAATAGATAGATAGATAGATCTTGTTTGTTAGGTACAGACTTCTAAATATATATAATGTGATGCAATATTATGTCTGGTTAATGAACCTTCTGTACCTAAGCACATCTCAGGGGGTAAAATAATAGTTTTTGGGGTATTTTTTTGGGGTGAGGGTAGTATTGGGTACCTTCCCTTAGCTACCCAATACCTGCTCCATGTCTAAGGAACCAGTTTCGACAGGAACATGTTTATCACACCCCGAGTGTGGAAATAATTATTTTCGCGCCAAAAAATTTCGATCGTCTGCCCAGAGACAAAAACAGGAATCACCCCATCTTGCATATTTTTAGATGTCGGATAGTTATACAAGGTAATGTCAATAGGTGGGTTCTATTTCTGTGACCAAATAAGGAAAATACATTCATTAATTAATTCAGTTAAAATAAAAATTATTATTGAGACACTTTGAACTGTAGTGAATTGCTCTAACCTTGGTACAATTTTAATATATTTAAAATAATTTTTTTTTTTAATAGATGACTTTTGACAACTCGCAAGATTTCAAGGTCATGTGACTGCTTTTGTGATTGTCAAGGTCTTTGCTATCTCTTTTTTCTAATTTTTAATTTTTATATGTGTTGTTTCCAAGGTTAAAATATATATTACGGGGAAAAATATTAATAGGAAATATATTGAATTATATTAGAAAGTACACATATCTATCTAGCTATCTATCTATTTATTTATAATATTTTTTATACCTTAAATGCTAAATATTGATTAATATAGATATTAATTTTACTATAAGCTATCATTTCTTTACAAGAATATGTTAAAACAATTTATTACTTTATGGCGAAATTAAGTGAAATATTTCATGCCCGCATGTAGAAGCATTGCTTGAAATTTACATTTTCAGGTCACCTTGTTATTTGTAAAAACCGGTGAGGAATTAATATGATCTAGTTGTTGATTTGAACAATCCATCAAAAATGTCACAAAATTGAAAGATTCTAATTGCCGGAATAGGACTATTTAATGTTGAAGATATTTAAACCAGGATATAGACCCACAGAGAATAACGTCACTATTAAGACCAGGTCACTATTAAGACCACCTCACTTTTAAGACTACCTCACTATTAAGACCACCTCACTGTTAAGACCACCTCACTATTAAGACCACCTCACTTTTAAGACCACTTCACTAATAAGATCACCTCTCTATTAGGACCACCTCACTATCAAGACCACCTCGGTATTAAGACCACCTCTGTATTAAGACCACCTCATTATTAAGACCACCTCATTATTAAGACCACCTCTCTATGAAGACCACCTTATTATTAAGACCACCTCACTATTAAGTCTACCTTACTATTAAGACCACCTCTCTATTAAGACTACCTCACTAAAATAACACCTCACCATTAAGACCAAACTTTGCACCAAGGGTCTTGATGGCGACGTCACAATATTTTAAAGGTGAATAACCTATCAGTCATTTTGTGTGCAACAGGTGTGAAAATGATCAGGCATCATTATGCCTAATAAACTAGTTAACAGGTGCAAGTGTCAAGAATATGCACCTAGAAATACTGCTAAATATGTCGTGTAAAATTATGTAATTTGAGGTTAATGAAATATATTCGTAGAATTGTTACTTCCAATGTTATCAGCTTCGTTAACGTTATCCCCATAAAAGTTCATGAACTTGAAAGTTAGTTTTGAGTTTAAATAGTAATAAATGTTTACTTTTTTATTTTTTATTTTAGAGCCTATTATTATGTTTTCCCGTATTTTGCCATAAATGGCTTGGAACAGCCCAAAATGAGCAGAAATGTTGGCATCAAATCAATGCTCAAATTCCTAGCTGATAAAAACAGTTCTAGGAACCAAATAACCAGAATTTTGCTATATTCTCCATTTTGATTTCCGCTGCGACCATAACAAATAGCCATAATGATGAGATGACAAAATATTATCACTGCAAAGATAGGAAACTTGAAGTTAATTATACAGAGAGGTGTTTTTATGGGTTAGAAAGTTGGGAAATGACTTATAAGTGAAATTTGTTAGCCATTCTAAGCTATTACAAGCTCTGTATGATCAAAATATGATCAAACATTTAAAGGACATTTTTTATGGCCGCTACTATAGAACTACTTAATTACGAATTATTGGATTTTTTAAAAAGATTTTTCTTACAACTGGGGTGCAGTGTAAATGAATCGGCAAAAACTGATTCTTGAAGTCTCGCTATATAAATATAATATAATTATATTATATGCTAAGAATAGTCACACCATAAACAAAATTATTTTTTGAATCGTTCTAACCTTGGTACATTTTTGATACATTTAAAATAAAAAAAATTTAATAGATGACTATTGACAACTGGCCAGAATTCAAGGTCATGGCACTGCTTTTGTAAATGTCAAGGCCTTTGCTATCTCTTTTTATCGATCTTTTTTCTAATTTTTAATTTGTATATGTGTTGTTTCCATGGTACCAAGCTTATATGTATTACAATAAAAAAATTAGTGTTCGATGAAAACAGGTCTGGTTTTAAATTTTGCAATTAAAAATTTATGTCTAGTACAGTATAATTTGGCCATAAAGACTACCAAATTGAATTTTATGTAATTAATTTAAAAGTAGCTTTAATGATGTAGTAGTCTATTAAAAAAAAATTATATTTAATTTTTAATATTTTTTTTTTTGTTCTCATTGTAAATTTAACCTCAACATAATAATGCCCTATTATAATCAACTAGTTATATAATACTCTATATTAAGTTGTAATATAAATATATTAAATCAGCTATATTATTCAGCATACATTTATACAAAATTTGTCAATAATGATATAAATACTGTAAAAATATGTTACATTAGAAAAACCATGTACATATTTTTACATTAATAACATGACATCAGCTAAATTTTCATGCAATATCTTAATTAATCAAAAATATGTTCTTTATTTTATAATTGATTTAATATCAAGATTCAGATTTAAATCGTTTTTATTACTGATGAATTATGACATATACAAATCTGACATCAGCCAGGTATTTCACAAATATGATATCATACTTATTAATTATGAAATATAAGATTAAGTGGATAATCTATGAACAATTTAGTTTCTTTAATATTATGAGGAAGTCAAGATATTTAAGTATTTTTAAACACTTAAGATAACTTAAGTGTACTTAAGTGTATTCACTATCAAGACCAATACAATTTTGGAATTAAATCGATTTGTATGTAATAATACAGTCGTGTCTAAAAGTCTCAATATTAAGAACACCTCACTGTTAAGACAATATTTCCTTTAAAAAAAATATTAGCTTTATAATAAAATGAATAAATTTGTACAGCGGCCTGTTACAGAAATGATTTCTGCTCACCGGGTTAAGGAAGCCTATAGTTCATAGGCAGTTCTAAATAGAATTTTTTAATTTCCTCTCAAAGCCATCATTTGTGGAGATTCGTTTTATATCTAGGTAATTTATTCCAGGTGAGGCGCAATGCATAAGAAAGGTATAAACAAATAAAAAAAAAAATGTATCCAAAGAAATGAAATATTTTGTATGTAATTATTTTAATATATAGATATTAATATAATTTCTTGAAAACAGATTAAAATGTCAAGTATTCAGTAGTACAGCTAATGTACTCATATCCCAAGTAATTGTTAAGTACTTTCTAGACAAGTATTTGACAAGTACTTGACAAATATTTGACAAATACTTGAAAACTAATACAATTGTACAACATGAAGTACAATATCAAATACTCGTGTTTTTCAGTACTTAAGATAACATAAGTGTACTTAAGTGTATTTAAATATTTGTGCCCTTAAGATATTTAATGTTGACATGGTGTAGCAAATGTCAAACTTTGGTCAAGATATTATACAAATATGCATCAATATTTATTAAATATTGATCGAAATTATTAACTGAATGGTTTTAAGGATTAAATTGGATGTTTTATATAAATAAAAAAAATGCATTTATTCATAGAAAAATGTAATTATTAATTGAAGAAATGAAAATAATAATAAATAAATAAATAAGTGCAATATTTATCAAAAATATTTGTCTCAATAATTACTTGAATAGTTAGATTGATAAAATTGATTATCTTATGGTAATAAACTGAATTTTTTCCTTCAAAGAACAAAACAAAACTTAATAATTACTTTTAATGAATAAATCAAATTTTATTGGCCTAATTATTATTTTGGCCTAATTATTATTTTAATACAAATTTAAAAAATTTGGGTTATAGTTATCGATTTAAAATTGTAAGAATGTATAAAACGATCGAGACGCGTCTTATGAATTTACCCGGAATTTCTAGGAAGCTTTCTTTCCTGTAAACACCCTACTGTGTTGTGTGCTGTTTACTGCTAGCCTAGAAGTATTCACGTACACATGTGGGTTAGTTAAGTTCACCTGCCAAGAACAAGAGGGTTTTCTAAGTGCACTGAGGTCAGTACACAATGTATTATGCTATAGTAGATATAAACAGCCAAAAATGTGTTGACACTTGTAGATTTTGAAATTTAAACTATGATTGAAGTAACTATTAAAGATGGCATCAGATTCTCTAGTATCATACAAAAGTTAATGTCAGTGGCTGTCTATGGCTATGGGTTGACTATTAAAGAAGGAATCAGATTCTCTGGTATCATTCAAAAGATAATTTCAGTGGCTGTCTATGGCTGTGGGTTCACTGCATTTATCATTGCAGTTTACAAGTTAAATTGCAAGTTATATATTATGTTAAAAATTGAACTATTATTAAAGATGGCGTCAGACTAGTATCTTTTTGTTATAGAGGTATGTATACTTAGCATTATCTCATCATGACATCTGCCTCTAGTCCATAAGGCATAGTAAGAATTTATGACTTCCTCATTACTTAGGAATAGGCTACAGCATTTTACAATTTTCATTAAATTATGCAGACTTCATGTAATCATTTTGTCTGCCTCATATTTAGCTCGTTACAATATATTAGATAATTCTATGTAACAGGCCATGTATAGTATATTATATTGTATTGATATTTCATAAGTTTATTTTATATTAAGCTACATTATAAATATTTTATATTCAGAATCCAATGCTTAAAAATATAAATTAAGTAAATATGAAGTTGCTTATTATAATTTAATTAATTCAAAATTTTTTTATCAGTTTTATAGCATTTAATAAGCTTATTTAGCTACAATAATATACACTATTCGTCAAAACTAAAGCTGTTGAAAATTTATGTCATGTATAAATTTTGTGTAAATACTGAACATTTGATTATTTAATCACTAATAAATCATGGAATTGCTTATATTACGCATTTCAACTTCAAACATGTCAACATATCCTATAGGCCTGCAGGAGTGCTTATGACTCCCATGTTCTGACATCGATTCTGCAGTTTATTGTCTGTAGGCCAATGACTCAGTGGCCTTGACCGCATTTCGTGACCTACTTATGTCAGAATTGGGTCACTGTACGTGAAATACAGGTCCGTGGATCTTTGCCAGGAAAAACAGGTTTATGTTTATAGCTACAAAACCACGAATATGGGTTCTGTTTTGTGCGTTCTTTTTAAATGAATTTGTTGAGTTGGTTTTGATTTACAGAGCTGTTGTGTTACATTGATAAATATTATGGAAGGAAAAAATAGAAAATGTTCATATTTTTGAAAAAAACTTCATATGTGAATTTTGATGTACTAGTCTTAATGGTGAGGTGGTATGTCTAAGTAGTTGTCATATATTGAGGTGGTCTTAATAGTTAGGTGGTTTTAATGATAAAGTGGTTTTAATAGTGAGGTGGTCTTAGTACTGGGGTAGTCTAAAGAAGCACAATAATTTGAGACAATATATATCTCTGAAAATTATGGAAATTCCCTACATGTTATTTTGTTATATATCGGAGGATATGCCATGTTCAGTATGAATACATGTGTTTTTCATAAATGTAAACATTAAAAAAGAATGTATTTGCCTTTGAAGAGTTTCATAATATTTAAACTCTGAGAAAATATGAAAAAAATATTGTGTTAAGTAACTGTCAAGAATATTAATTCGAAATATTCTGCAGGAAAACCTAGTATGAATTTCATGACTTATTGAAAGTAGAGGTTATTAAACATGGCATTTTGTGTGTGGAAGTATGTTTTGAATGAAAATACACAATTCTTAAAAATAACAGACATAAAACATGCTTTCTCATTTTTGTTAATTAATATGTGCCTATTTAACAATACACAGTTATTTATTAATAAATAGTTGAACACATGGGAATATATATATATATGTGTTCTTATGTGCGAAACATTATGCAACTACAGCGTAATAGGTAAGCGTTCTCTTAACATGTACACATGCATGTTTTCTTGTGAGCAAATAAACATGTTTACTGGCTGTTTCGAAATGTGTTTCCTCAATAACAGATTTTGCCTTACTTCAGTAATAGAAAAAGTCTTGCCAAAAAGCATTCTATAGTTTATTTGATTATATGATAGATTATACAATGTATTAGATTATAATAGATTAGATGGTGTAGTATCACAGGAATGTGCAACCGTGTATATACAGTAGTACTCTTAAAAAACGTTCAACTATGGTGATCGTTAGCCATAACTATCTGAATTGAGCTAGAGCAAGCCAAACAAAGCCATACCTAGTTTGAAACACATAATTATTAATAATTAATAGTTGACCGTGTTTACTCATTTGAAGTTCAAGAATCTAGTATATTTAATCAATAATATATGAAGGACTTTATGGTATAGCTTGGCTTAGCTATGTGTAGCTCGTAAAAGTATGATAATTTATTTTGGGAGTACTGTACCGTAAAGGAGGGTATTATCGACACGGCGGTATTTTCGACACTCGCATTAAAATGTTAACAATGTATTTTTATTTTTATTAACATTTTAATGTGAGTGTCGAAAAGACACGCCCTGTCGATAATACCCTATGTTATGGTATAGCTCCAGAACTGTAGACAATACAATACATATCAGTTCCCCCTTGCCCCCCCCCCCCCTAGATTTTTTCAAAATATATTACATTTATGGTTACTGAAGTGAATATCAGAACTTTAGAAGTGTGACATTTGACGTAACTGACCCCTCCCCCTCCCCCTAAACTTTTCCCCAGGCTACGGCCCTGTCATATATCAATCAATCAAAAAGTTTATGTCAGTGGCTGTCTATGTAATTTATAAGTTTTGTAATTTGAAGTAAATATCACCGTAGTTAAGAAGTTAAGACATTTTATCTGGTTGTCATAAACCTGCATAAGAATGAGACTTTCTCAACTTCTTGGGGGGAAGGATTGAATTAAGATGTGTACATTGTAGATATCAAAAGTAACGTATCACCAGTGATTCACCACAAAAATGTCACATTTTTAAAGATTTTATGACTGTTGGACAAACATTTCTCCCTTTTTAATGTCAGACTCTTTATTACAGTATGGCCGCAAAAACTTTGATCTAAATCATAAAAGTGCGTCACTTGCCAGGGTACAAGTCACGTGTCACTGAAAAGAAGTATAAAGGCCAGAATGAAAAAGAAATAGTACATTAAAGAAATGATTAATGTATCTAACACTAGGGCACTAGGTCTGTGTTAATGTGCCAGTAGGGAAAAGATAAAAATGAAATTGAAATAAAGGTTAGTCGTCAGTGACTTCTGTACCATATTATGCGGACTGTTACGTATCAAAGGTACGTCAGACATTTTACGTGAATTTTTACTGACAGCGGTCGACTTATTTTCCGAACACACTGTACAAAATAGATTTTTTTTTTGTGTGCAAATTTAACCTAATTGAAGTAATATAGAGATGGCATCATATTTTATCACCGTTTTAAGTCTCGCGATACAGGTTCAAATAGCAATTGAAGTAACTATTAAAGATGGCATCAGATTCTCTAGTATCATTCAAAAGTTAATGTCTATGGCTGTCTATGGCTATGGGTTCACTGCATTTATCATTGCAGTTTACAAGTTTATATGACTGAATTTACTATTAAAGATGGCATGAGATTCTCTAGTATCATTCAAAAGTTAACGTCAGTGGCTGTCTATGGCTATGGGTTCACTGCATTTATCATTGTAGTTTACAAGTTTATATGACTGAATTTACAATTAAAGATGGCATGAGATTCTCTAATATTATTCAAACGTTAATGTCAGTGGCTGTCTATGGCTATGGCTTCACTGCATTTATCATTGCAGTTTACAAGTTTATATGACTGAAGTAACTATTAAAGATGGCATGAGATTCTCTAGTATCATTCAAGAGTTAATGTCAGTGGCTGTCTATGGCTATGGGTTCACTGCATTTATCATTGCAGTTTACAAGTTTATATGACTGAATTTACTATTAAAGATGGCATGAGATTCTCTAGTATCATTCAAAAGTTAATGTCAGTGGCTGTCTATGGCTATGGGTTCACTGCATTTATCATTGCAGTTTACAAGTTTATATGACTGAAGTAACTATTAAAGATGGCATGAGATTCTCTAGTATCATTCAAAAGTTAATGTCTATGGCTGTCTATGGCTATGGGTTCACTGCATTTATCATTGCAGTTTACAAGTTTATATGACTGAATTTACTATTAAAGATGGCATCAGATTCTCTAGTATCATTCAAAAGTTAATGTCTATGGCTGTCTATGGCTATGGGTTCACTGCATTTATCATTGCAATTTACAAGTTTATATGACTGAATTTACTATTAAAGATGGCATGAGATTCTCTAGTATCATTCAAAAGTTAATGTCAGTGGCTGTCTATGGCTATGGCTTCACTGCATTTATCATTGCAGTTTACAAGTTTATATGACTGAATTTACTATTAAAGATGGCATGAGATTCTCTAGTATCATTCAAGAGTTAATGTCAGTGGCTGTCTATGGCTATGGGTTCACTGCATTTATCATTGCAGTTTACAAGTTTATATGACTGAAGTAACTATTAAAGATGGCATGAGATTCTCTAGTATCATTCAAAAGTTAATGTCTATGGCTGTCTATGGCTATGGGTTCACTGCATTTATCATTGCAGTTTAAAAGTTTATATGACTGAATTTACTATTAAAGATGGCATGAGATTCTCTAGTATCATTCAAAAGTTAATATCAGTGGCTGTCTATGGCTATGGCTTCACTGCATTTATCATTGCAATTTACAAGTTTATATGACTGAATTTACTATTAAAGATGGCATGAGATTCTCTAGTATCATTCAAAAGTTAATGTCTATGGCTGTCTATGGCTATGGGTTCACTGCATTTATCATTGCAGTTTACAAGTTTAGATGACTGAATTTACTATTAAAGATGGCATGAGATTCTCTAGTATCATTCAAAAGTTAATGTCTATGGCTGTCTATGGCTATGGCTTCACTGCATTTATCATTGCAATTTACAAGTTTATATGACTGAATTTACTATTAAAGATGGCATGAGATTCTCTAGTATCATTCAAAAGTTAATGTCTATGGCTGTCTATGGCTATGGGTTCACTACATTTATCATTGCATTTTACAAGTTTATATGACTGAATTTACTATTAAATCTGGCATGAGATTCTCTAGTATCATTCAAAAGTTAATGTCAGTGGCTGTCTATGGCTATGGCTTCACTGCATTTATCATTGCAATTTACAAGTTTATATGACTGAATTTACTATTAAAGATGGCATGAGATTCTCTAGTATCATTCAAAAGTTAATGCCTATGGCTGTCTATGGCTATGGGTTCACTACATTTATCATTGCATTTTACAAGTTTATATGACTGAATTTACTATTAAAGCTGGCATGAGATTCTCTAGTATCATTCAAAAGTTAATGTTAGTGGCTGTATCTGGCTATGGGTTCACTGCATTTATCATTGCAGTTTACAAGTTTATTTGACTGAATTTACTATTAAAGATGGTATCAGATTCTCTAGTATCATTCAAAAGTTAATGTCTATGGCTGTCTATGGCTATGGGTTCACTACATTTATCATTGCATTTTACAAGTTTATATGACTGAATTTACTATTAAAGATGGCATGAGATTCTCTAGTATCATTCAAAAGTTAATGTCAGTGGCTGTCTATGGCTATGGCTTCACTGCATTTATCATTGCAATTTACAAGTTTATATGACTGAATTTACTATTAAAGATGGCATGAGATTCTCTAGTATCATTCAAAAGTTAATGTCCGTGGCTGTCTATGGCTATGGGTTCACTGCATTTATCATTGCAGTTTACAAGTTTATATGACTGAATTTACTATTCAAGATGGCATGAGATTCTCTAGTATCATTCAAAAGTTAATGTCAGTGGCTGTCTATGGCTATGGGTTCAACACATTTATCATTGCAGTTTACAAGTTTATATGACTGAATTTACTATTCAAGATGGCATGAGATTCTCTAGTATCATTCAAAAGTTAATGTCAGTGGCTGTCTATGGCTATGGGTTCACTGCATTTATCATTGCAGTTTACAAGTTTATATGACTGAATTTACTATAAAAGATGGCATGAGATTCTCTAGTATCATTCAAAAGTTAATGTCAGTGGCTGTCTATGGCTATGGGTTCAACACATTTATCATCGTAGCTTACAAGTTTATATGACTGAATTTACTATTCAAGATGGCATGAGATTCTCTAGTATCATTCAAAAGTTAATGTCAGTGGCTGTCTATGGCTATGGGTTCAACACATTTATCATTGCAGTTTACAAGTTTAGATGACTGAATTTACTATTAAAGATGGCATGAGATTCTCTAGTATCATTCAAAAGTTAATGTCTATGGCTGTCTATGGCTATGGCTTCACTGCATTTATCATTGCAATTTACAAGTTTATATGACTGAATTTACTATTAAAGATGGCATGAGATTCTCTAGTATCATTCAAAAGTTAATGTCTATGGCTGTCTATGGCTATGGGTTCACTACATTTATCATTGCATTTTACAAGTTTATATGACTGAATTTACTATTAAATCTGGCATGAGATTCTCTAGTATCATTCAAAAGTTAATGTCAGTGGCTGTCTATGGCTATGGCTTCACTGCATTTATCATTGCAATTTACAAGTTTATATGACTGAATTTACTATTAAAGATGGCATGAGATTCTCTAGTATCATTCAAAAGTTAATGTCTATGGCTGTCTATGGCTATGGGTTCACTACATTTATCATTGCATTTTACAAGTTTATATGACTGAATTCACTATTAAAGCTGGCATGAGATTCTCTAGTATCATTCAAAAGTTAATGTTAGTGGCTGTATCTGGCTATGGGTTCACTGCATTTATCATTGCAGTTTACAAGTTTATTTGACTGAATTTACTATTAAAGATGGTATCAGATTCTCTAGTATCATTCAAAAGTTAATGTCTATGGCTGTCTATGGCTATGGGTTCACTACATTTATCATTGCATTTTACAAGTTTATATGACTGAATTTACTATTAAAGATGGCATGAGATTCTCTAGTATCATTCAAAAGTTAATGTCAGTGGCTGTCTATGGCTATGGCTTCACTGCATTTATCATTGCAATTTACAAGTTTATATGACTGAATTTACTATTAAAGATGGCATGAGATTCTCTAGTATCATTCAAAAGTTAATGTCCGTGGCTGTCTATGGCTATGGGTTCACTGCATTTATCATTGCAGTTTACAAGTTTATATGACTGAATTTACTATTCAAGATGGCATGAGATTCTCTAGTATCATTCAAAAGTTAATGTCAGTGGCTGTCTATGGCTATGGGTTCAACACATTTATCATTGCAGTTTACAAGTTTATATGACTGAATTTACTATTCAAGATGGCATGAGATTCTCTAGTATCATTCAAAAGTTAATGTCAGTGGCTGTCTATGGCTATGGGTTCACTGCATTTATCATTGCAGTTTACAAGTTTATATGACTGAATTTACTATAAAAGATGGCATGAGATTCTCTAGTATCATTCAAAAGTTAATGTCAGTGGCTGTCTATGGCTATGGGTTCAACACATTTATCATCGTAGCTTACAAGTTTATATGACTGAATTTACTATTCAAGATGGCATGAGATTCTCTAGTATCATTCAAAAGTTAATGTCAGTGGCTGTCTATGGCTATGGGTTCAACACATTTATCATTGCAGTTTACAAGTTTATATGACTGAATTTACTATTCAAGATGGCATGAGATTCTCTAGTATCATTCAAAAGTTAATGTCAGTGGCTGTCTATGGTTATGGGTTCAACACATTTATCATTGCAGTTTACAAGTTTATATGACTGAATTTACTATTCAAGATGGCATGAGATTCTCTAGTATCATTCAAAAGTTAATGTCAGTGGCTGTCTATGGCTATGGCTTCACTGCATTTATCATTGCAGTTTACAAGTTTATATGACTGAATTTACTATTAAAGCTGGCATGAGATTCTCTAGTATCATTCAAAAGTTAATGTCAGTGGCTGTCTATGGCTATGGCTTCACTGCATTTATCATTGCAGTTTACAAGTTTATATGACTGAATTTACTATTAAAGCTGGCATGAGATTCTCTAGTATCATTCAAAAGTTAATGTCAGTGGCTGTCTATGGCTATGGGTTCAACACATTTATCATTGCAGTTTACAAGTTTATATGACTGAATTTACTATTAAAGATGGCATGAGATTCTCTAGTATCATTCAAAAGTTAATGTCAGTGGCTGTCTATGGCTATGGGTTCAACACATTTATCATCGTAGCTTACAACTTTATATGACTGAATTTACTATTAAAGATGGCATGAGATTCTCTAGTATCATTCAAAAGTTAATGTCAGTGGCTGTCTATGGCTATGGGTTCACTACATTTATCATTGCATTTTACAAGTTTATATGACTGAATTTACTATTAAAGATGGCATGAGATTCTCTAGTATCATTCAAAAGTTAATGTCAGTGGCTGTCTATGGCTATGGGTTCAACACATTTATCATCGTAGCTTACAACTTTATATGACTGAATTTACTATTAAAGATGGCATGAGATTCTCTAGTATCATTCAAAAGTTAATGTCAGTGGCTGTCTATGGCTATGGGTTCACTACATTTATCATTGCAATTTACAAGTTTATATGACTGAATTTACTATTAAAGCTGGCATGAGATTCTCTAGTATCATTCAAAAGTTAATGTCAGTGGCTGTCTATGGCTATGGCTTCACTGCATTTATCATTGCAGTTTACAAGTTTATATGACTGAATTTACTATTAAAGCTGGCATGAGATTCTCTAGTATCATTCAAAAGTTAATGTCAGTGGCTGTCTATGGCTATGGGTTCAACACATTTATCATTGCAGTTTACAAGTTTATATGACTGAATTTACTATTAAAGATGGCATGAGATTCTCTAGTATCATTCAAAAGTTAATGTCAGTGGCTGTCTATGGCTATGGGTTCAACACATTTATCATCGTAGCTTACAACTTTATATGACTGAATTTACTATTAAAGATGGCATGAGATTCTCTAGTATCATTCAAAAGTTAATGTCAGTGGCTGTCTATGGCTATGGGTTCAACACATTTATCATTGCAGTTTACAACTTTATATGACTGAATTTACTATTAAAGATGGCATGAGATTCTCTAGTATCATTCAAAAGTTAATGTCAGTGGCTGTCTATGGCTATGGGTTCAACACATTTATCATTGCAGTTTACAAGTTTATATGACTGAATTTACTATTAAAGATGGCATGAGATTCTCTAGTATCATTTAAAAGTTAATGTCAGTGGCTGTCTATGGCTATGGGTTCACTGCATTTATCATTGCAGTTTACAAGTTTATATGACTGAATTTACTATTAAAGATGGCATGAGATTCTCTAGTATCATTTAAAAGTTAATGTCAGTGGCTGTCTATGGCTATGGGTTCAACACATTTATCATTGCAGTTTACAAGTTTATATGACTGAATTTACTATTAAAGATGGCATGAGATTCTCTAGTATCATTCAAAAGTTAATGTCAGTGGCTGTCTATGGCTATGGGTTCAACACATTTATCATTGCAGTTTACAAGTTTATATGACTGAATTTACTATTAAAGATGGCATGAGATTCTCTAGTATCATTTAAAAGTTAATGTCAGTGGCTGTCTATGGCTATGGGTTCACTGCATTTATCATTGCAGTTTACAAGTTTATATGACTGAATTTACTATTAAAGATGGCATGAGATTCTCTAGTATCATTCAAAAGTTAATATCAGTGGCTGTCTATGGCTATGGGTTCAACACATTTATCATTGCAGTTTACAACTTTATATGGTGAGTTATAGCGTTGCAAGCTGATTGAAGAAAAATATTTAAGGACGGCATCAGATTCTGTAGCATCATATCGGTAGCTGTCTATGGCTAAGGGTTTGATCCCTGGCTTTCTTCATGAGCTACATCCCAGCTGGATGTCGGATCGCATGAGATGTTAAATTGGACGTGCCTTGTACTCGGCTGTCTATTTCCACGCTATGTTTAAAAATTTTCTTTATTTTTTTATTATGACTTGCATACAACTATGAAAGTGGTCGAAGCACGGAATCAAAAATCAATTAATTTAACGGCCGCTCAGCCAATCAGACGTGGCGATTCATCAAAAGACTCGCCTGCTGAACAGCGCGAAGGCGTTGCAACCACCAGCAAGTTTTCTTAGTGGGTCAGCTGATACTCGTATGATGTACAATATATAATCTGTTTTTGTTACTATGGTTACATTTCCACGTTGCAACACCTCAGATCTCACATCAGCTGATTGGGGTCAAATATTTCACCCTTTTCTACATGGCTTATGACCTTAAATATGTCTCCGATGTGTAGTCCAAACGTACTCTTATTGTTTCATGTAACTGTATGCCAATGTACTGGAAACTATACAGATACCATGTCACGTCTTACGTCATAGGTGGTACAAATGAGTGTCACACTGAAAATTGTATCAAATCATGAAGTTTTTGACTTATCTCATGAAGATTTTGTTACGTACAATGACTCGTGAATTGATCCCATAGCCATAGACAGCCACTGACAAGTTTTGAATTATACAAGAGAATCTCATGCCATCTTTGTTACTTCAATAAGCTTGTTACATTGTAATTTCCCATATAAACTTGTAAACTACATTGATAATTAAATCCTCAACACACAGCATTCAAACTGTAATTGAAGTGACTTATTTACGAATGTAGACTTGATGTAAATTTAAACTGTAATTGAAGTGACTTATTTACGAATGTAGACTTGATGTAAATTTAAACTGTAATTGAAGTGACTTATTTACGAATGTAGACTTGATGTAAATTTAAACTGTAATTGAAGTGACTTATTTACGAATGTAGACTTGATGTAAATTTAAACTGTAATTGAAGTGACTTATTTACGAATGTAGACTTGATGTAAATTTAAACTGTAATTGAAGTGACTTATTTACGAATGTAGACTTGATGTAAATTTAAACTGTAATTGAAGTGACTTATTTACGAATGTAGACTTGATGTAAATTTAAACTGTAATTGAAGTGACTTATTTACGAATGTAGACTTGATGTAAATTTAAACTGTTATTGAAGTAACTTATTTAAAAATGTAGATTCAATACATATTTAAACTGTAATTGAAGTAAGAATGGCCTTTATGATGACGCTTTACAGTAAGAGTGTTAACCATGTCACTTTCACAACCTGCATACTTACATATGTGCTGTGTGTTTACTTAGAGCATTCATTTGGAAATTTGATGTTTATTTTACCGTCACATGTGAGCAACTAGGCACTCACTGTCCTGCATGACCTGGATTCTGATCCAGGGCATGAAAATTCAGACACAAATGACCTGAGGGCTTGTTGTATATCTTGTATATTGGATCAATGTGGTTTAATTTGTGCTATTGAATGGTAATTATTGCGTTTTCCATGCGTTTGGATAAACGCATGGTTTTTTCCTTATTATAATTAGCTAAAAGCCATGCGTTTTCCATTTGTTTATCCTTCTCATGGAAAACGCACGTGGCACATTTGGCCATGTAGTCTTTGATTTAATACTCGGTGTTAATACTATATATTATTCATTTCAATGGCCGCTGGTACAGAATCAGTCTGAATCATGCAGGGTATCCACTGGACAGGGAAAACAGGGAAAGTGGCCAAAGTATATTCCCTGCATGGAAAATACAGGAAATTTGAGCAGAGTTAGTAAATCGTGTATATATATACAAAACACAGAGATAGATACTACGCTGTTTACAGCTACTGGTGATTTATATTGCATCTTAAAAATTTGTTTCTGACTTTTTTATGATTGAATTAGCATGATTATGGCATATTTCAATCAATGTAAATGGACCATTTAACTTGAGAATATCATAAACAGTAATTAAACACGCTATTATGGTACATGGAGGTGAAGGTACGGCAATTGGGGGTGGCTGGAGGCCGTCATAAGCAACATATATAGTCACAGAAAATATCAGGGAAACATCTGGTACAGCAGGGAAAATTCTGGAAATATAGAGGGAATTTCATTTTTCAAAAATTGATTGGATACCCTGGAATGGTCACCTGCTGTGAATGCCACTTTTGACTCCCCTAAACTTTCATTGTATGAAACAGTACCGTCTTAAATGAACAAATTAATCGTTGGGTGTTTTTTGGACTGTTAGAATCTCAGTCCCTGTCCGATCACATAGGATGTACTCATCATCATCTCATCCATGGTAGTGAGTCTAGTGACTGTGGGTGCATGGGTTCAAAGCCCACTCCCTGCACTGTTCATGAGCCACATCTCAGTCCCTGTCACATCACATGGAGGTTAAAGATTTTATGACTGATGGACAAACATTTGTCCCTTTTTTTTAATGTCAGACTCTTTATTACAGTATGGCCGCAAAAACTTTGATCTAAATCATAGAAGTGCGTCACTTGCCAGGGTACAAGTCATGTGTCACAAAAAATATGTATAAAGGTCAGAATGAAAAAGAAATAGTACATTAAAGAAATGATTAATGTATCTAACACTAGGGCACTAGGTCTGTGTTAATGTGCCAGTAGGGAAAAGATAAAAATGAAAATCTCAGTCGCTGTCTTATCACATGGGATGTACTCATCATCATCTCATCCATGGTAGTGACTGTGGGTGCATGGGTTCAAAGAACACTCCCTCCACTGTTTATGAGCCACATCTCGATCCATGTCCCATCACACAGGATGTACTTATCATCATCTCTTCCATGGTACTGACTATGTACTCGTCATCTTGTCCATTCAGATGTAATGTTTTGAGAAGTTATGAAACTCAAAGTACACAAAAACTGTCTTGTACAAAATGAGGGAGTGCCCCTTTTCTGTTGTTTACGTAGAGCACATGTATGAAATTTAAAATTGGAATGTATACAAGTATATAATTGCTTCTTTCCCTGAAGAATCATATCATGTGTGACATTGTGTCGTTGATGTGTTCGCCATTTGCTGAAGTGTAAAAATTTAGCGATTAAAATATCATCTTTCATTGCTCACCGATTTGTATAATTACAACTTACAATTTTCCCAATTTTCTTTTTCAGTAACCATGGAAATGAGTGCTATTCGATAACATGGAACAAACATTTCAACCGGATCACCGTAAAGTTATAAGAAGGGCGACAGCTGGAGTTGTGTAGAGTCACCTTTAAGAAAAAAAAAGACTTCAACAAATATTTTGCACGGTTTTTTCTGCAATTTTATAACCAGCCATAAACCGCAACATTTAGATCTGAAACGATCGCTCACAAACTTCAACTAATTCTGATCGCATCATTAGTCGCTGATCAGTACACAAAAAAAACTTCAACAAATTTTCACCTATTTCTCGTCAAATACGCTTTGTGTATTGTAGGATTACACTGCGGTGGATTGTAAGAGGATCAGGTTTTATCTTCGGCTCTTCGCTCTTTTTTATCTCACGTGTGATACAAACTGTGATACCCCATCTCACATCTCTCATTTGAGCAAAGACCGTCAGAGGATTAAACGCTCACTGAAGATATTTTCAGATTTATTCAGGAATATTCGGCATTTACGAAACTAAATTGGATTATTTTAACAGCCAAAGCTAGCATTTATACAAAACCAAACTTTGTATTTTACTACATTTTCCTAAGGATTTAACATTTGGGACTTCAACAACTACTAAAGATATTGGAGAAATATCCTGCATTGACAAACATACAGAGCTAGCATTTGTACAAACTTTGACTTACTGCAATTTCCTGTTAAATACATAAGGATTGGATTTTAATTGCAATCACAGAAGTTTTTGAATTCTCAGAAATTATCTCCCGGATTTAAATAACTGTAAAAATGGCGACCGACTTCGAAAAGAAACGCAAGCGCCATCTGTCGGGCGAAAGTACCATGTCGACAGACTCCTTTAGTAACTACATCCCCACTCCACCAGATGGTGGCTGGGGTTGGGTAATCGTTTTTGCATCATTTTTAAATCACGTTGTGGTTGACGGAATTACGTTCACATTCGGAGTGTTCTATTTAGAATTCTTGGACTATTTCCAAGCGAGTAAAAGTAAAACGTCGCTCGTGGGATCTCTCTTGGCTGGATTTTATTTAATGTCAGGTGAGTGTCTTCCCTAACAGATTTATTTTTATCTTTTTAAATACAAAGAAAACTGTGGTTCCTGTTGGCCGTGTATGGTGCAGGCCAGCTTCTCTGAAATTCCTGGGCACGATACCTGGGCTTGGTACTTATTAGAGCTAAAATCCATCAATCACCCCTGCAGTCTAACAAGCCAAGTGTCTTTATTTAGCCAGAATATTATAATCACATCATAATACAGAAATGAGTACAAATTCAGTTTACACTGTACAATAATTTCTGGCTGGGCCAAGTCCCGTAGCGGGTGCTGATGTGAACTCTGCCCTTTGTCTATGCAGGCCCGTAGCCAAGGGGAGGTCGAGGGGTCATTCGACCCACCCAACTTGGTCCATGTCCACACATTGGTCCACTTCAGGGAATGCTATTTTAAAAAAATGTATTGAAAGTCCACAATTTTGACGAAAAAGACCCACCCAATGCAAGCGGCTGGCTACGGGCCTGCTATGTATTTAGAAAAATAAGTCTATGTCTATTGACATTTATGATTCATTTATAGACCTGCCCCAAAGGTCACCTGTGTAGAACAGTCAATCACCTGCTGCATCAGGCCATTCTAACTTCTCAGGCAGGCCAGGTATGGTTTTTGTCTTCAGGAGGCATAGCTGGTTTGTATGACCAGCCACATCTGTTTGATGTGAAGGCCAGTGATGCTATGTAATCTGCTATCCTCAACCAGCTCAGCTGACATTACAATTTGCACCCTTGGGCAGGCCTGTTCTAGCTTGACCCTTTCTCAACTCCCTGGCGAGCATATACCCCAGTGTGCAGCCATTACAGTGCTTTATGGGTCAAGCACTCAACAAGTGCCATCACTGCCTATAGCCAAGTACCAATTTGCACCTGGGTGGAGTGAAGCAGTGGTTCAACATTTTCAAGGAAGATCTGCTCAGTTCCCCATGCCGTGGCTGGGTTTGAACCCACAACCATGCGTGTACAAGTACAACACCTTATCCACTTGACCATGGCGCCCAAAGGATATGGTGAAATTGACCATTAGACTTCTTTGAACCTGAAGCAAAATGACTGCCAACTTAGCAACTGTAGCCAACATTCCTACATCGTTAGGCTAAAAGTTAATAACTTCCAACTAATTTAAGGCAACACTAATTTTATTTTTAGCTTCTCGCATTCGCCGACGAGGTGAGAAAAGTGCGGACAGAAAAATAAAATAACATGCCCAGATATTATTTAATTGGAAATTTTATAAGAGTGACAGATCAGCCACATAGCACCTGCACGAAATGTGTGAAAACTGCTATATACTCCCCGGGGAGCTGAGCTGGAGAGCCAAGGGAGCCGCTATGTACAACTTAATTGACATTGTGGCTCTTAAAAAAAGATCATCAATTTCATTGTAAAGCACCGCAGAATGTACATTTTAGTATAATGTGGAGCGCTATATTAGTGCAATAATGATAATAATAATTTTATTTTGGCATTTTCGACTGACCAACCCATTAAAAATGGCCCTGAGAGGATCGGGCCGAGAAGCTAAAGGTCAAATAAGTGTGGCATAAGAGCACAAAAATTGTTGATTTAACATATAAAATTGCATCATGTATTTGCGTCTACTACTTAACCGTAGGTTAATTTTATGTTTCTTAAAGATTTGGTATTCCGAGGTTATGCCTAATGTATGTATGAAAGATTGGGTTTCACTGATTATGATACTGAATGTATGGATGACTTTACATTGGTGAATATAAGGTTTTTTGCAAATATCCTACTGAATGTCAAACTTGTAATAACTGTGCTGAGAGAATCGAGAGCTGCAGTCTAAATGGCAAAGTTTCCATTGACCTTATCAAATGTACCAGCTAAATAGTCCATGCAAGTTTGGTAATTATTATTATACCAAAACCTTGCTTGTTTAATTAATGCAGAAACTTAATTGATGCAGAAACTTATTCTACCACTTTATGATATGACATTGAATGAAATAATGAATATACTGAACTGAATTTTCTTGGTTTCAGGTCCAATCGCTAGTGCTTTAACGAATCGCTTCGGATGTCGGCCGGTCTGCATCGCTGGTTCACTTCTCGCATCTTCTGCTTTTGTTTTGTCAACGTTTTCAACATCTATAGATATTCTTATGTTAACTTATGGAGTCATGGCAGGTAAGTCAGTAATCGATTTAGGTATTTTATATATTTATTAATTTAATTTCTGTATGTAATTATATTAGTATATTTTATTATCATCAGTGACTGTTGTGTGATTAATGGTGCATTGTATTATGTGTGGTCCATGATATATAGGTAGTTTTCTAAGTGCTCTAATAATTTTGCCAAGTACCGTAGCTGCAGTTGCAGACTGATATTAATTGTGAATCTGTCTTTAATCAAATTTTTATAAAACAATTCAAGTTACATAATAATTTTGGCCTGGCTGAACAAAATTTTTGCAAACTTTTCACATAATGTGAAATTCAAATTTGGCGCCATTTCAGGATTTGGATTTGGACTGATCTACCTGCCCTCTATTGTATCGGTGAGCTACTACTTTGAACGGCGGCGCGCTCTAGCAACAGGTATAGCAGTTTGCGGAGCTGGCGTCGGAGGGTTCATCTTCGCTCCTGCTGGAAAAATGATGTTAGAAAGATTCGACTGGAAGAATGCCATGTATGTCGTGGCAGGAATTACGCTAAACTCTGCCGTTTGCGGCATGCTGATGCGCCCTCTGGAGGTAAGGGCAATTATGCTTTGACAAATTTTGGAGTTAACAATGTATGCTTGTGCACAAAAAGCTCTCGTATTGAGCATCAGTTCAAGATGATATTAAGTGATAAACAAGAATTTTGGTACACTAGTATACAGGAAATATTATATACAGTTGGCCAAAATATTAAATGCACTCTTTGACCATTTCTTATTTAAAATATTTTAATTGCTGTGCTAAATAAAATTGATTATAATTAGACTGTTTTTCCTTGAGCAACAGTAATCCTGTGTTCACAATCTATGAGGATTTTCTTAAATATTTTAAGTCACAAAATCAAAAGGTGCTGACACTTTTTGCCCTGCTGTACGAACATGAGAGATTACATGTGTCATGTGCCACCTGCCGGGGTTCTCTTGATATATATTTTGTTTCGTAGTATTTGACGATTTATAGCGTAACACTTTCAAAAAAAGATAATACATTGTGGAAAAGCAGAAATATAATTATGGTGTTTTGTGTGCTTTTTAAGTGATTAATCGCCTATGTTATAAGATTCACATTTTTCAGTCCCAATAAACGACTTGAAATGAGCAAAAGTCATATTTTGTGGTGTCAGGTCACCCATTTATTTGGACAAAAAAATGATGTACGATGTAATTGCAGCTATAATTCATTCAATTTTCACCCAAAATTCCAATGAATTTTGTGCAAGGGGCCAACGATCGCACTGAAATATTTTACAACACTTCATTCGTGCCAGCACAGTTGAAAATGAAATTGGATAATTTGATTTTTTAATGTGACACCCACGATCGGTGTAGGATTACGGTTAAAGACTTCGTGTCTGAGGTCACTTGGAAATAGGGCCTTATTAAAGTAATTTAAACCCAATGACCGTTGAGTTGAACGTTGCCCTCAGTTGATTTTTGGAGATTATGGACATTGTCGAAAAAAGTCCGATGTATGTGCGTCTGGTGATGAGTCAGTCGAATAATGCAGATTGATAAATGAACGTAATAATATCAATTTTTAACTGTGGCCTCTTTAGATATACAAAAAATTAACAAGAGTTGATTTCAAACTTTTTTCACAAGAGAAAGTCTTTTTTTTTAAGAAGGCCAATAATTGATATTTCCCAATAGCAATTCTCAATAAAGTTCATTATACTTCCTGATAGATAGATAGATAGATAGATACTTTATTTTGATGGAAATGGTACAAAAATGATTATACAGTAAGACATGATGTTAACTATGAATTGTAATCTATTGTTACAGTAAATATAAGCCCACCAGGAAACCACCTGAGCATTAGCTGTAATGGTGGCACCTTCAATAAAAAGAAAGAAAATTAAATTAAGATTAAATAAAAATAATTATGCTATTATTTTAGGTTATATAACATGGATAGGATTTTTTTTACAAAATTGTAATAATGATAATGTAATGACATGAAAGTGATGGGATGTGTTGAGTTTTATGACTGACAAATATGGAAACCCAATATTTTAAAGGTGAGAGCACCCCTCCCCCCCAGGGTGAAACCCTGACTGACAAACACGAAATAGCTGAGCAATCTAGTGATGAAAACCCCATCCACTGAAGATACCGGACTGTGCAATTGACACAAGTTATATTTCAGTTGGATATATATCGGTGCCTGATTATGACCACAGCAGTGTGTCAACAGACACAATTTTTGAATTGGTCTTAAGTTAAAGGACAATTTCACCCCTGGGGGGAGGGGTGCTCTCACGTTCAAAATATACTGGGGTGCTCGGCTGAGAATCTCCAACCCGTAACCAGTGATGGAGTTTTTTGGGCCTGGAAAAAAGACCAATGTCTTGGGAAGATTCGTCTTCGCTTAATCCCGCATTAAACATGTTAAATTCAAACGAGGCCACAAATGCAAAATCAATCTTTGGTATACAACCCCTATTAGTTTTTACAATATTTCATCCTCAATTTCAGGGAAAGAAGAAGGTGCGAACGAAGAACTTCTTGGATCGTTGGAAGGAGAAAGCTTTTGGAAGAAGCCTGTCGGTTGACAACCAGATGGTTCATGGCGTCAACCAGGATAGCGTTATCAAGGAAAAACTCAAGCAGGCCAAGTGAGTGCATTTCATTGCTTTGATATACAGAGCTACTAAAATAAACAGGGTTCCCATGATCATGGAAAATCCTGGAAAATTTTGGAAAAATTGGTTGTCATGGAAAGTCATGGAAAAGTCATGGAATTATGGAAATTTTAAAAGGGTCATGGAAAAGTCATGGAATTTTAGAAAGATAAAAATAAATGTGTCTGTCTATCTTCATACAATACTTTACAAAATATTTGATCAAAATGTCTGTCTGTCACTTCCAGATTATTGCGAGAACAAATGATACGAGATGAAGATGGAGAATCGGAACCGCCATCTTGTCTGAATTCCGTCCGAATGTTGGAATGCGACAGTCGATCTCCGAGTCGAACCACAAGTTTTCAGGCTCAAAGCAGACAGAATTCTCTTGTCCCGGTGTCTGTGAAAGCCGGAAAAGATGATGACACGCCAAACGGGCCGATTGTTTTGCCGACAATTGCAGTAACAGAGGAGGACTCGTATGAGGTGCAGTAATTGATAATACCTTGCACAATTAGCTCTGTCTACCCTTTCAAGTACATTGTATATCAATTATTAGTGCGTGATGCTTTGAATTTTGTTTTTGGAAACTTTGTCGAGGACGATATGTTTTGCTATACGAATTTCAGTGTCATTCTTTGCCATAATGTTAATTTGAAAAATCATTGTAATCACAATAAAACTGTACTTATTATTATTTTAGAGAGCTTCTTTGGTGTACAATACAGTAAATGTCACTGACTGGCTTTTTTTAATCAGGAGGGCATAGCTAACTGAAACTTGTGTGGTTAAAATTAAGATTCTACATTTCCAATAACAGTTGTCTATATTCCACCTGTGGTTGCAAATCGTGAATAAATCTACAATTCTTACAGGAAAAACCGAAGGCAAATGGGCATGTGGCTCCCGTCAAAGAAGTTAGAATCAAGGACGACAGAGACAGTGGATTGTCAGTCAGTCCCGGACAAGATACTATTCCGGAAGGTGACGAGGAAAATGGAAATGTGCTTGGCATATCTGAAGATGACATTGACCAGGTATTACTGCCATTTTACAAACTGCGGACAGTCAAACACAAAGCCTTTAATTGCTGAATTGCACTCAAATCTAGGTTAATAAGTAAGCGATGCAGCTGGTGTTGATGGATGGGTGGAGTTGGGCTTTACTTTAACCTAAATGCATAATGCATAATTCATAGTTCTGTGTCATGGGCTGTATTGGACTCTCGACTGGGTGCATTGGTGGTGGTGGTGGTGGATTAGGGCTTTATGTTCTGTATTTCTGCACCTGATGGGCTAATTAGGACAGGCAGAGACCATGGCAATGAGATGATGGATGAAACAGCCATCCAACATAGGCTGGTGTAATTGGTGGAGAACACCAGGACAGAGCAAAGAGCCTGATATGTTACCTGCTGATTACAATAGAATTAGGTTAAAACGTGACAATTGACATAACAAGCCAATTCTAGTGAAAATTACCCTTTACGTGCAATTGTTTGCCCGGTAACTTGGGATTTAATTGTTAATTACTGGAAAGTTACTTGCTTATTGCAAAAAGGATATGTTTAAATTAGTTGTTATTTTCTAGAAATTATTGGGAACATCTACAGTGTGACTGCCGCCTTGACAGCAAACATAATGTTATCTCAAATATACAATACAAAATATATTGAAAATAAGTCCTTAAAATAACTATATTAATATTATATTACTCCATTCTTCTCACAAAGGCAGTGCTACTGCTTCCTTGCCTGCAACATAATGTATGTTATATTATGTAATTGACAAACAGGTCTTTTGTCTACATGTCGGTAAAATTCATTCATTCATTTTGTTATCTCAAATATACAATACAATATATTGAAAGTAAGTCCTTTAACTATATTACTACGATATTCCTTCCAGTCTTCTCGCAAAGGCAGTTCCACTGCCGCCTTGCCAGCCCACATCCGTCGGGAGATGGGACTCTCGTCTCGTGAAGACTTAAACTTAGCAGAACCTTCCGCCATGTTGCAAACGTCAGCCATGACGGAGAACTTCAGCTTGCCGAGTGATGCCTTTATTAGTTCTACGCTGGATCAAAATAATATCAGACAGGTATGATGATAAACCTTATCTTTAATATATGACAAGTATGTATTGCGTTGTGTGCACCACCATTGGAGATGATCTTACAGATAGTTCTTATTCTTAATATATGATTGTAATTTGAAAAGCTGAGGTTATCATTGTTGAAAACCATTAATACTACAATAATTAAAATACATGGCATGAAAAGATAATAAGTCAAAATTCTGTATTACAATGCTATTAAGGTGTGTGCTAAATTACGAATTCTTTGTTTTACTTCGTGCATGATCAAACATAACGCGGATAAAGATGGTTTTCTTCAAACACTGGCCGTTTTGCTTTTTGATGAAACCAAACTTTAGGTGTGGTCATCTGACGCTAGTTATGCGCAGTTGCGGTCTGAGTTCAGTGTCTCTGTCGTACCAAGTAAATACAAATCAGAATTATTAAGTTGTGAAAAGTCATGTTATCGCTATAGTTAAGTCTTTTAAGTCTTAGAACTTTGTAAAATGGTGCGACTGACCACTGAGTGACCAGTAAAATTCAGTAACTCATTATATCCAATGTTTCATTCCTATCCCTTCAGGTGCAGGACACAGAGCCTGAAATACAGGTACCTAAACAAATACGAGATAATTATCACTTAAAGATGACTTAAGCATGTTGTCATCATCATGTATTTTTAGATTTTTAGCTGTCATATTGTATACTTAGTTGCATTATAGATATTTTTTTACGTCCGAGTTATATTTAGTGTGAAAAAGTGTTTTGATTTTCCTTTATAAGGAACTTGATGATGATCCTGTGGATGAGATTCCGGTATTTTTTGTATTTTATTTATTTTTTTTTTTTCATTGCGCAACGCATGATATGTACCCAGCTTCGTTAAGTTTGTGTAAGCGTTATAGTGTTTTTTAATTAATTGTAACGTTGACGATTTCAGTGATATTGATAATAATTATTTATGAGCAATTATCTTTTCCAACTAACATGATCAATTGAACATCATAAAAATAATGACATCCCTAAGAAATACGTCCTTTTAAGATCTAAAAATAGCACTGAATATGACAATGAGTTTACGCAAGATGTACTAACATTATTTTCATATTTTTTCCTGTTGTGCTTTAAATCCTAAAAATTGCACTGGCCTAATATAGTACAAGGAAAACTTAAGTTTCTTTCTAGCTGAAAATTGCTCAAAAATTTATTTTTTGCAGTTTAGCAATTTCAAAACTGAACAAATGCACTGATAAATGAAAAATATATCTTTATCATATAATTTCATTTAACCCTGCATGTTCTCCAAGAAATTGAGTATCAATTTCGACATAGTTTTATTCCATTGGTTATGACAAAATAAGATATCTGAATTCCAGCATTATGTATTAGTCACTATTAGATGTGTTAAAATGAGAGGATACATGTTAAAAAAGATTTATTATTTTGTGGAAGGTTAGAAAAATCTGAAAACATTGCAAAGTTGGGTAGGCGCGCAGTCAGTGTTGGGCCATTGTGATATGTTTTTTGGGTTGTACATAGCTCCTTTTGTGTCTCATAGACATTGACAAACTCTAGCACCAAGATTTTGTTGTTTAAAATGTTGAAAAACCTTCTTTGAAAACGGCAGAAATTTGTACTTTTTTCAAAATATTTTACACCCCTGCTTTACTCAGCTTTAGCTGTTTCAAAGTATTTTATTTTGAAATATAACATAATGAAAGTTGTGACAGTATTAACAATTGTTCTGTTGTTCTTGCTTTTTTGAAGAATTCTTCCTGCCTGATGTTAAAACCATTATTTTCTGTAAATGAATTCAGTGTAGAATATTTCATTTGTAATATTATACCAAAGGCATTAGCCAGCGAATTGTATTGAAACAATGCAGAATACTATTAACAAATAGCGTGAATGTTGCGCACTCCACATAAACTGGGAACACTCAGCTGCCTAGGAGAGGGCTTCTCTCTTCTTAGAAGAAGAAATTAGAGTAGACACCTGTGGATGTTAGAAACGACTATTGCTTTCTTGGAAATTAGGGTCATGTCATCCTCGGCAGCAGAGCGTTCGGCGGTTTTTGGTGGAGTGGACAACCCACTTGATATTACTATATCCTGCTCATAGTTCTGATCATATTTGGCCAATTTAAAAATTCTTTTGAAAATGCTGTATTTTTGCATTTAGCTCTTTTTTTTTCTTGATTGTAAAATATGTTTTTATATATTGGGTCCAAATAAATGTTTTTTGGTCTGCGTTTTGTACATTTTTGCAGGTATATACTTAACATTTTGCCGTATGTTTTCAGAATGACCTTCTATTGCCAGATGTAGAGAACGGACGTCCTTTTTCCGTCAGCACCGGAAACATCCGTGGAGGCCAACGACCGGACACTTTGCGGGCCCGTAAACCCCGGGGTGTCACAAAGATGGATTATGCTCGCCCGTTATACCGGAGAGATATCTTTTACAGCGGTAGTATCCTCCATATACCGGAATTCAGGAGTCAACCGGATGTCAACCAATACGTGACGAGCATCACCGCTATCCCGGATGAGATACCTCCAGATAAGGAGAGCGGCTGTTGGAAGTAGGTCACTTTAATTGGGTCAAACAACTGGGTCATTCTAATTAGGTCATCCATATCCGAAAACCTCTTATTAAGGCTACTTCACTAATAAAGAACTTCTTGATAACTGGCCAGATAAGTGCCAAAACATTTTTCAAATAATCTATCAGTTAATTATATCATAGTATTAACACACTTTAAAGTCCACCTCTCTCTTTCCACATTTTGTGTGAATAAATACTTTAGTTAAACATTATTAAAAGATTAATCAAAATGAACAGGATTAAATTTAAGTGCATTCAAATATGAAATAACATTTTGTTGGAAGTAAGCAAAGTTTAAAACACCACTTTGACTTCTGCACACAGTTTCCTAACAATATTTTCATTCTCGATCAGCTGTTTACGAGAACTGTTATGTACTCTTGACCCTTTTCCGGGGTTTAAAAGGTCTCCAGGGTCCTAAGAATCTGGGATTTCCAAGATATTTTTATCCCAACGTTTAGCAAAAAAAAGGAGATAAAAAATAGGACAAAATTGTTTGTGATAAACATGATTGGACCAAAACAGAGATAATTAGGGATAAAAATAGTTTGTTTCCAAGTTACAATATTGTGATTTGACATATTTGAATCATAAAACTATGACCATGTAAATAAAGTTTGGATTAAAATATAATTCGGGACACAAAATGTATTTATACAGAGGTCAAAGCCCTGAGTTCAAGTGCAATTACAAAGTATGCAGTGCAGCCTCACCATTAGGACCACCTATATAGGAAAACACAATTCTATTCTCAGACCATTATGTTTTAATTGTGAGGTGGTCTTACGACAAAAAATTTCGGTCCTAGGTTTTGGTTAGAAAGCTGTTCTTTATAATAAGGTCAAGGAATGACCATTGTGCAAAATAATTTGATATTTTGTTGCTTCATACACATATAACAGGATTTCTATTGTAATACATTTGTAATACAAGCAAATCTCTACGGACGACACTCTTTGTTCTTATATAACACTGAATTCATTAGTTGAGTACTCGGTTTTTCAAATCTTGACTTTCTGTGCTTGAAATCATGAACATCCTTTTCAACTAGAATAATGATTAGTATTATCATGTGTTTACGCATTAATATAAATAATAATTCAGCGCTAACCATTATTCAAAATAAATTAAGATGTAGAACACTTTCTAACATCCTTTGTATATAATTACAGGACTACATTATGACTATATGAGTCATCGGTGTAACTATTTTAATTATTTGGACAGCTCCAATTAACCTCAATGATATAACAGATCCTGATATAGAGTTATATATCCATCCAATAAACCTTGAACTCGGATAAGCTGTGTTTTTGTATTTGATATATAATCATAATATATGACCAACCTTGACCTAAAAAAGAAGCCGCATGTGATTTTATGACCAATGAAAATGTTTTTATGGCTGTCGTTATCATTACACAGCTGTTATCAGTGTTTCCATGGTTACCGCATCAGGACCACATGCATTAAATATTATTTTGTTAAAATCACCTTCTGGTATTGCCGAAGTGGTCTTACTATCGAGGTGGTCTTAATCATAGAATTTCCTTTTTGAGACCATGAAAAATGGTCGTAAAATCATAGTAGGTGTTATAGACAGAGTATATTGATTGACATATTCATTTTTAGGTTTCGCTGTGAGTGTACCATAATACAGTCAAAACCACTTGCTAAAATAAAGTATTTTGACTTTAACTTTGACAGTCGTAAACAATATCTGACACAATTGGTTTGCATCTAATACAGCACCTAGATCAGAATAGATTTTTCAACATTCTCACTTTAAAACTACCAATTATAAAGAATAATATCTATATTACGAATTGCTTCAACTAAGCGCTGTTGAAACAATAAAATTTTGCATTAAATAGTTGATACTTCTTTGTTCATGCTGAGGTATAAATGATTGTTTAATTGCATACAAATTCTGAATAAAAATACCCTTTTTTTTCTGACTGAAATACCCTTTCTGGATGTATTACAGATTGTAAAGATAAATTAATAAATTGATTAAATTTAAGAAACATTTATTACCGTTATGTAGTCTGACCATTTTGTGTTTCTTCCAGATGTCTACCCATTCCAAAAGCCGCAAAAGACGTCCTCCGTCAAATGTTAGACTTCTCTCTGCTCAAAGACCCGGTTTTCTTGATCATCTGTGTGGGGGAAGTGTTCGGATTCGTCGGTTTATTTATTCCCTTTGTTTTCATCACGGAACGAGCTGTCGCCTTTGGAGTCCCTGACACAAAAGCCGCTTTCTTACTCTCTGTTATTGGTAAGTATTGTATTGGAGATCTAAATCTGAATAAGCAGCTGGGTGGCCTAATGGTTAAGGCATCCGCAAATTCCACATTGGCCAGTGTTCATGAGCCACATCCCTTGGTGGTCCTTTGTACTCGGCAGGGCTGTAGGCGGGGGGGGGGGGGGGTGTTTGGGTGTCTGGAACCCCCCCCCCCCCCCCCGATCTTCTCCAAGACTAAGGCATCATTTTGCAAAACTTAACACAACAAGGTCATTTTTAGAAACTCGCATCTTGGAAACCCCCCCCCCCCCCCAGCATGAACCTCTCCCCACAGCCCTGCTCGGTGTCTATTCTGAGGCAAGTAAAAGATCCCACTCATGGGGTAAGTGTCATGGATGGACTCCTCTCTCTCACCTCATCAATCAACCCTTGCTAGCAGCAAGAACTTGCCTTAGAGGGCTGCATTTTTCATGTCCATCCATCCATCTAGAAAATCTAAGAAGATTATTTGAGGTTTTTGTTACCAGGCTGTTATGTACCCTAAAGTTAGCTTCATTAGCTCTGCCCACGGAGTGGGCAGAGCTTTTGTTAGTACATCGATCTCGCGAGATGACGTCACCTTAAAAACGTTTCATCTGTGATAACACAACTTACATGGCGTCTTACGCCACATCCCATGGTTTAACGCTACATATTCCCCTTGTACAGGCTGCTTTCACTGTTCAGCGTGTTTCGTGGCTCCGTTATCCTACAAAACACGCATTTTCTGCCAGCCTGTGGCCTTTCCACTGCTGCGTAGTCTCGCCATAGTGCGAGAGCGGTGTATGATGTCATCAAGGGAATTCACCGCTAGTATACACTTGACAGCCAAAGTGGCAGGGAGCCTTGCAATTTCCCACTGGGGATCAAAGTCTTCTAATCCTATGGGCAGAGCTCCGCACATCCCATGTGCATTCTAGTTATTGTTGGAAATGCTGCACTGCATGACCTCTGCTCCACAATTTTTCCTGGTGTTACAAAGGGTCATAAGTCTTACACATGGGCACAATTAAAATCATACAACTTCATAAAATAATGATGTTGAAATTTCATGTTGCCTGACATAACTTGCGTAGCAGGACAATCTGCTATTCATAAAATTTCCATAATTTCTGTTATATTATACATAAAATTAAAACACTCCGTATATTTTTTTTCAGGAATCACCAACACGATAGGTCGCATAGTAGCGGGCTGGATCTCAGATTTTCCCAGAGTGAACTCCTTAGCCCTTCATAACATTATGATGATCTTGGGGGGAATCGCGTGTATTCTCAACATGCTTTGTACGACATATCCGTTGATGATCATTTTTGCTGCTGTTTTTGGCTTGTGTGTGGGTAAGTTCTTTTAGTTTAATATGTTTTCATTTATTGTAAAGGTGCACAAATGACGCTACAAACTGAAGGATAAGTGAAATGTAGTAAATCTCTAGTAAATTTTATCAAATGCATTGAAGCATTGGGGTGGTCGATTCGAATTTGACTTACACCAGGTTTACTGTGTGCGATTTAAAGTTTTGTGAAATAAGAATGTCTTGATTCTCATGATTTCAGCTACGTATATCTCACTGACCTCAATCATTCTTTGTAACTTGATGGGTTTGGAAAAATTGACCTCATCTTTTGGATTTTTGACTCTCGTCAGAGGTGTTGCATCAATCGCTGGTCCGCCTGCTGCAGGTAAGAAAAATTTGAACATTTGTGGACTTTATTGTTAGTCTATGCAATTTATAATCACAGGCGTCAATAGGGCATGTAAGTCATGCATGATTTGTTCCATGTCTATCTCCAAACAATTGATGACATCACCGAAGGACCATTAAGGAGTTCAGTGAGTGCAATTGGACCATTGATTCGTAATGTCATCAATGGGGAGAAAAAGTAACAGAGCCTACGGAGAGCGCTACCACTGTAGCAGATAAAAAGACAATAAGATGACGTCACCACACCATTGTTATATGGATGACGTCACGATATAGATGACGTCATTAAACAATACTTATCTGCTACAGTGACCTCTGTTGGCACTTTTCCTCGCCATTTTTTTTGGAGAAAGGCGTACAACAAATCACGCATGACTTGCATGCCGTATGGACAATTTTTATCATTGAGCTGCATAGCATACAATATTTAATTAGAAGGTAAATTTGTGTCATCTTTGACCTTGGAGGTCACTCCTGATTAGTCTTAATAGTCACTTGACCTACTGTGGTGGCCCCCTGCCAGCAGTAATGTTTGCCATTTTTTGTCAATATTTTTTTTGCAAATGATGAGTCAATATTGATACGTACATAAATTGAGATAAAACAAATTTTAGTTGTGCTTTTTGTTTTCCAGGTGTCGTATTTGAATGGACAGGGAACTACGACACGTCTTTTCACGTTGGGGGCGTCATGTTTATTCTCGCAGGGCTCTGCTACTGTATTTTGCATTTGCCGTATTTTCACAAAGAGGTAAAATATAATATAATGTCTAATAATTATACATTAGTATAATTTTGTATTAAGCAATACAATGACTATAGTATATGCCAAAATAAATGTCCACTTGATTTTTGGTCTTATTTTTACATATATGTCATGGGGAAGCACAAAATAGATATAAATGTCACTATAAGTTCAAAGCCCAACTTTCTAACCCATAGTAACTAACCCTGCTTTGTACAAGTTACCTTCCAAGTTCCTTATCTTTGCAATGATAATTTTTGCCACTTTTTCATTATTATAGCAATTTTTTCGCAATACAATGAGTATAGTATAAGCAGCAGAAATTAAAATGGAGAGTACAGCTTAATTCTAGTTATTTGGTTCCCAGAACAGTTTTTATCAGCTAGAAAGTTGGGATGCGAATTGTTGAGAACCTTTCTGTCCATTTTGTGCCGCTCCATGACATTTGTGGCAAAATATGCAAAAAAACAAGTGGACATTCATTATGGATACATTAGTAATTCAAAAACAAAAATATGGCTTTTTAGGGTCATAAGAATTTGAAAATATTTGAATATTCTGAATGACCCTAATTTCCATAGTATTATATGGAATTGCTAATTACTTAAGCTTGGACATTAATTATTTCAAGTTTTACGGTTCTGTCACTTTTAGTCATCAAAAAGAGCAACAGAATTTGACAAATATTTTGTGGATTTGCAAATCATTAACTCACCGATGATTATTCAGAATCACATAATTTAATGAAATCAACCTACTGTCAATATCCGTAAAACTGAATAAATGTTGTCCGGTCTGACTTAAGTGTATACTCTGCTTGCGATACATGCATTTTTGCGCATTTTACTTATTTCCAAATATTGCTGGCTATAGTTTACTCGCTCACTGCATTTGAACTATGTATGCTTCTGCTTGTCTATTTTGATTGTTATGACTCCCCAGCTGTCTTTTAAGTTAAATCTCTGCACATCAACCTTTCGTACAAAGTTTAGTTTTTTAAGCAAATTACTCCCACTCCATAGCACAATTTCAAAACATGTTTACAAGTAGATGTTATGCAAAGTTGACACATTTTATTTTACTACAATATCAACAAGAAAAAATCGTACTGTCTTACATCATATTTTTAACATCTTCTTTTTTTTACAAAAATTATTGTAAATTGCACCAAAAATTCCCAACTTTTTTTCTATATTATGCTTTTTCAAATGTAACTTAAAATGTTTACATTTTGCGGAATCCGCCAATGTAAATTTCTGTTCGCACAAAAATCAGCTTAGAATTTGAATTTTTCTGAATTAAAAAAAAGAAAATCCAGAAATTCAAATCAAATGCCTTTTATTTCCAAAATTCTTCGATTTGCATGTTTTTCACTTGTTGTATTTTGAAAACCAAAACTATTTAATTGTGTTACATTTGTCATACAAGCTGTGGTCTACTGCATTTTATGAATTTAGACATTTAAATACAATCTTTCGAAATAAATAATACTTCAATGAAGGAAAAATCTTTAAACAAAACCAGGACATTCATACATTTATTTACATCATAGATGAGATGATATAATTCATAGAGTAAGAAAATATTAATTAAGATTAATTAGGACTTCATTGCTTTTCTTTAACATCTGTTATCTTGAAATGGCTGTGATAGGTCGTTTTGTCTCGGCAATAACTTTTTCAATTCTTCTTAGATTATTTCAAATTGGAATGTGACAAAACTTACTATAGAGAATCAGTACTCAGGGATTTAAATAAGTCTAGAAAGATCGTTCAGGTTACGTGGAGGTTACCATAATTTATTCCATGCGAACAGACCACCATTCGTGACAAAATGGTCAAATTATTTGGTCACAACAGTAGGTTACCAGTGGGTTACCATCAATATTTACGGTAACCAGAAAGTGGGTTACCATTGTTAAACCTTATTTCGATCCCTGAGTACTGAAAGTATATTTGAATTTAGACTATCTAAGTATTATATCTTACAATCCTTAATCCTACAACATCTATGCCTGAACCTTGCATTTTGAAATGCATTTTAAGTATGATACATGTACGAATAACCTAACATTATAAATGTCAAGAGCCATCTAATGTTCTTAACTATGCGTATGTATTTCTAAACTGCTAACTTAATGCATTAGTAATTTTTGCTTACATTGAAGTGGGTCAGCAGAACTTCGTTTGATGGGTATTACATGTGATAACATCATAATTTGATAAATTATAAGTTTGAAATTACAAATATATTACAACAACAAAAAACTATTATTCTTCAAAAATCTTCATCGTTCCTTTTCTGTAATTGGATAAATTATTACAATGGGATTACAAATATATTTTTCTAAAACAAAAAACGCATTTATTCTCTAGAAATAATACATAAAAAAATATATATTATGATTAAAGAGGAAAGCAATATTATTATTAAAGATATTATCATGTTATGGAATCGCTTTTAGAAAGAAAAGGAATTTTTTTAGTTAGCAGGAAGTCCTTCGTAGATCTATGCATCATACATTACCAAATACAGATTACCAATGCCTTTGACATCTAAGTACTATGTCCTATGTACTGAATAAATAGTTATTGCCAAAGAATCTCAAAATTATTTAAATTTCCAAAAAAAAATAATAGAAAAGTTTAGGAGACTATTTGTAAGATGCAGTGACCCGGTCAGCTCATATGGCGGCCGGTGCCGAGGTTTTAAAATGTTTCCGTTTTTTTGTTTGTTTCTCACCGTTATAGTTACTTCGTCGACAGGGTCTGGCCATGCAACCAGTCTTGCAGACGGACGTGAACATTCCACATCCAGATGAGATGGACGATATCAGCCTCATTTAAGAGATCTGTTGCTATGGTAACACCACAACAAGACGTTTGTGATGGAGTTGCTATGGTCACAAAATCACAATACATTGGAACACAGTATGCAGTCGGAAGGGAAACGAGTGTGAAGAATTGATTTTGAAAATGAGTTGCTATAGTAACCACAATTTTTGATTGGACAGTGAGCAGAATATAGAGCTGTGTTGCTATGGTAACAGAACTACAAGAAAACTGGGAATAGAATAGTAGGAACGGACATGGAAATGTATAGCTCCGGTGATAAAGAAGATGAGTAGCACATACTTTTGTTACGATGGTAGCAAAAATATTGAATACAATGTAGTATGTGAATAATACAGTATCTGTTACTATAGTAACGAGACTTTTTTTAATTGCATATGAAAATAAAACGAGTGTTTGTTGCTATAGTAACAAGAAGTTTATATGAAATGTGGAAGATACAAATGTGAAGATGTGTTGCCATGGTAATGAGGTTTTTTACCTTATATTTGGTGAACTCATCCAGGTGTTGCATTATGGTTGATTGCTGGGATGAAAAAGCTTCGGAATAAAATGAGAATTAAAGACGAATATCATCTGGATTTCTCAAAGATGAATTTTTCATTGCATACTTGTACATACATCATTCTTTACTTCAATTCTGTTAGAAGATTCATCACCATAGCAACAACAATGCACAGCAAAAAAAAAACATTGATCAGTAGAACACAAATTGTCATAGACATCTGATTTTATATCAGCATATTGAGTGAAAATCTGTTGTCGTTTTTTACGTCAAGGTATTTCAATGAATGACATTTTATTTAAATTGTTGCCATGGTAACAAACATTTATAACTGACACTAGTATTGTGTATAGTCAAGGTGGTGTACGACTGTTACTGATGAAGGAAACGTCACAATGGTTGTATTATTTTGTGACATTGGTTAGAACAAAAATTCAAACGCTGAGATTGGTGTACATAACATATATTTACATTTGTACATAATTCTTAGATGCCAGTGGACAGCAATTGGATGCATTTTGTCGATATCATGCGCATGACTGTTGCCATGATTGTACATTAAATATAATCGGTGTGTTAAGTAAACTATTTGGCATTGGGTGAATTCGGAAAAAAATACCAACATTATGATAAAATAGCGGGTTCAATTTGTGACGGAACTTTAGAAAAAAAATCATAATTCAGCAATGTTTCATGATTATTTTATTTGATGAACACATTATATACTTTTCTTTAAGTCTTGTGTTTAGAATATTGTTGCAAGATATTTAAAATTGTAAAGGCAATAAGTTTGATATCCACTTTTAATATTAGTTACGTTACAGGAATGTTGTTTCAAAACTTTCAGATTTTGTAAAAATGTTAAGGGAATGTTTTGTTATGAATTTCATATTTCTTTGTAATATGAAGCTATTAGAGTAATAGATCATGTTTTAGGGAACACTTTTCAAACATGTACAGGGAGACCGAAAGTTATTCAGGCTCTTTCAGATATTGGTGAAATTTAAACGGTATAATTATGAATCAAAGTGACATAGCCGCGTGATTGCGCCAGCTCTATTAGTATCATTCATTAGTTAAATCTCAGCGGCTCGCGATATCTATGGGTTAACTCTGGTAGTCATTGCACTTCCCAAGTTTTTGGAATTGAGATGTTTGCGAATAATTTTCGGTTCGACTGTAGATCTGCTTCAGGGAGTTATACTAAAACACTACTTAGGTTCGGTAATGTCAGGGTGCTGAAATATACTCCCTCATTTTTCAATTAAATGTGCGCTAAGAATTCTTTCCGCTAAGATATGATCCTTATGTTGTTTTGCGGAAGATGTTTTGCCGCCTGTACATCCTTTTCACACGGCAGCCATGTTTGCATTTGTGCCTCGTTGCATGACCTCTCTTTGCACTCAGCTATAGTATTGTGACGTCATCAGGAGACAATTGCCATGGTGAGGTCACAAGAGTGCAAGAACGATGGGAAAGTAATGATGTCATAATATATGATTTAATCAAAATGGGGCAAAAATGCAAAATGGCTGCCGTCTGAAAAGGGTATATTTTTGAGCCAAAGTCTCAGTTTAATGGATTGTTTACTGGTTGATGTGACAAACATTTGGACAAAAATTAGTGTCGTCCTGTCAAACCTATTGCCGAGGCAAATCTCAGTAATTAATCTTTGCCTTTTTCAAATTGTGTAGTAGGTTCTGTTATCGTACCGTTGTTCAGTCCCGGCTAAAATGATATGTGTGAGGATTTTGGGCATCAAGATTGTATTTAAAGATTTGTTACTAAAAAATATTACATTGTGTTTATTATCTTGATATCTTAATTTAAGATGCATGTTTTTATTTTATGCTTTGCAGATATTGTATTAAACATAGTTAACAATATAACAGTAATAACATATAACGGGATTTTACACTGACCTCAGTCAAGCGGGTGTTATGAAATATTTAATACATCAGTTATTCACCTTAATATGGTGTGAAATCTCTAATGATTCAACCATGAAAATACAATGAAATCCTAATTGTCATTTTTAGTCGCTGATCCATAAAACATACAGAATGTCTCAATAGCGATTTTATATTACTTACAATGTGCTTTATACGTAGATCACGTTAGCTCATGGTAGTTTTGACAAACCAAAGATGGTGACATTTATTTTTGGACAGTAAAAAAGCTTTCTACGATTCAAAGCAATACTTACATTTATTAGTTGGAATTATCTACGATATGTTACATTTCATTAAATAGCGTCTTAAAGGTATAATGTACCATTTTAATAAATATTGCAATACTCAACAAACCCTGTCGCAGTATTTGTAGGTAATGGGTTAATTTTCTATTTTGGGCGTGATACTGAAATATAAATTTTTTTACAATGGTCGCCATTGCCGCACAGTTGAAGTTAGGCACCTACACTTACAAAAAGGTGTAATATTTTCACAATATTATGAGGATTCAAATATTTTGAAGCTACTGTGTAATGTTATCGGTGGTTGTTTCTGTTTTCAAAGGTGATTGTATGCGATTGTATTCAGAATATCGTAGTGTTTGTCGCTATTAAAGTGCTATTAGACCATACACAAGTTTAAGTTAGTTTAATGTATTGTTTTGTATGCGCTTTTCTTATAAATGTGGTGATCTCAAATTATAACGTTAGTTATCACAAAAAAATATATTGCCATGACAACTTGTATAATCGTATGCGAATGCTTAATTAGTGAATAATTAAATAAAATAGTGATTTCTTTTTTTTCGTGTTGTACGTTTTATTATTTCTTCGTTACTTGCTGTGCTTCGGTTGTTCTGATTGTAAATTTTGCCTAAATTTTTTTTCAGCTTTGTTTTTTTTTATTGCGCCATATTTAACTGTTGATTGTTTTTCGTTGATTGATGATTTTTAAAAAGCTTGTTAAGTTTATTAGCTTCGATACATTAAATAGTTTCAAGTGGTCTTTTTTGCAAGATTGTGAGCTTTAAGTCGATACATTAAATAGTTAAACAATTTCAAGTGGTCTTTTTTGCAAGATTGTGAGCTTTAAGTAAGACCTTGTATTGGTTTTTTTTTTTAAATGTGATCAATATCTTAATTATTGTATAATGCTAACAATTACATTTTCAATGCCACATTTATATGTCATTCTTTATGATGAAAGCTTGCGAATTACTTCTAGTTACAGCGTCTTAATTACAAATTTAACGATTATAAGATTTCTTGATGCTTTCGTGACTTTGGTCATGGTTCTTTGTTTTATCGCAATTAAACATAACTTTTAATTTGTCTTAGTTAATGTTGAGACATAATTTTGCTTTACGATAAAGTGTTATTGATATTTTATATGTTTATTTTATACTTGTGTAATATTTTGTCATTCTGTAATATATATTTTTTGTCATTTTTTCATTTATTGCGTATGGGTTTATGAATTACTGAGTGATCTGTATAACATCCAATATTTTACGTGTAAATACTTAGTGTATATTATCACATCTATCATCGTTAATTGAATACGATATATTCCCTATGTATTTCATAAGCATTTCGGTATATTAAAGGGGAACTAACCCCTTGAGCACTTTACCTCTCAGATGTTAGCTTGGGTCCATAGAAACACATCCACGCTATTCAAAACTTGCATATGTGCCCTGGTAAAGCAATATCCTGCATTTATTGCTCTGTTTTGTGAACCACGGAGGCCGCCATTTTTGATTTTCCCGGTGTTTTGCACTGACCGGAAATACGTCACTGTTGTACTATAAATCTCAGCCAAGTATTCTGGAGGCTCAGCATTGCAATTCTAGTGAGAACAACTGTCAACAACAGTTTTAGATACAGTTAATTGCACTTTCAGAGCAGTTCTTACTGAGTGTCAAGTAATTGCCATTGAACTATTTGAGACAATGCAATTAGAGAGAGAGAGAGAGTTTATTAGATCAAATTAAATAAAACAAACAAAAGCAGCAAGGCAAAACAATAAGCAGTAAATAAATAAAAAAAAATAAAAAAAGTCTAAATACATCTTATAATCCAATTACCTTTGATCAGGAGACATCCACTAAGTTCTTATCTATAAAACGCTGACGTGGATGACCCCCTCAAACTCATATTTAAAAAAAATATATATATTATCAAATTGAAAATTAGTTTTTGATATTAAAATTTATTTTAAACTGGTAGGCCTACATTACATGTATCTAGCAACGCAAACCAACATACAATTGAAATAAGCACAATTTGGTAATTAATATATATTAATCTTGGTAAAGGAGATGATGCCCTTAAAACATCCCCACTAACACTATATATACTCTAAATATAGATACTATGAAATATATTTATACAATAAATAATACTGCACACTGCCCCTAAGTATTATGTAACATATTTTATTTACAAAGCAAATAAGTTTAGAAACAAAATCTTATTTGCCCATGCCTATACACCTAAATTCTTAGATACAAATTGCTCATTGCAATTAATGCAATAATTATGCTGTATTCCCAAAAGAATTGTAATTAACACCCTTTATGTTGTTGTGCTATATGTTCTTGTTATAATTGCAATGAACAATGTAATGACTTTTAATCAACAGGATTATGAATTGATTCATATGGCTGACTGCATATATGGCCTAGCAGTGTACATAAGTGACGTCACTGTCTTGCGTGCTGTGTGCAATAATGGCGGCCCCCAGCATGTCGGCGATTGGTGCAAATTACACTTTTAATTGGCTTGAAATCATATCAAACTAGAGTTTAAGACATTTCCTTTCGCTGCAATATATTATTTAACATCTAATTGAACTTTTGAAATTAACATACAAACTTCCATTAGTTCCCCTTTAATTATATATATAGTTGTAGTATTGGCATTTTCCTGTATATAATCATATTTTTTCACTTCGTATTGTATCATGTAGCTACATGGTTCGTATTAATTTTGTGCACAGTTCGACTCAGCTACATGTTGAATCATAATATATTAAAATGCCTTAATGGTTATAGAATTCAATTAATGTGTCATCTTTTTCATTGACATCCATGTATAATAATGAGAGTCGAGTTACCTAGGATGGTTTGTGACAAATTTATAAGAACGTGATTATGAAGACAGTAAAATATATATTATATAAAATATCTTCTGTGTTATTGTTGCTTACTTCATTTTACATTTCCAAATCTTTTCTCATAAAATAATCGCCATTTACAAATTTTTCCGATGATGTTGCCTTTTCCGCCAAAATCAGCTCCCAGACGAAAACCGAAGTTAGCAGCCGTGTTTTCCTAGCGTAATTGTAAGATATTATTTTACAGCCTGGTATGTTTTTGGGCGCGTTTCCTCAGATAAATGCAGTTCTTGGCCCTAGATGCAGCAAGCTACAGCTCCGCCTAATGACATTGCTATATATATGTATATAATTCTTTATTTGGATTTTTACTCTGCAATATTTTGATAAAGGTATAGTCTTAGAAATGTTGGTCCTAGGTTCAGGCGCTCATAGTAAACCCGGTGAACTAAGGTTCAGGTGAAGTGTCCATAGATAAATTGGGCTATTGATACTGTATATACAGTAGAAAAAACAGTTTGGCTACTGACATAATATTGAACATGCTGCATGTGGCTACAGACACTGGCTATGACACGGTTAATGAAATGAACCCATTGCTGAAGGGAACATCATAAATTAGACCAGGGCCAACCTTTCATGGTGCAGGAATGCTGCATTCCTCAATCTGGGGGTGTATATTCCTGGGCAAATCTCTCTGGTGAAGGGGCTAAAACTTCCTTTCTTGGGCCAACCTTCCAGGTGAAGGTGCCAAGCTCCCGTGGCCTGATGTTTCCTGGAAGAGGGCAAGTCTTCCTGGTTTGGTTTGGGGCTAAACATGTCCATAAATGGGCCAACTAACTTTCCAGGGTTGGGGCCATATGTCCAGGTGAATGGCCTGCAAACCCACGGCCCTGCCGTCGAATGATGGCCCTTTACTACGGTTTGCCTTCATCATCCAGTTTTTATGCAGTGCCAGTAGCCAAAATCGTACATCCATGAGTTTCAGAATGCCCCAATCCAATTGGACTGAAGGGTGCAATATTTATTAAGCACTGTTTCATGTGTTTAGTTAAACACAAAAGAAAAGTGTATCATACCATAGAAAAAATTTAAGATAATATTCATGTTGTTGAATATTTGAATAAATATATCATTTTGAAAGTATTTGTAAAATGAAAGTTTTGCGCTAAGCCTATCCTGTGTGGCCGGCCAAGGGGGTACGAGTTCCCCGACTGACAATTCCCACTTCCATCACTGCTCTGCACATGTATTCCTTGTGCATTCTAGTTATACATCATTCATTTAAGATATCTTGCTCAAGTGTTGGTAAACCTTTTTTGCCCATTTGTACATTAAAACATTTCCTGAAAGTGTATGTAAACTTTCTGGCTCCACTGTATCCAGAACCAAACTTAATAATGAAAAAGCTTGGAACCCACCGCGACATCCATATTTTTTGGGTGGGGGATTTTACTTTGTGACCAAGTTTGCAGAATGAGGGTCATGCTGCTAATTTTTGTGGTAATCAATGTGCACATGAATTTCTAGTACAGCATTTTAACCTATCTCAATCAATTTTATAAAACAAATTGCAGGAATGATACTGATGTGGAATTCACACGCAATACACTTTTTCACCCAGGGGCAACAATACAAGAGGGCCAGGGGATGTGGCCCCGGGATATATACCCCCCCCCCCATTTCTGGGAAGGGGGGGGGATGATCAATGCAATTATGCCCCCCTCCCCCTGAAATTCACAAATGAAAACTATGTTTTTCAACACACTTTAAGTTTTAGAACATTAGTGCTTTTTGGTACACTTAATGTCACATGCTGGTACAGTTGTAAAATAGTTTGGCATCAATCATCCACCTTTACTTTACTTGACTCAAAGGCACGGTGCGACAGATAAAGTAACCCTGCATCCCCCCCCCCCCCCCCCACCGGTCACAAGTCATTGAATTTTTTTGTTTGTGATGGTACTTTTTATAATTTTTACCACCACAGTGAATTGGAAATTGCTTACACCAACCAAATTGCAGAAGGATAGATCACATGAGCGTTTCCTGTGTGAAAGAATGAATCGATCTTCTTTAATCTTCATGATCGGCAACATCATGAACCTTGACGGATATGTTGTGTCCCCATGTGCTCAACTGTAGAATAAGAATTGTATGCAACGCTGTCAAAAGAGGAACAACAATAATATTTCACTTTGAACTACCCATCAGAAATGTAGATGGCAGCGGAGTTGTGGAATTAAGAGAAACATTGATTCGGGGGCAAATCTAAAGCATTGAATAATAATATGTTGCTTATCTAATACCTCTTTCTGTCAGCTGTAATTAAATAAAGTTCACAACTCTGCTGATGCCTCGACTGACGGGCTGTCAGCTGAATATTAGGACGCTTATGAGTTCTTACAACTTACTTATCATAAAGTCCTGACAAACATTGTGTACGGCTGCTGTGCCAACTTCGATGATGCCTCAATTCCCCTTGCCCAGTAATCGAGATAGTTGTGTAATTGGATAGTAATATTCAATGACTGCATCTGAAGGAGGTTATGACCACCGCTGGTCAACGACCTCACCATACGAGTGGGACTCGCACCACCCTACTCAAAAGGCCACAGGGGACCGGAATAAGTTGTATTTAAATTCTGACTCTGCCAAAATTTGCTGCTAACTTCACTCAGTCATAAATTCACTAACTGCTGCTTGTTGCAAAAAATGCTGCTTCCGACCACAGGCTTTTGCCAACATATATGACATTGCTCAGTGATGACACACTTAATTATACTTTAACTAATACCAAAGCTACTGACTGCCTTAATTGGCTTCACATCTCAAGAGCCCCCTATGTCATTTGCAACTGCCAATCAGAATGTAGCTGAATACATTAGGAAATGCCCTGAGCTTGATGGCAATTATTTTGCTAGTTTACCAGTTAGACTTAAATACAAACAAATTAGCTTATTAGCATATAGGCTGGCTTATGGCATTGAATGTCTAACAGTGAAATTGCATATCAATTTGTTTTGTTTGCATTGATTACACTCAATTCTTAAACAAAGATTATTCAGTTAGGTCACTTAATTGGCTTAAAGCTGATAGCAGACTGTGCTTGGGACATATTGGCCAATCAGGAAGCGCCATCATGTGTGTAGATTCAAATCTGGCATTAGAGATGAGAATTGAACATTTCCCAGCGTACAGGCAAGGAATTTCTAGTATATAAGTGGTAAATACCCATAAATAATGGAAGTTATCACTTAGAATAAGAAGGAAAATTATTTTTGTGTATAATATAGCCATTTTTGATGTGTAATATGATATTATTGACTGAAACTAGCCCCATCATTGAAGGCAGTTACGCAGGGGGAGTAATAGCTGTTCTTGAGAAAGTCAGTAGCCTTGGTCTTACAGTATACTAACTTGCTAAGGGCTGTCATGATGGCAAACGCCTGTGTTCCGACCAAGAAGCTGACTAAATGCAGTTTTACAGTTCGGTGAAAATGTTCTGATCCAATTTCCTACACTTCAGTTCATCAATATATGGAAATTATCATTGATCCAGCTGGGCCATAAGCAATGATAAGAGCATGGCGCCCGCCATTGCCCAACGTTCCATGCCCAAATTTTCCAGTGCCACGCCTAAATTAGATGAAGACCTTTATTTTTTCATTTTCAACTATCTGGGCGCCTTTGATGAGTCTAATTATGTGCCCAGATATTCTTGTGGACCATGCCCAATTCAAATCCTACAATTATCCTAGCTGGAACACTGATTATGAGTAGGGCACTTAAAAAACTGAGCAGTCGAAAAAAAATGCTTGCAACGACTTCGCATTGTTCAGCAGGCGAGTCTTTTGATGAATTGCCACCTCTGATTGGCTGAACGGCCATTAAATTTGATTCCATGCCTAGACCATTTTCATTGTTTACAAGTCATCATACAAAAAAAATATTTTGAACATTGTGTGGAAATAGTCCAGGCACTGATGCGAATTCAGGTAAAGTTTCTTAGTGCAAGGTAGGGTAATCTGTCATTGTCTATTTGCAAACTACAGTCCTTTTAATCACATTCAGTGTAGTGGCTGATCCAGAAAATACATTTATTTCAGCTTTTTTGCTAAATTGAATTTTCAAATCTGACTTTTGCTTATCATAAATGTGGTGGAACAAAATATCACTAACTTTTGTGGTTAAATGCTGCTTATGGGTCTAGACCGGATGTGACAACTTTACAATGCCTCTAGCAGTTGAGCTACAGAGCAGATTATAGAATCTATCATTGTTAGGTATGTTACTTACAATTTTAAGCCATGACGCGGGCCCTTCTGATATTGTGTATTTGAATTTAAGTTCTGAAGAGTCATAACCAGGATGGAGACTGATTTTGTTTTCATCACAACTGACCTGTGCAGCTAACAAGAAAATTCCGATGAACAATATCACCGACATCTGAAAAAAAGGACCCGTTAAACAAAATCATTTCTGTTCCTCAGGTTTCTGTAGCCACCAAGCACAGGTCTGCTTGAACCTGCTTTTGGCAGTTGCACAAGCATTTGGGCATCAGTAATAGCCATAAATCAGTCATCAAGGATTTGAAGCTAAATGCCTTCAAAATCCGGGTGGTGAAGAGGTAAAAAGGTGGGTAGCAACCGTTCTGCTTTTGTTGATAATACCAAATACACAAATATTTCTTTAATAACTTTATTAATACAATGTGGATAGTTCTATTAGAACAGGATGGATGGCAATTCACATGAAGATTTTTTTCAAATTTATAATGAGCTTTCAACGACTTAGAGTTCAATGCTCAGGGAACTAAAATGAATGGCTTACAAGGTAAATACTGACATTTATTTATGATTTCAAACCACACAAAATTCAAAGTCAAATTATTGTTGTTTGAGATATAAGGGATCTGAGAAATATTATCAATCACTCCTTTACTGCAACAGACAACCACAAAAAATTCTGATTAATGAAGTCTAGACAACAAACAAATTGCATTTAAATGTTACTATTTTGAAATATTTTAAGGTTCAGTATTTAAGTTGAAGAAATCAATCCCCCCTCACCAGTAGTTTGTTATTCAAGCACTTTTAACAGATTGCGTTTGGTTTGAATGTTATTAATCCAGTGTTAGGTTTTGTTTAATGTAATATATTGGACAAGTAATAGATAATACCCGCATTTTCTTTGACATGGGAGTTATTGCGAGGCGTTAGCCGAGCAATAATCCCATGTCGAAGAAAACAAGGGCATTATCTAACTTATACCACTTAATTGGATTGTTTGTGTTTATGTTTGTCAGAGATTGAGACACTTAAAACTGAAGCAATACAATTAAAGACTTCTTTCAATTGACATTGCATTTCAAAATGAATGACAATTTGGAGAGGAGTTTTGCTGATTTCAGTGAATTTAATGATTGTAATGCATCCTTTGACATTGGATCTACTCAATTATTGGATATACCAACGCAATTGCTATTTGCACCGGATGGCAGAAAAACTGCCAATAGATATGATGCGGAAATCAAAAGTGAAAGTGCTTTCACTAATTCTTTGCTGGACTGAATCCCAGCTAACACAAGAAAGGCTACAGAGAGTGCTCTCAGGTCATATGAGGCATGTAACGTTTGACTTATTTACAATATTGTCTTGTTATTTGAATTTTCAGCTTCATGAGGGCATGAGTAATGTTTTGGTTCAAAAAAATTTAAGGTTAAGTTTTTGTGCATTAATTTTGATTTAATCATTAAGGCTGGGTTCACTATTTTGCAGGATCAATTGCATAAGATGTTGCCTATTTTGCAAGACATTTGTTTGCTTGTTAAGTGTTTGCTTGTTAAGTTTTGCCACAACATGTGCTCATATAAGTGTGACCATGTCCTCCCTGCTGTTCTTAGTACATGTGATATATCCCCCCGTAATCCAGGCTTCTGATTGGCTGTGGAAGGCAAACAGTGGTATAACAATGAATATGGGTTTTATCGAAGCCTAATCCAGGCCTGTGATTAGCTGAAAGAGGTGTGAGTGGTATAATTGTTTGTGATAAGTAGGCACATCCGAAGCAGCAGTGCCCCCACTGCACATTTGCATCTCAGTATTCAAATGATATTACTGGATAGCCAGGTTTGTGCATATTTTTGTCAAAGAATGCTAAAAAATTCTGATTATAAGTCATCTATATCTGAAATTCGCACTCCAGTAAAACCTACACATTTGATGCACAGGTGAGTGGCACTAATAGTTATTTAAAGCAATGGTCCAGTTTTGGTTGCAATATTTTGTGGCTAGATATAGATGTGATCTTTATAGTGAGGTGCATGGTCTCTATATTTAACTGGGGCTTAATAGTAAGATGATCTTGATAGTGAGGGTCTTTAATGTGAGGCAGACCTAATAGTGAGGTGGTCTTAATAATGTAGTGGTCTTTACAGTGAGGTGATCTTAATAAGGAAGTGGTCCTAATAATGAGGTGAGGTGGTCCTAACAATGACGTAGTATACTTAGTGTTCCTACCAGTGATATGGTCTTAATAAGAAGGTGGTCTTAGTGGAGAGGTGGTCTTCGTGGTGGTCTTAATAGTGAGGTGGTCTTAATAATGAGGTGGTCTGAAAGTTTCATTGTATCTATATATGCTTTGAGCAGTTCGTAAGAATCTAATCTATTGATGCTTGTTTTTATTGATTTTATTTGTTAGATGTTGTGGTCAGTCAAGCATGACCAACTTAAAACAAGGTATATGCGTTTTATACATGCAGCAAACTCGGCTTCTGATTGGCTGATATACTCAACATGTGGATAAATACTATTAAATCCATGGATACAAATTTGCATATTACCCAAACAGATAGATGCCCCCTTTTTGCCGTTATTTATCAAGGCTAGCTAGGTCTGGAACTTAAGATGCATTAAGGCTTGCCAGAATAAATTATGAGGACTTATGATATTTACAGGGATGGAAATTAAGTTATGAGTTTTTATAACGTAATTGACACTTATTTATAACATCAATCATCATACGATTAATTATCTAATACCATTTCTTTTATTTTCAATAATTCTCACACCAGTCAATTCAACAATTAACTGGGTTTCATTGCAATTTTCTTTACTTGATTGTAATTAATATCAATTATCTGGTAAAATAGTTTGATTTATAATTTCAATTACTTTCAAGATATATTTTGAGCATGTGATAATTCAATACACAAGATGAACTGAATTTCAATTAATTTAATCAATCAAATAGGGATAGACCAATTCACATGTCAAAATACATGCAATGTGTTTTGGGTATAAGTGATACAACATCAATCAGGCAATCAATCAATCTACCAATCAATCAATCAATATACATTAACGTATTTATAATAAAATTTCACATACCTTGTTCAAATGAGAGTGCCTCTAATTAATAATTAATCTTTTTAATATCATTCTTTCACTTCAAACTCACATCTTCTTCTCTCTATATATTTTCTACCTTTTGTACCCTATCCTCCTTCCTAGGCCAGCAGCAGTGAAGATCTTTCTTTATTTCAGTTGCCATGCAGATTAAGTTCAAGTTTATTTACTATTAGTATAATGGCAGGCAGACGACAGGTGCTGTATACGCCTTAATAATGTATATAATGAAAGAAAGACACACATATTATAGAATAAAATATATTTACATATAAATCTAGAATTTGATATAATTTAAATTAACATTACAGAATACACTTATGAAAATAATAAGAGAAAAAATAAATAAATACCCATATATGTACACAGAAAACTACTTCAACAGTACTAGTAAAAAAAAATCACATGACTACATATAGTTGTTTATTTTCAAAAACAACTAAATAACCAAGATCCAGTAAATGACGTGAACTGCCATATATATACAAATCTACAAATTAATTAAAAGTACGTTCACCCATTCAAAGCAAAATATTTAAAGACAATTGACAATTTATTTTACATATTTAAGGACTTAAAGTATCTTAATAGCAAGCGATTCGCCTTCAAACTTAATATCATGCATTTAAGGAATAGTGGAACTTAAAAGAGTCCAAGTGAACACGTTCCTGGCACCGCAGTCTACAGAAAGTGAAAAACAAATTAATTGCAATTAATGGTGACCTACTTTTATATCATGGGTCCAGATTGACGTAGAAAACAGCGTATAATATCGTTATAAATTAGCGATTTTGTTCCTTCAAGGGTAATTAACAACATTGCAGCTGATATTGAATCGAGGATCATAGGTCAAAAGTGGCTGTGTTGTGTGTGATATCTGGTGAGTCGCTCAAAATTAGTTTCCAGGGACCCTCGGGACTTGAGGGTCCAGGGCAAAGACAGATTGAATATTGTTTTGAGAAAGATAATTATCTTTTTAAATGATTGGGTACTGCATTGATGATCTATGCATAGATTTTTTATAAAGCTCTGTTTTACAAAGGGGTACATTTAATAATTTCATCTAATTCGACTTGATAACTCAGAATTTCTTTTAAAAAACCCATCAAATATATTTGGAAGAATTCCTTTGACATACTTAAAACATAAATATAGCAACTGACTTGTAATATAACTGGGGAAATTTAAGTAACTTAACTTGTAATGGATCAGATTCCACCCTGTATTTGAATTAAACCAAATAATATTTGAGAGAGTTCATTGTTCATACGTTCTATGGTTTGTTGGTAGTGTCATCTGCAAATATCATTGGGATTAAGCTATTAGAAACATTCCAAAATTCACAATATCATTAACAGATTAACATAGAGAAAGGGACCAAGAATAGACTTGTAGAACTCCATATTTCAATATAACTACCTGATTCCATTAATATTATTTTCTCAGGGAAATAGGCCCTAACTGAAATCAACTGAATGATAAAATGTCAAGTATACATTAAAATGCACTACAAATACTGCTGTTAGGATGCATTTTGCGTCAGCCAATCACAGCCAAGGGCGGGAACTTTTTCAGCCAATAGAATTGCAGTATTCTGTAATAGCAACCTGGTGGAAATATAGAGAACCTTCCGTGAAAATCCACTATTAAAGCCATATGTTAGTGCTGTGACCATAAAGCCGACTGATATTTGTATAAAATGTTTTTAGGAATCATTCTGTTATGCATAAGCCTTTCCAATTTAATTTTTGCTGTCTTCATAGAGTCAGGGAAGAACCCTTGATTGATGTCAAACATGTGTTAATGGCGTTAGATATTTTTTTACTATTTTTTATGACTGAGTTATATCCTGCACTAGCGTTCTTTAGACTGAGGATTTTTTTTCAACTTTTTGTTTTTCTACAGATGATCTAGAAAGATTGCGTTTGGATTTGTCTCACCAATATAGGACGATAGATCTTAATCATTTTTTGCTATTTGTGGAGAGCTAAATCTTTGCTATATTATTGAAGTTGTATTAGATTTTATTGCAATTGTAATTTTATTTGCTTTCCAATTTATCACCAAGTTCAAAACTGAGTTGGAATCATTGCAAATGACAATCTGATGTCATTTTATAGGCCACGATTACAAATTAAGATTGGTAGGGGGGGGGGGGGGGCATGGCCCCAATGCAAGCCCCCCCCCCCCCCTGGATCCGCCAGTGATGTCATATTCTATACTCATTACATTTGAAAACAAGGGGAGCACTTATACTATAATATAGATTTGTAATATCTAGGGCTATATCATGCACTGCAGTATAGACTTTAGGCTGAAAAATCGATGGCAACTTTAAAGAATATACAGGCCCAAGAACTTCTACATTGTACCTCGAAGAAGTAATATATTTTTTCCTGATCGAATTATTTTTTTACTACTTCTTCTCTTTGCCAGCTACACCCCCCCCCCTTTTTTTTTTAGAAGTTTTCCAGTATTGCCACTAGGGGGCTTAAAATTGTTGTTTGTGCTCACACGGTGGCGTACAAGTCGGCTGTTGAGTGGGAGATCCACCGAGAAATGGAAAGGTAGCGGGAAGCGTTGGGCAAATGGTAGCACATTTTTACTGTTTTTACGAGAATTTCGTGTTAAGAAGGCAACTTTTTGGCATGATATCATAGAAAATTTCACGAAGCATAAAAGTATTGTAGGTTCGGAGTCTAGCATGCAGTGTTAATGGAGTAATTGGGATATTTCCGTGGTAGTTTTAGAGATCGTTGCTGTGATAAGAAAACCTCGCGTCACAATGGCAATGGTTAGAAAGAAAATGAAATTATAGAAATGTATAGGACTTAATGCAAATGAAAAAAGTATAGTTTTGTTAAAAGAGCAAATTTATAGCTGTACGTAATTTGTCGTGAAGGTTGGATCGAGGGGGGAGTTTGGAACTGGGTTGGAAAAGATTGGCGTCACCAATCATTTGCCCTTTGACCATCAATGTGGCTTCATCTCAATCCTGCGTATATATATATCATTTACTACTACACTAGGCTAAATTATAGGCCTACAATACTTGACACTGTGATTCTGTTGCTATCTCTCCTTATTTGTGCTTCCTATTTTCTTTTTTGAAATTTAAATCTGATCGATTGTCAGATTTTTTTTTTAGCCATTTAGGTGTATATGTAATAATGTAATTAATTAACCTCAAACTTAACATAGTATCATTTAGGCCTAGGTCTATATTATCGTTTTGTTTTTCATATTCAGCAATGTGTTGTTAAATCATCCAGTGACGTCATAATGCTACAGCTTTATGATGTCACCAATCAGACGCCAATTTTAGCCACTTTCAAGCTTAACAGTGCCTTCAAAGTAGCCAAAACAACGCTGATTTTCTATAGGAAAACATGGGGCCCGTTTTGTTAGGGAGATAGATTGGGGTCTTAACTACAATCGTACGGAGTTTGAGGGTAATCTGTTGCTTCTGTGATTTCTAGTGAATTTTTAAAGTTCCCATTGGATTAACATGGGTTGTCATGGACTACGAAACTCGTGACGGTGGTGCCGTCAATCTGTTCCAACCCCCCCTGGGTTGGATCATGAAATTGTAACGAGTGAATAACATCATGCAGTTCTTTGTACTTTCATTTTGTATTTTGTTGCAGTTTTAAACAAACAAGATGAGTTTACGGAAAACAGAAAATCAAGTTAAGGATCTCTTGACAGAGACAATTCTTGCTTTGTGTCGAAACACATTAAACCAGTATGCGGATGTCAGTGTTGAAGGATTATTAGGCGTTACTTTGGATAAACAGGAGATATTTTTAGTCAGTATAAATCAACAAATAGAATGCAAGAAATCGGGGGACTCGAATGATTTCCAGTGTTCCGAGAGTCCAATTGATGCGACCAGGAAACGAACGAATGATGATGAAATAAGTGCGACGTCCGCTTCGAACAGTGATGAAAATGCAGAAGATGAAGGGGGTAAAACAAAGCGCAAGAGACGTCGGAAAAGAAGGAGTCGTAGCAATAGCAATGATTCGTGTTCGTCAAATGAAGTGCAACGGTTCGAGGCTATTGAGTTATCGGAAATCCAGAAAACCTCATTCTTGTCTGAACACAGTCATTTCAATATTGACAATGTGAACGATACGTTAGCCAGTGAACCTGGTGATCAGTCATTAGATTTAAGTAGATTAGCAGAGTCGAGTCAGAATTTAGCAGCAGAGAACGACCGAGTAGTTGGTCTACTAATCAAGGAAGAAGTAGCAGAAGACAATAAAAATGACACTGGGTTAGTTATTAAGCAAGAAAAAAGGGATGAAGATCGTTGGCCGTCGTCGTGGGAAAATCTTACAGAACATTCCAGGCCTTCCGGACTTTCTGCGCTAGAAAAATCTTCAAGTAATCATGCGGCAAATATGATTCCATTGTCGGACACTTCCGAAGACGCTGCTGATCATTCTATGGTAATAGTTAAAACATTTCTGAAGGCCATTTCATAAAGAAAGTACTCCGTTTGCTTCGAACAGTGTTATTTATGTCAAAGACTGTTCTTTAAATTTTCTCAGTGGTTCTTTTTTTAATTTTCAGTCGGAACAAACTGGCCCTGGTCCCTCTGCCTGTGCTTCTAATTCTGGTAAATATTTAAATTCTGGAATTCGTAGAACTTAATTTACTGCTGATTTAAGTTGCAGTAAACATTGCGCAAGTCGAATGTGCAATCGTGCATATGTAAAATATTTTGCACAACTCAACCTAAAATTAGCAGAATACTTTGAATAAAATTGTTTGAAATTTACTCCGTTATGAACTTTTGCAAAAGTCAAAACATTTGTTGTAACTTTGCCAAACTCAAACCAAGTGGTCCTTTTGAATTTGACTGCTCAAAAGGCGTGGTTTACTCGATATTCAAAAATGACATTTTCCGAGGTTTTGTCCTATAAATGTAATTTGTTATTGGAAATTTTTTGTAGATTTATGTCTGGTCAAAGTAATCCTGTGGTGGTTGTGCTGCCAAACCTGTTTGTGATCTGATTGTTGATTTTATGCAATACTGCACCCAGGTTTATTCTTCCCATTGTATTTACCTTTTGACACGGTGCTGTCACGTCAAAGCCCAGTGACCTGATTATGTCCATGTTTTGCTTGTTTACTCATCCAAACTAAATTAATAAATTTCTCTTATAGTATTTTGGTATGAAAGGTCTAACCATGAAATTACAGAATAATTAGATGTTTATGAGCTCAATATATCTATCTACAATTCTTGTTCTGAAAAGCAGGCAAATCAGAAAAATTGCCTAAACTCAAAAAATATGAATCCATTTCTCTTATACTTATTAGTATATTTATAAGAGAAGATTTCTTAAAGTCTATACTCAGCTTATCGGCTACGTAGTTTTACCAATTATTTTGTTTACCTAGGTAAACTAGCAAAGAATGTCCATAATTAGGTCGCTTGGCTTTGAGGAGATGGCACACAGGCTGATCAAGACCACTTCGCCATTAAGACCGGTCAGTGAAATTTGCACTGCCCAGGGTAGTTGGTCTTAATGGTGAGGGACCACTATAGGTTTATTTGTAGAAATGGTGTTTTATGGATGTGGTGTGGAATTTAAAACAGTTTTGCTTCAATTCATGTGAAGTTTTATAAAGTTAACGAGTTGTGGAATTATACATTTTATTTAATAAGCTACCTGGAAGATCGTCAGCTTTACCGAGCACTTCATCTTCACAATGTCTAGGTGTCTATTACTGTCGCTCGAGCGAAGCGAAAAGTGACGCCTTGACCTCTCCCAGGCGAACTTGAGGTTTGCAATTGCCACCATCTGTGATACAACCTGGCAATAGTCATTGCTGGGCCTATGTATAGATTTGCAGGTGCTGTCCCCTGGTGGAAAAAAACCCAGCTAACACCATGACGCTATGACACCACATTCCAAATATGCTACTCTTTAGTGAGGCCTGCTCTGTTTGTGCAGTGAGTCTCTGTTGCATCCAATCAGAAATGAGATGTAAAACCACATATTTCGGAGTCATCGGAGGCACATGTCGCTGTGTCAGCTCCTCGGAGACCCTTGCCAGCGGGAAAATGAGAGCACTGCAGAGGTTCAAGCCAAATGGACAGAGCCTTCTACTAACATAGAGAACAATCTGAAAACTTTGAATGAGGACATAGCAAATGTCCAAAATTTCAGCAAGGATGTCATAGCTAATTGTGCTTTAATCAAAGGAAAATGAAGAACAAGAAAAGCCATCATCAAATGATTTTATGCCTGCTCCAGGGAGGAACATTTTGAGCAGTTCGCCAACTAATGATACAAGCAAGCATTTAAATGTGGGGTTGCCGACCGATTATGGGAAAGTTGCTGTTCATATTTAGGACAGAAATTGGCATCACTAATAATCTGCAATTTCAAGAGCATTTATGTTATAACATGCAGCTTGACTGTTTCAATTACATCTACTTGGTGCGTGCCATACACATTTCAGTTCAGAACACCGACCATGATGCAATGTTAACCTGCTGCCTATGTGCATTGCCGTCTTCTTGACAAGTTTACAGAAATGGGTATCACATGTTTGTCTAGAAGTTATAGCTTTCCGCTGTTCCCTGTCGCCATTTTCGAGTCTTAAGTTTAATTCAGCAAACGGATAAACTTAGCATTTTCATGACCGCACACTATCAAAAACACCCTGGTGAGGTGTCCACTTTGCGAGTCTCAGTTTGGACTCCTGAATGTGTTTATTGAAATTTGCCACGATGTCGTTGAGATTCTTCACTATGAGTAAGTTGAAATACACACTTGTTAGATGCCTCTCACCAAGTTAGAACATCATTGAAGATGTGAAAATTAGTTTTGTAACGAGTAATAACAAAGTGTTTCATTATGTGGAGAGTCTGATGTCAGGATTCTCCTGTGGCACCATTACAGCCCATGCCAGCTTTTGGCGAACCTTTCTCTTAAGTCACATCGTGGATTGTGTTGGGCCTTTACTAAAGACAAGGCCAGGGAATCGGTATACGCTGACAATCATATGTGCTAGAGCAAAACTCCATGAACATTGTAAAATGTTGAAGGATCATATTAATATAATACATGGTAATCAGTTCTAAGAAGTTTTTAGCTGATTATTGCTACAATTAATTGTCAGTATAGTCGTTGTTGTATGTTAATAACACCCAGCATGATCTGCTCCAACTTGCAACTGTATATACTCTAAGACATTGCTTACAGGCTACAGCTAGAATTATTACATATTTAATGCAATATTTATAATCTTGATATTATGTTACTGACTTACTGTTGCATTTGATGTTTGGTTCTGTGAATTGTAAAGAAAAAAATATGTAATACGGTGGCATGTGTTTATTTGTACCCAAAAGGTTTAAATCTGTTTTTAACCTGTTCGATCTAATAAATTATAATTGTACCCATTTGTAAGGCCACTGTTTTTTTATCTTATGTTTCTCGAAACTTTCTCGGACCGTTTTTCATGAGACGGTCGGTCGGAAAAAAAAAAAAAATCCCCAGAAAGTGTTTTTTTTTCATAAATTAACACAGGTGATGTGATACTTTGAGATGCAATACACATATTTGCCCACACAATTGTTGATTTATTAATTGAGCGGCACTGCAAAAGTTTGGCCGGCGATGTCGAGAAACGAAAGATCAAAAAACCGTTGCCTAAACACATTAAACTCACTGATGCTCGTGACTCTTTGTAAAGTTTTATTGTGAGAAAGTGTGTGTATATCTTCAATGGACAAAGCGAATTTGAATCTCTTCAGAAATATATGAATATTTTAACACTTGAAAACATCTTTTTGTTGTTTTGGGTGATAAACGCGGCTGGTGGAATGAGTGACAGAAAAATTTGGATATGCATGCATGCTGGTGTGTGGTGTTAATCAGTTTCGTAACTTTGTCGAATGCTCGGAGAGAGTCGGTCCACATGCTTATGGAGTCTTTATTTGTCTTGTCTACAGGACTGAGGATGCGTCGTAACGGACTGGGGCAGATTCGTTTGGCGCGATTGGACCTTCGGGCGGGACTGGAAATGGATGACAGAGGAGTAGATTTGAATATGGCGCAGGGGAAGTCAACAGAAATGTGGTCGGCAACCGATAATCTTGCATCTTCATTACAGTTCGGAAGTCCTGGTGCTGTTCTGTTAGCGCCAGGATTGAGAAGTATTCCATGCGCACAAAATGCTGCTGGCCAGCTGGATTGCTCATTAAATGATACGCCGGAAAAATCTGGAGGGGAAATCTCACAAGCTGAGCTTTTAGGATCACCCTGTTCCGACACATCTCCTATGATACCACAAGTACCTCAAGTAATAAACGCCGCTGGATCGGGTATTTTTCCTGGATTGAATAACTTCAATCTTCAGAATACTGTCCGAGCTCTTTTCGGCGACAAACAGTTACTCAGCCCAGGAATAAATTTAGCTGAACGACTTCGAGATGCTTCGACATTTCCTTGTGAACTTTGCGGCAAAATGTTTCAGTCAACATCCCATGTTCGGAGGCACATGTTAGTCCACACTGGCGAGAAGCCTTTTGCTTGCGTTGTTTGTGGGATGAAGTTCGGCCAGAAGGCGACGTTAAAGAAACATCTAAAAAACATTCATGATTTGACGGATGATGGGTTACGCACTGCTCTTTGAATGACTACGTTGAAACAGGGTTGCTGTTGGCCGAAACATATACCAACATGCACAAGCTAGACCAACAACACTCCAAACAACAGCCACTATAATACAAAATATATTAACAAAACTAGTGGAACTCCTGTCCTAACAGGTGACAGTTGAGAGACCCGGACCTGGGAACCACAAGAAGAAAGAATACTGATTGTTACAGTTGGATGTTTTTATGTGTATACTTTAATATATTCCATGTTAAATGTATTAGGGATTTTTATTTATAAGTCCTTTTATTGTGATATTTGTGAAAGAGTGATGAGAGTTCGTAAGAGAGGGTTCCCATAGTTATGAAAAATCTTGGAAAAATTGGTTGTCATGGAATTATGGAAATTTTAAAAGGGAAAAGTCATGGAATTTTAGGAAAAAAAAAGCATGTCTACAATAAAAAAAGGTGGTGAGGACGGCTGTGCGGAGTCCGTTATAATTTGCAATAGTTAACTCAATTGTGCAGATTTTATCGAAAGAAAGACGGGGAAATTCTGTGAATGGTCTTGGAAAAGTCATGGAATTTAATTTCATGATTTCTGTGAGAACCCTGGTAAAACTTAGCTTTATAGCTTTATAACCAAGTGATGTTAAATTGTTAAGGAACCCCACAATTAACTTTATCCCATACTAAAACCACCATATAAGATAAGGTCACTGGCACTCAAAGTTTACTGCAATGTGCGAAAGGTTCAGGATTGATAAAACCTCGGAGATCATTTCATGATTTGTAAGGTTGAGGTCGGTCCAAATTGTGGGTTTCCAATATATAAACTACACTGCGGGCATTACTAATCATGCCTATAATATTCCAATTCCTTGAAGTTAATCAAATGTATTATGAAAGTTATACATGTGGGAAGATTAATGTATTTTATTTTTAGGTTAATGTGACTTGTCGTACACTGATAGGTTGGTTTACTAAAAATTAAGGGTTTTTAACATGTTTACTCTGTACGTATTTATTGTAACACACAAATATTACTTATGTTAAGTTTAATTCTTCATTTTCAATGCAATGATATATTATTAAGTTGTTTATTTATGATATACCTGTTTGTTAAATGAGAATACTAATTTTTTTGTGATGTTTATTGTGTTATAATTTAACTGGAAATGGGGAACTAGACCAACCAACAGAGGGCACTGCCAACGCAATGGGATGACATCCACTGTAATGAAAGTTACGTCTCTAGATAAACAATACGCGCGCTGGGCTTCCAACCGCTGGGTCCCGGGTTCAATTCCTGGTCAAGCCTAAGTTGTATGGCTGTTTCATCCATCATCTCCTTGCTCATTGCTCCTTCCTGTCCCTAATTAGCCCAACTGGTGCAGAAATACAGGACGTAAAGCCCTATTCACCCACCAGCGGCCACCACTCCATCATACCACCAACCACTTGAAACAATACTTACCTGTTGTGTTGTCAGTGACCTCTGGTGGTGCTCCAGTAGTTCCTCATGCAGTGCGTTTGCACGATTTCTTTTCTGCAGACTTTGACATTTCACTGGAAGTGAATTTTGTTACTATACAAATGAATGTGCAATTTCTTTTTGTTGAACCTAACTGCGATACTGGGGCATAACGAGCCTCTTGGTAGCTCTATCGGATGGGTTAGGCCCCACAAAATGCTTTGATGTTATGTTGTTGTTTTTGGTTTTGTTACAAAATTTGTTCTTTAGATTATTTATTGTTACCTGGAACTTAGATGATGTTGGGGTATTTTACATCGTAGCTCGTCAGTGGAGTGGGAAAGTAAACGACAAACATTTGTTCTGTTCATAGGTGCTGGAGACGTTTATGTGCCGAAACTTTTTTATGACGGTGCTGCTAACTCATTACCAATATTTCGAAGTGGAAGTCACGATGCCAGCCCAAGCCAGAATCAACCACACCAAAGTACACAGCAACCGCAGGACAGCCAAAATGTGCTCGGAAACCTGCAAATGGCCAATGCCGCTGGGTTTATGAGTCCGTTAGCGCAAGTAAGTCTGCTTTCACCGGGAGTTAATCAAGCTCTCTTGACTCGGAGCATGCTAGAAAGCTTTTCTCCAGTAATGTGGCAAGGCAAACACATTTGTCCCTTTTGTCATAAAATATTTGCGGCACCAAACCAAGTTCGTCGCCATATAGTCGTCCACACTGGAGAGAAAAATTACGAGTGCGAGATTTGCGGTGCAAGGTTTGGCCAAAAAGCTACGGCAAAGAGTCATCGCAGGAGAATACATGGTCTGGATGACTAGAATATAGAACAAGTAATGCGTGTAACCATACATAGTTAGTTGATAGTACTTGTCTGGTACCTTCTACAGTCATGCTAAAAGTTTCTTGTATCTAACTATCTATAAGCTGCTATAAGCTTTAATTAGACTATTCTCGCCTCAGCCATTTGCGCATATGATTTCTAGTTTCAGTGCAATTGACCATTAATGACCGAGGGTCAGTTTTGTTTACATTTCATTGTGTGATGTTATCACAGTTTTTGGAGGATTATCTCTCACCAGTCAATTTCTTTGAACAGGAGGTTGTATGCGAAAATAGCTAAGCCGTGAATAGAGTAAAATTCTAAGATCAAGGTACTCGACCCATAGTGGAAGCCGGTTGGCACTAAAAACTTCTGAAAAATACCAGAGCATCAGATGCAAATGCTTTATTTATACGTGTACCAGGCGAAAAACCATTTGAAAGTGTCTGCATAATTCTGGGCACAGTTTTTGTTTATCGATGTTTGAGATGAGTTTGTGTGTGCGAGCCAGCCATAATTGTGTAAGATTTTGTATGGCAAGTGTCATGGAAAATCAAATTTTAATGGGCAAGACCTGTATTGAAAGAATTTAGTTGAGTATAACTTGACTAACTTGAGCTAATTTTTGATATAGTAATTACAACATATTCTTTTTTTTTGTTTCCTCTAAAATCTGGCTGGCAAAACCTTAGCGTGTGTCCTAAACTAAATGATGTAACTTGAAATCAAGTGTGTTACGTTACATTCATTCCACTTAATCTAATTTGTACTTATTGTTAACATAAATTTTTTTGCATTGTCATAAAAGTCAAATTATGCGCTTGTAGGTTATTTTGTGAAATATTGAATCGACTGCATGCTTTGAAATAGTTTGACAAATATCTTTAAGACTTGAAAGTTGAAATATTGAAAACCATGTACTAGATGTGTAATTCTAAGGATTAATTGAAATTTATGTCAGTATCTTGAGGCTATTGACAAAATGTTATGAATTGTCTCTATTATATATGACAAATATTTTTAAGACTTGAAAGTTGAAATATCGAAAATCATTTAATAGATGTGTAATTCTAAGGATTCTATTTATTTTGAATGATGCACGTTTCATTCTTGTAAATTTATTTTTTAAGTGTGGTTATCTGTGGTATATTTATAACTTATTAATGTCGTGACCAGTATTTCTTGAAAGAAATAATTGTTTATGATGTTGAGGAATATGACTGATAATTGACTAATAAAGTATAATATATCACATTTTAATTTTTTTTACATGGTATAAATTAAAAGTTAGCAGATATAAGAAAGTATTTTATCAGGCCAAATTTCTCGCATGTTTCAGGATTTTTCCGCAAGGTAGTGTTCATGAAAATCGTTTGTTGCTGTTTTTGCAGTTAGAGCTATTAATTTTTTGTAATATATTCGCGAGTCGCCGAAGAATATAGCGAAATATTTCTGGGTGATTTGAAATGGTAATACTAAGTCTTGTTTTGCATCTGCAATTTATTTTGTGTGTTTATAATAGTTTCCATCAGGAGGAAACCACAAATATTAAAAGGTTATGTCCAAATAACCTGTGATTGTCATCAAAGTGGGTGTGATTAAATTTTGGTAATATTATATCAAGAAATCGTAGTCTGGCATAATTGGGTTAAACGTTTTATTCATAAAAAAAGAATCGCAAAATGTGCCCCAATAACCTGTGACTGTCATCAGTATTTATGTGGCTATGATATGGCAAACTACGATGTGGCAAACTAAGTAGAATCTGGCCCAATTAGATTGTCTATATGATACTTTTACTGAAACTTGCAATCAGGCATTATGTTATTCTTCAAAAGAAATTATGCTTAGAAAAAGGTTACATCTCAATAGCCTGTGAATGTCATGAAAGTGTTTGAAATAAAATTTTGGTAAAATAAGTGTAAACCACAAATGTTAAAAGGTTACGTCCAAATAGCCTGTGATTGTCATCAAAGTGGGTGTGATTAAATTTTGGTAATATTAATCAAGAAATCGTAGTCTGGCATAATTGGGTTTAATGTATGTGATGCAGTTTATCAAGTCTTTGCAATAAGTATTATAAGGGATTATTTTATTCATAAAGAACTTGCGTCGCAAAAGGTTACGTCCATATAGCCTGTGAATGTCATCAAAGTGTAGGTATTTATGTTTTTGGCCCCTTTCTGGGGAGCCGGAAAGGGTGCAGTCTGCGGCTGCAGTGACTTGGGAGGCAGGAACCCATTATAATTCAGGCCCCATACTTCCCAGCTTGGCGTCTCTATGGCAACCCTCTCTGCCTCCTCCCTCCTTATCCTATGTCAAGATGGCTCTTGAAATTCCCTCTATCATGGACAGAAGCCGTCCGGCACCGAGTACACTGGTATCCGAAATAACATGGCTGTGGTGCTTCTGGGCCTTCCTCATTGTTGTTTTGGAACACATCTCACAGGTGTGAAGGCCAGGCATGTCCCCAGGGGAAGGCGATGAGGCACTGGTCGCATGTGGTGTAGTATGCTGTGATGTAAAGAAATTGATGTGTGGCCAATTTGGAATAATACAATAAGGTTTCGTTTATACATCAATAGCATCTTGAAATAAAGCATTATTTTATTCTTCAAAAGAAATAATGCACAGCAAAAGGTTGCATCTCAATAGCCTGTGAATGTCATGAAAGTGTATGAAATGGAATTTTGGTGAAATAAGTGTAATTTGGTGCAGAAATACAAGACGTAAAGCCCTAATCACCAACACACACACACACTAACAAAAGCATAGCTCTTACGCATTACGAAGAAAATGTAACATCAGGCTTGGGGTCAAGTACAACATAATGTACTTAAGTACAAGTACATGAGAATATATCAAGTACAAGTCCAAGTACATCTATTTATCTGAGTACTTAAGTGCAAGTACATTCTTAGTTTTTGGTCAAGATCCAATTGGCGTCAGACAGCAGTAGCGGATTCGGAAGGGGGGAATTTTTCATTGCAATGTGACCATTTGTCTAAATAGGTTTTTGAGTTGCCAGGGACAGATTTGGATTTTGGGATTAGTCCATCAAGCCTTTGTGTGTCGTATGAGATACTCTGATTCAAAGCATAGCAATTACAGAACAAAAGTCCTGTTCTAGACTATAATAAATAAAATGGACACTAATTTATGCAAAGTTTGAATTTTAAACAAAATTTTATTTAACAACACAGTATCTTTAGTCAATCAATTAAAAATATTAATTTATGACGACCATAGTCAGGAATTTATCAATATAATGCATTTTACATCTAATCTACATACGAGGTGTTTGTAGGTGTTTTTAATGACTACAAAGACAACAAACATTCTAAAAGCATGATACCTCTGCAAACTTCTGTGTGTCCATTCTTTGCAGCATCATGCAATGTAGTGTCGCCATCTTTGTCCTTAACCAGAGGATTGGCTCCTCTCTGCAGAAGGAGCTGAACTGCCACCAGGTGCCCCTCAGAGCAAGCAGCCTGGAGTCAAACTAGTAATGTTAGTCATGACATTCATGTCACTTGTGCAGAAAATACAAAATTATATTCATGATAGATTATCTATGTTGAAATAACTATTAATAAACAGCCTTAATCTGCCTCTTAAAATAATATGCATACCTCTGCAAACTTCTGTGTGTCCTTTCTTTGCAGCATCATGCAATGGAGTGTTGCCATCTTTGGCCTAAACCAGGGTATTGGCTATATAAGGATGGTCGTAGATTGCTCAGTCTGGTTCTAAGGATTCTTTTCATTAGTAAGACTCATTATCACAACGGCAGTTGACGTTAAAGACCTTTCAAATTAAACGTCATGAAGAGGCATGCAAAATATTTTCTTAATACTAGACTTCTTAGGACTAGTAGATAGGTGATCCGAATAATGATAATACAGCTGTAAAACCTTTGCAGGTCGATTGCGAGCGTCTCTGGTACTGATGACATGCTCAGTATATTTTTTATCCTTTCCATCATATGGAATGATGGAAAGGATAAAAAAGATTTTAAAAACAGTTGGTACGATAGAAAAGGATGACAAGTTAGCTAGTAAGGGAATAATAATAATATCAGGAGGGATGTCAGTAATTAATATCCGTAAGGCAAGGTTCAAAACTCTTATGGATTAACTGTCGTTTGCTATAGGTTACTCCATACCTTTTTATCTCCTCTCTATTAAAGAGGCGGAATTTAGCTTATCCCTAGCAATTTTAGTATATCTAGCACATATGAAGGGATCTTGGTCATCTGGCAAGGTATGGTTGACAGGGTCAGCCCAAAAGAGAACCAAAGAGGTAATACTCTCAAAGTCCAGCTTCAGAGCATTTTCTTGGTTCAAAGTGAAACCTTTCAGCTTGACCACCTGCCTACCCATGTTCGTTATGAAAGCGTAGGATTTGGAGCCACTACTTACAAATCTAGTAATGTACTCCCCCTCCTTTAACTCGTCAGTCCATTGACCCAGATGATCCCCCATATCGGGTGAGTACTCAGAGACACTCCTCGTAATCGTAAACTGCAGAGTCCGTATCAAAATAGATGACACGTCTCCCTAGACCAAGTAACACCTTAAACAACCGCCGCCTGGCATTAGAAGTAGTGAATGCAGCAATAAACACATTGACATGCGACATTTTGGGTAAAAACCCTTCGGAATTGTCATACTGTACCAGACAGCGGTCGCGGACAATAACATTGACATCCCGAGGTTTAAATGACGGATTCAGTAATATTTTAAGAAGATCAACCCCACTACCCACTAATTTATGAACTCTATGATTGTTGGACTCTCCAAACTTACCCCAGAAACTATAGGGCGGGGGCCTAGCTCAGAGGTAGTGCTCTGGTCTTCCAACCACTGGGTCCTGGGTTCGATTCCCGGTCGAGCCTAAGTTGGATGGCTGTTTCATCCTTCGTCTCATTGCCATGGTCTCTGCCTGTCCGACTGGTGCAGAAATACAGGACGTAAAGCCCTAATCACACACACACACACACACACACACACACCCCAGAAACTATTGAATAAAAGTTTATTAGTAGCCCTCTTCCCCGAATTATATTCAATTGACCCCTTGTCTAGTACTACACCTTTGACCTTCTCATACTCTGTCACATATTCGTCCTGCTCAGCGGTGCTCATACCAGTTGAGGGCCAACCCGAAGCCTCTTGCCTTACCCTTGAGGAACATGTTGACGTAGTCAGTGAACAAACCGGAGCCCTCCACTTTTCTATCATATTTTGCTTGTTCCTCGAAGTGGTAAACTTCGTACACCCGAATGATGTCATAGCCAACATTCGGTGCATCTTCTAAATCTATTTTGGTCCAGGTACCCACCAGGTCTCTCTCCTCATTCGAACACCTACACTGAACCTGGGAACTATCTCATGCACACTTCCAACAAAGAGGGAACAGGAGTTTCCCATTGCACCTAACAGGTAGACATGGATGAAACAGACCTCTTGGAGGTCTAACATGCCTGTACCAAGCCAAAATATTGACTTATTTCAGTGCTGTCAGGGTTACATATGGGGCGGGGGCCTAGCTCAGAGGTAGTGCTCTGGGCTTTCAACCGCTGGGTCCCGGGTTCGATTCCCGGTCAAACCTAAGTTGGATGGCTGTTTCATCCTTCGTCTCATTGCCATGGTCTCTGCCTGCCCTAATTAGCCCAACTGGTGCAGAAATACAGGACGTAAAGCCCTACTCACTCACCCACCCACCCAGGGATACATATGACCTTAGGTATACCTACTGGTAAGACATCATTTTTCAATACACACAACCCAGGAACTCCCAGGCTGTTTCTTTTCCTGCGAGCAAATGTCAGAGTACCCGATCTATTTACCATTTTTTGCCTCGTGATAAAGCCTCGTCGCATTGGTACGGCCGCCGTAAATTCTCTGGCGAGGATCCAGACAAGGGAGCAAGTCTAACTCTTCTGAGAGGATCTGTAGCTCATGTTCTTCGCTGAGTCTGTTTTTAAATTCACACTACTCCCAGATCACTCTCACTTCAAGATTGAGCTCCTCTCTCAACCATCTCAGACGACTCGTGGTTTGGTTGTACAGAGAGTCAAGGCTCTCTCCTGTGTGAGGGTGCTTCACTTCACCTCCTCACTGACATCTCCATAGCACTGACGACAGCCTAATACACACAACCCAGGAACTCCCAGGCTGTTTCTTTTCCTGTCTGGGGGTTCCTATGGTAGCCATCTAGCTTAAGCTATTCTTTTCCCGCTTTGGTACGAACACGATGCTCTCCTCCATTTCTAGCATGTTGAATGGTGACATTCAAACGGCGAGCCTCGTGCTCCATCCAGAGGATAGAGGATCTACTATGGGTATCTAACCCTCCGAATCCCCAAGCGGGCATACGGGCTATAGGTGTTGACACAAAAGTTCGGTTTTTGATTTCGACAGGCAGGATTAATCTCCCCTCCCTCTCCATCTACTAGCCTCATTTGGTCATTCTTTAGATAGCCCGTGACGGTACGACCGTCAACCAACTCCACATCGTGTGATCATGCACATGCTTGCGAAGGTATTATACTGAAAGGGGTCTATGCCTACCCTCCTTGTTACTCTCTCTCCCCCCTCCGCAACATCCACTACATCTTCACGTGACGTTATTGACAGTTACCAATTCCTAAACTCGTTACAGCTTTCGTGAAGAATATTTACGTCGTCCTCGCAATAGGCCAAAATTTCCTTACGGAAATCGAACTGCTTCCCCTTCTGTTCCTTGTACCACTGAAGGAACTCTTCACGAGCTCTAGGTTTCATGGCATTAACCCTATAACAGTAGGGATGTGGCATGGGTCTGACAAAGTCCCACATGTTCTTCTGGTTAAAGAACACTGGGAAATACCCCTTACGTACGTCCTTTAAGCCGAAAATACTGGGCATCTGTGCCAGGGGGAAGGTGAGGAAGTTCAGTGTGTCGATGACCCTAAACTTCCCTGTGTCAATGCTGACAATCTTGCTTCCCCTGTATATCACATTGGGCATCTTTGTTACAGTCTCGAAGATGTATTTCACGATAAAGTAACAATTGTAAGCTTGCCCGTTGTGAAACAGGAGGGTGTAGCCTTCGAATTCCTTTTGAGAATATGAAGTCACAAAAGTCTGCTGCAGCTTCATCTCCGAAGAAATCCGAGCCCCTCCTCCTACACTCTCTACCAGACATACACACCAACCATACGGAGATCGTCTCCCCGTCGATGCTTGCCTACTTTTGAGCGACAGCTGGCACAAGCCATACCACAGTGAGCGCAATGAGGGTTGTCCCGATAGCTGACACTCTCACAGTGTTTGCACTGCCAATGTACCACGGCTAAATTTGGTATGTGTTGAGTCCCCGTAGGATCAGCCTCAAAATCAGCCACCATGTATTTAGGTGAGATGGCTTTTGGTTGTTTCTGCCTCACGTAACAAAAGTGAATGCCAGAGACCTGTTGGCTACATACATCGCATACCCTGAAACCACAACGGTGTTGAACACCTGGTCTATTAAACACTTTACAGTGAAGGCAGAGATGCAAACTGGAGCACACACTATTTCGTACATGACGATCATAGCATGCACTAGATTTCAGATCCCTTTTGCACTTTAAACAACACATTTCTTCATCAACAATCACACAATCATCACCCCTACAGGAAATGCACTGTCCACAGCCCTTGTGACCCTTGCTCTTGTCATAGCATGTAACACACTTGTGACTAAAACCTGAGGACCCTAAAGCCATTTCAAGGCTCATGACAGGATGGAAGTGACCAGTTTCATTCCAGAGAGGGTGTTTAACATATAATAGATAGCGGGTTCGCTGTCTCTCCTCATTACCTACATACACAGGTTTATCTACTTTACCATGCCTGAACACAATGATTCGGGCATTAGTAACACGCGCACAAGATGGAATGTCAGTAAAAGAAGGGGTATAATTAAGCCTGAAGCCAGAATTTAGGTGTAACTGTCTGGCTTCTCGTGTCTGGACATTCCTCTGGGTGTTCTGTACCTGAGTGAGACGAGATTGAGTATGCCTCCACTCAATGGGGTTCTCCCAAACTACCTTTGGAAGCTCCAGTTTTGCGAGAGCACGACTGATCTAGCAAGGCACAGGTCTTTATTGACAATCTTGGTTACCCCTCGAGAATTCTTTGGCGGTCGTCATCTGTGAAGAGACCATCCATACCAGTCCTTCGACCGGCACCCCTAGGATTACGGAGGGCGGGGGCCTAGCTCAGAGGTAGCACGCTGGGCTTCCAACTGCTGGGACCCGGGTTCGATTCCATGTCGAGCCTAAGTTGGATGGCTGTTTCATCCATCATCTCATTGTCATGGTCCCTGCCTGTCCTAATTAGCCCATCAGGTGCAGAAATACAGGATGTAAAGGCCTTATCACCCACCCACCCTAGGATTACGGATAACTGCACATGAATTTCGAGGGGTTCATCCAAGAAGAGGTCTTGGTCAGATTGCAGGATTTCCTCCTTGTGGGCTAGCACCTGCTCAAGGGTCAGATCCCTCAGAGGCATTAACCCTATGCCCTGGGGGCTATAGAAAGCGGAATAGGTAATAAAAAATCTAACTAGGTCTGCCTGATCGTAGCTAGTCCTAAGTCTTTCAAATATGCCTCCTATCAAATCGGTCAAGTCAGTGAAAATACTAGTGAGAGTTCTGTTTTGCCATGACTGATCAAAATGTACTCTATAGAGACTCCCTAACAACACCTTCATCAAACTCCAAATCATTATGAATAACCTCGATGTTACGATGAAAGTTCACAGCATAATTAAGACCTTTCAAAAAGCATGCCATCCTCGAAGTCCATATTATCTAAATTGTCATCACGAAACATGGCACATAGCCCACTCAGGTGCTGATGAGGCGTTAAACAATAAAACACAGACACACACACACGAAACATGGCATCAGCGTCGTCGCCCTCATGTTGAATCTGCGGAACCTGATCCTCCTGTTGGAAAGGTAGAGGGCTAGCAGGTCCTTCAGGTGACTGGGCAGGAGTACTCATGTTATCGCTGATGTCACTGTCTCCTCCATCGCCTATACAGCTATTGTGGTAAATGAGTGAGACAAGTTTCCCGAAGTCAGCGTCCATGGAGAACTCTGGATGGCTGTTTCATCCTTCGTCTCATTGCCATGTTCTCTGCCTGTCCTAATTAGCCCACTTGGTGCAGAAATACAGGACGTAAAGCCCTAATCGCCCACCCCACCACATTGAGAACTCTGAGACCAAACCTCTTTCAATTTGTCTCCTGACTTCTGCCCCATGATGTCCATTGCCTCTCTTCAAAGAAATTAAAAAAATATATTAACCCTCTTTTTAATCCCTTAAACATGGAATCATGTAATTTCAAAAAAGGCTGTAAACGTACATTAGAAAAAATTACCTACTGATAATCAAGTTAAGGTAACTTGTTGAGGAAATCAGTCACCGAGGATGGTGCTGATGAGGCGTTAAACAATAATAACTCAGTCACCAAGGATCCTGGGGGTTTGCTACAGGTTCAATAACTTCCGAGGTTGCCTGTTAACCCAAAGGACCTGGTGTCGGTTCATCCATCTGTAAACCGGAGGGACCTGCAGAGGGACCTGCAGAGGGGCCTGCAGAGGGCCTTCAGAGGGACGTTCAGATGGACCTGCGGCAGAGGGATCTGCGGCAGAGGGACCTGCGGCAGAGGGAACTGCGGCAGAGGGAACTGTTTCATTTTCATTGGTCTGTGTATTTACGACGCCACTGGTATTGAGAAAAAAAGTTATTTACACTTTTTACTTAAAGGGAAAAGTGACATAGTAATATTAAAGAGATAGAGTAGAAGAACGCTTAATTGATACTTACATATTCAGGAGAAGACGTTTAGCCTCAGCATCGATGTCAAGACCTCCGTCCACTCTCTTCCTTTTAGTTGACAATGCTCTGGCTGTTCTACTGAGTTCGATGAGCTTTTTAGCGTGAAAGGCTAACTGCTCGTGGACTTTCTAAAGTAAGCAATAAAACGTAATTACCGTTGGGGCTCTTGATAGTGAGGTCCCGGGTTCGATTCCCGGTCGAGCCTAGATTGGATGGCTGTTTCATCCTTCGTCTCATTGCCATGGTCTCTGCCTGTCCTAATTAGCCCAACTGGTGCAGAAATACAGGACGTAAAGCCCTAATCACACACACACACAGTTCCTCATCATCATCTCTATCGAGCAATTACTCGTTCTCGACTTGATTATGGTTCTGTGGTATATGGCTCCGCCAGACCATCTTATCTAAAATGCCTGAATTCTGTACATCATCAAGGGTTGCGACTAAGCTTAAGAGCTTTTCGTACATCTCCTGTAGAGAGCTTATATGTACTGGCAGGGGAACCTCCACTTTCCCTTCGTCGTATCAAGTTATCCATGCAATACATACTAAAAGTAGCTTCAACTCCAACAAATCCAACATATGATGTAATATTTCATCCAAAATACATGCATCATTATGAATCTCGTTCAAACGCCATTCGACCACTGGGATTACGCATGAAATTCTATCTTGAGGCTGCAAAAATTGATACTACAATCATTGCCGAGACGGAAGTACCACCTATTCCGCCATGGATTCTCCCAGTCCCGAAAGTTATACTGGATTTGGCGGAGCTTAAGAAAAGCGAAACCAATCCGGTAGACTATCAAAACCTATTTTATAGTATAAGGTTTAAATACGAATCGTACAAATTTCTATACACAGATGGCTCAAAAATGGAAAGACGAGTAGGCTGTGCTGTCACTTCTTATAAAACCGTTATAGCTGAATGTCGTCTTCCAGACCACTGCTCAATATACACTGCAGAATTAACAGCTATTTACCTTGCCTTAAAGAACATCGAGGACTCAGAATCAGATCGTTATGTTATCTGTTCTGATTCCAAATCTGCTCTTCAAGCAATCCAAAATAAACAACTTGATAACCCTGGGATCTTAGATGTTCTTATTAAGTATTTCTATCTTCACGAATACAAAGACATAGTATTCTGCTGGATTCCTGGACACGCTGGCATTGAAGGGAATGAAAAAGCAGATCTGGCAGCAAAAAGGGCTCTTACAAAAGAGATAACTGATTTTACCATTCCATACACTGATTTTAAAATGACTATAAAATCTTTTATCATGTCTTGCTGGCAAAGACAATGGAATGAATGTAATAACAACAAGTTGCATTCAATCTTACCTTGCATTCAAAATAAAATACCTAGTAGGTTCAATACTCGCAAAGATCAAGGAATATATCACAGATGCCTCATAGGACATTCAAGACTTACACATTTACACCTTTTAGTCAATGAACCGGCACCGGTATGCCAGAGTTGTCGGTGCCCCCTAACAATCAAACATATTTTATTAGATTGCATCCACTTACAACGCATTAGAAGACCTCTGTTTCAAGCTACTACCTTACAACATCTCTTTACTAGATATCCAACCCAGACAATTATTGATTTTTTATATGCTTCTGGTTTCTACTACCAAATATAGATAATCAATCTTAACCTAGAGAGCCTCTACATAGCCCACTCAGGTGCTGATGAGGCGTTAAACAATAACTCACACACACACACTCCTCATCATCAACGTCCATCGATTGATTTTCTTCAAATGGTTCACCCCCATAAGAAGCTGATGAAGAAAGCGGACATTGCCTAGAACTTGGTTGATGATATTTAGTGCATTTCCTTGAATTTGTTTCAAATTATCTATGCTACACAGAGGCCGACACAAGTCTTGTTCTAATGCTACAAAAAATCAAAAAGCTTCGTCTGTGATATTCCTGAGACCTCTGTTGACATTTTGTCGTCTTGAAGTTTCAAGTAAGCTGGTGGTGTATGATGAGCTATCGTACAGCTCATGTTTAGTTGTCACCAGCTGTTCTAGAAATTTAATGTCGAACTGATGGGTTATCATTGCCTGAAGATCCCCAGATGTATCAATAATCTGCCAAATTCTACGTTTTGACATAATTTGACAAAGTACCAAATTTTACCATGTCCTGATTTTATCAATGGTACCAGTTTTTAAGTTGGGTTGGCTCCACAGGGGGCATCCGACACGGCAAAGTAAGTCTCTGATCTTTAACAGCAGATTGAAAGAAATGAGAGACTGGGCTGATGACACTTTCCTGGTGCAGAACATAATTGTATGGCCCTAGTAAATTCTCCTCACACCTGAAGTTCATGAGCCTTCTTGTAGACTTCAGCCTTGTTTAATTTTTTTTGCGAATCATCCTGTTAAGGTTCACAAAGCAGTTGTCAATGAATTCTTTGACTCCGTTCAGAGAGCTTTTAAACTTGCTCATTTATGTCTGTCTCTGTGTCTGTCATTCCAGCCGTAATATTACCATACAGGAAGCTAAAGATGTCATTATCTGTCAGAGCTTGTCCTGTACCTGATGGAATGTTGTGTGGTAGAGTGACGGGGTTCTCTTACATTGTCATCTCATCATTACTAGTGTGGTTTTGGGGATTTAGCACCACCAGCTTGGCAAGACGTTTTACTGTCCAGAATCGAACAGACTACCTCTCAGGCTCTAATACCTAATATCGTGTTGATTTTCCTTCTGTCTAGTCATTAAAGACTCAAGTCCCTTTTGAAGGTAGCAAGAGTATTCCTTTTAGTGATAAGTTGTAACACATAACAATATACAGTGTATGGGCCAAGCTCCAACTCCTTACTCACTGGTCTGGTCCTTCGTCTCATTGCCATGGTCTCTGCCTGTCCTAATTAGCCCAACTGGTGCAGAAATACAGGACGTAAAGCCCTAAATCCACCCACCCACTGGTCTGGAGGTAACCCAGGGCTAATCTTTGGTTGATCAGCCAATCAAAAGGTTGGATCCATGGCTTCCTATGCCACCAGCAGCTTCTTGTGGAAGCCACCTCCTAATTAGGTGATGGCTGGTGGAATAGAGAGCCAATATACAGAACCATTCTCTTTTGGTTTCACATAATATTATTTCACAATAATAAAGACTTATTTTAAAAATTATATAAAATGGAATACATAATATAAGATACCAATAAAAATAACATTACATGCCTTTGGTGTATAACATTTTTTTACCTATTTGAAATTTTAAACTTAGAAGTTTTAAATGAAAGGAAAGTTTTTACGGACTGAAATTCAGTAATTATTAAACATTGCTTTTCAGAATTTTGAATAGAATAAGGAATCAGTAACCTTCTTTTGTTATTTTACACAGCAAACACACTCTTCAATAAACTTTCATAATTGACTGTAATAATACAAAATGATTATTCTTAATATTAATTATGTTATACGAGTATAGGATAAAAGAAATATCCAAATGTATAATCATTATTATAAACGAGTATCCATAATTATGATTTATATATCACTACCTAATAATATAAAATATGATTATAACAGCAATCCACACTACTAAATAATCCATTATAACATACCAAATACATTAACACAACTTCATAAACTTAATACCGTAGTCTCGTATATGCGCATACCAATAGTATATGCTTTATAGTATAAACATTATAACATTACAATCATATGCATTATGATATTTCAAGAAATGAAGATTATGCAAACATTACATAATAGCATTGTATTCGCACATAATAATAGTATATGCATTATATCAACTACCTAATAATAGTATATGCATTATATTAAACTGACAAATGACAATTATGCTAACATACATAATAGTATTGTATTTGCACATATAATAATAATAATATATGCATGAAATTACAAAAAAAATTACAATTATGATGACATAAATATGGTAACATTACATGCCATTTGGTTTGGCGAGAGCGGGATGTGGATCGTTGCCTACCTCGTTTATCATCATGGTTGAGGTATAGCGATCCCATCTCAGTGGCTAATTTGTCAGTCTGAGACTGAATGGTAAGGACAGAGTCATGGGCATGCAGTGGAGGGCCATCAACACATGCAGCTTGAACTGTCAAGGTTGCCTCATCTAGGGTGTTGTCTCTGTGTGCCCTGAAAACAGAGCGGATAGAGGCAGGTAAGCCGGTTACGAATTGTGCTACTATCAATTCTTCATGGTTAATTCCAGCTTTGCTGGCAGTTATGGTGACTCTTGTCTTATATTCAGGCAAGGTCTCTTAAACAGGCGTTCTAAAGTATCTAGATTCGTAAAAGATGCCTCATTAGTGGCATACCACTGTATAGGGTATTGAAGGGGGACTAAAACAACGCAGTAGAGAGACGGGGGTGAAGACTACACTCCCTCTCACTCATGACTAGACAACTCAGACAAAATACTCAAATCACTCAACCACACTTAGTTTGGGGAACTAGTGCTCCAAGGTATTCACTTGGCTAGTGGAGGCACAGGGATCCCTGGTAATAGCGGTGTGCTGATGGCTTGTGTAATAACTCAACGCATTTATATAAGCTTAATCATGTATTCTGAGAAGTGTTACATTTGTACATAAATATACAGTGGCCCACATTTAAGTGCTGCCAGCACTGAGCAAGGGTATGTTCCTATCAATCAAAAGACTACCTGGTTGCATTATAGTTGTTGCCTGTTGTTGCCTGATGAGTGCTGTCAGCTGATGATGTCCGACCCATTGCCAAAGATTATGCTATCTGCCGGTTACCCATTCTAAGTGACATGGAGCTGCCTCCCTCTCTCGCTGAACTCTGACTTCACTCCCCTGAGCTCTCTCCAAGAACTCTCTGACTGACTTGGACCATCTTCCAGAACTGAATCACTTGAATGACCCCCAGGGCATTTCCCCAGCCCTAAATTATCCCTGTAATTACCCAATCCCAGACTGCCACTACAGCAGCCACTGGCCACGTGGTCCAGTCAGCCAATGGATGAATCCCAAGTCATCCAGAGGAATGACGTGGACCAGTGCTGGAATGTGGAGAATCCCCAATTTCTAGGAAAGCTCATTACTTCCTACAGTGCAGAGCCAGTGATCTGAACCCATCCCTGCTACTCCAGTCTCTCACACTGGAACCCAATCCCACATAAGGACATCCCACTTCTATCTACTGCTGCTCGCACCAGCTTCCCCCCTTTCCCATGGGGGCGGGGGCCTAGCTCAGAGGTAGCGCTCTGGGCTTCCAACCGCTGGGTCCCGAGTTCGATTCCCGGTCGAGCCTAAGTTAGATGGCTGTTTCAACCTTCATCTCATTGCCATGGTCCCTGCATGTCCTAATTAGCCCATCAGGTGCAGAAATACAGGACATAAAGCCCTAATTACCTACCTACCTACCTACCCTTTCCCATGTCATCTCCTCATGACATCTCCAACCCCAATCCATAACTCAATTGCAGGATCTCTTGTCCACTGCACCTGAATCCCAACTCCCACAACTATCTACTGCTGCTCACACCAGCTTCTCCCTTTCCCCATGTCATCTCATCATGACATCAGCCCTACATCAAGCACATTCCACAGTGCTGCAATAAATATGGGCACTCACACTAGTGCACCTTAGTGCAGATGCCTCATAGGACATTCAAGACTTACACATTTATACCTTTTAGTCAATGAACCGGCACCGGTATGCCAGAGTTGTCGGTGCCCCCTAACAATCAAACATATTTTATTAGATTGCAGCCACTTACAACGCTTTAGAAGACCTTTGTTTCAAGCTAATACCTTACAACATCTCTTTACCAGATATCCAACCCAGACAATTATTGATTTTTTATATGCTTCTGGTTTCTACTACCAAATATAGTTGGCCCTCGAAGGTCCTGGGCCTCCACGCGGCGAGGGTGGAAACACTTGGGGTGAAGTCCTCTATCCCCAGTGGCTAAGACAGGACCGTGCGCATTGCACAAGCTGCTCCAGCTTTACAGGAGGGTGTGTCCCCTACCATACAGGGGAAACAAAAATGAATATGTCCGAATCGACAATTTCAGACCGGCTCGCACGTCCCCCGGGTGAACAAGGTGCGCGTCCCTCAGCGGTAAACCAGGCTGAGGTCGAAAAATTGGCTACTGGTTCCAGACTTGGTAAACGTTTGCGTCCATCATTAGATGACGCAAATCAAAGCACTCAATCTGCCTCTCTGTCTCAGACATGGCCCAAGTTTCTTGTAATTACTGGCTGTGATGATGGGTTTTCCCGTCTCTCAGCCATTACAATTTGCAGGACCTTGAAAGAAAACGTAGGTTATATTGAAAATACAAGGAGATTAAAGAATTCTTCCTTGCTGGTGCAGGTTGCACACAAGGACCAATCTTTGAAGCTGCTTGAGTTGAGGGTCTTTGCGGGTGCCCCTGTTAGGGTGGAGCCCCATCGGTTCTTCAACTCCTGCAAAGGCATTATAACATCGCACGAGAGCAGTCTCTGCTCCGATGACGAACTGAGGGACTGGCTGAATGACTACAATGTCATCCACATTCACCGCCAGCCCCCCAGATATTCACGACAGCTACTGACTCTGACCTTTGATGGCACAGTGTTGCCTGATAGGGTCAGCATAGGGTTCGAGTGGTGTAGGGTACGTCCCTACATCCCGAACCCAAAACGATGTTATAATTGCCAGCGATTTGGCCATTTTAGCGGCTCCTGCCGCGCCAAAGCAACCTGCGCCAATTGTGGGTCACGGGAACACGTTCATTCCCGTGACTCACCATGTCAGAAACAGTCATACTGTGTTAATTGTGGAGGTGATGGGCCAGCCTATCACCGTGGCTGTCCCAAATGGCAGCTAGAGAAAGAGATCCTGAAGTTAAAGACCACCAAGGATATCTCCTTTCCCCAAGCACGCCGTATAGCTGAACAGGCTGCTGGGGCAAGTTATGCCTCAGTCCTGTCTCAGATGGCTGGACCTAGATCTCCTTCACCCAGATCATCGCCCAGGCGAAGGATTGACCTAGATCCTAATTATAATTATTCCAAGGCAGGGCAAAGCTTGCAGAAACATAAACCAGAATCTAAGACTTCACAGGTAGACGATCACCTCGCAAGAATAAAGCAGCACGCTATAGATGTCGGAAAAGGACATCTTGTAGCTCCATCGGTTAGTGCGTCACAACTTAGTGTACCCTCACAGGGTGCACCTTCCGGCGTTGAGTCGGAAGAGATACACCAGCCGATGGAAGAGGAGGCAGGGACTACCACCATCCCTAGGCCTCAACGGGAGGGGGCAATTGATAAAAGATCAATTGTTCCCAAAAGACCCCCCCTCATCAGAAAAACACTAGAAAAATCTAGTGCACTGAGCTTCATAGCACCACCATCTAAGCATGGTGGGGCCCTCAAAAAGATCTTAACACCAAAAGAGGCAGCGACTTTGAAGAAAAAGTGAATATTCATACTAATTCATACCATGCACTACAGATTTTACTATGATAATATTAAACTCTTTTAACTAATTCATGGACAGTATCATTCAGTGGAACTGTCGAGGTTTCAGAGCCAACTTCGATGAAATAGGTTGCATGGTCCAAGACTTAAACCCTAGTGTTTTCTGTCTACAGGAAACATTTCTGAAACCTCCAAATAGTTTTAAACTGAGAAACTATCATATGTATAATACATATGGCAATATTGCCCACGATAGAGCCACTGGTGGCTCATCAATTTTAGTTAAAAATGGCATCATTCATACCCATATTGCTCTTAACACTAACCTTCAGGCTACAGCAGTTCGTCTGAACCTGAATAAAACATTCACCATATGTTCCATATATATTCCTCCACCCTTTCACCTTACAGCCAGTGATTTGCATAACCTATACAATCAACTGCCTGAACCGCGTCTTATCCTAGGAGATTTTAACAGCCATAACCAATTGTGGGGAAGCACTTCCCACAACAACAAAGGAAAAACCATTGAAGATTTTCTCAATGACCACACCCTTTGCTTGTTCAATGATGGTTCACCTACATATCTTCACCCAGGTCATGGAACATTTTCAGCGATAGACCTTAGTATATGTGATCCAGCGTTATTTCTGGAATTTGAATGGAGAGTATTAGAGGACACTCACGGCAGTGATCACTTTCCTATTGTCCTACAAAACGTAGAAGGTACAAGAGAAGTGGGTCAACTCCGATGGAAGTTGCATAAAGCGGATTGGACCTCCTTCGAAAAGCACTGCTTAGAAACAATTACTATGTCTCATTATAGGAATTGTAATAATCTCGTTGAAGATTTTACTGATGATATTACTGATATAGCCAATAAAACAATACCGATGACAAAAAATAATTCTAAACGAAGTGCAAGACCCTGGTTTGACGACGAAGTAAGAGAAGCTATTAAAAACCGTAAGAAAGCCCTCAGAATTTTTAAATCACAGCCGACCATCAACAATCTGAATAATTTTAAGTGCCTGAAAGCCAAAGCGCGTAGAATTGTCAGGCAAAAAAAACGTAGTTGCTGGAGAGACTATGTCTCCAGACTCACTGAAAGAACTCCTAGCAATAAAGTCTGGAAAATGATTAAGAAGATTGAAGGAAAGAACCTAGCTTCGCATGTAAGCATTCTAGAAGTGAATGGAGAACATCTCTCCTCACCAGAACAAATATCAAACGGGTTAGGAGAACAGTTTGCATACAACTCCTCATCGGAGAACTATACGAGAGAATTTCAATGTTATAAGGCTCAAGCTGAGAGATTAACCCTAAATATACAGTCTGATAACAGCGAAGATTATAACTCCTACATCACCTTAGAAGAACTTCAGAAGGTCATCTTAAAAGCGACTGACTCTGCAACAGGCCCTGATAATATACATTATCAAATCTTAAAACACCTACCTCAATCCTCTTTAAAAACATTACTGTATATCTTTAATCAAATTTGGGAGAAGGGATGTCTTCCATCCCTGTGGAAACAAGCCACGGTCATCCCAATTCCCAAGCCGGGGAAGGATCATAGTGATCCTATGAATTATCGACCAATAGCCTTAACCAGTTGTCTATGTAAGACAATGGAGCGAATTGTTACTGATAGACTGGTTTGGTTCCTGGAGTCGAACCAGCTTATTACAGAGTTCCAATCTGGATTTCGCCGTCACAGGAGCACATTAGATCATTTAGTCAGACTGGAAACTTATGTTAGAGATGCTTTCATTAACAGAGAACACGTAGTAGCCATATTCTTTGACCTAGAAAAAGCTTATGACACTACATGGAAATATGGAATAATGAAAGATCTCCACGACTTAGGGCTTCGAGGTCGCCTTCCAGTTTTCATCGGATCCTTCCTACAGGATCGCTTCTTTAAGGTACGTGTGGGATCAACGATGTCAAGCCCCTACTCTCAGGAGAATGGAGTCCCTCAGGGTAGTATTCTCTCGCCCACCCTCTTTAACGTCAAAATCAACAGTTTAGTAAATTCCATCTCAGAAAATCTCATGTCGTCCCTATATGTTGACGATTTCCTCATTGCATATCGTTCCAGATATATGCCAACCATAGAACGACAACTGCAATTAAATTTGAATAGGATTCACAAATGGTCACTCGAAAATGGCTTCAAGTTCTCTAAACAGAAGACAGTTTGTCTGCCTTTCTATTACTTACGATCAAACCATCCAGATCCATCACTAATAATTGACAACTGTCAAATAAAAGTGGTGAATGAAACAAAATTTTTGGGTGTACTCTTTGACTCCAAATTGTCTTTCATTCCGCATATCAAAGCACTGAAAGCAAAGTGCCTGAAATCAATGAACCTCCTTAAAGTAGTGAGCAAATATAATTGGGGTGGGGACACAACGGTCCTCCTTCGTCTCTATCGAGCAATTACTCGTTCTCGACTTGATTATGGTTCTGTGGTATATGGCTCCGCCAGACCATCTTATCTAAAATGCCTGAATTCTGTACATCATCAAGGGTTGCGACTAAGCTTAAGAGCTTTTCGTACATCTCCTGTAGAGAGCTTATATGTACTGGCAGGGGAACCTCCACTTTCCCTTCGTCGTATCAAGTTATCCATGCAATACATACTAAAAGTAGCTTCAACTCCAACAAATCCAACATATGATGTTATATTTCATCCAAAATACATGCATCATTATGAATCTCGTTCAAACGCCATTCGACCACTGGGATTACGCATGAAATTCTATCTTGAGGCTGCAAAAATTGATACTACAATCATTGCCGAGACGGAAGTACCACCCATTCCGCCATGGATTCTCCCAGTCCCGAAAGTTATACTGGATTTGGCAGAGCTTAAGAAAAGCGAAACCAATCCGGTAGACTATCAAAACCTATTTTATAGTATAAGGTTTAAATACGAATCGTACAAATTTCTATACACAGATGGCTCAAAAATGGAAAGACGAGTAGGCTGTGCAGTCACTTCTTATAAAACCGTTATAGCTGAATGTCGTCTTCCAGACCACTGCTCAATATACACTGCAGAATTAACAGCTATTTACCTTGCCTTAAAGAACATCGAGGACTCAGAATCAGATCGTTATGTTATCTGTTCTGATTCAAAATCTGCTCTTCAAGCAATCCAAAATAAACAACTTGATAACCCTGGGATCTTAGATGTTCTGATTAAGTATTTCTATCTTCACGAATACAAAGACATAGTATTCTGCTGGATTCCTGGACACGCTGGCATTGAAGGGAATGAAAAAGCAGACCTGGCAGCAAAAAGGGCTCTTACAAAAGAGATAACTGATTTTACCATTCCATACACTGATTTTAAAATGACTATAAAATCTTTTATCATGTCTTGCTGGCAAAGACAATGGAATGAATGTAATAACAACAAGCTGCATTCAATCTTACCTTGCATTCAAAATAAAATACCGAGTAGGTTCAATACTCGCAAAGATCAAGGAATATATCACAGATGCCTCATAGGACATTCAAGACTTACACATTTACACCTTTTAGTCAATGAACCGGCACCGGTATGCCAGAGTTGTCGGTGCCCCCTAACAATCAAACATATTTTATTAGATTGCAGCCACTTACAACGCTTTAGAAGACCTTTGTTTCAAGCTAATACCTTACAACATCTCTTTACCAGATATCCAACCCAGACAATTATTGATTTTTTATATGCTTCTGGTTTCTACTACCAAATATAGTTAATCAATCTTAACCTAGAGAGCCTCTACATAGCCCACTCAGGTGCTGATGAGGCGTTAAACAATAACTCACACACACACACACACACACACCAAATATAGTTGATCAATCTTAACCTAGAGAGCCTCTACATAGCCCACTCAGGTGCTGATGAGGCGTTAAACAATAACTCACACACACAATCCACAACAACCATCTACTGCTGCTCGCACCAGCTTCCCCCATTCCCCATGTCATCTCATCATGACATCTCCGAACCCCACATCAAACACATTCCTCATCAACTCCCAATTCCATTAACACATAAAGATATATCAGACCAGAGTGATCCAGCTGCACCCCTAGCAATATCACAGATGCCTCATAGGACATTCAAGACTCCCGCATTTACACCTTTTAGTCAATGAACCGGCACCGGTATGCCAGAGTTGTCGGTGCCCCCTAACAATCAAACATATTTTATTAGATTGCAGCCACTTACAACGCTTTAGAAGACCTTTGTTTCAAGCTAATACCTTACAGCATCTCTTTACGAGATATCCAACCCAGACAATTATAGATTTTTTATATACTTCTGGTTTCTACTACCAAATATAGTTAATCAATCTTAACCTAGAGAGCCTCTACATAGCCCACTCAGGTGCTGATGAGGCGTTAAACAATAACTCACACACACAATCCACAACAACCATCTACTGCTGCTCGCACCAGCTTCCCCCATTCCCCATGTCATCTCATCATGACATCTCCGAACCCCACATCAAACACATTCCTCATCAACTCCCAATTCCATTAACACATAAAGATATATCAGACCAGAGTGATCCAGCTGCACCCCTAGCAATATCACAGATGCCTCATAGGACATTCAAGACTCCCGCATTTACACCTTTTAGTCAATGAACCGGCACCGGTATGCCAGAGTTGTCGGTGCCCCCTAACAATCAAACATATTTTATTAGATTGCAGCCACTTACAACGCTTTAGAAGACCTTTGTTTCAAGCTAATACCTTATATTTCATCCAAAATACATGCATCATTATGAATCTCGTTCAAACGCCATTCGACCACTGGGATTACGCATGAAATTCTATCTTGAGGCTGCAAAAATTGATACTACAATCATTGCCGAGACGGAAGTACCACCCATTCCGCCATGGATTCTCCCAGTCCCGAAAGTTATACTGGATTTGGCAGAGCTTAAGAAAAGCGAAACCAATCCGGTAGACTATCAAAACCTATTTTATAGTATAAGGTTTAAATACGAATCGTACAAATTTCTATACACAGATGGCTCAAAAATGGAAAGACGAGTAGGCTGTGCTGTCACTTCTTATAAAACCGTTATAGCAGAATGTCGTCTTCCAGACCACTGCTCAATATATACTGCAGAATTAACAGCTATTTACCTTGCCTTAAAGAACATCGAGGACTCAGAATCAGATCGTTATGTTATCTGTTCTGATTCCAAATCTGCTCTTCAAGCAATCCAAAATAAACAACTTGATAACCCTGGGATCTTAGATGTTCTGATTAAGTATTTCTATCTTCACGAATACAAAGACATAGTATTCTGCTGGATTCCTGGACACGCTGGCATTGAAGGGAATGAAAAAGCAGACCTGGCAGCAAAAAGGGCTCTTACAAAAGAGATAACTGATTTTACCATTCCATACACTGATTTTAAAATGACTATAAAATCTTTTATCATGTCTTGCTGGCAAAGACAATGGAATGAATGTAATAACAACAAGTTGCATTCAATCTTACCTTGCATTCAAAATAAAATACCGAGTAGGTTCAATACTCGCAAAGATCAAGGAATATATCACAGATGCCTCATAGGACATTCAAGACTTACACATTTACACCTTTTAGTCAATGAACCGGCACCGGTATGCCAGAGTTGTCGGCGCCCCCTAACAATCAAACATATTTTATTAGATTGCATCCACTTACAACGCATTAGAAGACCTCTGTTTCAAGCTACTACCTTACAACATCTCTTTACTAGATATCCAACCCAGACAATTATTGATTTTTTATATGCTTCTGGTTTCTACTACCAAATATAGATAATCAATCTTAACCTAGAGAGCCTCTACATAGCCCACTCAGGTGCTGATGAGGCGTTAAACAATAACTCACACACACACACACAAGCTAATACCTTACAGCATCTCTTTACGAGATATCCAACCCAGACAATTATAGATTTTTTATATACTTCTGGTTTCTACTACCAAATATAGTTAATCAATCTTAACCTAGAGAGCCTCTACATAGCCCACTCAGGTGCTGATGAGGCGTTAAACAATAACTCACACACACACACACACCTAATTATTCAGGTATACGCATGTACATATGAAGACCACATAGTATTCAGTCAAAACATTTTTTCATTCAGTAAAGGCAGTGACTATTCAAACACTCCTAGTCGGTTACGAAAATGCAGGTGGTAGGAGAGAGTCATCAACAAATGTTGGGATGTCTGGTATGTGGGCCATAATGCTAGCAATGGAAATGGCTTGGTCCGCTGGGGTGTTTCTTGTGTACAATTCGGCTGAAGAGTGTGACGATTATACCACATGGTTCATTATGGGTTCCAGGTTCGTGGATGACACATTATTGCACATGACACATTATTGCACATGGTTATGGCACAACCTGCTCTGAGACTGGGGTGTTTCCCCCTTATTTATCTACCAAATATAGTTAATCAATCTTAACCTAGAGAGCCTCTACATAGCCCACTCAGGTGCTGATGAGGCGTTAAACAATAACTCACACACACACACACACCTTGCATTCAAAATAAAATACCTAGTAGGTTCAATACTCGCAAAGATCAAGGAATATATCACAGATGCCTCATAGGACATTCAAGACTTACACATTTACACCTTTTAGTCAATGAACCGGCACCGGTATGCCAGAGTTGTCGGTGCCCCCTAACAATCAAACATATTTTATTAGATTGCAGCCACTTACAACGCTTTAGAAGACCTTTGTTTCAAGCTAATACCTTACAACATCTCTTTACCAGATATCCAACCCAGACAATTATAGATTTTTTATATGCTTCTGGTTTTTACTACCAAATATAGTTAATCAATCTTAACCTAGAGAGCCTCTACATAGCCCACTCAGGTGCTGATGAGGCGTTAAACAATAACTCACACACACACACACATTGCCATGGTCCCTGCCTGTCCTAATTAGCCCATCAGGTGCCGAAATACAGGACGTAAAGCCCTAATCCAACGTCCATAGAATAGCTCATAGGGAGTGTAGTCCTGATACATAGGTGTCATGTTGACCCCCCCATACTGGGAATTGTACTTCCTGTAACCAATCTCTGTTCCTGATTTAGGCAACCAAAGTAAGCAATCATGTCTGTATGGCTCCTATGGCCCTTTCGGCACAGCTGGAATGGTGAGCAAAAACTGGCACAAATTCGATTCTTATTCCCATCAAATTACAGCCTATTTCAAAACATCTCGAATTGTAAGCTGTATCCGCATCACATAGTATTACGGATGGATTTCCTACCCTGGCAATTATAGGGCGGGGGCCTAGCTCAGAGGTAGCACGCTCTGGGCTTCCAACCGCTTGGTCCAGGGTTCGATTCCCGATCGAGCCCAAGTTGGATGGCTGTTTCATCCTTCGTCTCATTGCCATGGTCTCTTCCTGTCCTAATTAGCCCAACTGATGCAGAAATACAGGACGTAAAGCCCTAATCACACACACACACATACATACACACACTCACACACACACACACCCTGGCAATTATACGCAGTAATGAATCCGTGACTTCCTGGCTGATGCGGGACTTGAGTGGTTCAGCAAACACAAACCTAGAGAAGTCAGCTATCACTAATAAGTACTTAAAGCCGTCACAGGATTGGGGAAGCACCTTTATATCCGTGTACCATACGTCCATGGCCTGCCGACTCCGGGGTACATAGTCTGGATCAAAATCAAAGTTATTCAGTCCGTCTGGTGGTCTTTGTTTTTGTAGGCATATTGGGCAATTGCTTACAAAAGTACTTATAGTACAGTAAAATTGCTTTTCGTAATATTGCATATAGCTTAGAACAGCCTATGTGGTGCTGACGAGGATCTAAATGTGCTCTAGAGACTACTTTAAAAGTATCTTCATCTGTAAACACCAGCCTCACCCACATGTCCTTCGTCTTGGCCCAGTAAGTGCACTAGCACACGACTAACCCAACGTGTTCTGCTTGAGTCAGAACTCACCGGCAGAGTCTCTGATCAGCAGGCAATAACCCCTGGTCTAGGAATCGATAAAAATTTCCCCATTCCAAAGATAACTGTTGATGGTGAATTAAGTCATCTTTATGCAGGGGCATCATAGGTTCCAAGTCACAGGCAGTTAGAATGTCAGTTATGTATGCATCAATACTGGTCTGACTAGGTATATGTACTATTTTAATTGAGCTTCTACACAAGTCAGACCAGATAATGTGTCCAGGTCGGATTTCGTCTATTGGAATGTGCTTTAGATCATCAAGTGAGACAATGAAGCGTCCTTCAGGGTCTATGTGAACTAGAGGCTTTCCATTGCCAAAGGCGCTGATCTGCTGCAGTCTCCAGAATAGACCGATACTGGGCCGCTCGCTCCTTGGCTATTTCCCCCAAAGGTGCATTTGCTCAAAAAGTAAACCATTCCAAAATTATGTTATACAGTTTTACCTCAGGGTAACTGACAAATGAATTTTATTATTACTGCTATAAATGTTGCTGATGCCATCCATTGTCCAATGGAAAAAAAGCAAAACCTACCTACACTTTACAGTTTGAAATCCTTCATAAATGCTTGGTAGGCAGCTTTTGGGGATTTTAGGGCTTTCTTGTATCTGTTGAGCCTACCATGGTGAAGGACCCTATCATGTAAAATAAAAGAAAGAGGTTAACACACTAATAGGTACCAAAGGCAGAGGATCTGTTGACCTGCCATTCTAATCATGGGTAGTAAAAAAGTATATAATTAAATTTACACTTGGCTGCCATTTCAAGCATGCACCTTTCTAAATACCCTTGGGAGTATACAGCCCATTAAACCGAATTACCTGCAGGGCTAAGCACTCAACAATAGCCATCATACCCTATAGGAAAGTACCCATGTATGCACATTGCACAAGCTGCTCCAGCTATCCAACACAGACAATTATTGATTTTTTACATGCTTCTGGTTTCTACTACCAACTATAGATAATCAATCTTACCCTAGAGAGCCTCTACATAGCCCACTCAGGTGCTGATGAGGTGTTAAACAATAACTCACACACACACACACACACACACCTGGTGGTAGAATGCTGGGTACGAGTTTGAGCGTGTCTAAGGTGAAAGGGTGCGCTTCCATGAATAGGTTCAGGAATCTCTCATCATGGCACAATCAATTCTTTTTCTTCCCTGGAACCATGACGAGAGGCATGACCAGTTTTGGGGGTGTTACTTCCCCTACCCGTCCCAGCAATTGTAGTGATCCATTCCTAAGCCTGTCTTCTAAGTGTGCTGCTATTTCGGGGGCATATGCAATGCAGGATGTGTGATTGGGTATCACAGTAGGGGGGCCCTCGAAGGTCCTGGGCCTCCACGCGGCGAGGGTGGAAACACTTGGGGTGAAGTCCTCTATCCCCAGTGGCTAAAACAGGACCGTGCGCATTGCACAAGCTGCTCCAGCTTTACAGGAGGGTGTGTCCCCTACCATACAGGGGAAACAAAAATGAATATGTCCGAAACGACAATTTCAGACCGGCTCGCACGTCCCCCGGGTGAACAAGGTGCGCGTCCCTCAGCGGTAAACCAGGCTGAGGTCGAAAAATTGGCTACTGGTTCCAGACAAAGTAAACGTTTCCGCTCATCTACAGATGATGCCAATCCAAGTACAACTTATGATGTTATATCTACGCCATGGCCTAAGTTTCTTGTTGTTACTGGCAGTGACGATGGGTTTTCCCGTCTCTCAGCCATAACAATTTGTCGAACGTTGAAAGAAAGTATTGGTTTCGTTGAAAATACGAGAAGGCTCAGGAGTTCATCCTTGCTGGTGCAGGTTACCCACAAGGACCAATCGTTAAAATTGCTGGAGCTGAGGGCCTTTGCGGGTACCCCTGTAAAGGTGGAGCCCCATCGGTTCTTCAACTCTTGCAAGGGGGTTGTGACATCTCATGAGAGCAGTCTCTGCTCTGATGAGGAACTGAGGGACTGGCTGGATGACTACAATGTCATCCACATTCATCGCCAGCCGCCCAGATATTCACGACAGCTTCTCACACTGACCTTTGATGGCACAGTTTTGCCTGACAAGGTCAGCATTGGGTTCGAGTGGTGTAGGGTACGTCCCTACATCCCGAACCCAAAACGATGTTATAATTGCCAGCGATTTGGCCATTTTAGCGGCTCCTGCCGCGCCAAAGCAACCTGCGCCAATTGTGGGTCACGGGAACACGTTCATTCCCGTGACTCACCATGTCAGAAACAGTCATATTGTGTTAATTGTGGAGGTGATGGGCCAGCCTATCACCGTGGCTGTCCCAAATGGCAGCTAGAGAAAGAGATCCTGAAGTTAAAGACCACCAAGGATATCTCCTTTCCCCAAGCACGCCGTATAGCTGAACAGGCTGCTGGGGCAAGTTATGCCTCAGTCCTGTCTCAGATGGCTGGACCTAGATCTCCTTCACCCAGATCATCGCCCAGGCGAAGGATTGACCTAGATCCTAATTATAATTATTCCAAGGCAGGGCAAAGCTTGCAGAAACATAAACCAGAATCTAAGACTTCACAGGCAGACGATCACCTCGCAAGAATAAAGCAGCATGCTATAGATGTCGGAAAAGGACATCTTGTAGCTCCATCGGTTAGTGCATCACAACTTAGTGTACCCTCACAGGGTGCACCTTCCGGCGTTGAGTCGGAAGAGATACACCAGCCGATGGAAGAGGAGGCAGGGACTACCACCATCCCTAGGCCTCAACGGGAGGGGGCAATTGATAAAAGATCAATTGTTCCCAAAAGACCCCCCCTCATCAGAAAAACACTAGAAAAATCTAGTGCACTGAGCTTCATAACACCACCATCTAAGCATGGTGGGGCCCTCAAAAAGATCTTAACACCAAAAGAGGCAGCGACTTTGAAGAAAAAGTGAATATTCATACAAATTCATACCATGCACTACAGATTTTACTATGATAATATTAAACTCTTTTAACTAATTCATGGACAGTATCATTCAGTGGAACTGTCGAGGTTTCAGAGCCAACTTCGATGAAATAGGTTGCATGGTCCAAGACTTAAACCCTAGTGTTTTCTGTCTACAGGAAACATTTCTGAAACCTCCAAATAGTTTTAAACTGAGAAACTATCATATGTATAATACATATGGCAATATTGCCCACGATAGAGCCACTGGTGGCTCATCAATTTTAGTTAAAAATGGCATCATTCATACCCATATTGCTCTTAACACTAACCTTCAGGCTACAGCAGTTCGTCTGAACCTGAATAAAACATTCACCATATGTTCCATATATATTCCTCCACCCTTTCACCTTACAGCCAGTGATTTGCATAACCTTTACAATCAACTGCCTGAACCGCGTCTTATCCTAGGAGATTTTAACAGCCATAACCAATTGTGGGGAAGCACTTCCCACAACAACAAAGGAAAAACCATTGAAGATTTTCTCAATGACCACACCCTTTGCTTGTTCAATGATGGTTCACCTACATATCTTCACCCAGGTCATGGAACATTTTCAGCGATAGACCTTAGTATATGTGATCCAGCGTTATTTCTGGAATTTGAATGGAGAGTATTAGAGGACACTCACGGCAGTGATCACTTTCCTATTGTCCTACAAAACGTAGAAGGTACAAGAGAAGTGGGTCAACTCCGATGGAAGTTGCATAAAGCGGATTGGACCTCCTTCGAAAAGCACTGCTTAGAAACAATTACTATGTCTCATTATAGGAATTGTAATAATCTCGTTGAAGATTTTACTGATGATATTACTGATATAGCCAATAAAACAATACCGATGACAAAAAATAATTCTAAACGTAGTGCAAGACCTTGGTTTGATGACGAAGTAAGAGAAGCTATTAAAAACCGTAAGAAAGCCCTCAGAATTTTTAAATCACAGCCGACCATCAACAATCTGAATAATTTTAAGTGCCTGAAAGCCAAAGCGCGTAGAATTGTCAGGCAAAAAAAACGTAGTTGCTGGAGAGACTATGTCTCCAGACTCACTGAAAGAACTCCTAGCAATAAAGTCTGGAAAATGATTAAGAAGATTGAAGGAAAGAACCTAGCTTCGCATGTAAGCATTCTAGAAGTGAATGGAGAACATCTCTCCTCACCAGAACAAATATCAAACGGGTTAGGAGAACAGTTTGCATACAACTCCTCATCGGAGAACTATACGAGAGAATTTCAATGTTATAAGGCTCAAGCTGAGAGATTAACCCTAAATATACAGTCTGATAACAGCGAAGATTATAACTCCTACATCACCTTAGAAAAACTTCAGAAGGTCATCTTAAAAGCGACTGACTCTGCAACAGGCCCTGATAATATACATTATCAAATCTTAAAACACCTACCTCAATCCTCTTTAAAAACATTACTGTATATCTTTAATCAAATTTGGGAGAAGGGATGTCTTCCATCCCTGTGGAAACAAGCCACGGTCATCCCAATTCCCAAGCCGGGGAAGGATCATAGTGATCCTATGAATTATCGACCAGTTGTCTATGTAAGACAATGGAGCGAATTGTTACTGATAGACTGGTTTGGTTCCTGGAGTCGAACCAGCTTATTACAGAGTTCCAATCTGGATTTCGCCGTCACAGGAGCACATTAGATCATTTAGTCAGACTGGAAACTTATGTTAGAGATGCTTTCATTAACAGAGAACACGTAGTAGCCATATTCTTTGACCTAGAAAAAGCTTATGACACTACATGGAAATATGGAATAATGAAAGATCTCCACGACTTAGGGCTTCGAGGTCGCCTTCCAGTTTTCATCGGATCCTTCCTACAGGATCGCTTCTTTAAGGTCCGAGTGGGATCAACGATGTCAAGCCCCTACTCTCAGGAGAATGGAGTCCCTCAGGGTAGTATTCTCTCGCCCACCCTCTTTAACGTCAAAATCAACAGTATAGTAAATTCCATCTCAGAAAATCTCATGTCGTCCCTATATGTTGACGATTTCCTCATTGCATATCGTTCCAGATATATGCCAACCATAGAACGACAACTGCAATTAAATTTGAATAGGATTCACAAATGGTCACTCGAAAATGGCTTCAAGTTCTCTAAACAGAAGACAGTTTGTCTGCCTTTCTATTACTTACGATCAAACCATCCAGATCCATCACTAATAATTGACAACTGTCAAATAAAAGTGGTGAATGAAACAAAATTTTTGGGTGTACTCTTTGACTCCAAATTGTCTTTCATTCCGCATATCAAAGCACTGAAAGCAAAGTGCCTGAAATCAATGAACCTCCTTAAAGTAGTGAGCAAATATAATTGGGGTGGGGACACAACGGTCCTCCTTCGTCTCTATCGAGCAATTACTCGTTCTCGACTTGATTATGGTTCTGTGGTATATGGCTCTGCCAGACCATCTTATCTAAAATGCCTGAATTCTGTACATCATCAAGGGTTGCGACTAAGCTTAAGAGCTTTTCGTACATCTCCTGTAGAGAGCTTATATGTACTGGCAGGGGAACCTCCACTTTCCCTTCGTCGTATCAAGTTATCCATGCAATACATACTAAAAGTAGCTTCAACTCCAACAAATCCAACATATGATGTAATATTTCATCCAAAATACATGCATCATTATGAATCTCGTTCAAACGCCATTCGACCACTGGGATTACGCATGAAATTCTATCTTGAGGCTGCAAAAATTGATACTACAATCATTGCCGAGACGGAAGTACCACCCATTCCGCCATGGATTCTCCCAGTCCCGAAAGTTATACTGGATTTGGCAGAGCTTAAGAAAAGCGAAACCAATCCGGTAGACTATCAAAACCTATTTTATAGTATAAGGTTTAAATACGAATCGTACAAATTTCTATACACAGATGGCTCAAAAATGGAAAGACGAGTAGGCTGTGCTGTCACTTCTTATAAAACCGTTATAGCTGAATGTCGTCTTCCAGACCACTGCTCAATATACACTGCAGAATTAACAGCTATTTACCTTGCCTTAAAGAACATCGAGGACTCAGAATCAGATCGTTATGTTATCTGTTCTGATTCCAAATCTGCTCTTCAAGCAATCCAAAATAAACAACTTGATAACCCTGGGATCTTAGATGTTCTTATTAAGTATTTCTATCTTCACGAATACAAAGACATAGTATTCTGCTGGATTCCTGGACACGCTGGCATTGAAGGGAATGAAAAAGCAGACCTGGCAGCAAAAAGGGCTCTTACAAAAGAGATAACTGATTTTACCATTCCATACACTGATTTTAAAATGACTATAAAATCTTTTATCATGTCTTGCTGGCAAAGACAATGGAATGAATGTAATAACAACAAGTTGCATTCAATCTTACCTTGCATTCAAAATAAAATACCGAGTAGGTTCAATACTCGCAAAGATCAAGGAATATATCACAGATGCCTCATAGGACATTCAAGACTTACACATTTGCACCTTTTAGTCAATGAACCGGCACCGGTATGCCAGAGTTGTCGGCGCCCCCTAACAATCAAACATATTTTATTAGATTGCATCCACTTACAACGCATTAGAAGACCTCTGTTTCAAGCTACTACCTTACAACATCTCTTTACTAGATATCCAACCCAGACAATTATTGATTTTTTATATGCTTCTGGTTTCTACTACCAAATATAGATAATCAATCTTAACCTAGAGAGCCTCTACATAGCCCACTCAGGTGCTGATGAGGCGTTAAACAATAACTCACACACACACACACACCTCATGGGTGGGTTTTTTTACTTGCCCCAGCACAGCCACCAGGTACAAGGCAACTCCAATTAAACACCTCATGTGATCGACACCCAGCTGGGATGTAGCTCATTAAGAGTGCTTGGGTTGGTGATCGAAACGTTGATCTTCAACAAAGCTGTCAAAGTGAGTTGTGTCTGTGTCTGCAGTGTCTAAGCTGAGGAATGTTCATGACACCACATACGAAGTAAATGTGTAACATGTTATATGTCCACAGGATTTTAGCATCTTATCTAACTGCTTCTGGTATTTTGGACTTTACATCTGCAATGCTGAGATAAATCATTTAATAAAACAAATCAGTCCAGTAAAGCAAAGTCTGGTCAGAACAGCAAGCTTACATACAGGTACACTGTTCACTCAGCTGTTAACATTGTCTTAAATTATCTGCAAGAAGGTTGATTAAATTTCCCAGAAGCAAGACCCCCACCTGTGGTATTTGTTTTGAGAATTCTTCCAATTGATCTTTCGCAGGATGAATTCCAAATCAGGATATTTAATATCGACAGATTAATTTAGAAGGAAAAAATATGAAGTTTTAACTCAGGTGAACCAAGAGAAATGAATACAAAGACTATTATTCAATGGACTTGCTGATAATAATCTATCGAAGTTAATTGTTCTTGATTAATTCAATTTCATACGGGAACTGTTGATTTCCTTTTTCTTGGTACATTATTTATCTGTTATTTTTCTCATAATATTCCCTGTGGAGATTTCACTCATTTTTATTGCGTAATGCCAACATGTTGCTGAAAAACAGTGCAATGATAATGATGTCATTAATCCTATATACCCCTTGCAGAGTATGAGATTACAATAAAACGGTAAGTACACAATTTAATGGTGCCACAGACATTCTCAAGTTTAACAATTACACTTAGATGACTTAGATCTGCCACAGAGTTGCTTTGATGCTTAGAATTGACTTAAATTGTCACAAAATATTGGCTAAGAGAAACAACATTCTCGTTAGTGACTTAAGATTAAATATAATGAATCCTTCGTCTCATTGCCATGGTCTCTGCCTGTCCTAATTAGCCCAACTGGTGCAGAAATAAAGGAAGAAATAAAGCCTAATCACACACACACACACACACACAAGTATAATGAAAATAGAAACATAATGTGTCATACAACCTTAGCTAAATTTGACAATTATTGTTGCTGCGGTGTTTTAATAACTCATACAGAACCACTGCCACAGAAGCTGGTCATGATAACCACAAGGCCTCAAAAAATAAATGCCAGAATTCAGTTGATTCCTATAAAACAAAGTACTACCAAATATAGATAATTAATCTTAACCTTGAGAGCCTCTACATAGCCCACTCAGGTGCTGATGAGGCATTAAACAATAACACACACACACACACTTAACACCAAAAGAGGCAGCGACTTTGAAGAAAAAGTGAATATTCATACAAATTCATACCATGCACTACAGATTTTACTATGATAATATTAAACTCTTTTAACTAATTCATGGACAGTATCATTCAGTGGAACTGTCGAGGTTTCAGAGCCAACTTCGATGAAATAGGTTGCATGGTCCAAGACTTAAACCCTAGTGTTTTCTGTCTACAGGAAACATTTCTGAAACCTCTAAATAGTTTTAAACTGAAAAACTATCATATGTATAATACATATGGCAATATTGCCCACGATAGAGCCACTGGTGGCTCATCAATTTTAGTTAAAAATGGCATCATTCATACCCATATTGCTCTTAACACTAACCTTCAGGCTACAGCAGTTCATCTGAACCTGAATAAAACATTCACCATATGTTCCTTATATATTCCTCCACCCTTTCACCTTACGCCCTCGAAGGTCCTGGGCCTTCACGCGGCGAGGGTGGAAACACTTGGGGTGAAGTCCTCTATCCCCAGTGGCTAAAACAGGACCGTGCACATTGCACAAGCTGCTCCAGCTTTACAGGAGGGTGTGTCCCCTACCATACAGGGGAAACAAAAATGAATATGTCCGAATCGACAATTTCAGACCGGCTCGCACGTCCCCCGGGTGAACAAGGTGCGCGTCCCTCAGCGGTAAACCAGGCTGAGGTCGAAAAATTGGCTACTGGTTCCAGACTTGGTAAACGTTTGCGTCCATCATTAGATGACGCAAATCAAAACTCTCAATCTGCCTCTCTATCTCAGACATGGCCCAAGTTTCTTGTAATTACTGGCTGTGATGATGGGTTTTCCCGTCTCTCAGCCATTACAATTTGCAGGACCTTGAAAGAAAACGTAGGCTATATTGAAAATACAAGGAGATTAAAGAATTCTTCCTTGCTGGTGCAGGTTGCACACAAGGACCAATCTTTGAAGTTGCTGGAGTGGAAGGCTTTTGCGGGTGCCCCTATTAAGGTGGAGCCCCATCGGTTTTTCAACTCCTGCAAGGGCGTTATAACATCGCACGAGAGCAGTCTCTGCTCTGATGAGGAACTGAGGGACTGGCTGGATGACTACAATGTCATCCACATTCATCGCCAGCCGCCCAGATATTCACGACAGCTTCTCACACTGACCTTTGATGGCACAGTTTTGCCTGACAAGGTCAGCATTGGGTTCGAGTGGTGTAGGGTACGTCCCTACATCCCGAACCCAAAACGATGTTATAATTGCCAGCGATTTGGCCATTTTAGCGGCTCCTGCCGCGCCAAAGCAACCTGCGCCAATTGTGGGTCACGGGAACACGTTCATTCCCGTGACTCACCATGTCAGAAACAGTCATATTGTGTTAATTGTGGAGGTGATGGGCCAGCCTATCACCGTGGCTGTCCAAAATGGCAGCTAGAGAAAGAGATCCTGAAGTTAAAGACCACCAAGGATATCTCCTTTCCCCAAGCACGCCGTATAGCTGAACAGGCTGCTGGGGCAAGCTATGCCTCAGTCCTGTCTCAGATGGCTGGACCTAGATCTCCTTCACCCAGATCATCGCCCAGGCGAAGGATTGACCTGGATCCTAATTATAATTATTCCAAGGCAGGGCAAAGCTTGCAGAAACATAAACCTGAATCTAAGACTTCACAGGCAGACGATCACCTCGCAAGAATAAAGCAGCATGCTATAGATGTCGGAAAAGGACATCTTGTAGCTCCATCGGTTAGTGCGTCACAACTTAGTGTACCCTCACAGGGTGCACCTTCCGGCGTTGAGTCGGAAGAGATACACCAGCCGATGGAAGAGGAGGCAGGGACTACCACCATCCCTAGGCCTCAACGGGAGGGGGCAATTGATAAAAGATCAATTGTTCCCAAAAGACCCCCCCTCATCAGAAAAACACTAGAAAAATCTAGTGCACTGAGCTTCATAACACCACCATCTAAGCATGGTGGGGCCCTCAAAAAGATCTTAACACCAAAAGAGGCAGCGACTTTGAAGAAAAAGTGAATATTCATACAAATTCATACCATGCACTACAGATTTTACTATGATAATATTAAACTCTTTTAACTAATTCATGGACAGTATCATTCAGTGGAACTGTCGAGGTTTCAGAGCCAACTTCGATGAAATAGGTTGCATGGTCCAAGACTTAAACCCTAGTGTTTTCTGTCTACAGGAAACATTTCTGAAACCTCCAAATAGTTTTAAACTGAGAAACTATCATATGTATAATACATATGGCAATATTGCCCACGATAGAGCCACTGGTGGCTCATCAATTTTAGTTAAAAATGGCATCATTCATACCCATATTGCTCTTAACACTAACCTTCAGGCTACAGCAGTTCGTCTGAACCTGAATAAAACATTCACCATATGTTCCATATATATTCCTCCACCCTTTCACCTTACAGCCAGTGATTTGCATAACCTTTACAATCAACTGCCTGAACCGCGTCTTATCCTAGGAGATTTTAACAGCCATAACCAATTGTGGGGAAGCACTTCCCACAACAACAAAGGAAAAACCATTGAAGATTTTCTCAATGACCACACCCTTTGCTTGTTCAATGATGGTTCACCTACATATCTTCACCCAGGTCATGGAACATTTTCAGCGATAGACCTTAGTATATGTGATCCAGCGTTATTTCTGGAATTTGAATGGAGAGTATTAGAGGACACTCACGGCAGTGATCACTTTCCTATTGTCCTACAAAACGTAGAAGGTACAAGAGAAGTGGGTCAACTCCGATGGAAGTTGCATAAAGCGGATTGGACCTCCTTCGAAAAGCACTGCTTAGAAACAATTACTATGTCTCATTATAGGAATTGTAATAATCTCGTTGAAGATTTTACTGATGATATTACTGATATAGCCAATAAAACAATACCGATGACAAAAAATAATTCTAAACGTAGTGCAAGACCTTGGTTTGATGACGAAGTAAGAGAAGCTATTAAAAACCGTAAGAAAGCCCTCAGAATTTTTAAATCACAGCCGACCATCAACAATCTGAATAATTTTAAGTGCCTGAAAGCCAAAGCGCGTAGAATTGTCAGGCAAAAAAAACGTAGTTGCTGGAGAGACTATGTCTCCAGACTCACTGAAAGAACTCCTAGCAATAAAGTCTGGAAAATGATTAAGAAGATTGAAGGAAAGAACCTAGCTTCGCATGTAAGCATTCTAGAAGTGAATGGAGAACATCTCTCCTCACCAGAACAAATATCAAACGGGTTAGGAGAACAGTTTGCATACAACTCCTCATCGGAGAACTATACGAGAGAATTTCAATGTTATAAGGCTCAAGCTGAGAGATTAACCCTAAATATACAGTCTGATAACAGCGAAGATTATAACTCCTACATCACCTTAGAAGAACTTCAGAAGGTCATCTTAAAAGCGACTGACTCTGCAACAGGCCCTGATAATATACATTATCAAATCTTAAAACACCTACCTCAATCCTCTTCAAAAACATTACTGTATATCTTTAATCAAATTTGGGAGAAGGGATGTCTTCCATCCCTGTGGAAACAAGCCACGGTCATCCCAATTCCCAAGCCGGGGAAGGATCATAGTGATCCTATGAATTATCGACCAATAGCCTTAACCAGTTGTCTATGTAAGACAATGGAGCGAATTGTTACTGATAGACTGGTTTGGTTCCTGGAGTCGAACCAGCTTATTACAGAGTTCCAATCTGGATTTCGCCGTCACAGGAGCACCTTAGATCATTTAGTCAGACTGGAAACTTATGTTAGAGATGCTTTCATTAACAGAGAACACGTAGTAGCCATATTCTTTGACCTAGAAAAAGCTTATGACACTACATGGAAATATGGAATAATGAAAGATCTCCACGACTTAGGGCTTCGAGGTCGCCTTCCAGTTTTCATCGGATCCTTCCTACAGGATCGCTTCTTTAAGGTCCGAGTGGGATCAACGATGTCAAGCCCCTACTCTCAGGAGAATGGAGTCCCTCAGGGTAGTATTCTCTCGCCCACCCTCTTTAACGTCAAAATCAACAGTATAGTAAATTCCATCTCAGAAAATCTCATGTCGTCCCTATATGTTGACGATTTCCTCATTGCATATCGTTCCAGATATATGCCAACCATAGAACGACAACTGCAATTAAATTTGAATAGGATTCACAAATGGTCACTCGAAAATGGCTTCAAGTTCTCTAAACAGAAGACAGTTTGTCTGCCTTTCTATTATTTACGATCAAACCATCCAGATCCATCACTAATAATTGACAACTGTCAAATAAAAGTGGTGAATGAAACAAAATTTTTGGGTGTACTCTTTGACTCCAAATTGTCTTTCATTCCGCATATCAAAGCACTGAAAGCAAAGTGCCTGAAATCAATGAACCTCCTTAAAGTAGTGAGCAAATATAATTGGGGTGGGGACACAACGGTCCTCCTTCGTCTCTATCGAGCAATTACTCGTTCTCGACTTGATTATGGTTCTGTGGTATATGGCTCCGCCAGACCATCTTATCTAAAATGCCTGAATTCTGTACATCATCAAGGGTTGCGACTAAGCTTAAGAGCTTTTCGTACATCTCCTGTAGAGAGCTTATATGTACTGGCAGGGGAACCTCCACTTTCCCTTCGTCGTATCAAGTTATCCATGCAATACATACTAAAAGTAGCTTCAACTCCAACAAATCCAACATATGATGTTATATTTCATCCAAAATACATGCATCATTATGAATCTCGTTCAAACGCCATTCGACCACTGGGATTACGCATGAAATTCTACCTTGAGGCTGCAAAAATTGATACTACAATCATTGCCGAGACGGAAGTACCACCCATTCCGCCATGGATTCTCCCAGTCCCGAAAGTTATACTGGATTTGGCAGAGCTTAAGAAAAGCGAAACCAATCCAGTAGACTATCAAAACCTATTTTATAGTATAAGGTTTAAATACGAATCGTACAAATTTCTATACACAGATGGCTCAAAAATGGAAAGACGAATAGGCTGTGCAGTCACTTCTTATAAAACCGTTATAGCTGAATGTCGTCTTCCAGACCACTGCTCAATATACACTGCAGAATTAACAGCTATTTACCTTGCCTTAAAGAACATCGAGGACTCAGAATCAGATCGTTATGTTATCTGTACTGATTCCAAATCTGCTCTTCAAGCAATCCAAAATAAACAACTTGATAACCCTGGGATCTTAGATGTTCTTATTAAGTATTTCTATCTTCACGAATACAAAGACATAGTATTCTGCTGGATTCCTGGACACGCTGGCATTGAAGGGAATGAAAAAGCAGACCTGGCAGCAAAAAGGGCTCTTACAAAAGAGATAACTGATTTTACCATTCCATACACTGATTTTAAAATGACTATAAAATCTTTTATCATGTCTTGCTGGCAAAGACAATGGAATGAATGTAATAACAACAAGTTGCATTCAATCTTACCTTGCATTCAAAATAAAATACCGAGTAGGTTCAATACTCGCAAAGATCAAGGAATATATCACAGATGCCTCATAGGACATTCAAGACTTACACATTTACACCTTTTAGTCAATGAACCGGCACCGGTATGCCAGAGTTGTCGGCGCCCCCTAACAATCAAACATATTTTATTAGATTGCATCCACTTACAACGCATTAGAAGACCTCTGTTTCAAGCTACTACCTTACAACATCTCTTTACTAGATATCCAACCCAGACAATTATTGATTTTTTATATGCTTCTGGTTTCTACTACCAAATATAGATAATCAATCTTAACCTAGAGAGCCTCTACATAGCCCACTCAGGTGCTGATGAGGCGTTAAACAATAACTCACACACACACACACACCATTCCATACACTGATTTTAAAATGACTATAAAATCTTTTATCATGTCTTGCTGGCAAAGACAATGGAATGAATGTAATAACAACAAGCTGCATTCAATCTTACCTTGCATTCAAAATAAAATACCGAGTAGGTTCAATACTCGCAAAGATCAAGGAATATATCACAGATGCCTCATAGGACATTCAAGACTTACACATTTACACCTTTTAGTCAATGAACCGGCACCGGTATGCCAGAGTTGTCGGTGCCCCCTAACAATCAAACATATTTTATTAGATTGCAGCCACTTACAACGCTTTAGAAGACCTTTGTTTCAAGCTAATACCTTACAACATCTCTTTACCAGATATCCAACCCAGACAATTATTGATTTTTTATATGCTTCTGGTTTCTACTACCAAATATAGTTAATCAATCTTAACCTAGAGAGCCTCTACATAGCCCACTCAGGTGCTGATGAGGCGTTAAACAATAACTCACACACACACACACACATGGAAATATGGAATAATGAAAGATCTCCACGACTTAGGGCTTCGAGGTCGCCTTCCAGTTTTCATCGGATCCTTCCTACAGGATCGCTTCTTTAAGGTCCGAGTGGGATCAACGATGTCAAGCCCCTACTCTCAGGAGAATGGAGTCCCTCAGGGTAGTATTCTCTCGCCCACCCTCTTTAACGTCAAAATCAACAGTATAGTAAATTCCATCTCAGAAAATCTCATGTCGTCCCTATATGTTGACGATTTCCTCATTGCATATCGTTCCAGATATATGCCAACCATAGAACGACAACTGCAATTAAATTTGAATAGGATTCACAAATGGTCACTCGAAAATGGCTTCAAGTTCTCTAAACAGAAGACAGTTTGTCTGCCTTTCTATTACTTACGATCAAACCATCCAGATCCATCACTAATAATTGACAACTGTCAAATAAAAGTGGTTAATGAAACAAAATTTTTGGGTGTACTCTTTGACTCCAAATTGTCTTTCATTCCGCATATCAAAGCACTGAAAGCAAAGTGCCTGAAATCAATGAACCTCTTTAAAGTAGTGAGCAAATATAATTGGGGTGGGGACACAACGGTCCTCCTTCGTCTCTATCGAGCAATTACTCGTTCTCGACTTGATTATGGTTCTGTGGTATATGGCTCCGCCAGACCATCTTATCTAAAATGCCTGAATTCTGTACATCATCAAGGGTTGCGACTAAGCTTAAGAGCTTTTCGTACATCTCCTGTAGAGAGCTTATATGTACTGGCAGGGGAACCTCCACTTTCCCTTCGTCGTATCAAGTTATCCATGCAATACATACTAAAAGTAGCTTCAACTCCAACAAATCCAACATATGATGTAATATTTCATCCAAAATACATGCATCATTATGAATCTCGTTCAAACGCCATTCGACCACTGGGATTACGCATGAAATTCTATCTTGAGGCTGCAAAAATTGATACTACAATCATTGCCGAGACGGAAGTACCACCCATTCCGCCATGGATTCTCCCAGTCCCGAAAGTTATACTGGATTTGGCAGAGCTTAGGAAAAGCGAAACCAATCCGGTAGACTATCAAAACCTATTTTATAGTATAAGGTTTAAATACGAATCGTACAAATTTCTATACACAGATGGCTCAAAAATGGAAAGACGAGTAGGCTGTGCTGTCACTTCTTATAAAACCGTTATAGCAGAATGTCGTCTTCCAGACCACTGCTCAATATATACTGCAGAATTAACAGCTATTTACCTTGCCTTAAAGAACATCGAGGACTCAGAATCAGATCGTTATGTTATCTGTTCTGATTCCAAATCTGCTCTTCAAGCAATCCAAAATAAACAACTTGATAACCCTGGGATCTTAGATGTTCTGATTAAGTATTTCTATCTTCACGAATACAAAGACATAGTATTCTGCTGGATTCCTGGACACGCTGGCATTGAAGGGAATGAAAAAGCAGACCTGGCAGCAAAAAGGGCTCTTACAAAAGAGATAACTGATTTTACCATTCCATACACTGATTTTAAAATGACTATAAAATCTTTTATCATGTCTTGCTGGCAAAGACAATGGAATGAATGTAATAACAACAAGTTGCATTCAATCTTACCTTGCATTCAAAATAAAATACCGAGTAGGTTCAATACTCGCAAAGATCAAGGAATATATCACAGATGCCTCATAGGACATTCAAGACTTACACATTTACACCTTTTAGTCAATGAACCGGCACCGGTATGCCAGAGTTGTCGGCGCCCCCTAACAATCAAACATATTTTATTAGATTGCATCCACTTACAACGCATTAGAAGACCTCTGTTTCAAGCTACTACCTTACAACATCTCTTTACTAGATATCTGCTGTCACTTCTTATAAAACCGTTATAGCTGAATGTCGTCTTCCAGACCACTGCTCAATATACACTGCAGAATTAACAGCTATTTACCTTGCCTTAAAGAACATCGAGGACTCAGAATCAGATCGTTATGTTATCTGTTCTGATTCCAAATCTGCTCTTCAAGCAATCCAAAATAAACAACTTGATAACCCTGGGATCTTAGATGTTCTTATTAAGTATTTCTATCTTCACGAATACAAAGACATAGTATTCTGCTGGATTCCTGGACACGCTGGCATTGAAGGGAATGAAAAAGCAGACCTGGCAGCAAAAAGGGCTCTTACAAAAGAGATAACTGATTTTACCATTCCATACACTGATTTTAAAATGACTATAAAATCTTTTATCATGTCTTGCTGGCAAAGACAATGGAATGAATGTAATAACAACAAGTTGCATTCAATCTTACCTTGCATTCAAAATAAAATACCGAGTAGGTTCAATACTCGCAAAGATCAAGGAATATATCACAGATGCCTCATAGGACATTCAAGACTTACACATTTACACCTTTTAGTCAATGAACCGGCACCGGTATGCCAGAGTTGTCGGCGCTCCCTAACAATCAAACATATTTTATTAGATTGCATCCACTTACAACGCATTAGAAGACCTCTGTTTCAAGCTACTACCTTACAACATCTCTTTACTAGATATCCAACCCAGACAATTATTGATTTTTTATATGCTTCTGGTTTCTACTACCAAATATAGATAATCAATCTTAACCTAGAGAGCCTCTACATAGCCCACTCAGGTGCTGATGAGGCGTTAAACAATAACTCACACACACACTTTACTAGATATCCAACCCAGACAATTATTGATTTTTTATATGCTTCTGGTTTCTACTACCAAATATAGATAATCAATCTTAACCTAGAGAGCCTCTACATAGCCCACTCAGGTGCTGATGAGGCGTTAAACAATAACTCACACACACACACTCTTTGACTCCAAATTGTCTTTCATTCCGCATATCAAAGCACTGAAAGCCAAGTGCCTGAAATCAATGAACCTCCTTAAAGTAGTGAGCAAATATAATTGGGGTGGGGACACAACGGTCCTCCTTCGTCTCTATCGAGCAATTACTCGTTCTCGACTTGATTATGGTTCTGTGGTATATGGCTCCGCCAGACCATCTTATCTAAAATGCCTGAATTCTGTACATCATCAAGGGTTGCGACTAAGCTTAAGAGCTTTTCGTACATCTCCTGTAGAGAGCTTATATGTACTGGCAGGGGAACCTCCACTTTCCCTTCGTCGTATCAAGTTATCCATGCAATACATACTAAAAGTAGCTTCAACTCCAACAAATCCAACATATGATGTAATATTTCATCCAAAATACATGCATCATTATGAATCTCGTTCAAACGCCATTCGACCACTGGGATTACGCATGAAATTCTATCTTGAGGCTGCAAAAATTGATACTACAATCATTGCCGAGACGGAAGTACCACCCATTCCGCCATGGATTCTCCCAGTCCCGAAAGTTATCCTGGATTTGGCAGAGCTTAAGAAAAGCGAAACCAATCCGGTAGACTATCAAAACCTATTTTATAGTATAAGGTTTAAATACGAATCGTACAAATTTCTATACACAGATGGCTCAAAAATGGAAAGACGAGTAGGCTGTGCAGTCACTTCTTATAAAACCGTTATAGCTGAATGTCGTCTTCCAGACCACTGCTCAATATACACTGCAGAATTAACAGCTATTTACCTTGCCTTAAAGAACATCGAGGACTCAGAATCAGATCGTTATGTTATCTGTTCTGATTCAAAATCTGCTCTTCAAGCAATCCAAAATAAACAACTTGATAACCCTGGGATCTTAGATGTTCTGATTAAGTATTTCTATCTTCACGAATACAAAGACATAGTATTCTGCTGGATTCCTGGACACGCTGGCATTGAAGGGAATGAAAAAGCAGACCTGGCAGCAAAAAGGGCTCTTACAAAAGAGATAACTGATTTTACCATTCCATACACTGATTTTAAAATGACTATAAAATCTTTTATCATGTCTTGCTGGCAAAGACAATGGAATGAATGTAATAACAACAAGTTGCATTCAATCTTACCTTGCATTCAAAATAAAATACCTAGTAGGTTCAATACTCGCAAAGATCAAGGAATATATCACAGATGCCTCATAGGACATTCAAGACTTACACATTTACACCTTTTAGTCAATGAACCGGCACCGGTATGCCAGAGTTGTCGGTGCCCCCTAACAATCAAACATATTTTATTAGATTGCAGCCACTTACAACGCTTTAGAAGACCTTTGTTTCAAGCTAATACCTTACAACATCTCTTTACCAGATATCCAACCCAGACAATTATAGATTTTTTATATGCTTCTGGTTTTTACTACCAAATATAGTTGCCCTCGAAGGTCCTGGGCCTCCACGCGGCGAGGGTGGAAACACTTGGGGTGAAGTCCTCTATCCCCAGTGGCTAAAACAGGACCGTGCGCATTGCACAAGCTGCTCCAGCTTTACAGGAGGGTGTGTCCCCTACCATACAGGGGAAACAAAAATGAATATGTCCGAATCGACAATTTCAGACCGGCTCGCACGTCCCCCGGGTGAACAAGGTGCGCGTCCCTCAGCGGTAAACCAGGCTGAGGTCGAAAAATTGGCTACTGGTTCCAGACTTGGTAAACGTTTGCGTCCATCATTAGATGACGCAAATCAAAACTCTCAATCTGCCTCTCTATCTCAGACATGGCCCAAGTTTCTTGTAATTACTGGCTGTGATGATGGGTTTTCCCGTCTCTCAGCCATTACAATTTGCAGGACCTTGAAAGAAAACGTAGGCTATATTGAAAATACAAGGAGATTAAAGAATTCTTCCTTGCTGGTGCAGGTTGCACACAAGGACCAATCTTTGAAGTTGCTGGAGTGGAAGGCTTTTGCGGGTGCCCCTATTAAGGTGGAGCCCCATCGGTTTTTCAACTCCTGCAAGGGCGTTATAACATCGCACGAGAGCAGTCTCTGCTCTGATGAGGAACTGAGGGACTGGCTGGATGACTACAATGTCATCCACATTCATCGCCAGCCGCCCAGATATTCACGACAGCTTCTCACACTGACCTTTGATGGCACAGTTTTGCCTGACAAGGTCAGCATTGGGTTCGAGTGGTGTAGGGTACGTCCCTACATCCCGAACCCAAAACGATGTTATAATTGCCAGCGATTTGGCCATTTTAGCGGCTCCTGCCGCGCCAAAGCAACCTGCGCCAATTGTGGGTCACGGGAACACGTTCATTCCCGTGACTCACCATGTCAGAAACAGTCATATTGTGTTAATTGTGGAGGTGATGGGCCAGCCTATCACCGTGGCTGTCCAAAATGGCAGCTAGAGAAAGAGATCCTGAAGTTAAAGACCACCAAGGATATCTCCTTTCCCCAAGCACGCCGTATAGCTGAACAGGCTGCTGGGGCAAGCTATGCCTCAGTCCTGTCTCAGATGGCTGGACCTAGATCTCCTTCACCCAGATCATCGCCCAGGCGAAGGATTGACCTAGATCCTAATTATAATTATTCCAAGGCAGGGCAAAGCTTGCAGAAACATAAACCTGAATCTAAGACTTCACAGGCAGACGATCACCTCGCAAGAATAAAGCAGCATGCTATAGATGTCGGAAAAGGACATCTTGTAGCTCCATCGGTTAGTGCGTCACAACTTAGTGTACCCTCACAGGGTGCACCTTCCGGCGTTGAGTCGGAAGAGATACACCAGCCGATGGAAGAGGAGGCAGGGACTACCACCATCCCTAGGCCTCAACGGGAGGGGGCAATTGATAAAAGATCAATTGTTCCCAAAAGACCCCCCCTCATCAGAAAAACACTAGAAAAATCTAGTGCACTGAGCTTCATAACACCACCATCTAAGCATGGTGGGGCCCTCAAAAAGATCTTAACACCAAAAGAGGCAGCGACTTTGAAGAAAAAGTGAATATTCATACAAATTCATACCATGCACTACAGATTTTACTATGATAATATTAAACTCTTTTAACTAATTCATGGACAGTATCATTCAGTGGAACTGTCGAGGTTTCAGAGCCAACTTCGATGAAATAGGTTGCATGGTCCAAGACTTAAACCCTAGTGTTTTCTGTCTACAGGAAACATTTCTGAAACCTCCAAATAGTTTTAAACTGAGAAACTATCATATGTATAATACATATGGCAATATTGCCCACGATAGAGCCACTGGTGGCTCATCAATTTTAGTTAAAAATGGCATCATTCATACCCATATTGCTCTTAACACTAACCTTCAGGCTACAGCAGTTCGTCTGAACCTGAATAAAACATTCACCATATGTTCCATATATATTCCTCCACCCTTTCACCTTACAGCCAGTGATTTGCATAACCTTTACAATCAACTGCCTGAACCGCGTCTTATCCTAGGAGATTTTAACAGCCATAACCAATTGTGGGGAAGCACTTCCCACAACAACAAAGGAAAAACCATTGAAGATTTTCTCAATGACCACACCCTTTGCTTGTTCAATGATGGTTCACCTACATATCTTCACCCAGGTCATGGATCATTTTCAGCGATAGACCTTAGTATATGTGATCCAGCGTTATTTCTGGAATTTGAATGGAGAGTATTAGAGGACACTCACGGCAGTGATCACTTTCCTATTGTCCTACAAAACGTAGAAGGTACAAGAGAAGTGGGTCAACTCCGATGGAAGTTGCATAAAGCGGATTGGACCTCCTTCGAAAAGCACTGCTTAGAAACAATTACTATGTCTCATTATAGGAATAGTAATAATCTCGTTGAAGATTTTACTGATGATATTACTGATATAGCCAATAAAACTATACCGATGACAAAAAATAATTCTAAACGTAGTGCAAGACCTTGGTTTGATGACGAAGTAAGAGAAGCTATTAAAAACCGTAAGAAAGCCCTCAGAATTTTTAAATCACAGCCGACCATCAACAATCTGAATAATTTTAAGTGCCTGAAAGCCAAAGCGCGTAGAATTGTCAGGCAAAAAAAACGTAGTTGCTGGAGAGACTATGTCTCCAGACTCACTGAAAGAACTCCTAGCAATAAAGTCTGGAAAATGATTAAGAAGATTGAAGGAAAGAACCTAGCTTCGCATGTAAGCATTCTAGAAGTGAATGGAGAACATCTCTCCTCACCAGAACAAATATCAAACGGGTTAGGAGAACAGTTTGCATACAACTCCTCATCGGAGAACTATACGAGAGAATTTCAATGTTATAAGGCTCAAGCTGAGAGATTAACCCTAAATATACAGTCTGATAACAGCGAAGATTATAACTCCTACATCACCTTAGAAGAACTTCAGAAGGTCATCTTAAAAGCGACTGACTCTGCAACAGGCCCTGATAATATACATTATCAAATCTTAAAACACCTACCTCAATCCTCTTTAAAAACATTACTGTATATCTTTAATCAAATTTGGGAGAAGGGATGTCTTCCATCCCTGTGGAAACAAGCCACGGTCATCCCAATTCCCAAGCCGGGGAAGGATCATAGTGATCCTATGAATTATCGACCAATAGCCTTAACCAGTTGTCTATGTAAGACAATGGAGCGAATTGTTACTGATAGACTGGTTTGGTTCCTGGAGTCGAACCAGCTTATTACAGAGTTCCAATCTGGATTTCGCCGTCACAGGAGCACATTAGATCATTTAGTCAGACTGGAAACTTATGTTAGAGATGCTTTCATTAACAGAGAACACGTAGTAGCCATATTCTTTGACCTAGAAAAAGCTTATGACACTACATGGAAATATGGAATAATGAAAGATCTCCACGACTTAGGGCTTCGAGGTCGCCTTCCAGTTTTCATCGGATCCTTCCTACAGGATCGCTTCTTTAAGGTCCGAGTGGGATCAACGATGTCAAGCCCCTACTCTCAGGAGAATGGAGTCCCTCAGGGTAGTATTCTCTCGCCCACCCTCTTTAACGTCAAAATCAACAGTATAGTAAATTCCATCTCAGAAAATCTCATGTCGTCCCTATATGTTGACGATTTCCTCATTGCATATCGTTCCAGATATATGCCAACCATAGAACGACAACTGCAATTAAATTTGAATAGGATTCACAAATGGTCACTCGAAAATGGCTTCAAGTTCTCTAAACAGAAGACAGTTTGTCTGCCTTTCTATTACTTACGATCAAACCATCCAGATCCATCACTAATAATTGACAACTGTCAAATAAAAGTGGTGAATGAAACAAAATTTTTGGGTGTACTCTTTGACTCCAAATTGTCTTTCATTCCGCATATCAAAGCACTGAAAGCAAAGTGCCTGAAATCAATGAACCTCCTTAAAGTAGTGAGCAAATATAATTGGGGTGGGGACACAACGGTCCTCCTTCGTCTCTATCGAGCAATTACTCGTTCTCGACTTGATTATGGTTCTGTGGTATATGGCTCCGCCAGACCATCTTATCTAAAATGCCTGAATTCTGTACATCATCAAGGGTTGCGACTAAGCTTAAGAGCTTTTCGTACATCTCCTGTAGAGAGCTTATATGTACTGGCAGGGGAACCTCCACTTTCCCTTCGTCGTATCAAGTTATCCATGCAATACATACTAAAGGTAGCTTCAACTCCAACAAATCCAACATATGATGTGATATTTCATCCAAAATACATGCATCATTATGAATCTCGTTCAAACGCCATTCGACCACTGGGATTACGCATGAAATTCTATCTTGAGGCTGCAAAAATTGATACTACAATCATTGCCGAGACGGAAGTACCACCCATTCCGCCATGGATTCTCCCAGTCCCGAAAGTTATACTGGATTTGGCAGAGCTTAAGAAAAGCGAAACCAATCCGGTAGACTATCAAAACCTATTTTATAGTATAAGGTTTAAATACGAATCGTACAAATTTCTATACACAGATGGCTCAAAAATGGAAAGACGAGTAGGCTGTGCTGTCACTTCTTATAAAACCGTTATAGCTGAATGTCGTCTTCCAGACCACTGCTCAATATACACTGCAGAATTAACAGCTATTTACCTTGCCTTAAAGAACATCGAGGACTCAGAATCAGATCGTTATGTTATCTGTTCTGATTCAAAATCTGCTCTTCAAGCAATCCAAAATAAACAACTTGATAACCCTGGGATCTTAGATGTTCTTATTAAGTATTTCTATCTTCACGAATACAAAGACATAGTATTCTGCTGGATTCCTGGACACGCTGGCATTGAAGGGAATGAAAAAGCAGACCTGGCAGCAAAAAGGGCTCTTACAAAAGAGATAACTGATTTTACCATTCCATACACTGATTTTAAAATGACTATAAAATCTTTTATCATGTCTTGCTGGCAAAGACAATGGAATGAATGTAATAACAACAAGTTGCATTCAATCTTACCTTGCAGTCAAAATAAAATACCGAGTAGGTTCAATACTCGCAAAGATCAAGGAATATATCACAGATGCCTCATAGGACATTCAAGACTTACACATTTACACCTTTTAGTCAATGAACCGGAACCGGTATGCCAGAGTTGTCGGTGCCCCCTAACAATCAAACATATTTTATTAGATTGCAGCCACTTACAACGCTTTAGAAGACCTTTGTTTCAAGCTAATACCTTACAACATCTCTTTACCAGATATCCAACCCAGACAATTATAGATTTTTTATATACTTCTGGTTTCTACTACCAAATATAGTTAATCAATCTTAACCTAGAGAGCCTCTACATAGCCCACTCAGGTGCTGATGAGGCGTTAAACAATAACTCACACACACACACTCTGGTTTCTACTACCAAATATAGATAATCAATCTTAACCTAGAGAGCCTCTACATAGCCCACTCAGGTGCTGATGAGGCGTTAAACAATAACTCACACACACACACACTAGATATCCAACCCAGACAATTATTGATTTTTTATATGCTTCTGGTTTCTACTACCAAATATAGATAATCAATCTTAACCTAGAGAGCCTCTACATAGCCCACTCAGGTGCTGATGAGGCGTTAAACAATAACTCACACACACACACACCTTGAACATTGATCTGACCATACCCCAAGGTCGAATGTTATACAATATTTTGAATGATTTATTTTGTTAAACTACCATCTCCATCTAATTTCTAAATGTACTTGCCTTTTATTCTTGGTACAATGAAGATAACCAGTGGAAGACAATGATGGGCACATTGTAGCATAGCCTGTAACAGAATGAATAAATAGAATCCTGACTTCAAATTGTCGTCATTAGTACAATACTTAGTATTTTAAAATATTTCAAGAAAAACTTGGCAGTATGCAGCAAACAACCTCAGCAAATGCAAAATTTGCATCGAAATTATTGTCAAAGCTTATGCATGAATGTCCACTGACAAACCAGATAATTGCCTTCATCATATGATTTAATGTGCAGTGAATATTATAAAATTATTGAACAGTGGCGAGTGCAATATCAGTTTTTATGGAACGGAGACAACCGATATTGCATAAGCGAAGCTGAATGCCATATCGGTTGTTGAGGTACCATAAAAACTGATATTGCACGAGACACTGTGCAGTAATTGTTATATTATATGGCCCTTAATTTTTTTAGGAGTAAAAAGGAACACATATTATATCCTAGTGCATGGGTATTATCATGGAGCCAGGCGGCTCCATGGTATTATCCTAGATTTTCATTGAATTTGAGTGAGAAATGGTTGAGAACAAAAATCTGAAATACAACATTATTTTTTTTCTGCTATTTTTCTATCATCTGATCCTGTAAGCGGCCTGCAAGCAACCTATGCTGAATTCCACGCCTATCTGGCAATGTTGCGAAATTAGTTAGTCTGCCATCTATATATCAAAATTGCATATTTAATTTGATCAGTAGCGTCAAGAGTTCTGCTCTGAAAACGAAATTTGTATAACTATTATTGCGCTAACTTTCTTGAGATCGATGGGTAGAAAAATGTGGTCTTGACCAAGTTGCTGTACCCTATCTTGGTATGACAGGCTGCGATCTGTGTAGTCAGTGGAGGTGCTAGGTAGGAGTGAGATTAATGTCAAACTTGGAGGAGATGACGAAGGCGATGCTAAAGGTGATGCTAAGGGTGAAGCCAAAGGTGAGGACAAAGGCGAGGCCAAACTGGTTTCGTCCTGGATGACTGTATTTCTTGATGGGCTGTTCGCTCTTTCGAGCATTGGAGTTTCTTCCAAGATGCTTGTCATGCTCCGATCTGTAAGTAAAACATATGAAAATAGTAAACTTTTGTTGGGGACCCAAAAGGGAGAAACTGGTTCAACATGGGAGCTTTTAATTTATTCTAATTGACTGTACTTGTAACACGGAGGCAATGTGCATAGCGCATTCATGCATGTACTGTCCAGCATGTACAGTTAGTTTCATTAAATGGCCTGTGTAACGCACAGTTATAGGATGAATGCTTTTATTCTGTGCTCGATATTTATAGGTACATCTAAAAGAAGGAAACAAAAGAAAAAAGTTATACACCAATAAATAAAAAAATTGAGCATTAATATGATTAATTATAGATTAATTATAGAGAAAAGGTCAGTCATAACATTTACATAGCTACAAGGCAATTAATGTAATACCAGTATAATTAAAATGATTGGAATATAGATTTTGTAGGTAAACACTCACAACAATGTGAAGCATCCTAAACAGTGCACAAAGCCATGGACATTAACTTCTGGTGACAATGCTTGATCTAAACAAACAATAAATACACTTGTATAAACAATATGTCTAAATAATCATTACCAAATTTAACAATACAAGTGAATGAATAATTTAAGATAGGCAAAAGACCATGAACATACCTCATGTAGATCGACTATTTGTGATATTAGAGCTCTGAGCCTCTGACTGATTCGGGCGAGGGCCTAGCTCAGAGGTAGCGCTCTGGGCTTCCAACCGCTGGGTCCCGGGTTCGATCCCCGGTCGAGCCTAAGTTGGATGGCTGTTTCATCCTTTGTCTCCTTGCCATGGTCTCTGCCGGTCCTAATTAACACAACTGGTGCAGAAATACAGGACGTTAAGCCCTAATCACACGCACACACACACCTACATAAATAGATACATACATACATGTATTACATAGATTTACATGTATTTTAAAAATGGAAGTTATTTAACATACCATCATCTTCTTGATCACCATCTTCTGATGGGAGGTCTTTACTATCATTGCTGTCACTGAGCCCCGCATTGTCGCTTTCCTCTTCACTGGCAGCTTTAGCCTCTACATAGCCCACTCAGGTGCTGATGAGGCATTAAACAATAACACTACTACTACTACTCTTCACTGGCAGATTCACTACTGTCGGCATTATAATCTAATAAAACAATGAGCATTATATATGATCAACACATATGAAGTAAAGGTGTAACATTTTGCCTGACTTTCTACAGAGATTGAATGAATCTATTGAATAACAACTTACATTTAAATAATTAGTATATTCAATGATTCTTGAATTGCAGTTGAATATAACAGCAGGTAAGTGACAGGGGATTCTGGAGCTCAGCTACACCTAGACCATTGCAATTGCTTAGTCATGACAATATAGCATGGTTTATTCCCTTTTTTATTCCATTAGTAAATGTATGTGAAGTAAATATCAGATTGAGGTTTAGGGAGTGAAAGCAGTATAATTGAGATATTTCAAAACCAAATGCATGTAGCTATAATTGCTTTTAAGATCTGGGGGTGTGGGGAATTTTCAAAGTTTACCTCCTTACCATAATGCCATATTATTTATGGCTATAAAACCCACATGGGTACAACCACACTATCCTAGACATATCATGTCAAATTTGCAAGCATGTAGGTGCAATAGTGTAACAGTTCCGCTATGGAAAAATAGAAAATTATATATACTTAGTTTTTCATGATTTCCTTAAACATAGCAGAGACTAGAGATGAGCTCCGACCAAGAATTTATGCCCCAAACGCCCCGCATCATAATGCCATAGCCCACAGCCTGCTCTCACTGAATTGATTTTATTTCTCTTAAGTATGCCGAACTTATGATTAGTTAAGACTCTTTTCTTCAATCAGGCCCATTGTTTGGGTAAATACAAATCATTGCTGTGACCACTTGCTTCTGCTAAATCCTTATTTAATTAGACAACGCCTATATGTAAAATGAAACTTAACATTAATTGCGGGGATGGCCTCAGCTGAAATTCATCCAAATGAAAATGATAGTAGGCAATTATGGTGAATAACATAGCTAAGTGTCATTTAGAATGTAGCTAACTCACCATGGTCTTGTTCGATTATATAAATACTCCGTTTTGGAGGGGCTATGTTTCGTAATAACTCGTATCCATAAGGGTCCGGAACACGACAAAATGAAGAATTTCCTCGCTGCCCTGCCTTTAGAATACAATCTCTCTGAAGACAAAAAATGTACAGAAGTAAAAAAATAAGCAGTATAGGCCTATTCCCACATTATTATTAATATATTTTGATTATAACTATGTTTTATGTGTTAAGACAGTCTTTTGTAAAATTTGGACCAATAGATTGTAATTTATATATCAGTAGTGTTAAGAGGTCTGATCCGGAAAGGATAGGGTCCCCTTGGTGCAATTTGTTTCATAATGATACAATATTTAAAAATAAGACCACTACACATTTACATGTGAAGTAATAATATTTTTTATCACGCATCCAGGGTGGGGGCCTAGCTCAGAAGTAGCGCTCTGGGCTTCCAACCGCTGGGTCCCGGGTTCAATTCCCGGTCGAGCCTAAGTTGGATGGCTGTTTCATCCTTCGTCTCATTGCCATGGTCTCTGCCTGTCCTAATTAGCCCAACTGGTGCATAAATACAGGACGTAAAGCCCTAATCCACACACACACATCACGCATCCACCCATAAAGCTAGGCTCGAGATCGTTGACCTCAAGCAACTGCCTAGGTTGTAATGTCATCACTGTTTGTCTTTATTGAATTATTTTTCCCTTGTAACATTAATAAGTTAACCTTGACTTTTTCAGCTTTAATACAATGCAATTTCTTAACCACAGTTAGTTAACCCACTTTTTCCACTAACACTTTATCGCAATGTGGATACACTGAAGTTCTCATTGCCATGGTCTCTGCCTGTCCTAATTAGCCCAACTGGTGCAGAAATACAGCACATAAAGCCCTAATCACACACACACACGCACGCACACACACACACACACACACACACACACACACACACACACACACACACACGATACACTGAAGTAAATAGCATCATCAATAAACTAAAGTTACACTAAATATGCTCTCAGGGTCTTGTGTCCACTGTTTATAGTTAATACAGGATAATACCACCCAAGCCATCATAATACCATAGGTTGGCTATAAAGATGTAATTAGACCTGGCAGCAAAAAGGGCTCTTACAAAAGAGATAACTGATTAAACTATTCCATACACTGATTTTAAAATGACTATAAAATCTTTTTTTATTTCTTGCTGGCAAAGACTATGGAATGAATGTAATAACAATAAGTTTCTTTCAATTTTACCTTGCAATCAAAATAAAATACCAAGCAGGTTAAATACTCACAAAAATCAAGGAATATATCACAGATGCCTTATAGGACATTCAAGACTTACGCATTCGCATCTTCTAGACAATGAACCGGCACCAGTATTCCAGAGTTGTCAATCAAACATTTTATTAGAATGCATCCACTTACAATGACTCTGGGTTACCAACCGCTGGGTCCCGGGTTCGATTCCCGGTTGAGCCTAAGTTGGATGGCTGTTCCATCCTTCATCTCATTGCCATGGTCCCTACCTGTCCTAATTAGCCCAACTGGTGCAGAAATACAGGACGTAAAGCCCTAATCACCCACCCACCCACCACTTACAATGCATAAGAAGACCTTTGTTTCAAGCTAATACCTTACAAAATCTCTTTGCAAGATATCCAACGCAGACAATTATTGATTTTTTACATGCTTCTGGTTTCTACCACCAAATATAGATAATTAATCTTAACCTAGAGAGCCTCTACATAGCCCACTCAGGTGCTGATGAGGCGTTAAATAATAACTCACACACACACACACACATGTCTTGCTGGCAAAGACAATGGAATGAATGTAATAACAAGTTTCATTCAATCTTACCTTGCATTCAAAATAAAATACCTAGTAGGTTCAATACTCGCAAAGATCAAGGAAAATATCACAGATGCCTCATAGGACATTCAAGACTTACACATTTTAACCTTTTAGTCAATGAACCGGCACCGGTATGCCAGAGTTGTCGGCGCCCCCTAACAATCAAACATATTTTATTAGATTGCATCCACTTACAACGCATTAGAAGACCTCTGTTTCAAGCTACTACCTTACAACATCTCTTTACTAGATATCCAACCCAGACAATTATTGATTTTTTATATGCTTCTGGTTTCTACTACCAAATATAGATAATCAATCTTAACCTAGAGAGCCTCTACATAGCCCACTCAGGTGCTGATGAGGCGTTAAACAATAACTCACACACACACACATAGCCCACTCAGGTGCTGATGAGGCGTTAAACAATAACTCACACACACACACACATTTGCTCTATTTTCTTTTTTTTTACATCATTTCCACATTAAAACAGTGTAGAGCTGGGGGACTCCTCCAAGATGATCTGGTCATCGCTGCTGAGGGCCCCCCCCCCCATTACATTATAATTATTTAAATTATTTGTAAACAGATTGTGCTCATGGTGCCGCATGAATCCACACTCTCAGTGATAAATGTTATTTAATGAGATTTAATAGAACTTAAATTCAATAAGAAAAAGTCACTAATTTGAGGAATTAAATGATAAAAAGATAAATAAAAATAAAATAATGATAATAATAAAAATAATTATAACAATAATAATTTTAAAAAGAAGATATATATAATAAATAAATAAATCAAGTATTACATACATAGCAGTCTGATCTATTGCATATTGATGAATAACTATTTACAAATTTAATTTTAATAAAGGTTTTAAAGGAACATCTTACAACATCTCTTTACTAGATATCCAACCCAGACAATTACTGATTTTTTATATGCTTCTGGTTTCTACTACCAAATATAGATAATCAATCTTAACCTAGAGAGCCTCTACATAGCCCACTCAGGTGCTGATGAGGCGTTAAACAATAACACACACACACGCACACATATCCATACCATAGTCAGACGTAAATGACCTCATAGGTTAAAATCTCCTTAACTTTAGCTACCCATACCCTATCTAACATGGTCTGAATTTCGAACCCAGTATCCTGTGACAGCCCAGTGCGCTACTAATGGCATCAGACAGTTGCAAGTCAAAAAGTAAGGTAGTTTATGATAGCATTAGTTAAAAGTAATGGTAGTGGCTACTTACATAACCCAGTTCTTTTTTTTTTCAAGAAACCAAGAACAAAAGTATACAAAATACTTATGAGAACCCATTGAGACCCACATTAAGGCATCAGATGCTGCTAGCATGTGGGCCATATCTAGATCATCCCCTGTTTCCATAGGTGTGAATATCAGTTATGGCATATTTTGGGAAGTAAATAAAATATTTTGAATCCTGAAGTTCGTCAAAGTGGACAAATTTCCAGATGTTGAACTCTGGTCAGTATGGGCATTGTATTTGGTCTAGGATATACATTCCATTGCTTTTTTCTTTTGTAATTTTTTAAATGTGTAACATAATATATAAGTGTCATGGTAGTCCAGGGTCTGTCAACAGTCTAGGATATAAAAGTCTGTGGGTGCATCAAGCCGCCAAGCTAGAGTATCAGCATTAGCGGTGTCTGCCATTTTAATTCCCCTGTATTTACATAGTCTACCCTGGGACCGCTGCATTAATAACAGGCCCCTGTTGCTGTCAAATGGAGCTGTGGGATCATAAAAGGTCTCTATGCAGACAGGCTGTGTTTTATTATATTGTTATAAATGGGATGGCTAACCAAGTGGTTTGTATGTGAGATTTATGACAGTAGCTGGGTGCATGGGTTCAAAGCCCACTCCTTGCCCTGTTCTGTTTATGAGCCACATCTCAGTCCCTGTCCTATCACATGTTAGTGGCTGTGGGTGCATGGGTCAAAGCCCACTCCCTGCACTGTTTATGAGCCACATCTCAGTCCCCATCACATGGGATGTACTCATCATCATTTCATCCATGGTAGTGACTGTGGGTGCATGGGTTCAAAGCCAACTCCCTGTACTGTTCATGAACCGCATCTCAGGCCCTGTTCATTCACATGGATGTGCTCATAATCTCATTTATGCAGATTGCTTGTAGCTCATGATTTCCTGTGGTAAAAGCTGATGTATGCCAAGGTTTAAACCAATTAGCAAGCAAACTATTCAAATTTGTAAGAGCAATTATTGTTATATGCTTCTGGTTTCTACTACCAAATATAGTTAATCAATCTTAACCTAGAGAGCCTCTACATAGCCCACTCAGGTGCTGATGAGTGAGGCGTTAAACAATAACTCACACAGACACACACAAGAGCAATTATTGTATTCATATTGTTGTATTATGCTTGGTTTAGAATTTAGACAATATCACCATTAGAAACTTAGGTATTAATTATGAAGTTCAAATGTATTTTGCTGATGGTTACACAAAATGAGTGAGACAGGAAAGACCATCTAATTAGAGCAGTTTTTTTTCCCCTAAACCGAAGGTCTCAATAGCAAGGTCAATGAACACATCGTAAATATTTGTAGCCAAAATGTCTTGATAATGAAGTTATGCTCTATTTTCTAATTGTAACATTTCTGATTTAACATCAACACACATTTAAGTGAATAATTCCCATACTGCCTATGCGCGATGCAAAGAGAAGATAATATTATGTTTTGTGGACCTATTAATTTAGGATACTCCCATGTCATTCAAAAGCCACATGATGGCTCTATACAAACCAAGCAAGCATTTGTTTAGCTAGCACAGGACATTTGCTGTGCCATATTGCAGATGGCCAAAGCATTGTAGGGCTCTATTGCATTATAGCATTGGAGTATTGCAAGGATGCATTGTGAAACCATATTTATTGCATTTATTCTCGGTGTATTGGGAGTTGAGGCAGTACAATTAGGTAGGTACATTTCAGATTTATGTGTGCTTATATCTGATGAAAGATTACTCAATTACTTTTAGATTTACATGCAAATGCATAGTGTAATTTCAGCAACTTAGCTAAAGATGGCATCAAATTCTCCAGTGCAGAAGTGCAAAATGTTCTGATGTGACATTAAAATTATGAATAGTGATCTATCTAACACTGTTTTACTACAATTTGACCTGCATTTAATGAGCTATGTACAGTGCTAAAAGTTCACCCAAAAACGACTATAGTATAAGTTGTATAGCATAGATGAACCATGTATGATAAATGATAGGGGCCATGAAATGTTTCAGTAATGACAGGCTCTGTTATGGATTTGTTGTTCTAATAACTGAAATTACATAAGAAAAATACAGTGGAATTCAACCACCTATTTTTTTAAGAGCATCTTATCAATAAGATCGGGTGAGGCCTAGCTCGGTGGTAGCGCACTGGGTTTCCATCCACTCTGTCCCGGGTTGGATTACGGGTCGGCCAACAGGCAATGATGCGTGTTTAATCAAAGGGAGACAGTCAGTCTCTGCCATTAATTCCTTTGTTCACTTCGTTTGAATAGCAATTATGATGAACCATTGTTCTGCATGATATTTAACCAGTACAATTTTTACGTATCCTGAAATATTTAATTGCAATTAATCCAGCTATTGATATGAACTATGTTATTAAACTAAGAAACAATTGCAATATTGCTAATAAGAGCTAAGTTGAATTCTGTAGATCTAAATAGATAAATAGATAGATGTTTAAGATTTTAAATAGATTTTAAATAGATGTTAAATTATATTAAATGTATGGCCGCATATTAACCAAGATCCTGCAAAAAATTCACTATCGCACTGTAAAACAAATTAAAAAAATAATTTTAACAATTTCTTTTTAAATGCCAATAGTTGTTTTTAACCACATAGGCCTACATGTATGTATTTCAGCAAATAACTGCCTAGGCATGAATAAATATGAATATTTGACCTATGCTAAATTTATTAAGTGATAAAGGGATTAAGATTAACATGAAATTAAGATAACATAAGTGATTTATTAAATTTGACTTTCGGGCCCTTTGGCATACATGCTAAATAGGGACCAACATAAATACTGCATCACCACAATGTTAACGACACTGGATAGGTTAAAAGGAAACTGTTTATACTAAATGGGACCCAATAGATATATAGATAGATATTGATTGATGTATAGACAGATGAGAGAAACCACTTGGTGGCTATGATTAGAACACTAGGTGTCGCCACGGATGTTAGTTCTGGAAACGGCCGCTAGGGGCGCCGCCAAATTCGGTAATCCAAATCCCGCGCTAGTCAGAACGTCTGCTTCAGGAACCAACTGTTTATTAACGATTGTCCATTGTATAACATTGATTTTTTTACATTTGCCAATGTTTACACTTTTCTGGTGATATATGTAAGCCGACTAGTAGCTATAGAAGTGGACAGAAGCAGCTGGCTTTAGCATGTTAAGATCACAGTCAGGTACAGGTCGCTACAGCCGTCTTGAGTCGACTGTTTTTTATGAAACTAACTGTATATGCTAGTGTGGAAGTCTAAATTGCATGGTCCAACTTTGAACCCAGTCTTGACACCTATCAGTGTCTATGCTGGGACAAGTAAGAGACCCCACCCATGGGGTAAATGTGTAACATGGCCTAGACTGCCAAGCCTTATCTCATCATTACGTCCGCTTTATAAGCTGAATAAGCTTCAGACCCAGTAGCATTGTGACATATACCTAGTATTATGTGAATGGCCTTTTTAATGGCAGTTCCCTTCAAATGCCAGAAGTGCTTACACTGATTGAGCAGTGTAGCTTAGTTGCTCATGTCAATGCACAGCTCAGTATCATTACATGTCAATTGTCATTTACACAAAGTTGCGTGACATGATAGGCGCATATTGACAACTGCAACATATCTGCTTGGCATTAGACCATCGTGTTCCATATTGTTGTAACCGCATATGCATCACACTGATTAAACCATAATAAGGGACCTTTTTTAATACAAAGGTTGACCCTGCTGCTATTATAAATTTACTAAAGGCTATCAATATTGTAAAAAACAAATCAGAAAATTGAAATTTTCATTCTATATAATCCATATTTTGACCTTTTAGCGATTGGTCATCATCAGGAAATGAATGGATGAGTCACTCATTTAACAACAAGATTATGCAACTGGAATCATTAAACAGTAACAGAACAAAATAGAAGAAAACAATGTATTATGGATCAGATAATAAGTTTTAAGTAATATGACATTTTAGTTGGAGTTTTAGCTATCTATCTGAATAATAGCAGCTCTTTGGAGGCTTTTAGGCCATGATTTAATATTAGCCATTCCCTCCTTATTGCCTATCTCTCCCTTAAAAGTAAAACAGCTATCAATATTTTCCACAAGATCTAAGTCTCTCTTCCATATTCTTTATGTTTCTACTACTACTACGACTACTACTACTACTACTAGGCGGGGGCCTAGCTCAGAGGTAGCGCTCTGGGCTTCCAACTGCTGGGTCCCGGGTTCCATTCCCGGCCGTGCCTAAGTTGGATGGCTGTTTCATCCTTCGTCTCATTGCCAAGGTCTCTGCCTGTCCTAATTAGCCCAACTGGTGCAGAAATACAGGACGTAAAGCCCTAATCACTCACTCACTCACTCACTACTACTACTACTACTTTCCAACCGCTGGGTCCCGGGTTCGATTCCCGGTCGAGCCTTAGTTGGATGGCTGTTTCATCCTTCGTCTCATTGCCATGGTCTCTGCCTGTCCTAATTAGCACAACTGGTGCAGAAATACAGGACGTAAAGCCCTATTCACACACTACTAGCTCTCTATTTGGTTCACAGGAATTTCAATGCCTCAATGCTACTGGGTCAGAAACTTAGCTTATATGAACAGCCGCCAGAGGCAGACATAATGATGAGATGATAAGGATTGAAGTCCACACTATGTTGCACATTTACTTCATGGATTGGGTTGTTTTTTACTTGTCTCAGCTGAGACCCTGAGTACAAGGCACCTCTTATTAAACTTCTCATGGAATCGACATCCAGCTGGGATGTAGATTGTGCCCAGGCAGGGGATTAACCCATTTTTGTTGTTTCCAAGTCTATGAAATTGACTGTATATATATTTGTGTAAATTAGACTACAGCGGGGTTCATTTTCAATATAATTTTACTTTATTTTGGCAGAAGACTGTCCCTATGCATGGGCTCAAGTGGACAACTCGTGTTTCCGGTTGTTGGAGAGTGAAGAACGATACTACCGATCGGTTTATGAAGCTCGACAAGCCTGTTTAAAAGTCGGAGGAGATCTTGCAGCCCCCACTTCGAAAGAAATTCTGCTTTGGCTGTATGATTTCATGAGAAATATCTCCATTAGGGTGAGATAATATTTTAGTGACAGTGGGTTGGGCAGGTGGAATAGAGTATAATATTCAAAGCAAACTATAACAGAATATGGTATTACAGCACATGATGGTAGTCAAAAAAGAAAATACGTAATGTTATTATACCTTCATGCTTTTTTTTAATAGAATACAATGCAATGTAGTACAGAATATACCTTTTTACTGAAAACCTCAAAATTTGACCCTCCATTCTCTTTTCTTATAATTTTACTAATTTGCTGTTCGGAAGAGTATTCCCAAATGATTCAATAAACACAACTTTCTAATAAAATAACCGAAATACATTAAACTGTAAGATGTCAAATAAACACCTCAACACACCTTGTTGAGGTGTTTATAATGCACTAAACATACTGGAACTTGGAAAAATTTTGCATCAAATTAATCATAATCTTGTGTGCCAACTTCTCTAGCAAATACGAGTGCAGCATTATGCTGCAGCCACCTTGTGAAATTATCTAAAAGCTTCCTGAAAAAGCCACTATAGAATGCTACCGCCCAAAAAATAATGATCTAGAAATTGACAGGTTATTTAAAATTGACAGCTTTTGACATATCATTATGTATTGAAGGACACCAGTTTAGCTAGTGTGGACCAATTTCGTGACACTGTTTTGCTTTTCAGTGAGGTTCACTCATTTATACACGGCACAGTATGTTATAATGTATTAGTAATAAATGTACATGAAACTCAATATAAAATGTGTAGGCAGGGACAGTAAGATATTAGGTTTATTTAAATTGTCCCAAATTTCTGTCTCCCTCATTGGTGTTCGCTTTGTACACTTAGTATTCTCCTGTACACTTGCTAGCCGTACTTATATATCCATACCATAGTCAGACGTTAATGACCTTAAAGGTTAAAAGGTTGACTTCAACTACCCTAAACCCTGTTTATATTTATTCAATATGCAATTCCGTTCATGTTTGATACTCTAAATTCAGATTGTCGTCTAAAAAACAAACTTACTGTTATTTTATTTATTGATTAGCATACTCGCCCAGAAAAAGTCTACGTTGGAGTGGATGATGTGGAAAATGAAGGAACATTTGTCTACACCAAAAACAAACTTCCTGTAAACTTCACAGATTGGGGCAGAGGTAAATATGTTGTTTCATTAAATCTTCTACACATGTGGACATCAGAGAAACATGGTCCATGTATCTGATGACATTGTGTTTAGGGATGGCTGTTTATCATGTAATACCAAGTATCCTATGGACTTCATAAAAAAACATGTAGAAAAACATGTATGGAATCAGTATGAACTGTAATACAATTCAGTGTTTATTTGACGAAAATCGGACTAATATTAGGGGAGCAGCAGCCTTTTAAAGTATATACAACCCCCCTCCACTGCTAAATATCATTCGACCAGTGACTCGCCGGGTTCTACGGGTGACTCGCCGACTTTCCCGTCGTTATATTTCAAAATTAGACCAGACAACGTACACGTCCAGTTTAACTGGTTGAAGCCGTCGAGTTACTCGTAGAAGCCGTCGAGTTCCTCATAGAACCCGTTGAGTAACTCCTGGAAGCCGTCGAGTCTCTCGTGGAATTCGTCCACTAATTGGCCGTAACCCATCGAGTCACCCGTAGAACCCCCTTGAGTCACCCGTAGAACCCCCTCGAGTCAACCGTAGAACCCTTTTTGCCACCAGAATCCGTCTCCAAAAGGGTTCACTACGGCAAAACCGGCTATGAGACCTAGGCTTTAGCAATCCTGATGTTAATGACATGTGTAAGAGTAAAGACTTGCTTTTTCAGTAACTAAAAAGTGGGCATGATGAGTCATGTTACTATGTGTCCAATGTTACCTTAGTGACTCATAACTGTGATCACATCAAGATGATGACACATCATGGGCCAGAAACACCTGTTGCATGGCCTATCTGGCTTTCTTACGCCAGGAGGCAGGCTGATTTGCCCACTGCTGACATGGATCAGTGAATCTAGGACGTTCATTCAACTCATCAAGTACTCAGCTGATCAAGTGCATTATATACGGTTATAAAAACATCTTCAGACCTAGTGTCACTGATGACTCATCATGCACACATTTTACTCCCTAAAGCTGGAAGAATATTCTTCACTCTTACACATTTCACTGTAACACATCGTTAATCGCTAAAGCTGGAATATTCTTCACTCTTACACATTTCACTGTAACACATCGTTAATCGCTAAAGCTGGAATATTCTTCACTCTTACACATTTCACTGTAACACATCGTTAATCGCTAAAGCTGGAATATTCTTCACTCTTACACATTTCAATGTAACACATTGTTAATCGCTACCTACTGCTATAACAAGAAGAAATGAATATCAATAATTATTATCACTCTGCAAGGCTGTTACCTAGTAAGTAGCAAAATTTTGAGAGCGGCTGTGGAGCCTATCAAAGTTGGCAGTGGGCCAATATTGAATAGCTGCCCGGACATTAATACATCATTATGTAACAATAGTGATGACGTCACAAGGCCCATTGTTAAATCATTGAAACAATTGTGATGACATAATAACACTATTGTAAATCGTGTACTATGCTGTTTGAGTGGCCCTAGCTTGATGTCCAGCAGCCCTTGCTCTGCTCGTGCTTCTTTGCTAGCCCTTGGGCTGCAGGACATCAGCTCGGGCCACTCAAACAGCATAGCTACCTCTGAAATAGTGTTATTGTTATAGTAAATTTAATAAGTATTGAAGTATTTTAAATATGAGCATCACAGAACTGGTGATAGTACAGTACACACTGTGTCATCACCTATAAGCTAGGCGACCTAATTACGGACATTCTTTGCTAGTTTACCTAGTTAGACAAAATGATTGGTTAAACTATGTAGCTGATAGGGTGAGTATAGACTTAAGAAATCTTCTCTAAAAAAATACAAGAGAAATGGATTCATATATTTTGAGTCCAGGCAATTTTTATGAATTGCCTGCTTGTCAGAACAAGAATTGCACATTCAAATTAATATGAACATCTAATTATTCTGTTATTTCATTGTTAGACCTTAAGTACCATATAGACTATAAGAGAAATTGATTAATTTACTTTAGATGAGTAAACAAGGAAAACATGTACATAATTAGGCTGGGCTGAGGTGACGACACAGTGTACATGCTTGATGGTTGCTTGGCAATGCTGGCCCAGTATTGGCCCCCAGTAATAACAATAAAATATAAATTTATTGCCATTTTTCCTTCAGTTTTCTAAAACTAGTTATCTTCAGATGAACCAAATAATTGGGAGTCAGGCAATGAAGATTGTGTTTTGATTGAATCGGATGACAAAAATTGGCGCGACAATGGATTAACGTCTTGGAAGGACTACCCGTGCTGCCGCCCAGTGGATGTTTCTGAAGTATTATGCCAGAAAGGTTATGATTCATTTTAGTTTTTTCATGTATACGATCTTGCAAGAGACACTGACACTATTATTAAACAAACCAAAATAGTATGTCATACCTGAAATAAACTTGACTTTCTTAATTATTTGATACTTGACTATCCTCGGATACCTTAATTTCTGACTTAGTAACTATTGCGATAGATATAGTCATTCCATATTAACGTTTTTGAGTGATGCCACAGAGCCAGCTTTGACAGCTACACATCAGTCACACTATCTTTAAATGAGACTATCAGAGCAGAGACTTAGCTGAGTGGTAGCACAATAGTCTGCCAACCACTGGGTCCTGGGTTCGAATTCAGCCCATGTCTGAAGGTTCCTTCAGTATTCGTCTCATTGCCTTAGTGCCTGCCTGTCCTGATCAGCGCTATCTGGTGCAAAAAATATAGGACGTGAAGCCCGTCTCACCTCAACCCATCTTTGAATGAGAATTTTCTAAATGGTCTGACTAAATATGAATGTATGGTCAAAGTGTCAATCAGTATCTTGAACTGATACATTCTTTTTGCATGTTGAATTTTAAAACTTATAGTCCATAAGTCATTTTCCAGTTCTCTTGGCACTCTTGACGTTATTCACCCTTTGGTGGTTAAAACGTTAATCTCAACATACTACAACTATTTATTTTTGATGAAAAAGTTTCAGTTTATATATAGATGTTCTCTATTATTGCAGATTTCGATAAACCGGCGCAATACAAGAAAGCGGACGACCTCCTCATCGAACATTGTTTTAAAAGTAATATTTTTTTTTCTGTGACTTTTGGTTGTGTTGGTAAACCATGTTCCTAGCATTCCAATGATCACTCAGAAACACTTGAATTTCGCAAAAAATATTCCACTACCTTTGATGTGTAAGTGCGGGGGCCTAGCTCAGAGATAGCGCTCTGGGCTTCCAACCGCTGGGTCCCAGGTACGATTCCTGGTCGAGCCTAAGTTGGATGGCTGTTTCATCCATCATCTCATGCCATGGTCTCTGCCTGTCCTAATTAGCCCAACTGGTGCAGAAATACAGGATGTAAAGTCCTAATCACACACACACCTTTGATGTGTAAACAAATGCCAAAGCTTGCCATATTTTAACTTGTCTTCTGGATGTTAACAAATGTTATGTGTGTGTGTGATTTGGGCTATGTAACAAATGTCATATCTTGCCATTTGGTAACACTATTATGCATATCAGAATTTTCAGATGTAACCGATAGTATGATGTAGCAAAATGTCATGCTTCCGTGGCTCAGCCTCTATAGATTTAAGTACTATGTTGTTAAATTAAATAATAGGCTTTAATCCTAATTAGGTAAACTATATAGCCCTAGTTTGAAACTACACAAAATGACAGACACACTGCAACAGCTGTTTATCTTGAGGTCAGCAAAATCACTGAAGCATGTAAATCTGTGATGTTTAATGACTAATGTTTCAACTCACAGTTTCACGGTTTTATGCAATTAGCAGTAACTTTGTATTATACCACTGTTTGCCTTTTTCATCCAATCAGAGGCCAAGATTCCAGGGGAATAAATTGCATATACCTGGTCACACTTGACTGGCTACAAGCTGTAGTAAAACAATGAAACAAAACACAACAATCAAATGAACATCTTATATAATAAGCAAACAAAAGTCTTCAGGGGAGAACGTCATAAGCAAGTGATAAAACAAAAATTGCAACAACATTAAAACTTAGAAAACTGAACTGAGTCATCTTATAACATTTATTAATAAATGCCATTACTTACAGGACACACCGCACCCTTGCAACTGAAAATTCACAAACATTGTTAATGCCATGGCAAAACTTCAAATTAAGGAAATCAAGCATTACTGCAGCTTTCTAAATTCAAATTCAAATATGATTTTCTTTCCATTTCTTGTAATAACAATTTTGTCAACACATTCAGGGACAGTGATTTCAAGAACATTCTGCCCTGCTGGAACACTAGCAGCACAGTCAACTTCATCTTCAACAGCAGTACATGTGGCAGGCGTTTTAGGGGCAGGAGGAGTGTTTATGGGATTGGGCGGCAAATTTGCTTTCTTTAAATTATGTCATTACCATATTTTCTTTTTCTAAACAGTCTAAATAACACAAAATAATGCCAGCCAATAATCCCATTTACGAAAATCTGAGTTGTAGACCATGTCTGGGCATAAACTGGGTATTTGAAAGCTAGAATCTGCGAGGGTTTCCACCCTATTCTCTCACCACAAACGCCAAGCTTCATATGTCCTAACTGCAGATTCAGTGCTTTTCCGTGTATTAACAGGTATCCTATCCAACAATGAATCAGCAAATGCATTTTCAGTTTTGATATCCTCATCATATCTGCTGCTCCTATTGGCCTGGAAAAGTGACTGAGTTGGAATATTTTCAGCAACTGTGTTACTCCCAAATCAAATGATGCTTCATTTAATGATTGTTCTTCCAGGAAATCATTAAATATCCAAAAACCTACTATTCAGCTGGTCACTCATTTTGAAATCAGTGAAATGCTGCTTTAAGATTAAAGGTAAAGGAGTCACTGTCTCAGTTGTTAAGTGTCTAAAGCTATGACAAACAACTACAAACAAACCAAGTGGCATAAGTTAGATAATGACCTTGTTTTCGTGAATATGCAATTAATCCTCGGCTAAAGCCTCGGATAAATTGCATATTCACTCAAAAGCGGTCATTATCTATCACTTATCATCATACTATTGTGTATTTACAATGCTAACAACTGTTGTTCATATGTGTTATTGTGAGTTTATTTATGTTGACATTTTCTTGTTTTTTTTCACAGCTTAAATATTTTACAGCCAATATTCATAGAGATGAATACTAATCTCTTGGACATGGAAGCTAGACTCCAGAGGTTGTTTCCAGCTCAATGAATTTGGCTGTAATATACCATGTGTAAAATTGTATAATACTCCACTTTGACTGTTTTCCTATTGTTCTGAGCAGGATATAACCAACAAAATGTTAGTTGACTCCCTCCTGAGTGCAAACTGAATTTTTCTTGCATTGTATAAATTAGTTATATCTCGAATAGGAGGGAGTTAACTAAAACATTTGTTGCTTATATTCCTCCGCCTTCAGCGTCGGGATATAACCAACCAAAATGTTAGTCCCTCCTATTCAGGATATAACTATAACTTGATTATATCAGTGTTGACGAATGTCATATAGTTTGCCATTTTCAACATTATCTTGTTCTTTCAGATGTTAATGAATGTCTTAGTTCACCATGTGTTAACAATGCGAGTTGCATCGATGAACTGATGGATTACAAATGCAAGTGCCCTGATGGTTACAAAGGAGACAATTGTCAGATAGGTGTGTTTCTTTATTCGAGAGAGGGCTGGTGCCCTAGCTCAGTGTAGCACACTGAGCTTCCAACCACTGGGTCCCGGGTTCGATTCCCGGTCGAGCCTTAGTTGGATGGCTGTTTCACCCTTCATCTCATTGCCATGGTCCCTGCTGTCCTAATTAGCCCATCAGGTGCAGAAATGCAGGACGTAAAGCCCTATTCCACCACCACCACCATACCTTTATTCGAGAGATTTTGTTTTATTGTATCGTTTAGTATGGGATTGTTTTGTTAAATTCAACTGTAAAAAATGTGTTAGTTACATTGTTGTTCCTGGGGCCTTTTTATTTATTTTTGTGAAAGTTAGTACTTCTAATTATAGAATTTGTTGGCAATGTTTTGTGTAAACTTCATGGCCTCATCATTTCATCTACCTTTGTTTATTTGATTTTGAAAAGATTATGGTTTCCTAATACTGTTCTAGTCTTTGTTATATCTCTATTTTATCCAACTATAATGTCCAATTTTGATCAGTTTGTCGATTAGACATCTATCCAATTTTCATCCCAGTGTAAATCAAATCTGGCTATTTGAATAGCCATACCTAGCTGGGTAAATGGACAGATAAGGGTGACAATATTGTATATTTTTATTATTATTCAGGCATTAAATGTCCTCCTGTGCCAGTCTGGAGAGATGTAGAATTCAGCTCTGAAGACAATTTTCTTGGTGCTTATGTCAACTATTCCTGTGCTGAGGGTTTTGTCCTGACTGATGGAAGTTTAGAAGGGGAATCGTTTTGCAATACTACTGGAACATGGACCCCACCAATTTTGGACTGCATTGGTTAGTTTTGAATGATTGCCATTAAAAACACGTTATTCATAGCTACCTACATTTGAACCAACTGATGAGCCATATCCCAGTCCCTGCCCCATCACATGGGATGTACTCATCATCTTATGCAGGTTAATGACTAGGTACATGGCTAAAATTTCACTCCCTGCACGGTTCAAGCCACATCTCTAATTACAAAAAAGGGCCTATTTAATGATCGCAATATATGTAAAAATTGAAGGGTACTGTGAAAACAAATGTGATCGTCGTGGTTTCATCCTGCTGCAACCGCATTATTTCAATTTCTCTTTTAGAGCCAGGACGCCTGAACCGACTACCACGACCAAGACAAGTGAAGACCGTCGAAGCACCTGGTGCTGCAGCGCTTGGAACGTTGGGCCTGATTATACTTTGTGTGGAAATTGGGGTGATGGTCCTGCTAGATATGACTCACCTGCATTCTCATGCCATGTTGCTTCATCGCAACGTCTCGCATGCTTGGCGACGTTTGTCGTCACGTCGAACATTTCGGTCACGAGTTTCTGTGAATACTATAAGTAGTTGTGAGGACAACGCATGTAATGAAAGTATTCTCTGAATCAACATATAGGCGTACTCAATTTACTGAGTATCTTTCAGATTTTAATGCAAATGAGTATTGATAATGTATGTAAAGTTTACCATTGCTTGACTCTCTGTGCAAAGACATACATCTTTGTTCCAGGCTAGCAGTTCGCTGCATTTATCATTACAGTTATCTTGGCAAAAAGCTTTTATAGCTTATGTTTTATTGTTATTTGTATAACCACCGACCTTTAAATAAAATTGTATCTTATCTTATCCTATCTTATCTTATGAATTGTATGAAGTGAGATATCAATTTATAAATATTTATTGTAATCTAATGAGTTCTAAACTTTTTTGTTGTGACTAGATTTTCTCACTGAAGGTTTTAATGAAACTTAATGGTATTGTGGAGTCTATATAATATATTATTGTGTAATCATCTCTTAATGTATCTTATATAAATCAAGTTCTGAAAATGTAACAAAAATGTATAAATGAATGAATTTAAAGTCATCTGTTAGTTAGTTGTTTTGTTTTCTTATCACAATTTAGTTAGTTGACCAATATACCTGGCCTATCTACAAATGTGAGGCTAGCGCTCGTGCTTTCTCTGTCATTGCACCTCACCTCCGGAATAAACTACCTGAAGACATCAGGGCGGAGGCCTAGCTCAGAGGTAGCGCTCTGGGCTTCCAACCGCTGGGTCCCGGGTTCGATTCTCGGTCGAGCCTAAGTTGGATGGCTGTTTCATCCTTCGTCTCATTGCCATGGTCTCTGCCTGTCCTAATTAGCCCAACTGGTGCAGAAATACAGGACGTAAAGCCCTAATCACCCACCCACATCCTCATATGTTTCAATTATTGGAGGTTGTCTCAGTATCTTGTTATAGTCTTCCCAGTCTGTAGTCTCTTTTATGTTCCATTTTGTTATCTTTTTGCTTTCTTTTTTGCAACTTGTGTCTAATGTTATCGATATGGTATTATGGTCTGTTTCATTTAGTCCCTTTGGTCTGCGGGTTCCTATTTTGTCTATCTCAATGTTTATTATGTTTTTATTTGAGACCATCGTTTATTAGTATATAGTCTATTACTGATCTTTCGTCTTCATTGTGTCTATTTACTCTTGTCCATAGTCCTCTGTGGGCTTGGGTGGATACTGGTTGTAATTCTGTTAGTCTTATTGTTCTTTGTAATATTGTCCAGTTTCTGCTTTGTTTTTGTACTATTATATCTCCTTTTTATATTTCTATTTTGGCATTGAAGCCTCCGAGCACTATTATTTCTCCTTTTTTTTTAGTCTTAGTATATGTGGAAAATTCATTTTCTATAATGTCTTTTTTATCACTTTCTTGTTTGCCATAATATGTTCCTAGGTATATGATCCCTTTGGCTGTTTTTATTCTAATCCATATTATTTCCATGTCTCTGGTTTTTCTGTGCATATTTCTTCTATGTTGTTTTCTCTGTCTTGTCTTACTCCTATCACTATACCTCTTGCTTTATTTGGTTTGCACTTGCGATCCAGGTGTATCCTTCAATTTTTGGGTTTATTTGTGTCTTGGTTTCTACTAGGGCAACTATATGTGGTTGATCTATTTTTAGCAGTGCTTGTAGGTTATCTTTTTTTGATGAGTTGATTAATAAACAAAAAGTTTTGGCGGATATATTGGCAAATGGACAACTCGCTGAAACTACATGTTAGAAATGGCATCACGTCAGTTTGTTAACAACCTGCACAAAGCAAAAATTGTAGTATGTTTTGAAAAATAAAGGACTTTAAATACCGTTTTCCATGCAGCCTAGCCCACACAGATCGACACCAAGACACCAGGTCTTCCGCTAGTGATTGCAAATGACGTCACAAACGAATACTTTTAGCATGTGGTATCCTTCTTGCAATGAGAGCTGTGGTCAGCTGTATGGATGCTTCCAAACAAAGTGCGCAAATTTAGCATATGCGGGATAACACCCATTCTGCCTTATCATGCTAATATGGATTTAGTAGATCATAACATGAAATCCATAGTGACAGAAGGACATAAATAAATGGAATTTGAATTTTCTGTATTGAATAATCAATAAATAAATAGGTATTCTGTAAAGATGATTTGTGATATGGTTTAGCTTACATATCTGTGAACAATTCAAAATGTACATAATCTTACAAGCATGTATAAAATATAGGAAAAATCAGTTTAATAGCTGCGTGACAGAAGAACATTTCTTGCAACCAACCTAAAGACTTCTGATTACATATATGAGGTTTTCTATGAATTCATAAACCGCACAATTAGTTTGATGGCAGAATACAACTGCATGAATAGTGGTCTTAAATTTATAATGTAAATATAATTCAATACAGACAATAAGTACTATATACAGCAGCTTACTTCCAGTGTGACGGAAGGACAAAACCTTTGTGATGGAAAGGCCAATGAGGCAACATGAAAATTTGACACTCAATAAATCATATGTAATGAAACTCAAATCATATTAGAGATATATTCAAACACAAGATAATTTCTGATTTCAAAACAACTTTATTTTACTTGGTAACATGCTATTACTTACAAAAGTCACAAACAAAATGGCCAGATTCGTAGCCAGCACACTGTCCAGGCACTACAGGCATTCGAACCCACAGGTCTGTCATACCTAGGACCTCGCACATCTCAGTCATATTTTCCTGGGTGAGAACTGTTGTTTTCATATTGCAGTTAGAATTAGTCAGGGCTCTTTCAAAGTCAGCAGCTGATTTGAAAATATCTCCCCTTGTTAAGACCCGCATACTGACAAGTCGCTTTGCTCTACCACCCAGGGCATCATTGGGCCCTTTGCCATGGGAGGAAGCAAAGTAAGACCATGAAATATTGACATTTTCTGAGTTGAGGGTTGCCATGAAAGCCATCATGAATCTGTTTTTGTACTGAGAAGCTGGTTTATCAGTCCATATGTTGATGTGGGAAAATGGCTCTTAATATGAGATATCACCTCATGCGTAAAACCAACAACAATCAGACAGTAGAACCCAAGAAAATTTTGTGTCCCTGTGGTAAATCATAATGGTATACACAGTGATTCCTTGCTGGTGCCAGTGAGCAATTAGGTTTTCATCCTGCAATGAATGATCATAAATTAACAAAATTAATTCATATTGACAGGACAGCTGAAATATTTCATTTTTTAAGGCATGTTTTGTTGCACTGTTCCACATTGCATATATATTATATAGTACATATACATTTAATTGCCTCTGTTGGTTATAGGGATGTTTCACATTTGTATTTGTATATCATTGTTACCTGATATTTTGCTCCCTATTTTCATCAAAGTCTATTTGAAAGTGGAGACTGCTACTGTTTGTGTTCTGGGCCTCCTTCTTGTCCTGATTGTAGACGTGCCACATGAACTGGGGAAGCTTTTGAACCAGAACCTTGATTGCATCTCTTATTGCAGTACGCTTGGGCTCCTTTGAAATATAGGTTCCAGGTTCAGACCGCCAAGTGTACCGGTTAATTTGTTTGTCCATGTCCTCATCAGTGACCAGTTCTTTAATGTTTTCCATGAACAGCTTGCCATCTTGACATTTTTCACATTCATTGAAGCAGCACCGGTCACACACTTCACAAATGCATAGTTTCAAAAAGTTGTCTTTCCTGTACTGAGGCAGTTTTGTGTTGTGATGTAAGGCATCCATCAATAACATTATGTTACTGTGATATTGGCAACCGCATACATTTTGGGGAGTTTGGGACGACAACAAAATCTCTTGTGGTCTCAGGTCTGCGAATTTACTGCGGCCAACCTTGATGTCTTGGGCGGGGGGCCTAGCTCAGAGGTAGCGCTCTTGGCTTCCAAGCGCTGGGTCCCGGGTTCGATTCCCGGTCGAGCCTAAGTTGGATGGCTGTTTCATCCTTCGTCTCATTGCCATGGTCTCTGCCTGTCCTAATTAGCCCAACTGGTGCAGAAATACAGGATGTAAAGCCCTAATCACACACACACACACACACACACCTTGATGTCTTAGTTGTCGGTTTGGAACATCCTGTACAGCTCTTCCACAGTCATGAAAAGTAACCTTTTTTTGTTTCTTGTACTTTTGGCTTTCTGAGCGCACTGTTATAGTGTCTGCCTTACCAGGCATGGTGTAAGAATTCTCATGATAAAAATGTATTACATTATTTTTGACATCTTCTGGTAAAGGCAAAGAATGTACTGCATTGGATGTGTCAGTTTTTATCTCTGACATTGATACCCCGTACATTTGTTTCATCCTTCATCTCATTGCCATGGTCCCTGTCTGTCCTAATTAGCCCATCAGGTGCAGAAATACTGGACGTAAGGCCCTAATCACCCACCCCAACCCAATCCGTTCATTTTGAAATGGCTCTCACTACTGCCATTTTTTTCTTTGGGGATTTAGGCAGTGATTTGAGGGCCTTTTTCTTTGCCTTTCCGAGGGCCTGCCTACTTTCATACAATTGGGAATCTTTTGCAATAGGAGCATGTGGAGGAGTTTCAGCCCCCTGTTCCTGTTCATTTCCCTCTTGATGTGCCACTGGATTTATAGCTTGCATACAGGACTCCCGTTTTGACTGTTTTTCTCTTTTCCTCAGGTCTTTTAGGCCCCTTGATGACAATGTTTGTCTGGCAAGTTTTTTCCAAGCCCTCTCGTTCTTCAAATATTTTGCATAGACTCTTGTATCATTTTTCATTCTTTTTCTGCTTGATGTTCTGCAGCTGATTTTGGAGGCATCTATAAAAATAAAATAAAATGATTTACTGTCTATCAAACTTCTGAAAAGAATTAGCATGTTTTTTTTTGGTAATTTTGTATGCTTATTGCAACAGGCTAATTTGTTGTGATGTTGCTTCAGAGCCTCCACTTGCTACTGCTGTACTCCAATGACGAATATTTAAAAAAAATCTCTAGTTAGTTTATCACAATTCATTGAATCAGCTGCTATACACTTAAAAAAAGCTCTATGCATTTAAATATTCGATTAGAGCATCAATGATATGAAGAGATTAAGTGTTTGTCCTTCCATCACAAAGACATTAGATGCATGTCCTTCCGTCACACCCACTTTAGACTGATTTTACAATTAAACTTCAATATTATTCCATATAATGTTACCCCCCCCCCCCCCCCCCACCCATATAGAACAATATTCTTAAAAAGGAAATACAATTTCATTCAGCTCATTACAGTATTTAGCTCTTCAGCAAAATTAAAAAACCTTTAATGTGACGGAAAGACAACAAGCACACAAACTAAGAAAACATGTTTCAATTTATGTCACACAGCGTGAAAAAGGTCAATCAAATGTGGTAAAAATAATGTGTACATTAAATTTCACTTTATTATCGTTAAAATGATACACAATGGTAAGTGCTTGTGTAACTTACCTTAATTTCCTTTTGACTGAAAACTTTTTTGCTTGACTTGCTAAATATTGCTTCCTTCCTTAATAGAACAGGTTACGTCACTGATCATGTGATCACCTGCTACTTTGGAGATCATTTTGGCGGGAAAATCACAATTTAAACGTGATTTCATATATTAGACATAGCAATCATAAATACTCATCACATACAACTTGTATTTAGGCATTTTATTATTTCCGTGGATTTCATGATAAAGATAATTTTAGTATACAAAGGTAGGGGTGCTGACATTCAAATTTTATGGACTTCAAGGCACATAAACTGAACTGAGAAATTCTTTTGAGAATTATTTCTTAGCATAAAAGCACACAATTTTTACGACATGTGAGTGAAAACCGACTGGAAATCGAACCATTATTCAGAAAGATATGCCATTTTGTTCTATCATGGGGCCCATGTGCGTAGTTTTGTAACGTTTCACTGGAGGAAGCACTGGTGCATGACAGTGCCACCTGTTGAGATTAGCAAAATTTATGGAACGTTGTGACATCACCAGCTAGCAGACAACACCCAGGTAAGATCAGCGAAAACTTTTACATATAATTTTTGTAACGTGAAAAGTATTTGGTGCACCATTGTTATATAACAGAAGTGCTCACTGGGAATTAAATGTGTCACACAAATTGCCAGGAAATGTTTTCAAAGATTGTGAAATCTGACAGCTGCAACAAGCTTTGTACACTGAGGGGCAAAATGCACCATCTCATTTGTTCCTGGTAATATTTAATTTTAATTAGTATTTACTGTGCTGATATAACATAATGTACACATTGTATAAATAATAACATACACAGGCTAAAACCTATATTAACAATAACTTACAACGTACATGTAAGTGTCAGTGGAAATAACATTTTAACTTTTTAAATCTCCTGCAGAATGACACACAAATACAAACCATGAAATCCATAGTGATGGAAGGACATAAATTGATGGAATTTGAATTTTCTGTATGGAATAATCAATAAAGAAATAGGTACTCTGTTAAAAAGATTTGTGATATGGTTTAGCTTACATATATGTGAACAATTCAAAATTTACATAATCTTACATGGGGTAGCGCGCTGGGCTTCCAACCACTGGGTCCCGGGTTTAATTCCCGGTCGAGCCTATGTTGGATGGCTGTTTCATCTCTCATCTCATTGCCATGGCCCCTACCTGTCCTAATTAGCCCATCAGGCGCAGAAATACAGGACGTAAAGCCCTAATCCACCACCACCACCACATAATCTTACAAGCATGTAAAACATATAGGAAAAGTCAGTTTAATAGTTACGTGACGGAATGACATTTCTTGCAACCAACCTCAAGACTTCATATATTGCCTGAATAGTGGTCTTAAATTTATAATATAAGTGTAATTCAATATAGACAATAAGTACTATATATATACAGTGCTCAGCATAGGCCTACTTCCAGTGTGACGGAAGGACAAAACCTTTGTGAAGGAAGGACAATGAGGCAACATAAAAATTTGACACTAAATAAATCATATGTAATGAAACTCAAATCATATTAGAGAAATATTCAAACATAAGATAATTTCTGATTTCAAACAACTTGGACAAACAAACTGGCCAGATTCGTAGCACACTGTCCAGAGGCAGAATTTGAAAAAAAAGAATTATTATATAAACAAGGACAATCGTCTTGACAATGTTTTTTCTTTGTTGAAGCATTTTGATGGGAAAATCACAATTTAAACGTGATTTCATATTAGACATAGCAATCATAAAAACCCATCACATAACAACAGGTAAATATGAATTTTATTTTTTCAACAAATAGTTGACATTTTCATGGATTTCACGAAACGCAAATCTACGAGGGCAGCATATGGTTGTGTCACGATGATCGATTATACTCAATTAATAATTTTGTAAAGTCTATTTTTTTTTAGTTGGTTATCAAAAAATAAAAATAAAACCTATTGCACTTGCTCCCTCAGGACTTTCATATGATCATATATATAACTTGAGATATTATTGAAAGATAATTAAACTACTTGAAATATTATATATTTTATTTATGTATGTACAGATACCTTTAATCATCTTGGATTGATTTTACCTAGACGAATATATACTCAAATACGAAATGCCCGAAACGACTAATTATTGATCATGCATCGATCGGATGGTGCACCTTTAATTATTTATAGATGATCAGCCAAAAAATGTAACTGATTGACATCCCTAACAGCATGGATGAAAATACAAGGCTCTTCCATATGAGCGGCTTCAAGGCAATATGGTATTCCTAGGATTTCATAGAAACTTAATTATTATGTCTTGACAATGCCAGCTGGACAGCGCCTGCTAAAATATACCAATAGGTCAATTTACTAAGACGACTGAGTGATTTATCTTTGCTAGTGCCCCCCCCCCCCCGACTTTACTTTTGAAAAAAATTGCCTATGGACTTCTTGGAGTGTGCCCCCCCCCCCCCCTCCTTAGTCACTTCCAGGAATATTTCTGGGATTTTGATTTATGTGCCCCCTCGTGTAAATTTCTTGAATTAGTGCAACTATAGAGCTATAGATCTAACACATTTATAAACATAGCTCTATGGTGACACACACACACTGTGCACATCTCAGCTAATATAATTACGTATATGTCTATGAGTGCAAATGATGAACATGTATTTTTTAATATTTTCAAAAATTTAATTTTATTGGAAGAATAAAAACGATAAAGGTCAATAGTGCAATATGATCTTTACAGAATAAGTACATTAGCATATATATGTAGATATATATAGGAAATAAAACCGTATAACAACATTTGTTACAACCCAGGAGCGTAAAAATCATAAAAATTCACTAAAATATTAATGAATTGAAGATTGGAACGATTTGACTGGTCTGTTAACAGATGGCGCATTGGTGCGCGTGGGTGGCTGTCAGTGGGCCAGACTGGAGTGAAATTGATGGAATTAGGAAAATTTGCATGCTTAATTTTTCCACTTGAAGGAGGATTTCTGTCAAAATATTCGTCTAGGATAGCTTGTAAGTGTATATTACGCAATTTTACGTTCGTTTGTAGCATAAATCCACCATGTATCGAAGTTATTCGTCTGCAACTGGAGCGCTATTCCAACACCGCAGATTATCGCTCATATTTTTATGGCTTGAATTTTATGAGTCGAACTGTCATTTTATGACTTTTATTTATTTGATATGTAGACGGGGTGGATGTTTTATCGCTTTCCTGTTATATAGTTGAGTTTTATGCCTTGGTGTTCAGTCTGTTGTATGCAACGAACTGGTAAGGTAAGCTATTTCTTTTGGAATAATCGTGTTTTGTTTACATTAGTGATTATCTTTGAAGCATCAGTATGTCTTATCTAGACAAGGCATAACAGGGGAGTCATCCATTTCATGTACTAAAATTATTGTTTGTATGGTACTGTCTAAGTACATGTTTATATTTTGCAAATATTCCAATACACACAATTTTTGAGAGGTTTAATTTAATGATTTAATTTCTATTTTTAGATAATGACCTAATGACATATAGTTACAGCATTGGCCTACATCTATTCTATAACTAGGGCAAAGTATTTATATAAAATAGATATTTGTATTACTCGTGAAGCATGCATTTAATCCAGTCCATATATCAGTGGACATAAAAAATTTATTTATTTTAACATCACGATCTGGGGCTAAGTTTACCATGTAGGTAAACATACTAAAAATTTTACATTAAGGCCAATGAAAGGTATGAATATAGTTCAGAGTACATTTACTTTGTTTGGGTTTATGATAAATAATGTGCATTGGCAGTGTATTGAACAAAATCTTTTTTTTTGGAAATTTTATGGTTATTTTTTACTGAATGTCATTAAAAGGGAGTGACAGTATAGCCAGTAGTACTGAACTATAGCATGATTACAAAACCTTTTTTTTTTTTTTAGATACAAAATTTTAAGCATAATATTATCACAAATTTATTAATTATTTTGTGTAGGCATGCATCAACTCTCCACTCAAATTTATCTTTATTGACTTGGTAGAACTTGTTTGTCCAAGCCAAGATATCACTTTTTTCTTTTGATGTTGCTTGAAATTCTGTCATCATTTTCAATGTAAAATAGTGTATTTTTAATCAGTTTTTACTGAAATTACCAGTTGCCTTAGACACGCTATCAACCAGGCTTTTGGGCAAGCATTAATGTCAAGCCCGGTGTACTGCAGTGTAGAGTTCTAGCATATTCAAGTACTTACAGCACATTGTCCATATAAATGCTGTTTTTTTGAGATAAGAGTTCTACTTTGCCTCCACTGGTCGCTATTTTAAATTATATGTCTGCTGTTGCTCTTATTTTTATCTGGATTGTAATATGAAAGCTAAACAAGACAAACATCACATATGCATTGTCGAGTGGTATTATATCTATTTTTAATGTTATAATAAAGGACTCCTCAAATGCCATACTTCGCCCGAGCTACTATCAATTGGTCTTATTAATTTTATTTTGACTTGGGCACTTATTATCAGATAACGCTAGCTATTACTGGTTTACTCGTTGATAAATTCTCAGTTTGGCGCAAATTTTCAGATTCTTCGGATATCATTTCCTCTCTTGGTTTTTTTTAGTTAACATTTTCCAAAACGGATTACAATTTTAGTGTAGTTTTTTGCTGGCGCTGGAAAATATTTTGATGTTGTCGTCAGGGTAAAGTCATTTAAAATTTTATGATATTGTGAGCTTGATGATTGATTTGTTAGCGGTTCAAGCTTAGACCTTACAAACAGTAAATAATGAAATAATGCCGTGCTCGGTGTTATTTCGTAATTTGTAACAGGACTTAGAAACAAGAAGAATCAGTTTAGTTTAGTTTTGTCATATCTATAAAAATATATGATATTGGTTGAAATCAACAAAGGTATAAAGAAAAAAGCTCACGACACTGGAAATAATTTTTTTGTTGGCATAACTGTGTTCAATAGTACACTTAATGTTTTGTTATTTATGTACATAAATAACATACCGTAATGGAGGGTTTTATCGACAGGGCGGGTATTTTCGACACTTACATTTAAAATGTAACATTTTATTTTTTTTTTAACAAACTAATTTAAATGTCGAAAATACCCGCCCTTTCGATAATACCCTCTGTTACGGTATAGGTCTTTTGTGGCCTCACAATGTCAACATCATGTATGTATACGTAGTTGTATGGTACTTGTACCCATACTTGATTTCAACCAATGTACTCAATAAGTATTTTTCTAGGCAACTAATCACTAATATACGTATACTTTCTTTCTACAATTCCTTTTTTTAGGGTCCATGAGGCCCCAGTGTAAATCTGCTGGATTGTCCGATATTGAAAAGTAGTGTGAGGCAAGGGTTAATTCAACTTGATTGCACTCTGTTGTTAGTAGTTCATCTCTGTAAATTTGATAAATATCATGTCATCATTACATCTCCTTAGTTCTTCGCGAAATCTCAGTAGTTGACTTATATCAGATTAGTCATAAAAAGTCATGCAATAAATTGATATCCATTTGTGGATAATGCAGTCCAAAGAACTTTCACTTTTTCCTGTAGAAATGAGGTACATGTACAGTAATGGTTTTTCCTAGAGTTGCAGGGCTCAGAGTGAGTCATAGATCATGTAGATTATTATGACAAATTTGTTACATGACTGCGTTTAATGAGTATTAAAAAAATTTAGCAATCATTTGTAGGGATTATTGTCATTCTTAACACTGACAATGCAAATGAGGTTTAGTGCAGTATAGCATGTATAGTGGACCCAAATGTATGCCCATATTTGGCATCCATGAAATATGAAATAATCACTATCTCTTGCAAACTTTTTCTCTGGGAAACAATAAGAATAATATTTGTCGAATAGTTTGGGGACGGCAGCTCCGATAAAAATGAAAAATAAACGATGTGTTTTTGCCTTGAAAATGATGACTGCCATCATTTGTTTGATTCAAGCAACGATGCTTGCTAAATATGGTCATAAATTTGGGTCCGTTATAGTGTATACTGCACTTTTTCCATGAAAATGTTTAGGTCCTGGCGTGCTCTGCTGTAGATTCTGGATTTAAATCCCGGCGGGAGCATTTTTCATGAGCTATATCTTAGCTGGATGTTGGTGCATGAGGCTCCAAATTGGTGGCACCTTGTACTTCGTGTCTAATCTGGGACAAGTAAAAGACCCTACCCGTGGGGTTAATAAATGTGTAACATCATAGCATGGTGTGGACCTCAAATCCGTGTCTTCTCATAGTTATAAATAACTAGTTTACGAGGACTACAATGCAATACAACAGTCCAACACAATATCTTGTCATCATAACATCTCCCTGCAGCTAGTCTTAAAAGATCATCTTAGACTGAACTTGAGACCAGTGGCATCAAAACAAATTTATACAGAAAAGAAATAATTCAGAGAAGAAGAAAAAATGGAGGAAATGATCTATGTGGTTGCGCAGTAAGATTAAATTTCTTTTTTGTCTTTGCAGATTCAATGAATTGATCGTAAGTCTTGCAATGGATAAGGAAGACCGGAGACGAATTAAGCAACTCTTGACCGACGCGGTCCTCGTCTTGTGCAAAGCGAGTCTCCGCTACCGTCGCAAATTTACGGTCGAGGGGCTGCTTGGAATCACCCTAGACAGCGACGAAGTTCACTTGATCAACATCAATGAACTTATTGAAAAGGACGAAGAAGAATGTAGACCTAATGGTAAGCCGTATTTGAAATTTTTAGAAATTTTGATGTCTGTAGAAATTAGAATTTGATGAAAAGGAAAGATTTTACGTATTTTGCAAAAGTCTTAGGTTATTAAATCGAATACAAAAAAAGATACACATGTATGCAAGCCGAACTCTCAAGACATGTTGTTAAATAGTCATATTTCTCTGGGGGGGGGGGGGGGGGGAGAGCAAGAGGTTTTTCATCCCCCCCCCTCCCCCTCCAAAATCTTGAGAGGAAATTGGGGCTGTGTGAATACTAAGTTGTATTAATTTAAGTTCATAATCATAATTGTAGAAGTCATGTAGTATAATATGTACTGTGCTAAAGTAGTAAATGTGAACAGTATGCCCTATTTAATATAAATTATTTCAAAATACCATAAAAATAGGAACATTGTGCATTTATTTCCTTCTGCAAAACGTGTTTGGGTTGACGTCATGGAACGTGTCGGAATGCTAGTTCGCAATAAACTCAACTTGCTCAAGTCATGTATACTAAACAATACGGCATTATTTTTGCGTGAAATATGCTCCTTTATTTACATAAAGTAACCGTCACAATTTCAATTTTACCGGCTCAACGCTGTGTGAATATAATTGTATCATGTTCAATACATACAAAGACAAGTGACGCAAAGCAAAAAATATTTTGTATGGTTTTTCGTGAAATTCTTTATAATCATTAAGGAAGGTAGTTAAGAATAGCAGCTGAATAGCAAAACTTATATACAATATGAGTCTAGTGCATGCTTTTTATCATGTTCATTGATTTTCCTATTCTGTGTTGTCTTCTCATGCTTATAGCCTTGCATGAATTTCCTAAGTTTCGAGCACATTTTCGACCTTGAAAATCTTATATTGCCAAATGTTAGTACAGTAGGTTGCAAAAGTATAAAATCTCCCCCAGCATTTTGAACGATTTATCATGATTTTGTGTATTATGTAGTTATACAATGGTTACATGTAAAACATGAAAGGTTAAAGACACCCGAAAATATCCATGTACAACGAGGCTGATAGGCCGAGTTGTACATAACATCTGAGGGTGTACATATCTCATGTCTCACAATGTAGCCTTTGTGTAATTGTTTTGAACCACTGAACCCCAATAGTTTCATTAGCCGAAGTAGGTGCCTTTTCAAGTGCAATGTTTCATTATTTGCTATTCATGAATAAAAAAGATAGTACCCCGTCTACCATTTGTCTAATTGATTAATGACAGTCAAATAATGAGATAGGTGACCATCTCAGCTTTCAGGAAGGCTTTAAATTAAAAAAATCTGATGAAAAGTTATTATATAAAATGTACAAGTAAGTCAGATCGCTAGAATTGCCTGCACTCGCTGAATTCATGATTGTAGCCCCTCCCACTTTCTGGCTGCCTACTAATCGCTGCGCTGAATGGCTCATATACAGTGGCTAACTGTTGTACATGAGGCTAACTGTTGTACATGAGGATTTGTACAATGGTGTACCTAATATTGTCACCGAAATGATGACACCAGTCTTTTGATACTGGCATATCTTATGACACCCTGATCGTAAGATAAATATAAATGAGGACAAAGCGTAAGTACATTTAAACAGATCAAAAACTGGCACAGCATAATCATGGTGACCGTCTTGATCAGCGAAATCTTATGTAGGACAAGTTTACCCAAGCAGTATTTTCAGCAGTTTAGAAGACACAAATTAACTTGTAAAAACTGGTACTGCTTTGTACCTAATGTATTTGCTCTGATAAATAATGATAAAGGAACAAATAAATCCTAGGCCATTGTACTAATTATTGTGGGTGGCTGCAGCCTGCATCTAATATGGATTTCCGCCACATGTGGCGTTAAGGTGACAGTGCCTTGCAGGGCTGGGCGTGAGTACATGAGTACACAATTTCAAGTACTTACTTGTACTCGAGTACATTGCCAAAGTACTCGTACTCATATGAGTACTTTCTGAGTACATGTGGGTTAATTTTTCAGCAGTAATTAGGATTTTACATGACAAGTACTGTCAAGTAGTACAAGACATTTTTTATAAATGAATGTCATCTATTTATGATGAATGAGTGTATTTTTATGGCCATTTTTGGGCTAAGGATAGTTATGAATGTTAACCTTTAATTAAACATCAGCCCACTGATACTTGATTCATTCATTTTTTCCTATTTTATATTTATTAGTTTTAACTTTCTTGCTTGAGAAAAATAATATGAATCTGAAATCAAAATTATTTTAATTGCTAGAAAATTAAAAGCAAAAAAGTTAACATAAATTGCAATTGCATTCTGTAACTGAATAATGATAGACATTGCATGAACAATGAGTGTCACCCTCCTACTTTGAATTGCAATTGTTTATTGTGATGATCCATAATTCTATTATTAAGTCTTCTGAGATTGATTCTGTATTGAAGCACTTTCAATTAAACCATTTGACAAAATCACATTCTACCTTATATTCCTTGGATATTTTGTGAAAGATTATCAGTTTAGATTTCTTAATGCTGTGTTTACTAAATATTAAATTTGAACACAATACATTTTGAAAAACTAATTCACTTTTTTACCCGAATCTACCACCCTTCTCGTGCACTGCATTGTACTTTGTGTCTTAAGCGGGGCAGGTAAAATCTCCCACTCATGGGGTAAACAGGCAGCGTGGCATTAGTGCCAAGCTTTATCATGATCATCATTACATCTGCCTCACAGGCGGGGTACTGACTAGCTTCGGACCAGTAGCCTTTTAAAAGCTGATGAGGCAATCTGCTCTGCAGTGCGGTACATTGAAGAAAGAAAATAAATGAAAATATAATTTCAAGTTAAATGCATTTTAGTACAAAATAATTATTTTTGGGAGCTTATTTTCATAAATGATTATTACAAGTTATTGTAATATATAACCTTGAATAACCTTGAAAGTTCAGTGCATGCATATAAACATGCATTTCCCTCTTATTATTATGCAATAACTTAAGGCCACGGTTTTTTGATCTTATGTTTCTCGGAACTTTCTCGGACCGTTTTTCATGAGACGGTCGGTGGGAAAATATAAAAAAATCCCCAGAAAGTGTTTTTTTCTCTCCATAAATTAACACAGGTGATACTTTGAGATGCAATACACATATTTGCCCAGACAATTGTTGATTTATTAATTGAGCGGCACTGCAAAAGTTTGGCCGGCGGTGTCGAGAAACGAAAGATAAAAAAAACCGTCGCCTAATGGGAATAATAAGAGCAGGAAATATAAGATAATATAGTGTACAATGTATGTGTTATTGTACATTGAACTTTTGATCACTCCACCAACTTATAGCTGTGTTATTTTTTGACCTTGTCTTATTGTTGGATTTATTGCTCATGTAAACACTTATTTATTTTATATTGATCAGTTTCTATTTATCAATTTACAACAATGTATTTAACTTTTTTCTTATACCGTCCTTTATTTATGTCGTTCTATATTGCCATTATCTATCGCTTAACTATTTGCACCTGTCCGCTGATCATCATCAAATGCTTGTTATGATTTTTGACCTGAAGAAGGTCCAATCGAATCTAAAGATAGGTTAAAAATTACAATTACTCCGACATTTGGTTAACGATAGACCTTAAAGAGTAATTTTCTGTATAATTAATTTTATAGTCGAAGTAGTAACATTCAGAATTTTGACGATATAAACATTTATATTGTCTGGTGCATAATTATATTTTTGTGTAATGCGGAGTCATTTGATAAATTGCTGACTCTGTGTTTTTAAAAATGATAAATCAATATTTGTATCTGATGAGTGATTACCGTAATGGAGGGTATTATTGACAGGGCGGGTATTTTCGACACTTAAATTACTTTAACAAAATTTTTAACATTCTAAAATAATGCGAGTGTCAAAAATACCCGCCCTGTCGATAATACCCTCCGTTACGGTATAGATTTCTCAACTTTGGATTTTTGCAAACAGGTGAAGCCAAAAAATAGCACTTACAGTGCCTAGCAGAAAAGTGGTTACTTTGGCAAACAGAGCAATTTTTTTCAGTCTTTCGAAGTGCCTCTGCCGCGTCACCTTGTTTGTAGATTTAACAATGTTTAAGCTGTGAAAGGCATTGAAAACCTCCAACCAACCCTGAATGTTTATCAAACACAGTAATTAACTTATTGGGATAATCACTCTGTCAGTCAAATCAAATGGTTGGGCATATTCAATGGCTTTATGAAAGTTGTTTTCACTGTTTTAAAACTCAACAAAGCGATGATCTACGTCACATAAGTCCTTACGAAGAAGTTATTTTCAGTCTTGTGTAACCACAAATATGCTGGGCACTCTAGGTAATATCCTATTGATAGATTTTTTTAATATACTTGGGTCAGAATCTGAGGCATGGATAGCAACTCATCATTTCATTTGCCAGATGTAGGTGTTCATTAACAATCGTAATTAATGTTAATAATGAAACCATTTACAATATGATTTTCATGTATCTGTTAAAAAAATTCATAAATTACAACCCTGTTAGAAATAAACATGATAAATATACATTAATATAACAGCATGTACAATTTAAATGTAAAGATATGTAGCATTCAGCTGCATTGTTATAAAAACTTTGAGATATGAATATGTATTGTTAAAATTTTCATTCATGTTCAAATACTCATAAAATTAAGAGCTTCAAAAGAATTATTATGACCAAGAAAAGAATAAAGAAATTGCACACAATAATGCTCATTGTCAGAAGAAAAATGATTTAATATTTATCGAGCATGTTACTTTCTTCAAATTAACAAAAAAAAAGTACTTTTTTTGGCCGCACAAAGGATTGAAATGAATATTAATTGTACATTTTGAAGACTGGAATAATTTTTTTTAATGCTTTTAACCTGGAATTAATTGACTTGTATTAAACTCTCCTGATGTTTTTCAATTCAAATTTAAATATATTTGAAGTTTTATTAATTATTTACACGGAAACCATATTTTAAAATCCATAAGCATAAACATTAAACAACATACAAATTAGTGTTTACTTTGACAATGTTTAATGACTGGATATATTTGATTAAACTTAATCTTTATTTAAATAATTTTGGCAAACGCGTAATAAATTTCAAACAAATTAAAATGGTATTTTATCAGATTGAAGCTGAAAGTAATAACATTCAAACATAGATTAGTAAATATGCACAGGGTATAATAATTAATAATCGGATAATCCTTCAGAGATAATTGCAATATAATCATTGATAATTACATATTTATTGGGGTATTAACTTGAAATAGAAACATAAAAACAGACTTCATCAATACACTTATATGTTATAGTATGATGGTTAAATTACAATGAAACCAACAATTAATGGGACACACCTAAGTCTAAATTTTCTTCAACTTTCAAATTTGATATAAATTTATATACCACTTTAGTGATTCCCAATAGTATTCTTTAAATTATTTTGTTTAATTTTTGTTTTTGCTTTGTAAGATTTTACTTATTATGCTTACAGATTATTATAAGCACAACAGACTGATTACTAACATACTTTAATATTGATATTTATAAATATGTCAGCTTATTAGAGTAACATTTTATATTGGTTAATTATACAGTAATTAAGTATAATTTATGAAGTAATTATTGAGTAATGCTAATTAATACTGTGACCTTGGGAGAGCATGTGTGTACATTAATGTGACATGTACAAGTAATTATGGTATTATATATTAATTATGATATTATTTGTGGGTTGGAATATGAATATCCATATAATAATGATTATTGAATGTATATTGTATATAACGAATTATAATAATGTCCTTTATATATAAATCTCTTTCTGTGGTCCATGAACATGATGAAAGAAGCCTTTCCTTCCTTCCTTCCTTCCTTCCTTCCTTCCTTCCTTCCTTCCTTCCTTCCTTCCTTCCTTCCTTCCTTCCTTCAGTTTCTTTCTTTCTTTGGGACTTACTTACAAAAGGAATACAATTTAGGCCATCTTTTGAATCATTTAATTTTTAAATGAGTGAATAAATCAAATAAATATTATTCATATTCTTTGTTTAACAGTTTAATATGATATACGATTACTTTTCCTGACTCATAATTGTGTGATATCCCTCTACATGGTGAAGTTGCACTTATCGGAAAACCAAGTTATTAAAGAAAAAATGTCCCGAGTTTATATCAGCTATTTCCACAATTTTCTCATAAATTAATTCAGTGACCTCAACCTATAATGTGTTAGTATTTAAGAGCTAAAAACAGATGCCCATAAAATTCGGATTTTTTTCCTCAGAATATGAGAATAAACTAGGAAAAACAGCTCTAGAGCATATATGCATAATATTTGCATTAATAACAGAGATTATGGCTTGGCAAAATGCTGGTATTTTAATGGTTTTTGGAGGGTTATATTGTTCTGTTATGGGAAGTGGTATAAAAATTTGGCAACATTTAAAAAAAAAAAGGGTGCGAGTGATAGAAAATATTATTGTTTAATGTCTTTAAACGTTATAATTTCTTAAATTATTATTGAGAATAAATTTCAGATTTAGAGATCTTTTATATGAGAGTTTGCGTTGAATGAGTTGTCTGTCTATACAACGCAACCCTATCACCACCACCTCAATATTAAGACCACTTCATCATTAAGACAACCTCACTATTGAAACCATCTCACTATTAAGACCACCTCTCTAATAAGACCACCTTACTATTAAGACCACCTCACTATTAAGAAAACCTCATCATTAAGACAACCTCGCTATAAGCACTTAGACCTACCCTCCCCCCCTCCCCCCCCCCATTTTTGGACTGAACTTCTGAAGTGTATTTTTATGCTTATTTACATCACTATTATCATTATAATTATTAATATTATCAATATTAGTGAGTTGGTCTCAATAGTGAGGTGGTCTCAATTTTGAGGTGATTTTAATAGTGAGATGGTATTTAAGTCCGGTTTTACTGTGTTTTAGATGTATGGATATAAAAAATATATATTTTGTGTTCAGTCGTATCGTATATAAAAATAAAACATCACAGGTTGTTTTAATGTTATATCGTTAAAGCTTTAAAATAAGAAAATTACTTTAAAGTTTGAAGTCTCATATGGACAAACCCGAAGTCGAAAAGAAATAACCGTCAAAAAATAAAGCCAAAAACAAAGAAGTTTTGGATCTCAAAACGTTAAAATAACACGATTCGCAAATTCCTTTGGGGGAGACCAACACTTTCTATTTTTCAAGACAGTTACCATAACAACGAACAAGAAGAACAACATATATATGAAAAATAAGCTGTATGTGGAACATAGAGAAAATACTTATGCCAGTTATGCATATATACAGTGGGAAATATTGAGGCTTGCTATGTACGGCTTATGTAAACACGAAGCAGTGTCTTAGCATTCATTATTTGGCTTAAGTTTTGCGCAGACTATAAAATGTTATATGTTATACATAAACCTACACTGTTTGGCTTGCATACTAAGTCGGGAACTAAGTAAGAGAATATGTTCCCAGACCGAGGGAGTTTAAACAAAAATTGCAGAGAGATAGTCCTATCAACTCGTACGGGAGGGGAATATAATATTATGTCTGATGGAATAATCGAAGATACAGGTTTTATTTATATGCTATATATATGAAAAGTGGTACCTACTTTTGTTTAATATAGCCTCACTACTAAGACCACCTCACTGTTAAGACTACATCACTGTTAAGACTACATCACTGTTAAGATCACCTCGCTATTAAGACCACCTCGCTATCTAGACCACCTCGCTATAAAGACCACCTCTGTATTAAGACCACCTCACTGTTATGACCACCTTGCTATTAAGACCACCTTGCTATTAAGACCACCTTGCTATTAAGACCAACTCACTATTAAGACCAACTCACTATTAAGACCAACTCACTATTAAGACTAACTCACTATTGAGACCACCTCAGTGTTAAGACCACCTCACTATTAAGACCACCTCACTATTAAGACCAACTCACTATTAAGACCACCTCACTATTAAGACCACTTTACTATAAAGACCTCACTAATAATACAACCTCGCAATTATAGTGAAGTTATTGTATGTTACCTCACTATTCAAACTGCCTCCCTATTAAGGTCATAATAATATTAGCTACTGTATTACAGTATGATTCACACTAAGGGTGGTCTTAATGGCGAGGTACTACTGTAGTTTCACCTCACAATTAAGTCCACTTCTATATTAAGACCACACCAATGACAATGTTGGTTTCAGTCATGAACTTCTGCCTACATCATATGCTCTATGGCAAAATAAAGTAGAACATAAATATAGTGAATATTAAAAAGATTAAATCAATATAACGTTTTTATGAGTTTGCTGTAAAATTATATTACCCAATTATTGCATAGCAAGTATGAATATGAGGGAGCTTTATATTTCTCCTGTCTAGTGAATATAATTGCCAACAATATGGCCCCATAATATTATCTTGTAATTAAATCAGTACATTGCCATAAAGCGTTTTCATTAAATCAATCTTTTAATGCATTCTCCTTATTGAATATAATTATATGAAGGTTGAGTCTACATTGGAACCCCACAAATAAGAACACCTCATTATTAAGAACACCTCATTATTAAGAACACCTCATTATTAAGAACACCTCATTATTAAGACCACCTCTGTATTAAGACCAACTCAGTATTAAGACCACCTCATTATTAGGACCACCTCAGTCTTAACCACCTCAGTATTAGGACCACCTCAGTATTAAAACCACCTCAGTATTAAGACCACCTCCGTATTAAGACCACCTCTGTATTAAGACCACCTCGGTATTAAGACCACCTCAGTATTAAGACCACCTCGGTATTAAGACCATCTCAGTATTAAGACCACCTCAGTATTAAGACCATCTCAGTATTAAGACCACCTCAGTATTAAGACCACCTCAGTATTAAGATCACCTCAGTATTAAGACCACCTCGGTATTAAGACCATCTCAGTATTAAGACCACCTCAGTATTAAGACCATCTCAGTATTAAGACCACCTCGGTATTAAGACCACCTCGGTATTAAGACCACCTCGGTATTAAAACCATCTCAGTATTAAGACCACCTCGGTATTAAGACCATCTCAGTATTAAGACCACCTCAGTATTAAGACCACCTCTGTATTAAGACAACCTCAGTATTAAGACCACCTCAGTATTAAGACCAATTGCTTCAATGTTAAGACTTTATTTTGAGACCGCCTCGATTTGGACATCATTTGGCTTCAAATTTGATGACAAAATGTGATTATAAACATTTTCCTGAATTTAGACCACTCAATAATTATATTATGGAGACCACCTCAATATCAAGACCCAACTCAATTTTGAGAACAGCGAGCTTTAGACCACTTGGCTTTGACATTGGTCTCAAAACTGCGATCAGATGAAATAAAAATTTTGATTTGTATTTATCTATCCGCTGTAATTATGATTTATCAACAAAAACATTTATATTGTATTTTCTGCATTATCAAAAAACAATTTTATATCATATTTTCTACATTATGCTATCCGATTTAAGATTTAACAAAGGTCCTAATATCGAGGTGGTCTTAATTGTAAGAAAAAATATATAATTACGATAAATATTTTCATAAATCGTTCTAAGCAGCTAGATGGGCTAATGGTTCAGTCATCCGCCAATTCCATATTGGCCAGCTTTGCTAAAGGTCCCAGGTTTGATCCCTGATCTGGGCACTCTTCATGAGCTACATCCCAGCTAGATGTCGATCGCATGAGACGTTAAATTGGAGGTGCCTTCTATTTAGTATATATGCTGAGGCATAAGAACCATGGGGTAAATGTGTAACATGGTGTGGACTCCCAATTCTTATTATCTCATCATTAAGATCATTTCATTTGTTAATAAAAAGTGGTCTGCAATAATAATGTAACCAATTTATCGAATTAATAATGGTCTTGGTTTTAAGACCACTCCATCGTTTATAAAGTGTTCGTATTAGCGAGATTTTATTGTAAGTATATTTTGTACTCTTCGGTATGCATAACATGACATCTAATTTAAATATGCTCGCTTAATCTGATTTTAAGTTTTAACATATGCATTATGCAACAAATATAGATATATATATGCGGCGTAATCTTCTATGCAGACTTAAAAAGATGATAATTCAGAAATATTATTTCTTATCATGAATTTTGCTCATAAATACTTAAACTACATGCATAATAATAAGGCAGGCTGTAATCTTGTTGCTCATATGAAATACGGTTGAATTATGAATTATGGTATAATGAAGTTTTTTGTGATTTTGTTAAAAATGGCGTGTTTGTTAAAGTACCCAGCTGAATATATGGAAAGAACTGAATATAAGGAGAAGTAATCTTGGTAATAATGTTATTTATGTTTGAATTGAATTAAACGATGAAAATGTAACATGGGGTGGACTCCAAGCCTTATCATCTCATCATTACGTCTGCCTCTGGAAGCAGTTGGTCTGAAAGTAGACTACAAAGTACAATACAATACAATATTATTATTATTATTATTTTGTATTTTATTTATTTATTAAGCGCAAAATGACATGTGTTGCTATGCGCAGCACATATTAAAATCATGAAAAACAAAATGTTTATACGACATAAAGTGAAAATGTAGATGAAAAATGGAAATATTGAAAATCGATAAGTATGTAAAAATAAAGTAAAAGTCGACTGTAAAATGTATAGTTAGAGCTAATACAATATAAAACAAAACAATACAATACAAAACAATACAATACAATACAATACAATACGAAACAAAAGCTTGGACTCCATAGTGAGGTTGTCTTTATTGTCGATTCAGCATATGTTGCATTGTAGCATCAAACTTGAGGAAAGATAGAAATGTATTAATTTGATTTTGCCCCCAGGGTTATAACCCCTTAGGGAAATATTTTAACAGTTGCAGCCTCACATCTGGTGCGTGTTGCTCGATAAATAAATTGCTAGATATTGTCTAAACTGCCTTTGTTATTTCAGTGTAGCATTGGGACATTCTTTTAAGATTTTGTCATGATTTTTACGTGTCCCTTTTTGAAAGTTTTTTTGCATAAATTTTTTTTTATTTAAACTGTTAGAAGTGTCGTGGAGAAGCGATACTAAATTTATGGTCGTAACGATGCGGAATTTCAAGAATTTAATTGCCTCTTTTTACGATTTTTGTTTGGAATATATATTTTTGAAGTGTATATTACTGCGTAATGTCTTTCAATTTTTGAAGGTACAATTCAATAAGTAATAAGGACACTAAATAATGATTTCAAACTAATGAATTTTATGAATATTTCTCCACTTTACGAAACATTTCGAGAACATCTTTTTTTAACAAATATTGAAGGATATATTTTCAGCTTTGAAAGTACCATTTAAAAATACAATAAATTATCATATAAAACTAATTAATTAACATTTTATGAATTTCTTCATAGCTTTTTTTTTTAATTCTTTGAAACTAGTCTTTACTTTCAACTATCAAAATACCCCCAAGGTATATACGATATATAATGGTTTATAATAACGACTGAGAATTTAATGATTTTTATCTGCGTGTTTATACGCAACTTCAAAAAGCATCAGAGATGCACATTATCATACAATTATAAGGAACGGTGACGAAACTTAACAGTTAAAAATTGACATATGTTTCATCCCTGAGGCCGTATCATGTGAATAGCAGTGCTTTGTCTGTAGTTTAATGTTTATTGTTACATAGATCTATCATATCGACCATAATATCATCCTGTTCAGGCTGAAATTTTATGGCAAATAGTCCTCGCATGCAGATTCATAAGCACGCATTTTGACAGTTTTATGGCACATGAGAAATATGAACACTAGCTCTGGCCATAGCAGTGTTGGATTATAATGAAATCTGTATTATGCATTTTATACTCAATGTGAAATTGTGGATATTAGGTGTATCACTAATTATTCTCAGTTTCTGACTCCCTAGCTAATATGTCGATACACTTTATAATGTAGTTTACATAAAATCATGTTACTTGTACACTGCAATGGCCAATTTGCAAAGCACCCATGGCCATGATGCTAGATAATCTGGGTAGGTGGTTGGATTAGGGCTTTAGGTCCGGTATTTCTGCACCTGATGGGCTAATCGGCTAATTAGGACTGGTAGGGACCATGGCAATGAGATGATGGATGAAACAGCCATCCAACTTAGGCTAGACCGGGGAATTGAACCCGGGAGCCAGTGGTTGGAATGCCAGCGCGCTACCACTGAGCTAGGCCCCCACACCCTGCTAGATAATCTAGTGCCATCTTAAAATATTTTTCTTTGATCAGCTTGTAACATTGTCAATATTATGATTATAATACCCCATTGCTTGTTATATATACTACAATGATAAACAATATGATAAATGTAGTGAACCCATAGTCATAGACAGCCACTGACATTAACTCTTAAATGACAGTAGAGAATCTGATGCCATCTTTAATAGTAAATTCAGTCATATAAACTTGTAAACTGCAATGATAAATGCAGTGAACCCATAGCCATAGACAGCCACTGACATTAACTTTTGAACGAGACAAATAATCTGATGCCACTTTAAGATACTATGTTACTAAACATTTTGATTCAGATTATTGTGCGAGTTTGCATTAAAATCTTTAAGCGTCCACTCAGTTTTGGAAGTAAACTGTACTCATGTCATCATCATTTCTGCCTATTACGGGTCATTTTGTCATTAAATTTGTACTGTAGATGAATTTTCTGTATACTTTGTAATGAAATCTCACGATGAAGACTTATATTTAATATGGACTAATGTTTTTGATGTTATTATTAATTTTACAACTATAAATAATATTTATCTATTTTTAACAACTTAGTCATTATATATTAAAAGAAATTATTGACAATGTACATTCATGCGATAAAATGTGTTTAACATATCATATTGCATATCTTTCTGTACACAATGATATATATATATATATACACACATATTTCAATATATCATAACAATAAAGCCAGAATTATGCTCGACTATAAAATTACAATAGGTCATTGTTATTATTATGTTGAATCTAACAATTGTCCTATTGTAAATTCTATTGTGTTTTCCAGATAACACATAAATTAAATTTTTGCATAATACTTCAAAGAAAATATTCATCTCATTTTATACAGTATAAATTATTCAAATAGTCAATTTATGCGAGCGATATTTTTGTACGATCGCACGAATAACAAGGATATAGAAGATAATTTGCATTTTTTCGTATAATAAACATGAGTCATGTGAAAATAACTCATATTAAACTGTATTCATGCGTAGTACATGATTTTACATGTAGTCTGAATTTTTATGTATTATAATATGAATTCAGTCATGCATTGGAAATTCATGTACAGTGAACCCTCACAATTAAGACCACCCTTGAGAATCACTAAAGTGGTCTGAATATAGAGGCGGTCTTAATTATGAAACTTTTGTCATGTTGTAATTTGTATTATGACAGTAGTCGAAGTTTTGGGACCTATTTGAGTTTTTCCTCATAAGGGATTACAGTGCAATTATTGTAATACCCCATTATTGTAATACCCCATGTGATCTGATAACAGAAGTTTCTTGGTCTGTTAAGAATTTCATTTAGAGGTGTGTTGTATTTAGGGTTGTCATTAATATCGATTTTTCATTCGATATCAGTATTCAACTTTCGATATTGCAATATCGCAAAATCGTGCAAATTTTATATTATCAGCATTCCCAGTTAGAAATTGAACCACTAGTCACATAAATATATCTCCCAAGTCATTGTGAAACCATTTATCTCTTATGTGAGAAACACTAAGCCAATTTGCAAGGCAATCAGTTTGCAATTTAGGGTGGGAGCAGTGTAGGCAAGTGCTCACCATGGCATCAATGTACAATTAGAGGATAAACACAAAGAATCGAAACATGAATCGATTATTTTAAATCTCGATATCAATATTTTCTCGATTCATCAATCTACAGCATATCGATGACAACCCTAGTTGTATTTAAAAATTCAGACTAATTATGTATACAATTTATCTCATCACCCTAAGCCAAGATCTTAACATAGGATTAAGTGTGAATGTGTGCAATGTCTTATGAGCAAAAACTCTAATAAGTGGTCTTAATATTGAGGTGGTCTTTAATTATGGGGTTTCACCGCTGATATGAATCATATGATCTAAAATAACATGAATCAGCAATAAAAATTTACATATCATGCGCACATACATGTACATTGTAAATATGAATATTTATAACTTTATAGATTATAATCATAATGATACTCTTTGCCCTCTGATAAATGTAGATAACCTGGAACATAAAATGTAAAATTAATTGAATTTTTTTTTGGGGGGGGGGGGATGCGGTATCAGATATCATATTTAAAACATCTTGATGATTCTAGTTCAGTAGTTATCTAATACAGCAAATTTAGTTGAATATCAATTTTGTTTATCATTTGTTTATTGTCGGTAATTATCTATCTATCAATCTGTCTATCTTTTCTATGCAGCTACCTATCTATCTATCTATCTATCTATCTATCTATCTATCTATCTTACTATCTAACTAACTCTATCTACCTATCTTCTATCTATCTATCTATCTTCTATCTATCTATCTATCGATATTTCGATCTATCTTATCTGTCTAATCTATCTATTTATCTATCTATCTATCATCTAACTCTGTCTATCTATCTATCTATCTATCTATCTTATCTATCTATCTATCTGTCTTTCTATCTATCTATCGATCTATCTTATCTATGCACCTATCTATCTATCTATCTATCTATCTATCTGACTACCTACCTACCTACCTACCTATCTATCTATCTATCTATCTATCTATCTATCTATCTATCTTATCTATCTTATTTATCTATCTATCTATCCATCTGACTACCTACCTACCTACCTACCTACCTATCTTATCTATCTTATCTATCTTATCTATCTTATCTATCTATCTTATCTATCTTATCTATCTTATCTATCTATCTATCTATCCATCTGACTACCTACCTACCTACCTACCTACCTACCTACCTATCTATCTTATCTATCTTATCTATCTTATCTATCTATCTATCTATCTTATCTATCTTATCTATCTATCTATCTTATCTATCTATCTATCTATCTTATCTATCTTATCTATCTATCTATCTATCCATCTGACTACCTACCGACCTACCTACCTGCCTACTTGCCTACCTACCTATCTACCTATCTATCTATCTATCTATCTATCTATCTATCTTATGTCTTATCTATCTATCTGTCATAAACTCATACATTGAAATCTTGTGATTAAGACCACTGTACTGAACTCAAAATAGAGGTGGTCTTAATATTGCGTTGTCTTATTTGTGGTGTTTCAATGTATGAAAAGAAATATGTAAAATTTTAAGCATTATATTTTATTGTGCAATTATACATATTTTACATATTTCCCATAAGTCGCATAACTGCAACATCGATGCAACTTTGATATAACATTAATAATTCATGTAAACGTTAATGACAAAATATAAAAACCTATAAAGATGATCATGATTATTGATTTTGCATTTATATTGCAATTAAATATTTAATTTAATCTTAATGTTCATAAATATATTTAAATTGGACATTTATCAATTTTTGAAAGATTAATTTCAGTTATCCCACGTTTTCATGGTTATGCATAAAAAGTCTTTTAATACACAGATTAAATGATTATTTACTGCATTTTTTTAATGCGTTATTATTAAAAGTTTGTAGTTTTATGATTATGATCATCAAGCTACTGCATTTATGTATTAAAAACTTCATAATTTAATGTACAATTGATAAGTAATTAAGCTTAATTGTCATTATTTATGAAGAATGCAACTGTAATTTTATATAGCATGATAAATTGTGTCATATTTTTGGCCATTTACCAAGAAAGTTTTACAAAATTGACCACATTTATCATATGATCTTGCCGTTATTTGAATTAAAATATGGATTTAATATATACAATAAACATAGTTAAATTTGAGTTGCTTTGTGCAATGTGCACATGCTATATTTTAGTACTTATGAACAACAATAAATGATATATAATATGGATAATTGTGTGTATCGTATAAATAGCTATACCAATTTTACCCTTTGTAAATATCTATTGTCATACCATGTATAAACACACTTAAAATAGACGATAATATGGACTATAATTCCGACTATAATTATACATTGCAAGGTCTATTGTGGTGCACTTGTAACACAGTTAGGCCTGCTTATAAGAACCTCTTCAAATGCCACTCTTGGGTGCAAAATTTAGTGGTCCTAATAGTGAGGTGGTTTTAATAGTGCGGTGTTCTTAATGGTGAGGTTGTCTTAATAGTGAGGTGGTCTTAATTATGAGGTGGTCTAAATGGTGATGTGGTCCTAATAGTGAGGTGGTTTAATAGAGACGTCTTAATGGTGAGGTGGTCTTAATAGTGAGGTGGTCTTGATAGAGAGGTGGTCTTAATAGTGAGGTGGTCTTAATAGTGAGGTGGTTTAATAGAGACGTCTTAATGGTGAGATGTTCTTAATTGTGAGGTAGTCTTAATAGTGATGTGGTATTAAAGTGTTGATCCACAGTAAAACCCCCAATGTGTAAAGACCACCTCAATTTTAAGAAATTTTCTTCAGTCCCACAGGTAATATTACAATTATTAATCTAAACTAATCCCAAAGTTTCACCACCTCCATATTAAGACCACTTCAATGATTCCAAAATGGTCTTAATTGTGAGGTTTAACTGTATAGCAAATTTAAAGAACACAGTTTCGAAATAACATAATCTTGTTATAATGATACAGAAACAAAAAATATTTTCATGGCCCTGGAATTTTGTGATATTGGGTCTTTTAATTGTATATTAAAAGTGATGCTTAATCGCCATTACGTTGGATTGCACTTGTTAAATGTGAATTTATAATATTATGCGTTTTATGGCATTTTCCTTGAAAGCTTGTTATACTTTGTTTTTTTTTTGGGGTTAAAAATGAAAATATATTTTGGCATACAATTTTTATAGACTTGCATTTAAAATGTATATGATATAGAGAAACTTTGCATTTCAGTGGTTGTAGTCAATGTGCACTAATTAGTACATTATAATGTGGTTATCTAGGCTACCCTCAATAACATTATTGGTAATTGTATCGTTTATTGCATTAAAATGTCAATAATAAAAAGAAATGTACTTGTTACGTTAAAAAAATTATATATAAATTATTATTGTCTAAATAATGCTGAAGCCACATATACCTTTAAATCTAGTCACACAATTAATAAATCAAATAATAAAAAAAAAATGTATGTAAAGATTGACTTTATTTGATAATGTCAAAAAAGATATAACTGCCCAAATCCATTGTTTGTTTGTTTTATTTTTTTAAATATATATGAAGACATTTGACATATTGTTTTACAGCCTTCCTAAATATCTCTACCTATATTATACTGAAAAATAATGAGTGCACACACACTATTACTAATAGTGTTGTGCTGTGATTTTTCCTCAATCATTATTTTCATGCAATGAATCGCCAATTTTAAAGGACTTCAGCTTCTTAAAATTTTTTTGTTTTAATTAAATGACTTAATCCCCGATTCAACCTAATTACTCATTTTCAATGATGTGAAATGGTGATAGTTGGCACTGATGCGTGTATACTGTCCAGGCAATATTTATTCAACCTGTTGCAAAATACCACGAAAAATGACAGGACTGCTACCAGGCCACCATACCTCATGTTCATGGTTACGCTACTGCTCTGTCACTCCATGGGATCGTGCAAAATTATTTTGCTATATCATGATTATTAGTCATTGCCCTTATTTATAAAGGCTATAAATATAGAATTTATCGTTAATAAATGATTCATTGTTTTAAGTGCGTTAAAGTAAGCCGTGGCATTCCGACCCTATAAAGTAGTGTACAAATTGAGGAGGTATTGATTATTATTGGTGCGCAGCGCCAATTCTTTCGTTGCTTGGAGGAGACGTTTCCGCGTAATGCTTCCGGTTTGCCATTTTCCGAGCGGCAAATTCGAACTTACATGTTAATCCAATGAGGCCAGTTCGGGTATACGTTCAAGCGTGTATATAGCATACTTCTACACGTCGTAGCGCCCTGCTTTGTCCGTCTTTAGTGTACTGCCTTTGGTGTGTTTTCCACTCATGTTTTGTTTTATGTGTTCCATACATTTCTTGAAATCGTTGTTTGTTGCCTCCGCGAGTCCCTCGGCTGTTTCCAGTCACAAGATGGCAAACTCCGACGATGTATACAACAGTCCTCCAGCCGCCTTTGTTGCACATCTAAAAATTTAAATGCTCAAGTATCATTGGTAATCCATAAAATACAGTTATTCTGTCCCTAAGAAGCAAAATATAAACCAATTTCCTTTCAAAACGTAGCTAAGATCGTCGTGATTATCAGTGACAACCGCCATTTTGATTACTTTGTGTTATGCACTGTGATTGGTCGAAATGAGTAGTCCCAAAATATAACAGCCAATCAGTGATTAGCTTGCTTGGAGCAGTATCAAACACATACTGCGCGCCATTTGCACATTTCTATGTGCTCTAGTTTTTGTTATATCGTAAGAACCCTTCTATTGACAAATTAATTGCAATTTGTCATAAATTTATAAAATATATTACATAGATGTACAATAAATCTGGACAATGATGCATACAGGTATTAGTAAAACATTTTTGATGAAATTTATAGTGTTAGATTTTTGTCACTCCATATGTCAGATGATAATGCAGCTAGACTTACATTCAATTAGTGACATGTGAATTATCTAAATAATAATTTTGCAGTTCATGTTGCTAATTTGTATTAATTACGCATTTACTTTAATCTATTTACTATAATTGATTCATTAACTTTCCATAAATTAAGTAACATTGGCAACTGTTTATATAAATATGAATCATTTTTAATGAAAATTGCAAATTATAAATACAGGTATAATTAAGTGGTAATGCATACATTTACGACTAATAGGCTATTAGTTCTAAATTTGTGCATTATCACCAAATTTCTACTGGTAATAGCAATTTAAAAAAATTTAATTGTGCAATATTGTATCTATATACTCTATACTGAGCATAGAGGCACATCAAAAATAATCAGATGCTTTCCAAATGTATGCCATATATTTAGCATTACCACAAAATGCCTAATGAAAACATTAATAATTATGGCGATAGGCTACAAAAAGAATTTGAACAACAAAAATAAAAATATTTATTTAATTGACGTTATTTAATTTTGTAGCTATATGAATAATAATAATTATGTGAATATTGAAATCACAGCCTTCAACAGCCAATACATTATATATTTATTTCAATAATCATATTTGATAATACCATAAATCTGCTACCACACTGTGCTTAATAAATTCTATAACACAGTTGGAATTTGATATAAATTCTGAAAAATGTCGAAAACGATTTCTGGTGTCATTATAGTACTCGTGTGTATTTGAATTTTATCACTGTTCAGCCATTTCCTCTTGTGTATCAACACACATTAACGTTATTTTCTATTTTTTGCCTCCATAAAAATGAATCGTAATTACGGGAGTTACATGTGTCATTAACTTTGTCCGTTGTCGGACGATTATGTTTTAATGTTTCGATGGTCTTTTTGTTTCTGTCAAGGCCAATTTTGTGATTATAGACGGCGCATACTGTTGTACTGGGTTTTATATTTAATGCGAAATAAACGCCATTAAAAAAAAAAAAATTATGGAATACATCAGAACCCCACAATTAAGACAACCTCAATTTTAAGACCACTTTCCTAAAATTGTGAATTAATTCTTACATATTCTTTGAATTAGGACCACCTCAATTTTAAGACCACACTTTCCTTGAATTGTGATTTAATTCATACATATTCTTTGAATTAGGACCACCTCAATTTTAAGACCACTTTCCTAAAATTGTGAATTAATTCGTACATATTCTTTGAATTAAGATCACCTCGATATTAAGACCAGTGATTCAGTGAAACCTCACCATTAGTAGGCCTACTAGTCTCGGTATAAAGTTTACCAGCGTTTAAAAGTTAATGGTAAGGTTGTCTTAATAGTGAGGTAAAAGATGTAATTATTAAAATTGGCAGTCTTTATTTAATATTAAACAATAAATTACATTAAATTACATTAATAGTGATTCAGTCTTCATTGTAAGGTAGAAGCGACCAGAAAATTTGGGAACCCCATTTTAAGACCACCTCACTATTAAGACCACCTCGTTAATAAGACTTCCTCATTATAAAGACCACCTCACTATTAAGACCACCGTACTATGAAGACCACCTCACTAATAAGACCACCTCACTATGAAGACCACCTCAATTTGAAGACCACCTCACTATTAAGACCACCTCTCTATTAAGACCACCTCACTATTAAGACCACTTCACTTCACCTGACCCTGATATTAAATCAGTACATTTTGCCCCAAGAGTGGTCTTTATAGTGATGTCTCAATGTGTAAGGCACGAATAGAGGACAACTATTTCCTCTTCAATATGTAAACAACACTCCCGTTCTACTTGACAGCTGCTAAAAGTCAACGTGAAGTAAAAATTGCCTTTTCATAACTATTGGTCGCACTTCGCACTTTGTGGGGTATTTTTGATCTGTGTATGCACTTTAGTCTACTTTAAGACCACTTCAAAATTAAGACCATGGATCCATGTTCAGTCCACCTCACAATTAAGACCACCCTTGGGAATCCAAAGTTGTAGGAAGTAGAAAAGGGGTCTTAAGATGGATAATTTCTTATACTGAAAGGTCTTAATTGGTAGTATGATAATACATTTTAAAAATCTTGCAGTAAATAAATTAGGTTAATATTCAGACCATGTGTTAATTTTCTTCACATAAAATAATTTTAAACTACCTTGAGTGGCAAGCAATTGATATAGATGCCTTAATACAATTAATTTTAACCAACAATATAATTGAATAACATAACTTATGATTTATTCTTATTTATTTGCAGGTCGTGACAACCATGATTCCAAGAGATCCTCCACAATCCACCAGGGGGCGTCTGTGATGACGCGACCCGTAGAGACACCTAGTGGAAGAAGCATGCAAGAAATAAGTAGCAGAATAGCAGAGAAAAGACCTAGTACTTCAGAAAATGAAATATCGGAAAAAAGAAGAAGGCAGGATGATATGCCTGTAGATCTGGCTCGAGTCAAGACTGAGGTTGCTGCTAGTCAAAGAAATGCGGTAAGAAAATCAAGAACAAAATAAAGTTAATATAATTATTGTATGGTTACCATCATGTTAAAGACATTTGAAGTCATTTTGTACGGGGAATAGTCATTGAATCATTGAAATGTGCTTGAAGACTCTTAACTGACTCACTGGTAGATCCAGTCTGGCCTCTACTCTGGGCCAAAAGCTTGCTTATTAAGGCGTATTTGGGTCACTCTGTAAGCGGCCCATTGCCCCCCCTTACCTGTCTGTTTTTTTGTTTTTGTTTTTTAATGAGATGTGTTCACAAGTTTAGCATGGCTGTTCACTTTTCTAATCATTATTGTAGGATATATTGAAAGGGGAAAAATGAAGTTATGGACATCTATTGGGTTTCAATTAGGATAATGGAATTTCACCTTGTCAAGAATCAATGGTGTCTAAATTAAAATGGTACTGAGCTGAGAAGGAAACTATAATGCCGATGTACCTTCTTCGTTGATTTAACAGACAGCCAAATTTTTTCTCGTGTTTGTATTTATATTGACAATGACATATGTATTGAAAAATATGTTTGTCATGCACAGGGTGTGGCCAAAAAACTTGCACCAGCTACTTCTTTTGCTATGATCTCAATTGACAATCTTCACATGCGGCTGCAACCATACATACGAAAGGAATAACGGTTCTCAAGTATCTTCCTGAATTTTTTCCTCAAGAATTATAGATAATATGGATCTAAATATAGCACATGCACACCTACGCATCTTTTTCACCTAGGCCATTGCAATACAAGCATTAGATTATGTCACTGATCATGCAAATGTGTTGCAGACACCTGTCTTGACCTTTGCCCCTAGTACCCTGACTAAATGTGGCAAAACTTCTAAAGAACTCATTAGCTTTTGAGTAACCTAGTTGTATTCTCAAAGAGAAGATGCCTGGTGCAAGTTTTTTGGCCGCACTTTGCTAGTGAACATTTCTGAATGAATGGGTCAACTAATATGTAAGTTATTATTTATGAGAGCTATGTTTTGATAATGTACATTATGATTGTAGGATGGGGCAGTAGACCTCTCAGGTGCTGCCGATAAGACGGCAACTATGAATGAAATCGCAGCCTCAGCTGTCCGAGCTGTCCAGCAAGGTAATACATGTTGAATGTTAATATAAAAAAAGTTTCCCTTCAAATAATTTGATTCTTTATGTATGTGGACTATTGTTAGATTTCATTGCACAACATTTGGCAAAAGGAGTGCAATGCAACCTCGGTGGAAGCTGGGAGTTAATAATAATTATATCGAAATAAAAACTCAGTAGTGTTGTACATAGAAAGAAACTAGGAACCGAAGTTCTTTCCTTACCTTCTATCAGCTGAGCAATAGTACGCTCCACTCTCCCCTCATGAATAAAACGTACATAAAATTAGTGTCTTTAACTGCAATATTGTTGATAAGAATTTACTAGGCCAATCAACACAGTTTAATTATTGGAATTTTGTATTTTTACTATGCATTAATTAGGATGAGGCCTTTGATGGTGATAGAATCTGTACTAAATTTACATATTTTTATGTGACATGTTGAATTGTCTCTGATTTCTGTTATTTTCAGGTCTAGCCCAGAGTATGAACCCAGCATCGATGATCCATCCTCGATTCCCTCAGCAGATAAGCACTCCCCGCCCCCGAGCTTCCGTTCCTCCTTTCAACAATTACGCCCAGTTCAGTCTCACCCCTGGTTTATCTCCTTTTCGAGGACGCCCTCGTCTCTCTGCGGCAGTTAATTCACCAATGGACACAGTTTGTACTGTGTGTAACTTCAGATGCAACACAAAAACAGAGTTGTACAACCACGCTAACACCATGAAGTGCAAGATCTGTCCATGTCCGCACTGTCCGAAATCTTTCTGTGACCCCGGGAAGTTGAATCAGCACATAACGGTGCGTCACGAGGAACCGAAGTTTGGCTGTCCTCTGTGCGGACATCGCTACAGCACCAAACAAAACATGCAAATTCACATCAGGAGGCATCACGGCGATCAGTTATACATGCAAATGATGGTGCAACAGTCTGTCAGGTTCCACGGGCCCAATTCTCCCATCCCCGGTGTCTTAAACGCAGGGCAGAATGCCGGCATACTGGATTTTCCGTTCACTCCCGGACCAGGCGAAGACAGTCTGGAGGTTACATCACAAAGCGAGGATGAAGACGGGTCGTACCACGCACCCCATTCGCCCGTAAACATCACACCGACGACTTCTTATGCATCCATGCCGCTGTTTCCAGACCAGCAGCCTCCTGTACCAATCTCACAAGCGGTGACTACCCCAGACCAAGCTAACGATGGCCAGTTTCCGAACTTATCGCAAGCCATCTCTAACGAACTGGAAGACGACAACGACGATGATGACCCGAATGACCGAGATGCTGATGACGAATCTGAAAAAGGCCTAGATCTGCACGTACCATCACATTCAAATCATCACCAACCGCTCCACAACTCTGATCAACCGATGTCTAACAAATATGAAGAGCAGGACCAACCGTTAAACATGCGATACAACCAAGATGACCATCGAGATGACCATCAAGATGACCGTCAAAAAGACCGTCAAGATGACCGTCAAAATGACCGTCAAGATGACCGTCAAAATGACCAAGAGACCAACGGAACTGACCAACAGGACCGTCATTCGATCGACGACGAATCAAACCATACCAATATCGACGATAAATTTGACAACCCTCCTGAATTGACCCTTTCCTCTGAGCTGACTTTGTGATGAACAAAATGCTCCGTTAAATGCTTTTAATGTGCATCCGAAGCTGTCTCACTAATTGGAGCATGTAAGCTCAGCATCATCATTGTTCATCATCACAGTGGTCTTGGAGGAAACTTGATATCATCATATGTCTTCAAGAAAAAAATGCATTAATGCTCTACAATATTTTATATCAAATCATGCTTCAGTTCTTGAGTCTACAACTGAAATCAGCGATTCAAAGTTTATGACATTATCATTTCCATTGAGTTCACAGTTGCATGGTACTTGTTAGTAGAGGGGCTTTATTTTGCACTCTATGATGTCAAATATACTTTAGCCGCAATTTCAAGGAATTTTGATGCATTCCTGAGGACCACAATATGTCTTTTGTTGATGGGTAATCATCAAATTGCAGTTCTTAAGCTGTTTGTATGACTTAGGATTTCTTTTGCTGAAGGGATCGTAAGAATTGCAATCGAAGCGTAATCTCCGGACTGCGAAATCGTCAATTAGTTCATTCTAATGTCTCATTGGTTGAAATTTAGCGGCTGTTTGTGTTACGTTTCATTTTGTATAGTCATATTTATTTAGGATCTCATTCTAAGCGCCAAAGGTACAAAGAGTCACTGTGTGCTATTTATTGTTATTTTTCTGTCTACAATTGCAAGTCGTTTTTGCTTGCGAGTTGAAAGTACTGCCAGTATATGTTGTTTATAACATCGCTAATATGCCAATTGATGAATTTATCATGAATTTGACAAGAGAGTATGAGGTGCATCAGATGATGCATGCAAAATGTTATCTTCCTGTTAAAAGATATGCAAGCTTTGTTCGATTTTTGCGTTAAAAGTTATTTGAAACATTTTGAAGTGATTTTGAAATTGAAATTAAGTTTGTTGTTATCCTAGTCAACTGACCTAGGTCTCTATTTGCTATGGTACCCATATTTTAATTTTAAAAAGAAACTAGTTTGAAATTATCTCTAAATTTATTTTCCTGGCTATTAGGAATATTTAGTTAATTAAATGATAAAATATTTACGTTACGAACACAAATTGATCCCACCAACAATAATACTTATATCTAACATATCGGCAGTACGTGCAGCATGAACCAAAATATAATGTCTTTAATTCACTTTTTGACCATCATTTTAGTCAAATTGTATTTATTAATTGATGTACATCTTATTTATGTTTGAGTCAATTGCTTTTGTTTGGCTTATAGCCTTGCGTTAAACTTATTTATATGTCTTTATATTTTAATTTTTTGATTTCTGAACGTTCAGCTTAGTCATTCAACCAAAGCATTCCTAATTTATAAGCAGATCAAATTGAATGGACCAGTATTTACGTATCTTTCGATTATTTAATTAAAGCGTGCGAATGTGTCTTTGCATGCGGAGAATCGTATAGCTCTGTCAGTATTTTTGCATTGCTTAAATTGAACTGGTTGTTCCAGGCATTAGTCACTGTGAATCTAATCTTACGGAAATCATTGTACAATTGCAAGCATTCCTCTTGATTATTCTTTTCGCAATTTTATGTAATCATGTCTGATTTTGTGTGAATTTGCTTATACATCAACATTTTATTTATGTCGTCCCATTAATATTGTAATATAATAATTATGCTGTGCCTACCATATCATAATCAATGATGATAATTGATAATTATCAACTGATGGTAACCGATAATCGATTGTATTCGATAATCGATAATAATCGATTCTAGCGATATAATCGATATATCATTGTACACATATGAAGTATGTATCATTATTATGGCTACATATTTACAGATACTTGCACGAGTGACTGTACATAGATGTATCTTTCTAGCGTGCTATTGTTTATTGTTAATACTCAGAAAATATCAGACTTGGGGTCTTGTGTTGAATTGAACTCACAAGTAATGTTACACGAATTTCTCTAGACTGACAAAAAGTATACTCAAAACTTGTTAATTGTGTATTGCGAGACACTAAATATGGAGGGAAAAAAATCATGGTGTAACCTTCTAAAGACAACCAACTGTATCAAATGATGTATGTTATTGGTTGCGATGAAACTAAGGGTGAAAATTGCAGCATGCTGATGCATCAAACGAATATATGATAATGACAGATACTTGTAGGTTGTAACCAGGTATAAAACTTAACGACAAATTGTAATCAACGTACTGCATGTTTATAGCTGCTTGTAGCAAAGTGATTCACAGCGTCAAGGTGCTTTTCCCGATATTTGTTTTTTGCAGTTTGAATGTCGGTGATCTTTTAGTGTAGTACTAAGTGTACTAGTTGTTTTAAGTCTGTATATCACTGACTAGGTAAGTCGTTAAGAAAAGTGATTATAAATGTTAAACATTACTCATTCTTGCGTAATACAGACCAGAACAAAATAGATATACATACTGTAAAAACATGTGTAGGGAAAGTTGCCTTGACTCATATATATATATATATATATAGGCTACGCTTGTTATCGTTGTACCAACGCTTGTAGTGCAGATAAACTTAACGGTTGAATGTTGCTTAATGTTACGTATCAAATATGCTGCATATTCTGCATATTGATGTCAAAACGCGAGTGCACATTTACATGTATATTCTATTGGTGTGTATGTCTATAATTGCATTGCGGAGAAATAACCAGTGTCATATTGAGTTATTTCTCATATATCATCACTTTCCCGAATCTGATAATCGTTGCAATTCGAAAGATGAATTTGTATCGATTGTACAATTTAACTGTATGAATGTTAAAATGGTGACATAATTATAGTTGTTGTGTAATCTCACAATTGTTATATAACACTGATCGAGTCTTCATACATTTCGCTGGTGCATAGATATCTTCCATTGTGTATGAAATATCTCATCGGACATATTGCTTGATTTATTAAAATCCCAGGGTGTTGAGTAGAAAGCTTGAATGGCAGGGTATGAAGTGACGTGGATAACAGTTGTTAAGTGATTGCAGTTTACGATGGTCTTCAGATAACAATTATTGTCTCCCATCTGTGTAAAGTAATGCACAGTATGTATACATACCAAAGTCACGCCAAAAATTATTGAAACTTTTCAGATTTTGATTAAGTTCAAATTGTATTTGCAGCGGCATAGCTATCAATGGCATCAGATTCTCTTGTATCGTTCAAAAGTTAATGTCAGTGGCTGTCTGTGGCCAAGAGTTCACAAAATATATCATCGTATTTAAGCAATTTACATTGAAAGTTATAATGTCACAATCCAAATTCACCATTAAATATGGCATCAGATTCTCTACTATAACTTAAAATTTAATGTCAGCGGCTGTATGTATTGGTATAGGTCGAAATAATTTTTGGCGTGACTGTGGTACAATTTGTTATCTTAGGTGATAAGGAAAGGGTAAAGTCAATTTCTGGGTAAAGAAATCAAATCACTATTTGAGTGGCAGAATTTGTAATTGCATGGTGGCGACACCTGTTGTATTTTTAATACAATATTGCAGTCGTGGTGACATCTTGTGGATATTTTTAAGACGTCAGGGAACACAGTTCATCATATTGGTGTTAACGAATCAGGTCGCTATATTTATAGAAACCCCAACTTATTTTGTGTGGAGTTAAGCGAAGGCAAATTAAAAACCAAATTAACTCCTGTTGTCTTTGGAATGTCTAGTGGAGTCGCCATTGAGATGATTACTGTCCGATTACAATAAGTCAATAACTGTTGAAAAAATTTTGCTGTTTTTCAGTGGCTTCCAATTAACATTGTTCGAAACCCTGTGAGTGATAGATGTTTTTACAAAGAATTTCATGCAGTTGTTGATGTCTTGCAAACATTAACATTTTTGTTTGCCCCATAAAAAAATTGTGAGGGTGCGTTATATCTGAACAAAATTACCATTTTACAGCACACTTTTGAATTTTGCACCAGGTCATGTTTAAACATGTATGTGTTTTACTATTAAATACATGTCGACGTTTGGTATGTAGTCATTTAGGATAGATGGTAGTTAATAGATCGTATAAACGTGTCACAAATTTATTAGTCACAATCAGTCAATCATCTGATGCAAGCTCCGCCTCTACTTGAACTGACCAATCAGGCACTCTTGATATGACCTATTTACATAATTTTCTATTTCATACAACCAATCAGGTACTGTCATTTTGACCTAATTACATGCAGACCATTTAAACTCAGCATTTTGTAGGGTTAGACAATAGTTTTTTGTCTTTTTAAAAGAAATACACAATTACTCAGAGGTTAAAGGTTTATTCTTTATGATGGGGACTAATGCAGTCTTGAGTGTGTTGTTACTGGATATATCAGGGTAGAACGTTTAATCCAGCAAATAAGACCAATTTCAATTGTACAAGGGCAGATTGCGACGGAAGGCAGGTGCTTGATTTCCAAATTTTATGTTTCAAATTATCCTTCGTGTTCATCTGTTTAAATTTATTAATGAAAATTTATGTAATGAAGTTATAGTTGCGTTGCGTAGGTAAAAGATGAGGCCATATTTGGTATTGCAAATGACGCAATAATAGATTTATAACTTTGGGTTTATGTTGATCGGAAACATATTGGTGCTTTAAAATCAAAATTAATTTGCAGGAATAATGTTGGCATTTTTATTCCAAATATCACTGGAAAAGTAGTTTGCGAATTAGTCACAGATCATAGATCTTTTTATGCATTGATTTTGTGTACATTTTATTTCTATTTTTGACACGTTTTATTTCTTATCTGCCTGAAACTTTTAATCGAGTCTTGTCTGTTTCCAAGATACAAACTGCATGTTGTGCGAGTTGGTCAGATTTGTTGGAATTGAGTCGTGTTGGTCTTGGTACGGTTGGACATATCTTGGTCCTGTTGAATGATTTTTACTTCACCTTGGCCTTTTTGTTAAAAACAAACTCCATATCTGCTATGCGATTAATTTTTCTTGATCTATCGGTGTCTATTCTAAGTAAAGAGAGTTTTTTCTTGTCATGTAAATATCTAGTCTTCTGCGGAAATGACTCGAAGGACATTTCCTGCCAATCTAATCTCTTCTCAGAATATTTCTTGTGGGTAAATTACATCCTAGTCTTTCAAAGGGACCTATACACACTTGTTTTGTTATTTACTACTACTTTGCTATATCGTGTCAGTTTCAAATAGTTACACATAACTCCGGAGTCACAATTCGGAACACATTTTTATGACGCTTTGAGACCACATCAAAAGTGGTTCGGACTCTTCCTAAGAAATTATTAATGACATCTCCATTTGGCAATGGTGTTCATTAGAGATTTGTTGTGCCTCTGAATTGGTCTCTATGCTGGGGCTGTAAAATAACCCCACTCAAGGGGTAAATTTATGGTATATTGTACATTGTAGACCGCAGTTGATTGCGTGCAAAGGGTCATTTGATAAAAGTTTTTTGTCAATCATGTTTTCTAGTTTACATTACCACTATGACGTTAACATTTAAAGATAGATAATTACACATTATTTGAATTCTGCTGCTTTTCTGGTCTTCCAAACAGTTATTCCAAGAATGCAAGTTATTTCTGCAATGCAAACAATTTCATATCGGAAACATTTTTGCCGTCGGAACTTCCAAGTTAGCTGTTGTAAGTGTTATTGAAAAAAAATCATCGAAGACCCCACCAGTATTATAAACGTGATGCATGAAATATCACGCAGAGGGCACTGTTGATTTAAGAGTTTACCAATAGGTGGCAGTAGTGTCAAGTGGAGGGAAATTTGAATATGAAAAACTTAATGTTCAATGTTTCTGTCAGTCATTGTTTGATTGTGTTGTTTATTCGACATATTTTTCAAATTTTCAAGAGTTCTTCCAGAAGTTGTTGATGATGAGTTTTTTTGTGATAGACAAAACTCCAAGAAATTATGTTGCTAAATACTTAGAATTTTGTAATTATTACAAAAGAGATATAAGCTGGACTTTTGATGTTCCCTTTGATATCTGTACAATGAAAAATGATGTGGTCTACTAATATAGTTTGTTCAAATTTTATATCAAAGCCATAAGTAAACCTGATATTAAAAATAAAGGCAAAATGAACTGGGAAAGGTAAATTGGACAATGAATTAACAAATATAACTCCGCAAGGGTCAACATTACTGATTATAAATAGTTTTTATGTTCACAAGATATAAAATAGTGTCAAATCTACGGACATGTTACAATAGAACTATTGTATAAATGCAGAATCTTATGTTTCGAGGATTTTATTATTTCCGTTAATTGTACTTTATCGGAGTTATATTACGATAAATTTGACGCTGAAATACATCTTCCTTAACACATATCACCATATATACATATATGTATGGATCATATATACATGAATATGTAGGTATATATACAGATTGTCATATATATACACATGTGCTGTACTCAAATTATGGGTCATATATTATTGTACGAATAAACCTGTTATTTATTGTCATATCATAATGATGTATTATGCACTATTTATACAAATGCAGTCTTGTAATGATACTGTTTTATGTATGAAGCCTATGTTCTTGAAGATGTTATTGTTAATTTTGTTTTGCTATTTAATAACAGAATTTTAAATATCTTTGTAAAATTCTGTTCATCTGCAATTTCATATTGATAGCTACAGACTATATTCATCTACGAGCCTTTGCTCAGCCAAACCATACCAAGGAATTTGATTACGATCAATATGTCATTGCTTATCATATCCTGCAAGGGTGTAATAACAGGAACATATGGATTACAGCTATTGTTTATGAAAATTGTGGCTCTGACACTTATTGTTTTTGGCTAATTTTTCGGCTGAAATATTTGATGTTCATATACCGTATAAGTTTTGGCACAACGGTATTGTGTTGCCTGGGCAACTAAGTCGTGATGAATAGATTCTGTAGCTATTATCTACCAACTTTATTGCAATCAGTAAACGGATCAGTTCAGGAAAAATTGCAAAAGTTAAGTTTTTTTTCTGTTTTAATTGCTTGTGTCATCTTCATATAAAGATAGGAAAAAAAAAATTCTCATAATTTGATTCAAGTTTTGGAACTAAATTTTAACAAAATAAATACTTTCCTACTGGTTGCAATTGGTTGAAAAATCTCTCAGATTTGTTGAAAATTAAGTCACAATGAAAGAAATTAAGTCGAATTACAATTGAATTACATAGGAAATTGTATTCATTTTATTGATTTGAGACAATCAAAAGGTTTATTTTTTCTTTACGCTTAATGTTATATCTTATGCCTAGTCAATATATCTAGTTACGTTTTACCAAATATTGTCATTATCTCAATTTGATCCAAAGACAGAGTTATTTACGTATTGATGCGATTACGTCTTCATACACGAGATGATATATTTTTGATTCTTTGTAAGATTATTTAAAATCCTCATATTGACGAGGTTTTGTTTTTTACGAAAGTGTCTCAGAATCATTTGCTGTTCTCATTGTATTGTTTATACACATCAGCGCATGGGCAGTTTTTTGTATTTATAATGATGTAAAATCATTATATAGACTCTTCCAGTAGCTTAGTTCATTATATTTTATACTTCGCTTAGTATAGATACAAAGTTAGCTAGAAAAGTCAATGTAATCTCCCCCAAGCGGCTATCACTGCGCCAATAAAAAAAATCCCATCTCTTGCAAATTGTGTTATTAATTATCTGTCATATGTCAGTCGCAGATTCGGTTAATTACTCGTTAATTATCAGTCTGTGATTGGATTGAGTTAGCTTCGCTTTTTTTTTTTGGAGATAATCATGTTCTTATGAAAATGCTACATTATACTGCATGTGAATTTCATCCAAGTTGCTACTAAGATTGATCGCTTCATCTATGACAATGTTCATAAAAATGCTGCACTTCATAGCATATGAATTTTATCAAAGTTGAGTGCATTCTTCAACAATCATGTGCATGAAAATGCCATTTCATGGCATGTGAATCTCATCTAAATTAAAGTTGATGGCTTCATTTTTGATACTCAGATAATCTCGTTTATGAAAATGCTTCATTGTGCAGCATGTGAATTCATCCAAGTTATTAAGGTTCCATGCTCTATCTTTGATAATATTGTGCTGTTTGGCATGTGAATCTCATCCAAATTAAGGTCAAGTGCTTTACAGCGTGGTTGTGCATCCTTGAAATGTCTTGAATCAAAAGTCTTAAATCCAATGTTGCACATTTAGGACCTTAAAAAGTCTTTAAAACAATGCGTTTCTTGCAGAAGGCTTTATAAAGTCTTTAATTAAGTTCTCAAGTAATGCAAAGAAATTAATTCTCCACCAGAAATGTTGATCAATGACAAAACTTTAATTCTCAACTATTGAAAATATCATATATGATATAAAATCTGAAAATTTTTCCTCAGAATTGATGTAAGTACTGTCAGCATTTGTTATGAAGATTTTGGTCTTGAAAAGTCATGAAAAGGTCTTAGTTTCACTTCAGGAAAACTTCAGGCACCCTGCTATATTTTCGATAATCTGATAATACTGTTTATGAAAATGCTTTGTTATACAGTATGTGAATTTCATCAAAGTTAATAAGGTTATCTGCTCCTTTGATAATCATGTACATGAAAAAGTCACTTCATGACATGTAAATCTCATCCAAATTGAGGTTTGAGTGCTTAATCTTTGATAATCGGATTATCTGATTCATGGTTATGAAAACGCTTTGTTACACAGCGTGTGAATTTCATCCAAATTGATAAGGTTAGGTTTTCCATATTACACATCTTGATAATTGTGCTTATGAAAATGCTACATATATTAAAGCATATTATCATGTTCATAAAAAGGCCATATGAATCATGTAAATGTCCTCTAAATCAGAAAAAGGAACTGTATGAAATGTAAAATATTCCTTGCACAAGTGGTACAACATGTAAATTTCATCCGAATTTCCATTTGAAAATCCTTGAATATTGAATGAATATTGGTAATATTATATTGCATTTTAACATAGGCTGTGTAATTCTACAGCAAACAGCCAATACAACCATCAAATATTACTTTTTTATCCTCTCTTAATGCTTTTCAGACTGTGGAGTAAACTGTAGTGTGGTAAAATATTATTTAATGGTTCAGTTAAAACTCGATAAGTGAGTGGCTGAAATATAAATTGTATCGCGGCTTTAAACACTTAAACATACAGTCAACTCTCATTTATCTGGGCTTCACTTATCCGGTTCCATCCGCACACAGTTGGCTGGTAACAAATCTACTTATTGCATTTATATATATTAAGTTATCTGGTTCCCTCATTTATCCACACAGTTAACTGGGGGACAAAGGTGTGCGGATAAATGATGGTTGGCTGTATGTTGCATTTCCCCCAATATTTCGCCAACCTCCTCTCATGATGGACAGCACACTTTATCATATCAAGCAGAATGTTACAACAAAAAAAAAAATATATATATATAAGATGTTCAGATGTTCAACCCAATCATTAGATAACATTGCATGGAATGTTACATTCTAATTTTATACTATGAGTTTCTTGACAGTTGTATGTAAAAATGAATTCAAACTGCAAACTACATTCATAGAGGAATTCCAAATTTGAAGCAAATTGAGTCTTTTTTTAAGAGATATCGACATTACACAAACAGGCGGACAGTAGGATAGAGTGATTCCAGTATCAAACTTTAGTGATGGCTGATCAATTCCGTTCCCAAGAATTTCTGTCCGTTGAGTGAGGGATCCGGAATACAGAAGTCCTGATGAACAAGGGTCCTTTGCTGTGACGTAACTAGTATTAGACAGTTAATTAAAAAAAATAAAAGTTAGTGTTTGCTTCGTTCTCTGTTTGATTATTGCATCTGTTAAGCCTTGGAAAATAAATGCTCATGTGATTCAGTTGCGCTCATCAACGTCTCTGGTTCGATTCCCGGTCGAGCCTGTTTCCTGCTTCATCTCATTGCCATGGTCTCTGCCTGTCCTAATTAGCCCAACTGGTGCAGAAATACAGGACGTAAAGCCCTAATCACCCACCCACTCAATGTAAAAAGTATTAGATATGCCAGCGTGAGACCTAACAGCTAAATTATTTTGGCCAGTGATTTTGCCAGGGCAACTTTTGTGAGATTTAGGGGAACTGGCCATGGAGAGAGTGAGAAGCCAGCATATTGTAATTGTGAGGATTATGAGCGAATTTTTCCGAGTTGAGCCTAAGTTGGATGGCTGTTTCATCCTTCGTCTCATTGCCATGGTCCCTACCTGTCCTAATTAGCCCATCAGGTTCAGAAATACAGGACGTAAAGCCCTAATCCACCACCACCATATCTTCTTGCACAATGTTTATCCAGTTTAACAGGTGTATGCAAATGTTTGACTGGAACTGTATAGTATTGCTGTTGAGCAGGTGATATCAAAACAATCCAAAAGAAATATCTTAATATCTGATTTAATTCTCTGAATGAATATAATTAAAAGTTAATTCTTGCTTTAAATCTGACAAAGAATGCCTAATGAACACTTTCTTTCATATATTTATAAGTTTTGGAGTGCTTATGGGGTGTCTGTCCTCACTGATCGCCATGTTCTGACAGTGTTGGATCCTTACCATGAGTTATATATATTTTGCTAAAACTCTGAACGGGCGGGGGTTTAGCTCAGAGGTAGCGCTCTGGGCTTCCAACCGCTGGGTCCCGGGTTCGATTCCCGGTCGAGCCTAAGTTGGATGGCTGTTTCATCTTCGTCTCATTGCCATGGTCTCTGCCTGTCCTAATTAGCCCAATTGGTGCAGAAATACAGGACGTAAAGCCCTAATCACCCACCCACCCACTAAAACTCTGAACAAACTGGATTTTTTTAATGTATGAATATAATGACTTGTAGAGGTAAAAAATTTCCGTAAATGTAGACATTAAGGGTTTTTAATGTATGTAGGGCATTGATCAATGTAGTCAAGCCTTCGACCAGTTCAGTAGTAAGACCACTGCGCAAAGCCAACCACCACTAATCGGACCGTACACACAGGTTAATTTTGTTTCCGAAGAACTGGCTTAATACGTCATGTTTTCATTTGATTTTATTGGCTATCAACAGGTAAACTCATGCCCTTGTTTAATTGGATGTAATTACAATGGATAAGATGTCTGGTTCGACTTGAGTAGGCTGCTTCTAGTGCCTAGTAGAAAAGTGGTTACACTGGCTAATACCATTCGAGACCCTCCTTAGCCAATCAGAAGGCAGTATTCGCTATTAATTCCATCATTAAGACCACTCAAATTTGCATTAAATGGGCAGGTTTTACATCAGTTCAAATTTCCATAACAGCATAATTATAGTTAGATTTTTATTTCTAAAGTTTGAAAAAAAAATTAATCTACATACAGCTAACAACAATCAATTCTAAGAGGGATTAAGTTTCTGTTTCATCAACATTTTAGGATAATACCTGTGTTGGTAAAACTCTTGGCTGGTTGAGCAAATTGAATAGCTAGTTTTACAAAACAAAGCAATGATCTACGTCACATGAGAACTTTATTTAGTTATTTTCAGTGCTTGTCCAGTATTTATTTATTTTCAATGCCTATCCAACTCGCCATATAACCACTAATATGCTAGGCACTCTAATGCGGATGAGCCTATCAGACAAATCAAAGCAAATGTGCAAATTTACCTACCTGACCTACTCCAGTACTCTACACAAATTACACCAGGCTTTTTTTAAACATAAATACATGGCCAATTGTGCCACGTGCGTTTCCATGCGTTTGGATAACACATGGAAAAAGCATGGTTTTTGCCTTTTATAATTAGCTGAAAACCATGCGTTTATCCGTCTCATGGAAAACGCACGTGGCACATTTGGCCATGCATATGAGGGAAGAAAGGTATGTGTACATGGTTAGTGACATGGCAGCAAAATTATGACATCTTAGCAGATAAGTTGTATTCAAAATCTTAATTATCAGGTATATTTATCATCAGTGTGAGTGACAAACGAATTGGTTTTTTAAACAGCACTGTGACAGTAGCCTTATTTTATTATTTTCTTCACAGGTCCAACCTGAGAATCGTTCTTGGTCTGCACGATGTGACAGACCATAACAATGGTGGACAACCTGAAGTTTATGATCTGAACAGCATCACAATTGTAAGTCTCTTGAGCATATAATTATGAAGTCAAACTCCACTATGTTGTGTAATGGGGTCATAGCACCTGCTTTTAATGATAACAGGCAGGCAAGCAATTATGCTTAATTTGTGGGTGGGGGTTTAGCCCAGTGGTTCAATTCCCGGTCGAGCCTATGTTGGATGGCTGTTTCATCCTTCGTCTCATTGCCATGGTCCCTACCTGTCCTAATTAGCCCATCAGGTGCAGAAATACATGGATCAGCACATGTTAAACCCCTAATCCACCACCAGCACATGCTTAATTTATCACCCATTTCATTGTAACCAGGAGCCAGTTAAGAGACTGGGCTATGCTAAACTGGAAGACTAAAAACAGCTAACAGTGAATCAATGACAGCAAGTTGAACATTTACTTTCAGCCTCCAAACTTTATTTACAGTGGAGCTCTAGGATACCTGAATGACGTCGCAGTCATCCGTCTTTATAACTCTATAAAACTTAATAACCCATTTATTGACACCATTGACCTGGCACCAAATGACAACGAAGATTACATTGGACTTCCTTGTCAGGCTAGCGGATGGGTTCTCCTGAGAGGTTTGTTTAACATATACTGTTTCAATGTCTCAATGCTACTGGGTCTGAAGCTAAGTCAGCTTATATGACTAGCTGCCAGAGGCAGATGGAATGATGGGATAAGGCTTGGAGTCCACACCATGTTAGGAATTTACACCATGGGTGGGGTCTTTTACTTGCTTCAGCAAAGGCTTTGAGCACAATTAAGGCACCTCCAATTTAACATTTCATGCAATTTACATTCAGCTGCGATGTAACTCATGAAGAGTACCCAGGCCTGGGATCAAACCCGGGAGTTTCAGCAGAGCTGGCCAATATGGAACTGACAGATACCTTAACCATTAGGCCACCCAGCTGCTGTTACGAGTATACAGTAAAACCAACTGGTGGAAATAGAATTTGCTCACCAGATACATTTTGTATCCTCTCCACTCTTGACTGCAGCTGGGTGGCCTAATGGTTAAGACGTTCAATGCATATTGACCAGCCTTGCCCAAATTACTGGGTTCAATTCCCAGCCTGCACTTCATAGGCTACATCCCAGCTGAATGTCAATAGCACGAGATGTTCCATTGGAGGTGCCTTTTACTCAGTGTAAATGCTGGAGCAAGTGTAACATGGTGTGGACTCCAAGCCTTGTCATCTCATTACGACTGCCTCTGGCAGCTAATCATATAAGCTGACGCAACTTCAGACCCAGTAGCATTGAGACATAGACTTTGTCAAGCGCACTGTCCAAATAATAGAATATAACCTAAATTATTTTTACACTCATATAATTGGGCTCTCATATAACATTTACAGACCGAGATATTTTACAAATAAACACACCGCCAGTCACATGGCTACTGTCATAGTAATAGTGCCTGAACAAATTGCCAATCTAAATCTTGCTTACAATATTTACCATAATCGGCTAAATATTGCTCACCATGATCCAGAGGACAATGCCTATTTTGTAGTACTTTATTTGAACATTGTTTAATATTTATCTCCACTAGGTAGTGGCCCAAGTGCTTCAATACTTCAGTACATTAACACCAGGGTGATCACCAACAGCGAATGCATGACCAGGACCAGCCATTCCTATATGTTTGCAGGGACTGTTTACAGGGACAATGTAAGTCGTTAAATTAGAAGTTGTTTTTTTTCCTCAAAATATTAAAGTTCCTGTCTCTAGATTTTGCATGGGCAAATAATTATATAAACCAATACTCCTTTCATGTCTTATGATATTTTTTACCATTACATGCACTTGTGCACAACAAGTAATATGTAAATATTAAGAGTTTTTCATGTTATCAAAAATTTACTATGTAAACAAACCCAAGTGATGATGTCACAATATTGAACAATAGATGATAAATTTATTTCCTTGTGTTTCCAATGAATTGGTCTGGATTTTCTCTCAGTGTATGATATATTTTGTTGTAATTAATGCCTAAAATCTTTAATTCAAACTAATTTTGAGTGCCTGGATTAAATAAGTTGATTTTAGACTATTTGATTAATTTTCAGAAAATTGTAATTTTCACAGACAATGCAGCTTTAACATATGATATAAATCCTACTAAAATATGCCAATGATGGTTCACATTGCTGTTAATATTAAGTTTATGGTATAATTAGTGCCATTAAAAATGGCCTATCCAATTGAACCTATGCAAAGCTAGACAACTTCTACTATACAATACTACCTGTCACTAAACGGAACTGTCTGGCTATATGAGATGCCAAGGTCTAGTGGTAAGGTGCTCGCCTGCAAACCGTAAGGTTGTAGGTTCAAGCCCCCACATTGGCATGGAAGAACTGAGCAGATCATCTGTAACTCTTTGCTCCACTCCACCCAGGTGTAAAAGGGGAGCTGGCTATTGATAGTGATGGCGATTGTAGAGTGCTGAGCCCCCTGCAGGTAATTCTGTTAAGAGGCTGCATACTCCCTCGGGAGTTGAGAAAGGCTCATGCTTGAACAGGTCTGCCAGTGGATTATTCAGCTTAGGTGAGAGGCTGCAAGGGTGCCACGATCGAGTGAACACTACTCCTACCTTACCTATAGCTTGCTATTCAAAGCTGTTTTAAAAGTATGTTTTTATGATAAACTAGATAAATTTCTTACATTTACCAAGGTTTATATTTTTCAGTGGTGGTAGATGAAAGCTGATCTGTTAGGTAGAAGTAAACAGAAGCAGCTGGCTTTAGTCAGTTATGTATAGAGTCGACTATACTTTCTGCTTAAACCCAGTTTGGATCAATGATGGTTCATCCACATATCTTCACCCAGGTCATGGAACATTTTCATCAATTGACCTTAGTATATGTGATCCAGCGTTATTTCTGGAATTTGAATGGAGAGTATTAGAGGACACTCACGGCAGTGATCACTTTCACATTGTCCTACAAAACGTAGAAGGTACAAGAGAAGTGGGTCAACTCCGATGGAAGTTGCATAAAGCGGATTGGACCTCCTTCGAAAAGCACTGCTTAGAAACAATTACTATGTCTCATTATAGGAATTGTAATAATCTCGTTGAAGATTTTACTGATGATATTACTGATATAGCCATTAAAACAATACCGATGACAAAAAATAATTCTAAACGAAGTGCAAAACCCTGGTTTGACGACGAAGTAAGAGAAGCTATTAAAAACCGTAAGAGAGCCCTCAGAATTTTTAAATCACAGCCCACCATCAACAATCTGAATAATTTTAAGTGCCTGAAAGCCAAAGCGCGTAGAATTGTCAGGCAAAAAAAACGTAGTTGCTGGAGAGACTATGTCTCCAGACTCACCGAAAGAACTCCTAGCAATAAAGTCTGGAAAATGATTAAGAAGATTGAAGGAAAGAACCTAGCTTCGCATGTAAGCATTCTAGAAGTGAATGGAGAACATCTCTCCTCACCAGAACAAATATCAAACGGGTAAAGCCCCGTTCCCACATAGCCGAGTTTCTCGTAGTCAACTCATAGTATTACGTAACACGCCTCTCGGGCCCAATTCGTACTAAACTCTGCGATTACTCCTCGCACTCGAGAGATGTTCGGCGAGATACTCCTGTGACTCATAGCGAACTCGTGAGATTTGGAGCCGAGTATCCCGAGTATGCCGCGCTGTACGGCACACTCGGCGGATTTTCCAGGAGTTCAAAAACTCGGCCATGACTCGCCGAGTTACTCCTTGAACTCACCGAGTTACTCCTCGAACTCGCCGAGTTACTCCTCGAACTCGCCGAGTTACTCGGCGCTAATTTCACTCGTATTACACTCGGGGGGGATGTTCAGGAGTGCGAGGAGTAACTCGGCGAGTTGTAGGAGTAACTCACCGAGTTGTAGGAGTAACTCGCCGAGTAACTCGTCGAGTTCTACCTTTAGTACCAGCGTAGGGGGTCGTATATAATATAAAAGGCCGCTGCTCCTATGATATTAGTCCGATTTTCGTCAAATAAAGATTGTTTTGTAGTATAATTCATAGTGACTCCATAGGTATTTTCGGATTGAAAATAGACCAAATATTAAGCGAGATATTCGTCTGAGAAGGCGGTTGTCTGGCGGCGGCTGCTGCTCCATTTATATTATTCCGATTTTCGTCAAATAAATATTGTTTTGTAGTATAATTCATAGTGACTCCATAGGTATTTTCGGATTGAAAATAGACCAAATATTAAGCGAGATATTTGTCTGAGAATGTAGCTAGGTTGGCGGAGGCAAACAGTGGTGCTCTCGCAGACGTCCGCGCCCGGACTGTATCAATGCAGGTAAGGCTGAGCGCTACTTTAAAAGGCTGCTGCTCCCCTAATATTAGTCCGATTCTCGTCAAATAAGACTGCATTTTAGTATAGTTCACACTGATTCCATACGTGTTTTCGGATCCAAATATTAAGCGAGATATTCGTCTGAGAAGGCGGTTGTCTGGCGGCGGCTGCTGCTCCATTTATATTATTCCGATTTTCGTCAAATAAATATTGAATTATAGTCGAGTTCATACTTATTCCACACAGATTTTCATATTGAAAATAGACCAAATATTAAGCGAGATATTCGTCTGAGAAGGCAGGTACTCTGGCGGCGGCAAGGTGCTCTGTGTATGGCCCTGACTTGAATGGTGTAGTCAATATTTTTGACCATTTTATATACATTGTTTGGATGAGCTTTATTGCAATTCATTTCTACTCATTCTGCCAACTGCCATGACTGTTATGTCAATTGCTATTAGCATTTTGAATGATACAAAGAATGGGTGTAGAGAATACAGCAAATTCAATACATGTGTCAATTGCCTAATTGCCTAAATTGGGGTTCTTTGACCTGTCATTTCATGGTTTGTTCAAAGATGACACAGTAATATGACATTGTCTTGATTGTCATTCACAATTACAAAAATATGTAATTGCTTTCATTAATTAAAAGCAATATATTTTATTGTAATTACCAGGCAATGATTATATTTGTGTAACTTTCTTATCTTTTTGTGTTAATTTGAATCTTATTGTGATATTATGATCAGTATAAATTTGTGTATATTTTGTAAAATTTAAATCTAATATTGATATTGTAATTAGTATTTGTGATTTGATCTGTGATTTTATTTGCTATATTTAATTTACTTATACTGGTGCTCCCTGAAGCGTCCGCGCCCAGACTGTATTAATGCAGAAAGCTGAGCGCTTCTTTAAAAAGCTACTGCTCCCTTAATATTAGTCCGATTGTCGTCAAATAAAGATTGTTTTGTAGTATAATTCATAGTGACTCCATAGGTTTTTTCGGATCGAAAATAGACCAAATATTAAGCGAGATATGCATCTGAGAATGCAGGTAGGCTGGCGTCGGCCTATCATTCGACGGGTGACTCGTCGCTGTCGTAGCTACCTTGCTTCACCCGGCGAGTCACTCCTACAACTCGGCGAGTCACCCGCCGAGTCACCCGCCGAACCCGCCGAGTAACTTTTTCCGCCAGAATTCGTCGCCAACTCCTCGAATTTTGGCCGTTACGTAATACTACGAGTTGACTACGACAAACTCGGCTATGTGGGAACGGGGCTTTAGGAGAACAGTTTGCATACAACTCCTCATCAGAGAACTATACGAGAGAATTTCAATGTTATAAGGCTCAAGCTGAGAGATTAACCCTAAATATACAGTCTGATAACAGCGAAGATTATAACTCCTACATCACCTTAGAAGAACTTCAGAAGGCCATCTTAAAAGCGACTGACTGCAACAGGCCCTGATAATATACATTATCAAATCTTAAAACACCTACCTCAATCCTCTTTAAAAACATTACTGTATATCTTTAATTAAATTTGGGAGAAGGGATTTCTTCCATCCCTCTGGAAACAAGCCACGGTCATCCCAATTCCCAAGCCGGGGAAGGATCATAGTGATCCTATGAATTATCGACCAATAGCCTTAACCAGTTGTCTATGTAAGACAATGGAGCGAATTGTTACTGATAGACTGGTTTGGTTCCTGGAGTCGAACCAGCTTATTACAGAGTTCCAATCTGGATTTCGCCGTCACAGGAGCACATTAGATCATTTAGTCAGACTGGAAACTTATGTTAGAGATGCTTTCATTAACAGAGAACACGTAGTAGCCATATTCTTTGACCTAGAAAAAGCTTATGACACTACATGGAAATATGGAATAATGAAAGATCTCCATGACTTAGGGCTTCGAGGTCGCCTTCCAGTTTTCATCGGATCCTTCCTACAGGATTGCTTCTTTAAGGTCCGAGTGGGATCAACGATGTCAAGCCCCTACTCTCAGGAGAATGGAGTCCCTCAGGGTAGTATTCTCTCGCCCACCCTCTTTAACGTCAAAATCAACAGTATAGTAAATTCCATCTCAGAAAATCTCATGTCGTCCCTATATGTTGACGATTTCCTCATTGCATATCGTTCCAGATATATGCCAACCATCAAACGACAACTGCAATTAAATTTGAATAGGATTCACAAATGGTCACTCGAAAATGGCTTCAAGTTCTCTAAACAGAAGACAGTTTGTCTGCCTTTCTATTATTTACGATCAAACCATCCAGATCCATCACTAATAATTGACAACTGTCAAATAAAAGTGGTGAATGAAACAAAATTTTTGGGTGTACTCTTTGACTCCAAATTGTCTTTCATTCCGCATATCAAAGCACTGAAAGCAAAGTGCCTGAAATCAATGAACCTCCTTAAAGTAGTGAGCAAATATAATTGGGGTGGGGACACAACGGTCCTCCTTCGTCTCTATCGAGCAATTACTCGTTCTCGACTTGATTATGGTTCTGTGGTATATGGCTCCGCCAGACCATCTTATCTAAAATGCCTGAATTCTGTACATCATCAAGGGTTGCGACTAAGTTTAAGAGCTTTTCGTACATCTCCTGTAGAGAGCTTATATGTACTGGCAGGGGAACCTCCACTTTCCCTTCGCCGTATCAAGTTATCCATGCAATACATACTAAAAGTAGCTTCAAATCCAACATATGATGTAATATTTCATCCAAAGTACATGCATCATTATGAATCTCGTTCAAACGCCATTCAACCACTGGGATTACGCATTAAATTCTATCTTGAGGCTGCAAAAATTGATACTACAATCATTGCCGAGACGGAAGCACCACCCATTCCGCCATGGATTCTCCCAGTCCCGAAAGTTATACTGGATTTGGCAGAGCTTAAGAAAAGCGAAACCAATCCGGTAGACTATCAAAACCTATTTTATAGTATAAGGTTTAAATATGATTCGTACAAATTTCTATACACAGATGGCTTAAAAATGGAAAGACGAGTAGGCTGTGCAGTCACTTCTTATAAAACCGTTATAGCTGAATGTCGTCTTCCAGACCACTGCTCAATATACACTGCAGAATTAACAGCTATTTACCTTGCCTTAAAGAACATCGAGGACTCAGAATCAGATCGTTATGTTATCTGTTCTGATTCCAAATCTGCTCTTCAAGCAATCCAAAATAAACAACTTGACAACCCTGGGATCTTAGATGTTCTTATTAAGTATTTCTATCTTCACGAATACAAAGACATAGTATTCTGCTGGATTCCTGGACACGCTGGCATTGAAGGGAATGAAAAAGCAGACCTGGCAGCAAAAAGGGCTCTTACAAAAGAGATTACTGATTTTACCATTCCATACACTGATTTTAAAATGACTATAAAATCTTTTATCATGTCTTGCTGGCAAAGACAATGGAATGAATGTAATAACAACAAGTTGCATTCAATCTTACCTTGCATTCAAAATAAAATACCTAGTAGGTTCAATACTCGCAAAGATCAAGGAATATATCACAGATGCCTCATAGGACATTCAAGACTTACACATTTACACCTTTTAGTCAATGAACCGGCACCGGTATGCCAGAGTTGTCGGTGCCCCCTAACAATCAAACATATTTTATTAGATTGCAGCCACTTACAACGCTTTAGAAGACCTTTGTTTCAAGCTAATACCTTACAACATCTCTTTACCAGATATCCAACCCAGACAATTATTAATTTTTTATATGCTTCTGGTTTCTACTACCAAATATAGATAATCAATCTTAACCTAGAGAGCCTCTACATAGCCCACTCAGGTGCTGATGAGGCATTAAACAATAACTCACACACACACACACACAAACCCAGTTTGGAAGGTATTCGGTCTGCTGTTGTATTTAAGTATAGCATATTGGTGAAAGGGTTACAGCTGGTGATAGTGGTGGATTAGGGCTGTACGTCCTGTATTTCTGCACCTATTGGGCTAATTAGGACAGGTTGGGACCATGGCAATGAGACGAAGGATGAAACAGCCATCCAACATAGGCTCGACCGGTAATTGAACACGGAACCCAGTGGTTGGAAGTCCAGCGCGCTACCACTGAGCTAGGCCCCCACCTTCAAAGGGTTACAGCTAAACCATCCAAAGGATATATGAACATAAGTGTGGATAAGTCAGAGACCTCGTAGGTATGGCTTCTGGTAACCTATTAGCTAAACTCAGCTAAACTCATCCACACATTTTTGCCAGGGGTCTGCAAGATATTAGAATGAGCAAGTGACAGTGTGATGGAGTAAGTAATTTTAGAGCGTATATCAGTTTTTGCTTAATGAAACTATATGACATCTTTCTTCGTGACCGCGTTAAAAAAAATCAGATGTAAGCTTGTTAGTCATACTGCATACGATGATAGCATACTTCGGTCAGACGCAAGAATGAGTTGATATGAACCCTGGGATCTTAGATGTTCTGATTAAGTATTTCTATCTTCACGAATACAAAGACATAGTATTCTGCTGGATTCCTGGACACGCTGGCATTGAAGGGAATGAAAAAGCAGACCTGGCAGCAAAAAGGGCTCTTACAAAAGAGATAACTGATTTTACCATTCCATACACTGATTTTAAAATGACTATAAAATCTTTTATCATGTCTTGCTGGCAAAGACAATGGAATGAATGTAATAACAACAAGTTGCATTCAATCTTACCTTGCATTCAAAATAAAATACCGAGTAGGTTCAATACTCGCAAAGATCAAGGAATATATCACAGATGCCTCATAGGACATTCAAGACTTACACATTTACACCTTTTAGTCAATGAACCGGCACCGGTCTGCCAGAGTTGTCGGTGCCCCCTAACAATCAAACATATTTTATTAGATTGCAGCCACTTACAACGCTTTAGAAGACCTTTGTTTCAAGCTAATACCTTACAACATCTCTTTACCAGATATCCAACCCAGACAATTATAGATTTTTTATATGCTTCCGGTTTCTACTACCAAATATAGTTAATCAATCTTAACCTAGAGAGCCTCTACATAGCCCACTCAGGTGCTGATGAGGCGTTAAACAATAACTCACACACACACACATGAGTTGATATGACTTGAATTCTACATCATACCACACATATACCCTATACATCGTTTCACGCGGTAGCCATGTTGGCGTTTTGCCTCATTGACCTGCTTTTAAAGATGTCATATTATAACGGCATTACTCTTGCACTCTGTGACCTCACCATGGCCATTGTCTACTGATGACATAACAGTATTTATATCTGAGTACAAAGAGAGGTCAATGAGGCAAAAGTACCAATATGGCTGGCACATGAAAAAGGTTCGTTGGTAGGCTTTTTCCTTGCCGAGCTTCGGACCTGATAAGGCCTTATTGTATGCAAATGTTGAATGAATGTATGTTAAATGATACTGTAAATAAATACAATTTGCTCTCCCAAATTTAACATCTGATACAGACTTCCGCCTTTGAATGATCAAAATCAGACTTCCGCCTTTGAATGATCAAAATCCCACAAACAGTTGTATGAGTTAATGATTCTTAAGCTGCAAAGAATAGGATTCCTTGGTGAACTTGTAGTTCAAAGCAATGGAGTCAAAAATAGGCAGATCAATCTCCCACAATCTCACACCCTATCAGTCCTAATTAGCCCATTGGGTGCAGAAATACAGGACGTAAAGCCCTAATCCACCCACCACCACAATCTCACAACTCATGCCCTTTACATCTCTCGTGTGTGCTCCTGTTGCTAATTAATATGTGAAATTTTCGCCATATGACGTTCTTGATCTTCCATGTCCTTTTTTTGCTCCTGATGTGAATGACTCTTTGGTAGTTTACATGTATCTTGGTGTCCTAATGGTTAAGGCATCTGCTAATTCCACACCAGTTGTTGAGAGCTACATCCCAGCTGAATGTTGTTCATATGAGATGTTGAATGGGGAGAAAAAGTAAGAGCCTACAGGGGGCACTCTAACCATATAGTAGCAAATAAAAGGATACAATAAGATGATGTCTACACACCATTGTAATATCTTGGAGTAATTAGAGAAGGAGGGGACACTCGGATTTTGCGATATGAGCATGTCCTAATGAAAGTCTCTATTTCTTCAGATTTTACAAGTTTATGTGGAGTTTGACTTTGAAACCCCTCATATTAAGCAAATAAATACCATGGCAATAAAAACCCTTTCATGTACAATCAACATCGCGCTGGTTGGGTGATAACAGTGGCCCTAAGAATTGACAGCTCTGCTAATTAGCAGGAACTCTCCTCAGCAAAATTGCTGCAGCGTTTTCTTCGTGGTTGGATAACTGCTCAGGTAAATCATTATAATCCTGCCCATGATCAAATAATGATTATTGCGTCAGTTCTAGATCACTTTCTAAGTCTCCTTTCTCTAAGCTGCATGCACTGATAAGGTGGGTTAATTTGGCGTTTTCAGATTTCAGATCATCTAATTCTTGGCGCATTGGGTTTGTGGCTTTAGCATCATCATCTTTTTTCGGACACCCGCGACCTCTTTTAGGGTTTGGGATTTCGTCGCTACCATCTTCGGTTGTCTCATCGAGTACAGTAGCTGCTCTGCCCCATTTAGGTTTGATACCATCAACAGCAATTTCATCAGCCATAGCCGCATTCAGGTTGTCATGCTCATCAGCCCAGTTTTCAGCCATATCTGAGAGAGAGATTGAGGCAATTATTTACTACAGCAAGACACTGTTATGCAAATGTTTGGGAAATGTAGAATAATAGTTGCTACTCAGTCAAAAGGTATATGCAGGAAATGGAAAATTGTGTTATTTTTGATAGGAAATAAGAGATAAGTGCTACATAGGGGCAGCTCCAAAACAGGTTGCAGAAACAAGAATAATACTGCATAAAGGCAGCCGATTTAGAAAATAGTGTTACGTATAGGCAACACCCAAAATGCTATGTATGGGCAGCACAAACGGTTGGTGAAAACAACAGGGGTCGATAGTCAGACAGTGCTACGTAGAGGCAGCCCTTAAGATTGAAGTGTTACGTAAAGGCAACACTTGTGAGAAGCAAAGTTCAATGGAGAGCAAGGAAAATTACAATTAAATAAGGCAAAACAATGGCAAATATAAATTTGTTTGTATGACAAATACCTGGAAGATGGTAGTAGGCGTCACGACACACCAGTTCGAACAGCTACCATGAAAATACACACAATTACACAAAAAATTCAGCACAGATGATAGCTTAAGGTAGTTATTTACTTGAGAGAAGAGAGGCTAATAGAGGATGGGTGGTTATGAAGTGAAAAAGTACAATTTTAGCAAAAACAGACAGAGTGAGCGAAAATGGAGGATGTTAGAGCAGTTAACAAAGTTTGTGTCAGAGATGAAAGAGTTAAAAACATATCAAAAGGGATAAAAAATGCGAGCGGGAGGTCGGTAAGATTGTAAAAAAGGTTTGTAAAAGACAAGGAGCAAAAACAAGAAGAAAAAAGGTAGAAAAACTCAGTAAATTTACCTGCTAAAACAGCTGCTGTCATCAGGGCTTGCAATTTTATGGAAATTAAAAGGGGAAAGGAGGTTTTCAACGGGTAAATTTTCGTTTTTTTCTTAGATGTGTATCTATGTTTTTCTTATTGTTTATTACTGGACTGCCCTATTTTGAGTTTTTGCTCACAAGGGATTATTACAGTGCGACGATTAAAACGCCTCTGCAATTATACCAATTTCCTGGACTATATGCAATTTCATTCAAATGTGTATTTGAAAAGGTCAGATTGCACAAGAAATGTAAGTATAAATGTTTTATCCACCAAAGTCACCTGAACGTATGATAAAGTGGGATTAACTTTGAAGTTTCATGAGAAAGAACCATGGCCTGGACTCACATGATGCCCTCTGAAGTTAAATTTCCGAGTATCTTACTTTGTTCTACAACCTACACCCATCCCATACGTTTCAGCTGTTCTGCTGGAATTCTTACATGTGTCTATAGAGGAAGGTAAGCAATAAATGTTCAATGATGAAATTATGATATCAAAATATATATCATGTGTTACAATACTTGAAGGTTCAAATATCTGTAAAAAGAAAAAGAATATTAAATCATCCGAGAGTTACATGAAACACAATAGGGAAAGAATGACATATATATTTTTGAATTATTTTTTTATGTTATGCTCTTTTTTTTTTTCTCCCTTGTTATGTCAAACTGTGTATAATTCCTGAAGATCTTTCTTGAAACCATTGTATCTTTCTTATTTTTTATGGGGTTTGTTAATTTATGTTTAATTTTTATTTTGTTCTTTTGTACACTTGATCTTATCACACTTAGGAATATTAAATTTTGGTTCACTAACTTACCATAAATGTTTTTTTCCTTATTTCTTTATTATCATTGTAAAGGAGTCCTTTTCACAGTTTTCTCTTATTTAAGGAAGTTTGCCCTCGAAGGTCCTGGGCCTCCACGCGGCGAGGGTGGAAACACTTGGGGTGAAGTCCTCTATCCCCAGTGGCTAAAACAGGAAAGTGTGCATTGCATAAGCTACTCCAGCTATCCAACGCAGACACTTATGGATTTTTTGCATGCTTCTGGTTTCTACTACCAACTATGGATGATCAATCTTACCCTAGAGAGCCTCTACATAGCCCACTCAGGTGCTGATGAGGCGTTAAACAATAACACTACCTACCTACCTATTTAAGGAAGTTTGTCTGCTGTACCAGCAAGAGGTCACATGCTGGTTGTCAAGAGGGTGGCATAACTGCTACTGGAATACTCATCAAAGCCTTTCTGTTGTGGCATTGAACAGGTGCATATTATGTTATCAAATGATCTAACAAAGTATTCATTAAGTCCTTAAACATATATATATATAAATTAATTTACACTCTGTGCAAATCTAGGTCTAAGCATGCTAATCTAAACTTATATCTCATAAAATTCTCAAATTTGAAATTGTAAGCTTTAATACTTATGTGTGTTACAGAAATGTGCAAGATATTGAGCCTGGTCATGTAATATGTAATAAATGTATTAGATCAGTAGACTTTTAAAATTATTCAATTTATGCTAAAAATATTGTCAAACGATTATGAATAACCATCATTATTTGGTACAAATTTAAAATGTAAGTTCTGCAAATATCAATGTTAGAACAGTTAGAACAAATCAATTTTATTCCTTTTGTAATAATTTTTTGCATTACAAGATATAGAGCTTGGGCCTATAACACGGATGAAATGACCTTTGGCACATTTGTGCAAATGCCAGACGAAAGTAATCAGCAAGACAGCGCCAATGTTTTTGGAGAAAACGATGACTAATTTGTACCAAAGTAAGTATGGTTGATTGACACTTAATTGAAGTCATATAGACATAATTTAAACAAATTGAAATCTGCAAACATCAAGCCCATAAGTTTATATACACTTCCATTCAGCAATACATGTTCCATCAGACAGTAGCTGTTGAAATCATGATTCTCTTTCAATTTGGAATAGATATATGATCAATACCATTTTTTTTGCACTGAATTGAATTACATAATCCTGCTAATATTTCATTACATAAAGCATCCAATCATTCCACAACATTTATTCAATTTTGACTTTAATATCATTACACTGAATTAACATTTCATTGTCTTGATTAATACAGGAACCTTGGGCAATGGAAATTTCCGGACATGCTAAAATAACAAAATGAAAAGAAGAAAATGGAACAACCAGCAAAGAAAACTACAATAAAAGGCACTGATGATGAGAATACCAAGCCAAGACAGGAAGAGGAGCGGATTTATTTAGAAGTCCTTCCAGCACTGGAATACCTGATTGTGACATGTTGCAAAGAAAAATGACGAAAGGCAATGCAAAGAGAAAAACTACTGCTTGTGGCAATTGTGAAAAATCGAATGTTAATGCCAGTTACATTAACTTTGAAATCCGCCCTAGGAAGTAGGATATTGAGATAGTCAATAATGGTTCAGATTCCTTGGCATAAATGAAGAAATAAGACTCAATAATTTGTCACTTAATATAATGAATTATACAAAAGCTGACAGCTGGTGCTTATTGTAATGCAGTGAGACATTAGACATAAGTGAAGGAAAAGTAGCTTAATAATCAAACGGCATAAGAACGAATATAAGATGACTGGATGTTTTATCAGATACTCAGGTATACATAAATATGATTGGCAATTTTTCATTGGCAAAGTAAACGGTGAAGAAGGAATTTTCATAACACTGCATTTCATATTGGATTATATGTTCATAGTATTGTTGACGCTGAATATTTCCAACTGAAAGTTTGTTTCTTAATATGAGATGAGATATTTTTCAAATATATTCTTACGGAGCCCAGCTGCAAAGTTGTGGATGATATTGGAGTTGTGAACTTCAATAGTTACATCAGGGGTCAGATTCAAAACATTCAGAATGATAATTATAAGCCAAATTCTGTCACTGGTTCTGCTCAACAGGCGGCAGCACCCATGTGATAATATGTGGTTCTGAAAAAAGATAATTTGATTATTGAATATTTTATTTTTGTCACATCAAACCATGTAGTTAAACTGATTTTGCAATACTGCGTAATATTTGATAAAAAATATATTAGCATTTTCTTCCTGCTAGTGGAAAATAACAGCAGTGGTGACAATAAACATGACAAAGTATCCCGTTCGAGCAATAAATATACTGATTAGTTGATTATAATGACCATGAACCAGGAAGATCACTAAATCATTGGAATATTTGTGTAGATAAAAATATTTTGACATCTGTGTCACAATATTTCAGAGAAGTGACATGGATTTCAACATGGCTACCTAACAGTTATACAGGATGTAAAAATAATGTAAAAGTCACTTTCATAATGCAGATGACTACATGATGCATGTGAAGAGAAATTGTGCATTTTGAGGTAAGTTTGTGCTTTCTTTTGGTATATTTCATGAAGTATATTACATTGCTTCCTCCAGAAGTATATTTATGTTTACTAAATGCAGAGATAATTACAAAGATGGGCATCATTAAAAAATAACTAGCCTTTGTAGGATATATCTATAGTTCAAGGTTGAGTTCAAGTATTTTATTGCAACCATCAAGAATAAAAAGATAAGTACCATTATTAAAGTAAAAAGAAGCAATTATATGGTTACAATATGGCCTGAAACCTGGTGGCATATTTGCAGAAATAAAAGAAAGTTATCAGATAAAAAAAGTTTAATAAAATTATATAGAATACATAAAATTACTTGCATATGGCTCCTGAAATAAGTTCCAATTTAAGTAAGTTCAGTTTTTATGAAGCAAGTTCAGTTTTCATGAATCTTTTTCATTTAGAAAATATATCTTTTTAATCTTTTTTTCAAAGTGGTAAACGTACAGGCATAGGCAATGATATTACTTAAAGAATGAAAGCACATGACTCCTGTGTTACTTTTTCACTTAAAACTTTTTAATGTGTATTGTCATACAATAATCAATTCAACTAGACTTGCAATTGTCCCTGACAATTACGATGAACTTTCCTTTCCTTTTATCTTTCTTGTTCAGTACCATTAATTTCTGCACTGGAGAAGTCTCCAAGGTCTCTTGAAAAAAAATTTTATGCCATTATCTCTGGCCAGTTTCTTGGAACCGTGAAGAAAGGTTTTTTTGTATTCCCTGAAATGCGCAGAAGTGTCATGAAATATGGTCATGAAATTTGTGCCATTCAGAGTGCGATTGGGCCGTACCATGGGGGTGCCCACTATGGTGCCTTATTGTCTTAAACTATTCATAAGATGAACACACACCAGCACTAAGCTTTCAAAATATATATATAGGATTTCTGTACTCTGCATTGGGCCTGAGTTCAAAATGCATGAAAACTACATATGTAGGAAACACTATAACCTTGACCCTTTGATCTAAATTTCTGAAATTTTTCTGTTTTTTTTTCAGTCATATGTATATACACACTTGTACATTTTTTGGGACTGATCCAATAAAGAATTGTGGGTTTTGGCTTTTTAAAGATTTTTTATTCAATTTCCAATAGAGCAATTAATAAAGTACCTGAAAACCTCAAAAATAATTGCCCTAACCTCTTAAGCTATACAGGAATAGAAAGATAATGAAAAAAGGTTTAAGAACATATTTTTTTAGTTTCTGTATCTTGTATAGGACTCAGGTTCAAAATGCCTGAAAATTGCATATATAGGACACTGTGACCTTGACCCTGTGACCTAGAATTCTGAAATAATTCACATTTGTGAAGCACATGTATATATACTCCTGTGAATTTTTTTGGTTCAATCTATCAATAACATTTTGGTCTAAGTAAGCAATTTAGGCTTTATGAGTGATAAAAAAATTCTAGGGCATAAGCTTTTTGATGAAGGTAATTGCCCTTTTACAGTCATGTAGTACTACCCAGAGGACATATATGTGCAAAATATGAATGAAATTGAAGACTTTCTTCCTGCTTTTTTGGGGCGAGAAACATAAATTTGCTAACATTCATTGTAAAAATTGCTGACTCAGCGGTTTCAGGGAGGTAGGTAGGTAGGTCTCCCATTGGATAACATGGGAAAGAGAATTTTGGCTCCAGGTTCGAAACTGGTTAAGGTTGGTGAATAGACATTGTATCCTATGTAAAGGCCTAATTTTTCTCTACCTAATGACGCCAGTTGCATGTAATTTGAATGAAAAGAACTGGAGTTAAAAATTATTGAAATCTGGACTGAAAAAAAATTCTATTGCCTAAGCCTTTTGATCAAAGCCCTTGCCCTTTTACATTTACATAGTACTCCCTAAAGGACATATCTGTAAAAAAAATGGTGAGAATCCAAGCAGTTCTTCTACTGTTTTTTAGACTTTTTCATTTTGAGAAAATCAAAAAGTGACAAAAAATTTTCAATGTCTGACGCTTTTCCAAACGGAACGACTAAGAACATATTGCTATATATTCCTGAAAAGAGAACATTTCAAGGATTCTAAATATGTCTATGAGATTCCTGTATCTCAATATGGAGCCGAGATATAAGCAGTCAAAAATCGCAACTTTGGACCCCTGTACCACCTAGACCACTTTACCAAATGGGCTCATTTTTTGCATGATAGTTGTACTAGGGTAGGACTATACAAGTATGAAATGGCAAGTCAATATGATTATTCCTTCTATGGTTTTCAAAAAAAATTTCATGAAAATTTCTAACTACTTTTTTTAAAGAATTCATAGTTCAGTCAGCAGGCTCATCATTTGGCTCAAACTCCTTTCTGCACTGCGTATTTGTCTAAGGTATCTTGAGAAAAATTCCCATGGAATTATCTCTGCCCAGTTTCCTGAAACCGTGCTCTTAAATTTGTTTTTTCCTTTGTGAATTACGCAGAAGTGTCATGAAATTTGGTCATGAAATTTGTGCTGTTCAAAGCGCGCTCTGGCTGTCTGTGCACTCTTGAAGTGCCAAAGCCCTCTCTTTATTAGTTTCTGAGTAATAAGCCTTTACTTCTTCAGAAGAATAATAATAAAAAAAGAAAAATAAGACTTACAATAACAATATGAACTTTCCTACGGAAAGTTCATAATTAATTTCAAAATATAATTTACACATTCTTGCCTATTATAAACCATTATGATTATATATTTGATGATTTCAAACAATCAGGAACAACACTCTAGATAACATAAAAAACTGCGTAAACATTGGCGCAATGCTGGCCAATTTGATATGTTATTGTGCCATTGGTGGCCAATATTGAAATCGTGCTGTCCAGATTTTGTATGCTATCTGAGCCATTTCCAAGATATGCAATATTCTTTTCTAAAGTTTTGTGTGGTATTTCAACCATGACACTATGTGAGGCTGCCACTTAAGACGTATTGTTACAACACCACATCCCCCAGAAAACCCATTTTGACATTCGGTTTCCTCAATGCCCTATGCAAAAGTTTCAGTATGGCGCTACACATGCATCTGGGTATTAACAATTGCTCTATGGACTTTGCATATTCATATTGAAATCATATTGTGCATCCTGCATCCAAATTGATATAGCTGATATTATATGCTAATGACAAAAGCTGTGCTTGATTATGGGTGATATCTAGGTCTCCATTACTACAGATGATACCAGTAATTATTTGTTATAATTAATTATCAATCCCCATGTGTGGTTCATGAATTCAGACATATCTGCTAAAGAAAAGGAAAAGAAAAAGTATGGTCCAACAATACCACCAAGTAGGACTCCTTGGCCCGTTTTCACTAACATATAGTCCACTTGTCCCAGAACATAAGTATGGGGGGGGGGGGGAAGGGACTTAATACCAATTTTACACGTATACCAGTTCAAAATATGCCACTTGATCATATTTGATATGAAAAAAACAAATTTATGCCATGCTTAGATACGTACATTTAAACTAGGTGAATGAAATATATTTGTTCTATGTAAAATTACCTTCAAGATTAATACCATCAAGAAGCTATACTTTTACTGAGTTTTAAGCGTGGCCAATCCATCCATATTTATTTTGTCACATCAGTATTTTGGTGATTTGAGTCAAAAGTCACCATTATATTTATCCATACTTTTTTTCTATTTGAAATTAGACTTCTGATGGTGATTTGCAAGTCAAGCATATACTACTTAAACCTTGTAGAAGTAGTTTGATGGCTTCTTTTATATTTGAATATTTAAGCTTTGTACTTGGACTGTTAATAATTAAGAAAAAATTGGTATTTTGTGTTAAAGGCAGGCAATAGGCCAATTCTTGATTTATTTTTATACAGGGTTTTTAATTTTGCCTTTACCAAAGCTGATTTTAAATTTTTCCTCATACTGAATTTTGATCTTACTATCCCCATGCTTAGTTGTAGGTCCTGCTTGCCGTTATTTGCATGCTCAATTTGGCTACGTTTGAATGATAAAGTGTGTGTGGGACTATCAAATGTTATTAATTATCAATTGAGTACACCCCAGAATCACCTCCCCTCATACCAATTAGGGCTGCTGTTAATAAAGATACACTTTTTTTCCATACATGCATCTCCTAAAATATGACAGATGATACAATGAATTTAGTGTCTACAATAATTTTTTCATGATCAAGGAATACAAAAAGAGCAGTTCAGACATGCTAAATGAGCATTCCTTTTAGACATGGCTGTGGTTTAAGGTCCATTTAGGATGTTACCATTGTTAGTTGTATTGTATTCATCATCATGAAAACGGGGGTGGGGGCCTAGCTCAGAGGTAGTGCTCTGGGCTTCCAACCGCTGGGTCCCTGGTTCAATTCCCGGTCGAACCTAAGTTGGATGGCTGTTTCATCCTTCGTCTCATTGCCATGGTCTCTGCCTGTCCTAATTAGCCCAACTGGTGCAGAAATACAGGACGTAAAGCCCAAATCACCCACCCACTCATCATCATGAAAACTAGTTTCATCCTATATAGCTATAGTGGATAATACCACAAATACAGTATATTCCATGGCCAAGGATTGAAAGAGAGATGATGCAGATTTTTGGACAGTTTGGCTGAGCATATATTACGATTATAGACAGAAAGAGTTCTTTCTTCCCAAATTATTATGCATTAAGGTTTCAATTGTAATGCCAGAATATCTCTTGTAATACAAGTTTTAATACAAATAACGAAGGGGATGTGTCTGCAATGATAGACAGAGGGAGTTTACCAAAGGATTGTCAAAAGGAAATTGCAAATGTCTCTGTACGGGGCAGAGTGTAAAGATATGGAACAGCTCAGGAAGGAAAGTGGACCATATAGAAAACAGGAAAAAAATAATTATGAATATATATCTTGTCCAAAGTAATTATGGCTTTGATGTTGCCCCATGTGTTGACCATATTTAGTTTAAAACAAATTTAAAAGGATGTCCCTTTGGCTAAATATGCTGATAACTTTAAAATATACCAAAATTTGTCTGATAATGCGGCAACCATTGAGGACTTTAGCAGGATAAGAAGTCTCACACTGAAAAGTGATAATATTTCCATATTTCCGTGATAAACCCCTTTAATAAGGAGCTTGACGAGTTACAAATCTACCTTTAGACACCCTATGTTGGTACTCGTTTTTCAGCCTTTTATAAGAGAAACCTAATGGTGGTATAAGTTTTAAGATATGCATAACTGTTACCAAATGAGGTAAATTAAAACATTTATGAAAATATATCAAATATTTAAAACTTCAAGGCACATGTACAGGGGCATAGCACTTTCAATATGGAACAGTTTTAGTTAGAATAAAAAAAATATTGGTTGCCCTTTCTTGGCAGACCCAATGGCATACTTTGGGCTGGTATACATGTCTAAAAAGTTCTCAACTTCGTTTCACCAACATAATTTGCTTAGCAATCATATGATATGCTTTTGGCCAGAGAGAAAAGACTACTTTTATGAATATGAGGACAACGGTTTTTTGGGAAATTATAAAAAATAAACAGCCAGATAACTATTAACAAGAGATTTCTCATCAATTGATATCATCCTGGATCTGGGCGGTATCACCATTGCTTCAGTTTACAGGGTAGTGAAGCGGAAGTGCATTACTGTAGCCGCTCGTGTTCTTGCTCACCATGAAAAAGTCCTGTTATAAATTCTTCCTGGTGTAATTGGGTGTATTCATTGTAATATATATGTATTGACATCAGCCAACTGCAGTGTATTTAGTATTAGGATTAATCTGTTTTGTAGAGATTTTCAAAAAGAAAAAAAAAACAGTTGTTTCATTATCTACATCAGTTTAAGCCACCATGCACCGATAAAAAAAAACCCCTTTCACGGCAGCCTTCGACTGCTCCAACAGCTGATCTTTCGGGATTAGTAGGAAAGGTTGTGGTGATGTAGCTTAGACCGAGCCTCGGTTTGGTGAAATGTAATCTAAAAGGTTAATCAAGTCAGGACTACATGGATTCAAACTCAGGTTTTGCCCATGGTATTCACAAGCCAGTGTGGAATCTAAGAAAATTGATTACTGGCCATCTAACAGAAATTATAAATAGAACTGTTCAATCAGTACCAGTCGCAATGGCATCCATGGTATAAAGGTTAGCATTGCTGCTTTCTGTGTGGGTTACTAGTGTTCAATTCTCACTCCTTCTCCATTGTTCTGAGCTTAACACCCAAGGGGTAGTTCACAGCACCCATGGGTGGGGAACACTGGGTGCAGAGAGAGCAAGGTTTATTGAGAGCTAGGTGTAGGGAGCACTTGGTGTGCTCGGTGTAGGGGAGATCTATGTATGGGGAGCACAAGTTTTGGGAGAGGTAGCTGTAGGGACTCTGGAGCACTATAGTGTAGGGAGACCAAAGTGCAGGGAGAGCCATGTGAAGGTAGCACTAGGTGTAGGAAGCCCCAGGTGTAAGGAGAGCTAGGTAAAACCTGACAGTGTGCAATGCACAGAGCCCTGTGTTGGCCACTCGGGTTCAAGGTCTTCTTCCATAGTGTAACCATCCTTGCCATGAGGAGACCAAGGACTTTATAATAAAACTCAACCGTAGTGGTGGATCAACTTAATGAAACCCATGAGTGAGATGTCTGGCAGAGGTACTGCACTGTGGTTGGGTTTTATTTATATATCACACTTCTCAGATATTTTCAGCATTTTTAGCTGAGAAAACTAAGAAATTAAGAAATTTTTTGACCAAATTCTTGTTCTTTTCATATTGATATTCCTACACAAACAGTGAGGATCACAAATCGAAATAATATTCATAAACATCTCAGCAGCCAATCACAGAAGAGAACCAAGCACACAGACAGATGTCACAACGTCATCCCATTCAAAAGTTTGAAGGCTTTTAGCAGAAAAGTAGGCGTTTGACAGATTGTGTTTGTTATAGAAACCTGTGTTTTGTTCATGTAGAAATATATATGTATTTCATCATTTATTGAGAAAAATATGAGTATTTTAGTCAGAATCATAGTTCAGTGCAACCAGATTCATCAGTGACGCCACTGTGCATTTGGTCTCCATGGTAACAATGCTTATACCCAAAGTAGACCCTTTTCTATTGTTCTTTGCCGGGATATAACTGGCCAGTTTGGCATGTTATCTCCCGGCTTTGGAGCAGTAATATCATTCATGAACAACTGCTAATATAGGGATTAGAAAAAACAAACACAAACAACGTGAAACAAGGTAAATTGTTCAATCACAACAAATCCCGACCTAGTACACAACAAAGAGTAAATCCTCTTTAGGATTGTTTGCCTTAGAATTTGTTGTTTCTTGTTTGCTGTTGTTGTTGCATAGTTTTTTACCCTAGAGAGCCTCTACACAGCCCACTCAGGTGCTGATGAGGCGTTAAACAATAACACTAACTAACTAACATGCCAGTCTTGATTTGGTCAAAATCAGACAAGAATTGGCAAAGTTGTGGCCATGGCATGTTTGAGATCAACAGATTGTTTTGTTGGTAAAAACGAGTCGCTGATACCAATAATCTATGACATATATAAAGGAACTGTAAGCAGATTTAAAGAGAAGAGACATTGAGCTTCAAGCCAATTTTATTTGGTCAAAATTGGTCAAGAGTTGACAAAGTTGTGGCCATTTTCCAGATTTAATGGGCAAAGTGAAAGTGAAAGTGCTTTGAACTGAATGCTCGTCCAGACATGACCAATGACCGCTACGGACAACTTTTAGTTTACTTTTACTTCAAACCTAGTTTGTGTTCATGAATAGTAGTCTATATAATAGGCAAAGCTGTGATTTTAGTGTGAAAGTGAAAATGAAAGTGAAACTGATCAACCTAAATAGTCCGTCCAATATGTAAATCAGGGATGGTGGAACACAATTTATTAAAATTAGGGATGGTGGATCACAAAAAATACCACATGGGTTGTTCCTAACAGGTTTTCCATAAGGAACACAGCCAAGTGTGGGATATTAAAACAGTTACCAGCTATCATGGTATAAATAACAAATATATGACATAATGTGAGTAAATATAGCAAACACCAAAATAATCTGCTTATATAGACAAGTCTATGCATGGTCCAGTTTATGAATCTGAAGTTGACATGAATTTCTCATAATAGGTTATTTTGTCGTAATTCTGCAAACCTTCATTGTTCCCTGATTTTGACTATTGCATGCATGACAAGAAAGTAACAAAAAATCTAAACTGATTTAGTATATAATTTACCAATAAATGCATATTTTTCATCAAACTTTACAAAAAACTTATAAAACTGACTAGACTTTCTAATACAAGAAAAACTACACACAAATGGTCAGAACTACTGGTACACTAAAGTAAAGCATATCATCTCTGAAGCAAACATAATTAATTGGCAAGCTCTAGAACCCAGCGTACTGACAAATAAGATAAAACTAGTACTTTATGACAATGAAAAGGATAGAATTCTTCATGAAATAAATGAAACAAATGCCCAACCTAAACTTAGGACCTATAAAACATTTAAAACCAGCTACTGCATTGAGCCATACCTACTATTAAATCTGCCCAAAAAAACATACAGTAATATAGCAAGATTCAGAGTTAGCTCCCACAATCTTAAAATTGAAACTGGTAGACATGAATCCCCAAAAATTCCTTTGCATGAGAGAATATGTGAATATTGTGACAGTGTTGAAATAGAAGATGAATCTCACTGCTTACTGACATGTAATAAAAATGAAATACCAAGGCTAGAATTACTTAATATAGCAACAGATAGTATACCTAATTTTCATGACCTAGAAAAATCTCAACAATTCCAAGCCCTATTGTCATGTAAGAATCCAGAAGTGCTAAAGGCATTAGGCAACTTTCTAAATAGAGTTTTTTCATAATGTTAATTCAGTATTGGTGCCCCCCTTCCACTAGACAGGGAACCTTTCAATTCAAACACCCCATTATGACAATCTCAGAGGTCAGCGCAATGTTGCTCTGAAGATCCCACTCATTGACCCAGCCCATGGACACCCCCTTTCGCCATTTCAGAGGTCAGCGCAATGCTGCTCTGAAGACCCCACCCACTGACCCAACCCATGGACACCTTCTTTTGCCATTTTAAACTGACTTTTTATTCAAATTTGTTTTGAAATCATTACAGTATTACCCACTTGAAGTATTGACCTGTACAGTATTAACTCTCATTTTTATATTCATGTATGTATATATATGTAAACAAAACTGGAACCGACTTGCGTTTATCAAGTAAATATTTAGAAATACTGGTAGATTATAGATTGTATATATAGTAGATGTATATATAGATGTAGACACTAGACCTGTTTTTGTTATGTTGTATATTTGTTTGTTTTGTAATGTTGTATGACACATGTATCAATTCCTGATATCAGGCTTGTCAATAAAACAATATATATATATATATATATATATATATATATATATATGTTTATAAATAATCTCTTGATTGCCCAGTGCAGATCGCATTCAATTATCTGGACATTTAATTCATATTTACCTATGTTGATGAAGTTTACAGTCCATGTCTCTTATCCTCACTGAGCTCCAGATCTTTTGGAGATTTAGGCTTTCAGCTGAGGCTGTGATGTCCATGTGTAGTATGGTGCTTTTGTGGTAATACTATACTCATTATCTGATTAAAATTTTAATGGATAGATGTTGCTTGCATCATTAAACATAGAGTTTTTACCTGTTTTAATACAATTAATTCAAGGGTCATAATATAAAGTAATGAATTTCTTCCATATTCCTTTTTCAGTCTGGTCTCCGAAGAATGAAAATGAAAATATTACGCATTATAATCTTCATTCTGATTTTGTTTAAGGTAGGTATTTTACTAATTACAGGTGCATTAAGAATCAAAGGTATAAATTGTGTTGCCAGTCAGTCAAAAAACATGATTAGAAGGCAATTACAGTAATGCAACCTCATGGTATTACAATGAAGCACTCTACAGTAACTGAAACATAAATACATTTTTTTGAAAATTTGATTTAAATCAAATTATTAATGCCTAATTTTGCAAAATAGACTCTGTTCTGGCTGCTGCAAATTTGAGAATACAATGTAACCAAAATATCTATGGACTTATCTTAAAAAAAATACTAACATATACAACAACACATGATTTTAAATTAAGACTTCATCAGGAAGATACTGAACTATGAATCTGAAAATTTGGCTTTGGGAAGTGCAGTTTGCTAATTGTTACTGTGACCTGATATTAAGTGACTGTAACTTTGATGCAAGAACATTTCCTGCTAACAATTTGTGTAGAAAAGGTTTTATTTTATGATCAATCTTCAGTAGTAATTTCACTTGCGCAGTTTTTCTGCAGCCTAAAAAACTGTTTTCACAAATAAAGCACCAAAATTGACGAAACAGAAACGGGCTCATCACATAGATTTTGTCATCATTATTACTGCGCCATCTTAAGCGATGCCAAACACAGGGCAAGCCTGCTGGTGATACTTTGACTTTGTTTAGAAATATTTTCTGGTAAACAAAATTTCTAAATAAGTTATTAGAAAGAAGGAGCAGCAGCTGTCTTATTTGTGTACCTATGAAGAACTCTTTAGGAGCGATGCTAGATTGATAATAATCAAGCCATTTGTCTGGCAGAATTGTGACTTCAAAAAGTTTTAAGTTAGCAATCAGGAATGGACCCAAAAAAGGAAAAAGTAATCAAAAAAATTGAACCAGAAAATTAATCAATAGTTTCTTTAATTGTCTGGTAAAACTTATGCAAGCGTACAGATCCCGAAAAATCTGACCCCCCCCCCCTGCCAAATAGTTCTGGATCCACCCCTGTTAGCAATTATACTTCAAGGGGGCATGCCAATGTAATGGTTGTCTCGACCCTTAAAGCCGAGGGAAAGGATGCTACACCCATTGCATTATCCAATTCACTATGCAGTGGAATTCATATTAAAGTCAGAAAAAAATCAGACGTAGGAAGAATGAGTAAATGAATTCTTTCCGGATGCTATAAATGAAAAAAAAAGTTCCCATATTGAACTGAATTTCTTCGACTGGTTAACCAGAAAAGAGTTTGCATTGGTAACATCCCAGTAATTGAACATTTTTATGGTCAGTCCCTGAAAGCAAACATTATAATATTACATGAAATATTTAATGCACTTCTGTGTGGGGTAACTTCTCAAGTTCATGACATGAATTTGCAAAAAACTCCATACAATTCCCAATTTCTAAAGTTTACAACAGCTGTCAAAATATGTTAATAGGATAGACTTATTCACATAGCCTTCTGGGTTTCTCAAATTATGTCAAACAATACTTGATAAATTCCTATAGTTCTTCATGCACAGTTCAGGATTATGCTTGTCACAATATGAACTCAACTATCTAGCATGTTTGCTACATCAATACTATTTTATCATATGTTTAGTGACCCTCTCTTTTGAGGAGGAAAGATTATCATTTAATGACTTGCATTACCTTCAGTCTTTAATACACTATAATATGCAAAATATCAAGGTGATGTTCTGTCTGGGATGACATGGGGGAGTGGAGGGTCTCCAAATTATTAACGTAAACTAGGGCTCCCCAAAGGCGACAATTATTTTGTTATCAAGTTAGGGCCCATCCCCAAGCTACCTCCCACCCCCCCCCCCCACCCCCCACCTTTTATTTAAGATTAATAAAGTAGTGATTTGATCAAACCAAACAAATGCAGTCAAATGAAATTACTCACAAGAAGCATCATTATATTGCAGGTATGCAAAGGAACAGCCACTCTATCCATCTTCCTGTCTAGATACAATAACTCAGAGGGAAAAGATAGTGATGGTATTCGGTGTGACACAACCAGTTACATCTGTGACCACATTTTTGAAGTCTGTGTAGACCGACTTAACAGGAATGAGATGAACAAGTGCAGAATTGGAAGTTACACCACAACTCCTGCAATAAGCCAGAATACAATTGACTTCTACAGGACACCAATTACACCAAATCCAAAGATGTTCACCCTTAACAAATGGCAGGTAATTCAAATATATACTGATGATGAAAAGTTCTTGATCTCTGCTGATGCTGAAAAAAAAGTATTGATTAGCAGAAGATAAACGTTGCACACAGACCACCAAAAGTAATTTTATTATATTAAAACCGCATCCATAGATCTGATTCAGCTTAATGATAATTATTGGTTGCTGTGTCAACATTGAAAACGTAGAGAAAACTTCATATAGTAGCATTAACGCCAAAGACTATATTAGATTCTCATCTTTGTGGGTTATTATTACAAGCAAAGAACATAGTCACTACTGTGGAAAAGAAGCAATGCAGATGAACATTACAAAAAAAATAGAAAGAAAAAACTGGGACTAGCCGAGTTGGTGACAGGTATATATTAAAGTAAGAGACTGACTATTTATTTGTGTTTGTGGCTAACAGGTTCAATTAGTGCAAAAAAATGTATTAAGTAAACAAAATGAGAACATAGAAGCATAAGGTTTTCTAATTAAATTAGCCTAAAAGTTATTCGGGAGAGTGTCCTGACGAGCCTTGAACTCAGGAGCACATGGGTAGGAAGCGAGAGTGCTATCCATTACACCAACTCCACCTGTAGTTTTTGACCTACGGTTCGCAGAAAATATGACGGACATAAAAGTAACCTTAGCCAATTCAGGGGCAGATCCAGAAAACATTTTCACAGGGGGGAGGGGAGGGGAAGGTTGAAAAATTAGTGTATTGCACGGATCGCATAATTTTTTTTTTTAAGTAGATATATTTATTGCATATCATCTCATTAATTCTAAAAAGGCTTGCAATAACTCAATCATAGATTGATTGATTGATTGATTGATTGATCGATTTATCGATCGATTCATTCATTCATTCATTGGTAGTTTGTTGATCTAATGTCATACACTTACTGAAAATAAAGCAGGAAAACACTGATACGTCCAATATATGACAGCACAGTTATGTGCTAATAGAGACCACACCTCAAATAAAAAGAAACAAATTCAAGGTAAAAGGGCCAGGTGGGCAAGTTAAGAATAGTTCTTTAATAGTTCTTTAATGAAACTTATTTCAAACGCATTGACAGGTTAGCTCAATTGGTATGACGGCTCCTATGTGTAGGTGAGGTAGTAAGTACAAATCTTTTTGAAAAGTTGATCTTTTTTGAAAGATGGGAGGCTATTTATACAAGTCACGTAGGTATTCCACGATAGGGCCAATGTTTTGCCAATGAGCAGAAGGATGCTGGGCCAACACCTGCTAATGATTATTTGCCGACCATCGGGCCGATTTGGAATGCCATCTGGGTACGACTCACCAGTGAAATTCCGCATTATGTATGCCGTTGTACGAAACCTCATGTACAACAGTTAGTCATTGTATGCTAACAGTGATTGGTAGGCAGCCAGAAAGCCTTCAGCAATGTTTTTAGCATCATGCTAGAAATCATGAAATCAGTCAGTACAAGCAATACTTAAGATCTGACTTAATTGTAGATTTATTTAATAACTTCGTCAGTTTTGATCCGATTTTTAAACAAACATGTTTTTTGAAAGCTTAGGACGTCACCTACTTGGCATTAGAAGAATTGTATACAAAGCGCTATTTTCCCTTGAATCATAATGAGGAAATAAAAAAACTGTACAGGTAGTATTACCTTATTTCTGACACTTGGATGGGTTCATGGGCGCAATTAAACTATTATTACATTCTGAGACATGAAGATATGTAAACCTGAAAATGTCAATCTACAACGAGGCCGTACTCATGTATGTGATTTTTTTTAAAGATGTTGTATAAATTACAATCTGTTATGCACAAAAATTGATATTTGATCAAGTTTTTTTTTCTTCTGTATCTCCAACACCAGGGTGGTATACTCTTGAAAGTCAAGGTGTGGGATCGTGATACCTTCTCATTTAATGATGGTGATATAGGCTTAGATGACTTTGTGGATGAACTTCACACCGAGATTAGAATGAATGCCAGCAGGTCAAGAAGTGAGAGCGATCCCCAATCATTCACACTCAATAGACGCACAGAGTGAGTATCATAAATTTAATATCACAAATATGCTTCCTTAACTGAAATGTTTTGAACTAGGGACACAAAGAAAAAATAGAACACCCAAATCACATTAAATATTAAAAAACATTCAATTTATAAAAGTCAGCAATGTTATGCTTGAATAAAAATGAATGCAATAAAAATAAATAAAATATAAAAGTTGAAAGTCCATACAAATAGGAAGTAGAATATAATGCTATTCTGCACATAAGGAAATCAAAATTTAAAGTAATGCGATAACCGCTATCATTAATACGAATAATGTACGAGATGCATATAAAATTATTCATCTATTTCACTAAGTTTTTTACACTCATAGTTGTTAATTACGACGAAACATTTTTCATTTCGAATTTTTGCAATTTGTTTGGGAAGAATAGAGGTTTTGTTTTTGTGAAATTTCGCCATTTTTCAGCCAAAATTGTTCGCCTTTTCTTTGCAAAATATTGCAGTTTAAAATGAAAAAATTTTGCAATATTTTTGTTTAGTTATTACGCAAAACTATCGTGAAATTTCGCTATCATAAAATTTGCAAAATTTTAACATATTGCAGTCCTCTCTTGGTGCAAAGTACATCAATCATTTATTTAAAATGTGATTGCAGGTTGTACATGGAATTATTAAATGCATCTAGTTAATCACATACAAAAGATAATAATAATTTGACCAAAATAAAATTTAACATTTTAGAATTACAGAATTAAAAAATTGACAAATGTTCTAAAATGGATTGTCCCTCCAGATAGTACTTCTTATAAATTCAAAATTTTCACCAATGATGCCTTGAGATCCTGGAGTAATACTTATTTGAATTAACTGTTTGGTAATAGTGCCACCACTGTTCGATCAGTGAAATAAGAAGGCAGAGGAGGGGTCTATGCTGTGGTAAGCAAAGCCCCTACCCATGGGGTAAACTCAGCAACATGGTGCAGACCCCATGGAATCTTTATAATGTCATCATTACATTTGCCTCTCACAGCTAGGCATACATATCACATGGATTTAATCAATTGACGTGGATCATGCCATTAGTTTTACTTGACTTTGTTTTAGAAAGGAAATAGTAGGCCTACTAATGAGCCACCATATAAAAGGTAATTAATATCGCATTGCATGTACATAGTTTTATTCATTTATTTATTTAACAGAGTAACCTGCATCCAACGACAGTCTGTTTATATGATATAGGCATGAGGCGTTAAATTGGAGGTGCCTTAATTGTTCTCGGTGTCTATGTTTAGACAAGTAAATTACCCCATGCATGGGGTAAATCGCTCACATGGCATGGACTCCAAGCTCTCTCATCTCATCATTATGTCTCCCACTGCCCAGATAGCAACTGACATCAGATTGATGGCGGCCCCATGTGGGCTTACCAATATCAAGCCAATGTAGATAAAATGACTAAGCTTCAGACTCGTTCAATTACAATTTATTTGAAATAGATGACACTACTCATAATAGATTCATGTTAAATTGTATGTAAATATGTATTATAGCTATTGGTGCTTCACACTTACTGTTGATCAAGCCATTAATAGAAGCACAAACAACTCAGAATGGCAGATGAGGTCTTTATAAATGACTGATTAGTAAAAGCAGCACAACAGAGAGAGAGAGGGGGGAAGGAGAGTAAATTAGATAAGGCTTTGGGGGAAAGAAAGTCATGCAATAGAAAAAACATATGTACAAGATGCAGGATTGAGAAAGATGAGAAAGATGAGAAAGAGAGAGAGAGAGAGAGACAGAGAGAGAGAGACAGAGAGAAAGAGAGAGAGACAGAGAGAGAGAGATGGGGGGGGGAAGTAAATTAGATAAGGTATTGGGGGAAAGAAAGTCATGCAATAGCAAGTAACATATGTGCAAGATGCAGGTTTGAGAAAGATGAGAAAGATGAGAAAGAGAGAGAGAGAGACAGACAGAGAGAGAGACAGAGAGAGACAGAGAGAGACAGAGAGAGAGAGAGGGGGGAAGGAGAGTAAATTAGATAAGGCTTTGGGGGAAAGAAAGTCATGCAATAGCAAGAAACATATGTACAAGATGCAGGATTGAGAAAGATGAGAAAGATGAGAAAGAGAGAGAGACAGACAGAGAGAGAGAGAGACAGAGAGAGACAGAGACAGAGAGAGACAGAGAGAGAGAGAGGGGGGAAGGAGAGTAAATTAGATAAGGCTTTGGGGGAAAGAAAGTCATGCAATAGCAAGAAACATATGTGCAAGATGCAGGATTGAGAAAGATGAGAAAGATGAGAAAGAGAGAGAGAGAGACAGAGAGAGAGAGAGACAGAGAGAGACAGAGACAGAGAGAGACAGAGAGAGAGAGGGGGGGGGAAGGAGAGTAAATAAGATAAGGCTTTGGGGGAAAGAAAGTCATGCAATAGCAAGAAACATATGTGCAAGATGCAGGATTGAGAAAGATGAGAAAGATGAGAAAGAGAGAGAGAGAGAGACAGAGAGAGAGAGAGACAGAGAGAGACAGAGAGAGACAGAGACAGAGAGAGACAGAGAGAGAGAGAGTGGGGAAGGAGAGTAAATTAGATAAGGCTTTGGGGGAAAGAAAGTCATGCAATAGCAAGAAACATATGTGCAAGATGCAGGATTGAGAAAGATGAGAAAGATGAGAAAGAGAGAGAGAGAGACAGAGAGAGACAGAGAGAGAGAGAGGGGGGAAGGAGAGTAATTAGATAAGGCTTTGGGGGAAAGAAAGTCATGCAATAGCAAGAAACATATGTGCAAGATGCAGGATTGAGAAAGATGAGAAAGATGAGAAAGAGAGAGAGAGAGACAGAGAGAGAGAGAGACAGAGAGAGACAGAGAGAGACAGAGAGAGAGAGAGGGGGGAAGGAGAGTAAATTAGATAAGGCTTTGGGGGAAAGAAAGTCATGCAATAGCAAGAAACATATGTGCAAGATGCAGGATTGAGAAAGATGAGAAAGAGAGAGAGAGAGACAGAGAGAGAGACAGAGAGAGACAGAGACAGAGAGAGAGAGGGGGGGGAAGGAGAGTAAATTAGAAAAGGCTTTGGGGGAAAGAAAGTCATGCAATAGCAAAAAACATATGTGCAAGATGCAGGATTGAGAAAGATGAGAAAGATGAGAAAGCGAGAGAGAGAGACAGAGAGAGAGAGAGACAGAGAGAGAGAGGGGGGGGGGAAGGAGAGTAAATTAGATAAGGCTTTGGGGGAAAGAAAGTCATGCAATAGCAAGAAACATATGTGCAAGATGCAGGATTGAGAAAGATGAGAAAGATGAGAAAGAGAGAGAGAGAGACAGAGAGAGACAGAGAGAGAGAGATGGGGGGGGAAGTAAATTAGATAAGGCTTTGGGGGAAAGAAAGTCATGCAATAGCAAGAAACATATGTGCAAGATGCAGGATTGAGAAAGATGAGAAAGATGAGAAAGAGAGAGAGAGACAGAGAGAGAGAGAGAGAGACAGAGAGAGACAGAGACAGAGAGAGACAGAGAGAGAGAGAGGGGGGAAGGAGAGTAAATTAGAGAAGGCTTTGGGGGAAAGAAAGTCATGCAATAGCAAGAAACATATGTGCAAGATGCAGGATTGAGAAAGATGAGAAAGATCAGAAAGAGAGAGAGAGAGACAGAGAGAGAGAGAGACAGAGAGAGACAGAGACAGAGAGAGAGAGAGGGGGGAAGGAGAGTAAATTAGATAAGGCTTTGGGGGAAAGAAAGTCATGCAATAGCAAGAAACATATGTGCAAGATGCAGGATTGAGAAAGATGAGAAAGATGAGAAAGAGAGAGAGAGAGACAGAGAGAGAGAGAGAGACAGAGAGAGACAGAGACAGAGAGAGGGGGGAAGGAGAGTAAATTAGATAAGGCTTTGGGGGAAAGAAAGTCATGCAATAGCAAGAAACATGTGCAAGATGCAGGATTGAGAAAGATGAGAAAGATGAGAAAGAGGGAGAGAGAGACAGAGAGAGAGAGAGACAGAGAGAGACAGAGACAGAAAGAGACAGAGAGAGAGAGAGGGGGGAAGGAGAGTAAATTAGATAAGGCTTTGGGGGAAAGAAAGTCATGCAATAGCAAAAAACATATGTGCAAGATGCAGGATTGAGAAAGATGAGAAAGATCAGAAAGAGAGAGAGAGAGACAGAGAGAGAGACAGAGAGAGACAGAGAGAGACAGAGAGAGAGAGAGGGGGGAAGGAGAGTAAATTAGATAAGGCTTTGGGGGAAAGAAAGTCATGCAATAGCAAGAAACATATGTGCAAGATGCAGGATTGAGAAAGATGAGAAAGATAAGAAAGAGAGAGAGAGAGACACAGAGAGAGAGAGACAGAGAGAGACAGAGACAGAGAGAGACAGAGAGAGAGAGAGGGGGGAAGGAGAGTAAATTAGATAAGGCTTTGGGGGAAAGAAAGTCATGCAATAGCAAGAAACATATGTGCAAGATGCAGGATTGAGAAAGATGAGAAAGATGAGAAAGAGAGAGAGAAAGACAGAGAGAGAGACAGAGAGAGACAGAGAGAGACAGAGAGAGAGAGAGGGGGGAAGGAGAGTAAATTAGATAAGGCTTTGGGGGAAAGAAAGTCATGCAATAGCAAGAAACATATGTGCAAGATGCAGGATTGAGAAAGATGAGAAAGATGAGAAAGAGAGAGAGAGAGACAGAGAGAGAGAGAGAGAGAGACAGAGAGAGACAGAGACAGAGAGAGACAGAGAGAGAGAGGGGGGGGAAGGAGAGTAAATTAGATAAGGCTTTGGGGGAAAGAAAGTCATGCAATAGCAAGAAACATATGTGCAAGATGCAGGATTGAGAAAGATGAGAAAGATGAGAAAGAGAGAGAGAGAGACAGAGAGAGAGAGAGAGAGAGAGATGGGGGGGAAGTAAATTAGATAAGGTATTGGGGGAAAGAAAGTCATGCAATAGCAAGAAACATATGTGCAAGATGCAGGATTGAGAAAGATGAGAAAGATGAGAAAGAGAGAGAGAGAGACAGAGAGAGAGAGAGACAGAGAGAGACAGAGAGAGACAGAGAGAGAGAGAGGGGGGAAGGAGAGTAAATTAGATAAGGCTTTGGGGGAAAGAAAGTCATGCAATAGCAAGAAACATATGTGCAAGATGCAGGATTGAGAAAGATGAGAAAGATGAGAAAGAGAGAGAGACAGAGAGAGAGAGAGAGACAGAGAGAGAGAGACAGAGAGAGACAGAGAGAGAGAGATGGGGGGGGAAGTAAATTAGATAAGGTATTGGGGGAAAGAAAGTCATGCAATAGCAAGAAACATATGTGCAAGATGCAGGATTGAGAAAGATGAGAAAGATGAGAAAGAGAGAGAGACGGAGAGAGAGAGAGACAGAGAGAGACAGAGACAGAGAGAGACAGAGAGAGAGAGAGGGGGGAAGGAGAGTAAATTAGATAAGGCTTTGGAAGAAAGAAAGTCATGCAATAGCAAGAAACATATGTGCAAGATGCAGGATTGAGAAAGATGAGAAAGATGAGAAAGAGAGAGAGAGAGACAGAGAGAGAGAGAGAGAGACAGAGAGAGACAGAGAGAGAGAGATGGGGGGGGGGAAGTCAATTAGATAAGGTATTGGGGGAAAGAAAGTCATGCAATAGCAAGAAACATATGTGCAAGATGCAGGATTGAGAAAGATGAGAAAGGGGAAATAAAAAAAACTGTACAGGTAGTATTACCTTATTTCTGACACTTGGATGGGGTTCATGGGTATGCAATTAAACTATTGTTAAATTCTGAGACATGAAGATATATAAACCTGAAAAAGTCAATGTACAACGAGGCCATACTCATCTATGTGTTTTTTTTAAATGTATAAATTACTACCTGTTATGCACAAAAATTACATATTTGATTAAGTTTTTTTTTCTTCTGTATCTCCAACACCAGGGTGGTTTACTCTTGAAAGTCAAGGTGTGGGATGGTGATTTTGTCTCTGATGAATTAGTGGATGAACTTCACACCGAGATTAGAATGAATGCCAGTGGGTCAAGAAGTGAGAGCCATACCCGATCATTTACACTCAAAAGTCGCACAGAGTGAGTATCATTTTTTTACAATCATAAATATGCTTCCTTGATTGAAATGTTTTGAACTAGGTACACCAATAAAAAATATAATGCCTTTCAGCCCATAAGGAAATCAACATTTAAAGTAATTTGATTACCATTATCATTTATATGAATAATTTACGAGATGCATATACAATTATTCATGTATTTCACTGAATTACAAAGTTTTTTACACTCATAGTTGTTAATTACGAAGAAACATTTTTCATTTCGAATTTTCGCAATTTGTTTGTGAAAAACAAGTTTTGTTTTTGCAAAATTACGCTATTTTTCAGCTAAAATTTGGGTGCCTTTTTGTGCAAAATATTGCTGTTTAAAATGACAAAATTTTGCGATATTTTTGTTTAGTTATTACGTTAAACTATCATGAAATTTTGCTATCACTAAATTTGCAAACTTTTAACATATTGCAGTCCTTTTCTCTTGGTGCAATGGATTCTTATTAGTGCCACACCTGGATTTCACGAAATTGACAATTGACACAGGATGAAAGTACATCAATCATTTATTAAAATGTGATTATTCAATGCAACTAGGTAATTAAGTGTATAATAGAATAATGATTTGACCAAAAATAAAATTAACATTTTGGAATTACAGAAATAAGCATTTCGATGTCGTCCATTGACAAATGTTCTAAAATGGACCCTCCAGACATAACTTTTGATAAAAATCACAATTTTTACCAATGATGCCTACAGATCATGGAGTAATACTTATTTGAATTAACTGTTTGGTAATAGCGCCGCCACTGTTCGATCAGTGAAATAAGGAGGCAGAGGAGGGGTCTATGCTGGGGTAAGCAAAGCTCCTACCCATGGAAGTTTTATAACTTCATCATAAAACCTGCCTCAAACAGCTGGTTATACTCATTGCATGGATTTAATCATATGATGCAGATCATGTCATTAGTTTTACTTTAAATAGTAGGCCTACTAATGAGCCACCATATAAAAAGTGACTAATATTCCATTGCATGTACATAATTTTATTTATTTATTCAACAGGGTAACCTGCATCAGACGATAATCTGTTTATATGATATAGGCATGAGATGTTAAATTGGACGTGCCTTAATTGTTCTTGGTGTCTATGTTTAGACAAGTAAAAGACCCCTCGCATGGGGTAAATCGCTAACATGGTCAGGATTGATGTCGGCCCCATGTGGGCCACGTCATACCAAGATGAAGCCAATGTAGATAAACTGACTAAGCTACAGACTCTTTCAATTACAATTAATTTGAAATAGAGGACACTACTCATAATAGATTCATGTTAAATTGTATGTAAATATGTATCATAGATAATTTTGCTTCACACTTACAGTTGAACAAGCCATTAATAGAAGCACAAAAAACTCAGAATGGCAGATGAGGTCTTTATAAATGACCAAAAGCAGCACGACAGACTGGAGAGAAGTAATGGGGAAAGACAGATAGGAGCATTTATACAGACCAGCCTTGAAGATTAAAGGCAGAGAATTAGCTCTATATTGGGGGTGTAGCTGGTAACAAGTTTTCAACAGAGAGAGACAGAGAGAGAGCCATATAGAGATGGAGAGAGATAGAGACAAAGAGAGAGACAGAGAGAGAGACATAGAGAGAGGGACAGGGAAGGGGGGAAGTAAATTAGATAAGGCTTTGCGGGAAAGAAAGTTATGCAATAGCAAGAAACATGTGCAAGATACAGGCTTGAGAAAGATGAGAAAGACTCATGTATGTATGGAAAATAAAAGAAATTCTGATTCTGATTCTGATTCTGATTTCATGCTGTGACCTTGTCTTGTGCATTTAACATCTTCAAAATGAAATTTAGAGTATGACAGGTCAATGACATTTGACTGCATTTAAATACAGTATGAAGAAGCAAGAACCAAAAATTGATTTGTGTTTACGTAATAACTTAAGAAAATGTGTTATTTTGCAAACGTTTGGTAAATAACGCAAAAAAATTGCGAATTAACGCAAAAATTAATGAATTTCAGCCTCAAAAATGCTTTTCTCATGGCCCTAATGGGCTTCCATAGTTTATCACACATAAGGTAAGGTACATTTTTGAGTAGGTGGAAATGCCCAGACTACTTTGAGAGCGATTAACAACAATAAAATACATGTGAATTCAACAGACTATTTAATTTTACCAAGGAAGAAAGATATCCTTCTTCTTTGATTGCATATTAGAGTTACCACTGCCTCTAGCAACAAGATGTGTGATTTCTGTTTTTCAACATAGTCAGAATGACAAAGATGAATTATGCACTTATTCAAAAACGCAAAATATATTGATTATAAGCCATTTTTCAAATTAAAAGCTAGCCTAATACTAGAGTGATCTTCAAGATATAAATCTAGCCCAACTTAATTGTAATAAAGGAAGCACAATTTCATGTTCTGAAAAAAAGCAAGTGGTTTGGGAAAAACATCAACTGGCATCATTCTTAAATTTTCATTCAACATTTTCTGTTTCATTATCAGATTGAATGTCCAGGTGTGAGTCTACTGTGATGCATATTGGTATGGACCAAGATGTGACTGCCACCCAATGAGCAATGATACAGGACATTATTACTGTGCAGCAAATGGAAGTAAAATATGTCATCCTAACTTTTATTATGGTCAAGATTGCAACATATTCTGTTGATATTACTGGAGCAGGTTATAAATCAGAAAGAAATGTGGAGAGAGGCGGTGCTTGCAATTACCCGGAGGAATCATTATCCAATGCCTGTCACATCAACACGGAAACTCAACCAAAGAAGAAAGAGGATGACAGGAAAGACGATTGTGATGCATATGAAGATGTAGCTGGTGCTAATTCTGTGGCAAATTCCATGAATGTAGGTAATTCAGATTTTCAGGCATATGTAGATATGGCTGGAAATCCCTCTGAGAAGACATACTTGGGTCTGTCGAATGAAAACAGAGAACAACCAAGAAGTAATGTGCCTAATGTTTATGAGGCTATGAGTAAGAAAACATATTCGAAAAAAGACAAATAATCAAAAGCAGGTGACCACATTATGGACAGACAATAATTAGAAATTAATTGTTAATCAATCTACCCTTGATAGCGGCAGGAACTTCCCTGAAGGGGTCATCACACAGTCACGGATACGACGTACAAGTGACCATGTATGAAAATATTTGTTTACCCTTGCTCCTCCTTTACCATAAGCGATTCACTCGCCAAGTATTTTACGTATACTCGCGCTAATTCGTAGAACCCTCCTGGTCACGCTTGACCACTCACGAGCATACATGGAGAGAAGAACACATGTTTAAAACCTTGGCGAACGTTCTACGAGTAAATTGTTAACATTACTTTACTTGGTGAGCATTCAACCTACGTTATACGTACGGCCGTGGCCATATGTAGCCATACGTAGCCATACATAGCCATACGTAGCCATATGTAGCCACTGTCCATCAATAATTATGTACTCGCCATTCACTCGCTTTCACTCATAGAATGCTCGCAAAAAACGCTAGGCGTACATCCATTGGACGTCCGTCGCCCGCCCTTTGAATTCCATGCCAATCCTTGAACCACTTGCATGTGCGATCTTTGAGTGATCTACGAGTGCCTAAGAGTGCCTCAAAGATGCTTCATGAATGCCGGCGACAGACTTTTGGTGAGCGTTTGACAAATGTTTCGAGCAATTGACGTCCTCCGAGTGTTTGACTAATGTCCGCCGAGCATTTGACGGACGTCTTCTGAGTGATTCACGACTGCCTCAAGTACGCTTATCAAAATAATTTATACATGATTAACAGCCACGAGTGAGCATGTATAGCCCATTTTTAATGTGGCCATATGTAGATCTTATATGTGACAGTGTGAACGCCCCTTTAAAAGGCTGCACTTCCCATATATATCTGTTTATCTGTTTATAATGATGTGCCCATTGTTGTTTTATAACCACCAGTGTTTTGCAGTACTAGTCTATACAATATATTATGTTCCGTTGTATATAGTTCTTTATTATTTAGTTGAATTTCACGTGCCCTGCCATTTCAATATCATGAATTGTATTTAAACAAATATCTCCATGTTGATCACATAATGTAATTTACAAGTATTCAATGTTTGACTTGAGTGTGTGTCAAAGGGAAATTCATTCCATTGTGTGTATATTTTGTCAGTTTTAGCTGATATTTATGATATAAATACGTATTATAAAAGCAGACAAAAATGCAAAGATAGTCTTCTGATGTTTGTCTCTTGAAATGTTTGTTGCCGAGGAGATTTTTTTGATTTTTTAATATTTTTATATTTATATGTTGCAACACACTCATATTGTATGTTATTTTTATATGCTAATCAATCTCCATAGAGAGGTTTTGTTTCAAAATGATATTCTGCAACATGTTAGTTTTGTCTTTTTCCATGCTTATCTATATGTTATATAGTTTGTGAATAGATTTATGCTACAAAGTATTTATTGCACAATGTTTTGACACTGCTACAAATCAATTTTTTCAGAAGCGTCATGTTTTCCTCCTTTAATTTGCATCAGCTGAATTTTGAATGTTTTATATAATTGTTATGACAAATGGGTCCAGCATAGGTCTATGTTTAGCCATTTAACAATGTTTTATTTTTTGCTTGCTTTTTTATTATTCACTAGAGGTTAAGTCATGTATATTTCATATTGTTTTGTTAGTTATGAACATTGATGTACACAGAAGCCGATCTGCTGAACACTCAAGTTATATTTTTAAACTTTTTTCTAGTAGTGAATAGTCAATACTGTTTGAAATTAAGTACTTTATATGTATAGCTTTTTTTCAAAATATATGTCACACTAAAGTTATTGTCATCATGTTTGATAATATTGCAAAAAAATAAAATAAAGATTGAATTAATTCACTTTATCAGTGTCTTATTTTTGTCTTTTTTCCATTTACGTTTTTTTTTTTCGGAATAAAGAAATAAAATAATAGTTGTTTGATGCTAAGCTAATTTCCATTTGTTGGCAGTCACAATTTACTGGTGAAGTGTACAGCTATATTTTTTGACACATCATTTCTTAACCAACTACTACTTCTACTACTACTACTACTACTACTACTACTACAACTAGTACTACTACTACTAGTAGCAGATTTAGAGGGGGGTTTAGGGGCTTTAACCCCCCCCCCCCCTTGGCCTACTTTCATATTGACCAGCTTTGTTGAAGGTCCCAGGTTTGGTCCCCGGCCCAGGCACACTTCATGAGCTGAATCCCAGTGAGATGTCGATCACATGAGATGTTTAATTGGAGGTCAGTGTCTATGCTGAGGCAAGTAACAGACCCCAACCATGGGATAAAGGTGGACTCCAAGCCTTATAATATCATCATTACGTCTCCCTCTGGCAGCTGGTCATATAAGCTGACTAAGCTTCAGACTCAGTACCTTTGAGACAACGACATAGTACATTTTGATTTGAAAATATTAAAAATTCAACATTCCTCACAATTCATTTTAATTTGTCAACCTCCCATGAAAATGTTTTTGGATCTGCCCCGGACTACTACTTCTACTACTTTGATCTGCCCCTGACTACTACTTCTACTACTACTTCTACTCATTCTAGTACTTCTACTATTCTACTAATTCTACTACTTCTACTATGTCTACTACTTCTACTACTACTACTACTACTGCTATGCACACACATTTTTAGTCACCATAATTATAGCATAAAATAATATCTGAGTGCTAGTCATTTCAAAAAATTAAACAAATCAACCTTAATACACACAACACATACATCTTGCAAACATGGAGTTTAGTTCAGAAAACTTCCTGCAGCTGTTGGGATCTGTACATAATTTTTGCTCCACCTCCTGGTGGATATAACAAGCAAATCTCTCTTTAAAAAAGAGGCCTGTGCTAGAACTGGTTGATAGAGTCTAGACATGGGAAAAAGTGATTTTATATTTTGTTTTGCAGGTAACAGATACTGACAAGGTAACATGTCATGTAAAATTAACAATCAATAGTATTTCATCTAAATTTATGTTGTCTTTGTGGCCAAAATTGCTATAAAATTTACTTTTAAGTTATTTATTTCCATTTTCATGGTATTTCACAGTTAAAATATCATTGCTATTCTTCCTTAGCTACCCATATTTGTCTCCAAACGGTCTTACTGTGTTAGTTCCAACAGAAGATCAGGTAGTTCACAAATTAGCATCTGAATGTGTCATTAATAATAATGTCAATTAAAAACCACTGTTAAAAGGTGATTGACTGACAGCTTATGTTCTTACATTAAGAGGAATTTATGCAGATTTACAAGGCTATATTAGAAATATCAAAAACAATTTCAGTGTAAAATTTCCTGAAATTTCACCTCAAGAGATGCTGTAAATAGCAAATAACATTAAAATACCACAATGAAACACTCTTACATGTGATATATATCTTCAATAAATATGAACATCAATTATGAAATAATACTCAGGTTATTACCTTTGGTAACAGCACTATCTTGTCAAAAACAAGAACAGATTCAGGCCATACTTCTTGTACTGGAGTGTTTCCACAAACAATTACCACAAGAGGGCAGCAGCTCATAGATCTTCAATATTAGGATGATTCGCTCAGAATAATTTATACTTAAAATTATGACATCTTACAGTAATAAACACATAAGGTTTCACCCATAAGATCAAAATGAACCATGCCAGTTTCTGTGAAATCGGACTTACATAGGGGGAGTCCATTGATGTTGGAGGGGGACTGTTAAGATTAATTAATAACTACCTTCGCACAATTAACCCAGCCACTTTTGACCTTTGGTCTTCGATTCAAAGTAGATCAATATTATTCAAGGAAGAGATTTATGCAGTAGTTAGGTTATTTAAGCCTTTTTCAAGGATGAGAAGAAGATCAGTGATGGGGCCACGGCTTTGATGTACACAAACATCAGTGACGTCACTGGCAACCTTCACAAGGCTGAGAAGAAAATTACTGAAAGTGACAATATTAGATATTAGATATTCAATTGTAGCTTTAACAAGACAAGTGAGGAAAAAGTGCATCAGCAGTTTTTTCATTTGCCTTTATCTAGTATATCTAACAAGCAATTTAGTCCAATGTGATTATATATTGATTTCCATTTTTCTTAGTATTAACAAATTAGACGAGAAAACCAGTAATATGATTTTTTACTTTTGATCCTACATTCTAATTCTCAAAATACTCTCTCCATATATGTCAAGTTGCATAAATTGTATGCATCACCTATTGGTACATTTTGTGTTCTTGTGATGTATGTGATTGTAATGCAAAGAAAAAAAAAAGAAGAAGAAAGCATTGCACAGCTTTGGTATGGAATCAAAGGCAATTACAAGTGAATATCTCAAGCATACAATAGCTCAACTAACTCATTCATGAAGTATGCTCAGATAAAGTGAGGGAACATTTAAGTGCTACATACCAAAAAAGGTTCTTTATAAACTAAGACTGTTTAAAAAATTATACAAATACATTTTTGTTGAATGACTAGATCTCTGAAATAACAGCAGTGGTAGCAATAGCATGACTATAATTTTTTGTTATAGCCATAAGTGAATTTCTGGAAAAGTCTATGCTTGTCTTGGCTACTTCATGAAGTATATCTTTAGACTAAACATTGTTATATTTCATGAAAGGCTTACCTGTCCTGGACTAAAATATTTTGTGCAACAAGACAACCGGAGAATAATGATGTTGCCATATTGTGTTGTAGTGCTTATTTCATTCATGAGGGGTTGTTTCTCGCTTCCGTGATGAGGTCTGGGTGGACCTGTTGACCGCCGGTAGTCAGGCTGTGTCCCTTGCGGTGTCATTAAATAAGGGAACACCAGAACCGGTTGGATTCTTTCTTCACATCACAGACATTATCCATACATACAGACCACTCCTCTTCCTATCTGCTATGATCCCTCTGCTATGATCTCTCTGCTAGCCTTTCCTCCTTCTCTGATTCTCTCTGCCTTTGCTCCTTCTCTCTCTTGGCCTTCCCCTCTATATCTGGCTTATTCCCCTCTCTCTCGCTGTTGTTTGGCTGATCCTACTTATGCTAGCCTTAATGTAACCAATTGTGGCTATTTAAGGGTCATTTTGCGTTGCAGGATTTCAGTACTACGTTGTTGCACCGAGTGACTTTCCTTCTCCTCAGTCCTGGTGCTTTGCACACACCTAGTGTTATTTCAATGAACTAACTGCCTTGCACAGGCCCAGACAATATTGCATAACTATGCCATAATATACAATCCATCGAAGGTATCCTTCACACTTCACACATACAGCCCCTTATGAAGATGTTGTATGTGCATGATTATTCAAAATAACAATTATACGACAAATAGTGAGTTGCAAAATGACATTTACTGACCTTTTAAAGGCTGAAAGAACTGAACGTTTTGGATTATTATTAATTTTGTGATGTACTGTAAATTGTAGTTCTTTATATCATTCTGTTTATATTTGTGCACTTCAAATGTACAGTAGCTAACAGAATTGAGTACACCCTTGTGGAAGCGTTTCAATAATGTTACATTTAAAACATCAATATCTCAGGACATTTTCATCTGACTACAGTAAAACTGCTGTTCATGTATGTTGCTTCCATTTAAAGGGTACAATTCACTGAGAGCAACACTTCAGTTTAGCACAGGGTGCGTGATAAGAAAAATAGCAAATAATATGAGCGCAGCTCACTTCCTGTAGAGAGAGGTTCCAAAATGAGGCTACACAGTGATCAAGCTGAACCGGAAGTGTCCCAAAGTGTCCCAAAATTTCTAAAATACATGTAATCCTATGGAAGATCAACTTAATATCGCTTTTTGACCAATGGTCCAGAACGAGACTACGTCATCATGTCATAACAGCGTCGTCGGTTCAAAAGTTGTGATGTCCATAATTTCGTAACAAATACACATCCAGCTTGAAACTTTGAGCAAACTTGTTTCTCTAACTGTAACAATTCTAACAGTGACTAGAAATAGGGTTTATTTAGAAGGGAAACCCACCAGATATGAATAACAAATCATCTTGAATCGATCACGCTCGCGCCAACGACATTTTCGCGATGACGTTTATCACACCAGGGGGCAGTTGTAAGCTATCGCAGCGCCCCTAGTGGCTGAGAAACGCATTACAATTATCTGACTTCTTTTGCCTCTAAAATTGTTATCTATTGTCCGATTTTGACAATTTAAAAATCTACATGAAGTCTAATTAATAGTTGAGATCTAAAGCTGCACTGTCTGTCAAATTTGCAATTTGCTTAAGCTCATCAAATAATTGAAAATAACTAATGGGCCAATATTTCTGTTGGATGCAAAATTCCCTGCCAGAAATATTCAGGGCATACTAAATTTGTGTGTTAACTAATGATTTCATCAGACATTATTACTAAAAATAAATCTTACATTGAAAATCCAGACTAAAACATTGGAAACACACTGGGTATGATGGCATGAAAAACTAATACTTAAATTATTTATTGTAAATTAAGACTAAATTGTTTTGCAAAAGTGGCCATGTGTAATGGTAAAAAATATCATAAGACAAGAAGCAGCATTTTTATAAATATAATTACTTGAATGTGCTAAATCTGGAGACACAGTAACTTTAAGTTGACATAAATATACATATAATATTGCTTCGCTCACTCCTGTCATTGACAGCTACATATTATGGTAGTACTGGAAACATTTTACTCACAAAAGCATTTAAACATTGTGATTGAATGCCTATAATCTCTGCCATTATCAAGCTAGCTGTGATCACTAAGGTTTGCTGCATAGCAACTCCATGTTTTTGATTGTTCTTAATTTGGTGATGTACTTGTTGTTATGCTTACTAATATGAGCAAAGCTCCACTGCCGAAGCAATTTCTGCCGAAAGACGGCGCTTGTCCGGTGCATAGCACCGGTCTTTCTGATAACTCACGCGAAGCATCAAGGGATAAAGTAATAAATTGATCGTTGAATAAGCTTCGCAACGCAGTTACAACGCTTGTTCAGTCCCATTTATTTCGTTAGAACGCTTGTTCAGTGCTTTTCATGAAAATAGTACCTTCTGCAGTAGGTGGAATTCCATGGTAAAGTTGTTCAATTTCACGACATTAGTAGAGTTAAAGTCAAAAGAAATCGTCTGAACTAACTTTACAGTGAGTGGCTTCTTGGAAGAAAGAAATAAGGCGTAGTAATCGCACTACTTTGTATGCAGATGACGCGCGGAAGCATTTCCCTCCCCGATTCTGGGGGAGCGGCAAATCGGTTATGAGAAAGGTCGGTGCTTCGCACCGGATCGCAACGCCGCCTTACGGAAGAAAACGCTGCCGAAGGGGACCAGCGGAGCTCACTTCCTGTAACGGAGGCTCACATCACGTAGAAAGGTATCCCAAAAAGAAGCTAGTAGTACACAGTGATTTGACAGAATCTTAAGTGTCCCAAACATTTACAAAATACATGTTATCCTATGGCAAATGATTTTAATATCGCCCTTTTGACTAATGGACCAGAACGGACTATGCCATTACGTCATAACAACGTCGTCGGTTCAAAAGTAATGGGTCCAGCCTCAAACTTAGAAAACTTGCTTGCCTGACTAACAATTCTAACAGTACATTGAACATATGTTTACAGGGAGGCCACAATATTTGATGAGTAATCTTGAATCGATGTCGATTGTTCTAGCCATTCGACATTTTTGCGATGACATTGTAACTCACCAGGGGGCAGCATTAGCATTAGCATATGCTGCCCCCTGGTGTTATCTTATTATAAATCATTGTTGATGCTGCAGTAATCTTCCTTGGCTAGGACCTACCTAAGCGTAAACGCGATAGGCAGGTTGGCTCTACCTATCCCGAATGGCTGAATGGCTAAGTACTGGATTTCTGATTGGCTGTGCTATTTTTAGACTGGGGAACATGTTCCGGTCCACGCATTTCCAATGTTAAAGCCTGGGGTGTGCACGCACACTACCAGGAGGAATTCCTCCTGCAAGATGGCAGCCCCTACCGGGCCAATAATCCTCTCAATTCTGTTCAGCGTTATCACAGGCAGGGAGAACAAAAAGCATTCAATTGACTGAATCAATAAGGTGTTTGTTTTCTGTGGTCATAATATATATATAGGCTATGCTTCAAAATAATGCTTTTTTGTGGCCTAAACAGTAAAATGACACTGAATTGTCATGCATGCTTCTCTCACTCCTGACATTGACAGCTAAATTTTATGTTGACTCTGAATCCTGACTATATAAGCAACCAACTATGTAACTCAATACAGACAAAGTAAGTGGGTATATAAAAATGATTTATTATAATAGGTAAATACACGTAGCTTACTACAACTGATTTCATGACTAAATACATATTCTAATGCAGTGTTTTCTTGAATACAAGCTGGGCCTATGATAGAGGCTGGTCTTGATTGGAGACCGGTTTATGGGGAGCCTACGAAATAAGCATTCTGGGAATTAAAAGCATTTTTCCAATAATGCATTGTTTTCACAACTTAGCCCCACTTGTCAACACTTTAGGCCATCTGAATCTTATTACAAGTGTAGATGACTTAATGTTTTACTATAGTCCTGAATAAACGCCAGTCTTAAATGTTTTCTGCACAATAACAGAGGCCTCCCGTTTCTAACCAAGAAAATACTGTATATTCAGAAGAATTACTTATTCTACATGATACTTTCATATGTCATAAGTAATCATTATTGTGGTAATACAAAAAGAGATATGTTGCACACATTTCACAAAGGCTAAAACATTAATGACAGAAATGACCTTAAAAACTAACCCTAACATTAACAAGTTCGATAGTGAGTTTGATCACACACCCTAAGTTAACCTATTTACATTTGGCATATTTCATAACATTTCAAACTATTAACAATGGAAAAGATGATATTGGCAGAATTAACCTAAATTCCTAGAAGCTCTATCTGATAGTTAATCACTATAAAACACAGCCTTATCTATACACTTCTTAATAACCTCTCAAATTCAAAGCAGATAGTGTTCTTGTCCATAACCATTATTTTCATTGTACATTTAGTAAAAGCAAAGTCTGGATCATCCTACCAAAAAGTACTTTCTGGTGGCATGATATTATTAACCCAAACAAATGAATATCAGTTGTTCTGAATAACTTTGTAGGTTTTGAATTACGTATAGCAACAGCCAGCATTAATTCATTTGCTAGTTTATTGTAGTTACACCTGTTTGAAAAATAACATTGTCATTTTTGTCATTCAAATGGATCCTGTCGCTGCTATCATTAAGTCACCAGACGGAAAGTATTTTTATTTTATTTGTTTATTATTTATTTAGATCGCATTTTCTAGGGTAGCACATTCCGTAAATCTGTTTTTCATGAGGCCCTGGTTAAAATACAAAGGTATTAAAATCAATAAAATATTGTAGAAAGTAGAATTACCTGTTTATTCATTGACAATTGCAGAATGACTTTAATCTAGCTGATAATGTTTATCACAATACCAAAAAGTAAAGCATTCAAATAATTATGATAAAGAAAACATTTTTAGCACTTCATAACATGTACAACATCAGTTTTTCACGATGCCCATGAGGTATTGTTGGCCAAGGTCAAACATACCCCGCACTAAGCTTCAGAGGGCACTCATTTTCTTAGGCTCTACGCATTCCAAATATATTGAGCTGTTTTACAGACTAAATAAAATCTTTCTCTTGTGACACTTTGCCTAAGGCTAACACATAAAACAAAATATATTCTATCATATTAGTAAGCCAACATAATCCAATTAATATATATATATATATATGCAGTATCAGTCCATTATTATAACCATTAACTTATACTAAAATGGCATTAAAAAAAGTGACTGAATCAAGACGGCTGGACATTCCATAAATACATAAAATGCAAATGATGCATAATATGCATGTCAGGCAGCATGAATTGCCATACTCAGTAAACAAAACATATCTTGACTTTCGCATAGTATAATATACGTGATAAACAGCCATATACGTCCATGCACTCTATCTCAATCAATGAACAACATTTTCACGAGAGAACCATTTAAAATAATGAGTCATACATTTTCTCCTATAGTACCCAAGTGATTTTCCAGACAACTTTACTTCTGGACCTATGATTTGAGATTACAATACAATTCTATTTAGTTAGCACTCAACAGCACACATTTTGTTGGTCTTGAAGTTCAGATGCACCCACTAATTTATTCCGGTCATCATCATTCTGTTGAATTAGCTAACTTCATCAATTCAACAGGAATGAAATATTGGCAGGGAGCATACCTAGTGTCCGGATCTGCTGCCCCTGATTAACTTACATTTGGCGTGATCTTCAACATCTTAATTGGTTTTAAAGGTATGGTCAATTTCCACTGGTCATAGGCCCTCCAACCCTAAGTGTCCGTGGCCTCATTTCTGTAAGACATACGAGATGCAGTCTATATAACAGCCGAACTATGTACTATGATGATGATGATGATGATGATGACGATGAACTCATGCATGGACTTCAACTAAAATCTAGAAAATGTCATGTCAATACAGGACTCCCATTGTTTGTAAGTCAACAATGGATTTTTTTGCTACAGTAGTGCATATTTAGTATGCATGATTATCCGACATTCAGACATGGTTCATTTTGCATACACTGTTAGCAGAATTATGTGTTATTTTGTTGAATTGACCCGTAAGGATCATTTAAATGTTCTTTATACTTGTTGGTCATCCTATAGTAAACACAATTTTTTTACCTGTGCTATATCTGCATCCAAATTTCTCCAGGGCTTTGAATATTAAATTTTTTGTTGATGAGCAGGTTACCGTGAACATTTTCGAACCATCTGATAATGCTTTTTGCAAAGATGAACTAGGTAGAGGCCTAACTAATTCTGTTGGAATGATTCCCAATATGACTTATTATTCTCATATAAGTTAACCATAATGTTGAGGTATCAAAATATAGGTTTGGTACACCTTAGCATGATACCTGTAATTTAAAACAACAACACAATTGTGGAAAACAGGTGCCCTTTAAATGAAAAGGGGGTTGGCTGACAAGAACTCCTTACCTTTGAATACTGGCTCCTTCAGTGAATGTTCCCTCGGTATTAAACTTATTCTCAACGAGGTTGCCACTGTTTTCCTTGCCTGCCATTTGGTTCTCACTTGCATCAGTCTGTACTGCGTTGTTTCTTCCATCAATGCCATATCTTTCTTCCATTTCTCTAAATAGTTTTATAAACAACGTTGTAGAAATTGTACATGGTTTAAGATAAATATAATAGTTTCAGTTAATTATTTCATTTTGAGTTACGATAAAAAATCTAACCTGGAAGAAAGATGCCGGTAATCATCATTTCCAGGCATTTTACCAACATCTTGTATGCCGTCTTCCCTGTTTGCCGCATCCCCAGGAATTCTCTCATCTTCGTCGCAGTCTTCAATGTCCAAGAGTTTGTCCAGTAGCGTTATCTGAGAGCTATAAATAGACTTTGCAATAATTTCTACTTTATTGCAATCATCATTTTCCTCCACAATGTCCGAAATGCTGGATTCACGGCCCTTTTCAACAGAAGAGTATGATCCATAAATTTCATTGTCAATAAATCTGACACCATTTGTGTCATAATTTAAAGACATCTGTGAGCCATAAATTGTGTTATCCATGATTTCTATGCCATCTGAAATGTCGCTATTTAAGGTCATCCGTGATCCATAAATGGCGTTTTCCATTATTTTCATTTCATCAGGTATGTCTGGTTCAACATCCAGCAGTATTTGATTCCTTTTGCCTTTATTTTTGCCAGACTTGTTAGGAAGCATATCAGGATTCAGGACATGGCTTGTAAGGGTGCTGTCTGAGCCATGCCAGACATTGTCCAGGGCTTGCATTGCCAAAGCAATTTCAGGAACTTGATTGCTGGGTCTTTTATTGGGTTCTGGTACATTCCTATGTCTGTTTAAAGTTGATGAATTAATGTCATAATAAATATCATCTGTGAACATGGCAGCTGGCGGCTTGCAGGATCTGTTCAAGGAAAACATGCATTTAATATAATAATATGTTAAATGTCAAAATTTACATACACGATGATTTAAGTAACTCACACTATTTTTGTAATGTACATAGCCTTATTCTGACAGCTTTTGAAGCAGAAGTCATGTCTTTTTATTTTCCTGATCAGATTCTCCTTTTAAAAATTTAAGTAATCTAGTCTTGTTTGTTAATTACCCCTACCAAAAGTAAGGGTGTGGAAATGTCAAACAAATATGACCTGGTGTGAGGCAAATATCGGGGTTTTATCGTTTGGGCCGGGCAATATTTTTGCCAAGGAACGATAATAACCCCATATTTCTCGAACAAAGGGACATTTTTGTTTTAATATGTACCATATGCTCATTCAAACATTGCAATTCCTTTGTAAATTAAAATCATAGAATTGCTCATCGAGATGCTATGTATTGCGGTATGTCACGTGATCTCTGGGCATTGCAGATTGAGAATTGGGTATACGATAATGCTTAATAATGCATTGGTTTTCATTTCATTTAAGTTCAAGGGAAACAAAAGATGAAATGATATATAGGCATTGGAATAAAGAACAAAGAAAATATTTGTCTTTGATATTTGTACGTAAAATAAATTGCATCTCACCTTTTTATAAAAATTGTAGCCCGGTGCACTATAATAAGCCCCAATATGCCTATCAAAATTCCCAGAGCAACGAAAATACCTGTAAGCAAATATGGCTATCATCAGTAAACCTTTAATTGCTAAATAGTGATTTTGCTGTTTGAATAGCAATGGATTTTGGCTCCAGTTAATTACATGGAACATTTCTGAGCACTTTGTTAAAACCGTCATGTATCAAATAAACATAGCAACATTTAATGAATATAAACTGCAAAATAAACTTGTTATCAAAGCATCAAAACCAGTTCAGAAATGGTGGTACCAGTCAACAAAGCAGTACTGTAGACAGAAATGATATCAATCTACATGCCATATGCAGTGACTGAGAATATCAACAAGATTGGTGCACAGTCGAAAGACACTGCCCAGCTTAGGTTAATAAAATTAGCAAAACATAGTTCTTGATCAACAGTTGCCTATTTGTTGCTATCACTACTCAACCGTGGCAATGTTTGGGTTTAGTTTGACTTAATGTCAGTGTGCAACGATGTGTAATGGGTTCCAATTGGATGCCCTGGCATTATAAACAAAAGTTCATGGGCCAGCTGTCAATCAATTTAAATTGGGTGTATTCATCTTGACCTTGTGATGCGCCGATCTGGCATAGTATTACCCGGATATACCGATTTGGTATAGTGTAAGCAAATGTCAGAGAGGTCACTCCTGGCAGAGTGGCTGATCGGTTAGAGTATGCAGTCAATACTATTCAACTAATAGGTGTTGCATGCTCCCAAAAAAAGGGACTGTCAGCATATCTCTGACCTACAAAGAAGCATAATCCTGGTAAGAGGACCCACCAGATTCCGTGACCAAGGCTGCATAAAAAAGGCTGCAATAACACCAGTTGCCACGACTGTGACAACATACAAGCTGCCAATTATACCCCCCCCCCTCATTTCAAAGTTATGTTGCTCTTGGGGAGCCAGTGGAGATTTCCATCCAATAAAAAAATAGTTACTAGAAATGTTGTGACTTTACACTATGCAAATAACTGTAAATGTGATGTCTTTATAAATGTACATGATTGCAACGTAACTATATCAGATAAATTATTTGATTCTTGTAGTGGGAAGCCTGTAGGTAGAGAAATTTATTTTCTTCCAATTGCTAAATTAGTTGTGTCTGTTCAAATGGGGACATATCTCACCTCCACCAGGGATTTGAACCTGGGACCCTTCGTGTATGGCACCTAATCGCCAGCACTAGAGGTGGCATTGCAACCAACTGCAAGAATCAAACAATTTATCTTGTAACCCAGTCAACATGTGCCAGCAACATCATGGGGGTACAGGAGGTTGATGTGAGATGGGTTGGTAAGGCAACATTTTTGGGTTGCCGAGTTGAAAATGGCTGCCATATTGAAAATTGGCCACCATCTAGGCTTTTCAGGTGGCATACAGGCTTTTTTGAGCAGGATTATTCATGCCAGAATTGGTTTTTGTATCACAAAGTGCCAGATTCCTCTAAAATAAGCTGCACTCGTACCTGAATGACGTTCATCCGATACAGTGTCTCCTCTAGTACTCATGTCTGCTACAGATGCTGTTAAAATCAAATATAAAATCAGGGAAAAGGTTTACAGTCATTGAAAAATATTACTGGTAGATTAAATATAGGTTGTGTAATTTAGGCATCATTTGGTGCATGCCTGCCTCAAACAGTTGATGACAGACAATAAATATTTGATCATAGTATTGCCATGCTCAACCCATTCAATAGTTTTTGTTTATAATTAGCAATTTTATAATAATTAGTTGCATGATGATCTATATTACTTTCACTTGACTCCAATACTTATCATTATTTTTTCTTCATATACACCTGTAAAGTGTTTGGTTATAAATAATAATCTAAATGCCATAGATTTAATGCAAATCAGCAACCCAATAATTCAATAACTGTTGACGGGAGTATGGCAATGATAACATAGTTTCATCTGTTAAATGTAAACAGCAAGCAAACACTATTTTGACTTATAAAGGCATTAACATGGGTCTTTTGAGTATCATTCCATTCAAAATAAGCCTTTAAGCTTTGTTTTTATTTGTATTTAGACTTTATTTAAATACAAGTAAATACAAACCTTAAAAGTTCATGTTGAATGAAATTATACCCAACATCTTTATGTGGCACAACATTGTTGGTGAATTTCATATGTATTCCTTGGGATCATTGCCATAGCCCATATATGACTATTTTGGACATATAAATGATAATCTTAGTTGTAGATTAGTTAAGGGAACATGCTCTTGTGTTGATAATTCTAGCGAACTGAATATTCCTTATTGTGCATAAAATCTTTGAAACAGAACAATTAAATGGCAGGAAAAGGATAGACAATACTTTTTATGCTCACTTGGCTTTACTCTGTTAATAAGTAAGATATTTGTAAGACATTATAACCCACGGGAACACTGTAATATTTCACACTTAGCAGAATGTGCTGAACAATGAAAAAATTAAATAGTTAATAAAATGGGACATCTTGGACTCTAATTAGCATTGTGTAACAGGCTATATAGGCCAAGTGGCAATTGTTTCGCTTCATCGCAAACACTATATAAACACTCAAGAAATATTGTCTTTCACTCTCCACATTGAAACTGAAATAAGCGACCTAATGTTATTCACATGCATAACTTGAGTGTGAAAAAGTAAATTTGTCAGTACTGTGGAGTCTTAATCCAGTAATTATTTGGCAATGACTCTTATCAACATCATAATTTGAATGAGATGACTCATATAGAAGTGTCATCTCATCTGCAGTTCTGAAAACGTGCAACCTACCAGGAAATCTGATAAAAATGACTATATATATATGTTTCTTATTCTATGAGCTAAAGCATTAACCTGCCTTATATCATTCGGAAAATTGTATGATACAAATTAGGATGTCATTCTAGTAAAAATAAATTGTATCCATAAATGACATCACAGGTGCACTACTTGCAGGGACGTGATTGGCATTCACCTGCACTGATCAGCAATGTCTGGAAAAATTTTGGACGTAAAGCCCTTCTCAACCACCCATCCTTGCATCGTATGAAAGACTGCAGCTTTTTTTCTTTCTAATACATGATAATAATAAATTGCATACGCTTTAAATTATTAACATAATATTAGAATACAAGCGCTGCTACACAATGTGTGCAACTTTAGTTGGACAAACTGGGATGTCTCAAGACAGTCTTAAAAAGGATGCTCCAGTTTTCAAATGGATTACTGACATAATATAAGAAGCTGTTCTTTCTGTCAATATATATGAAGACTAGTGACTATCATGTTGAGTGTGGGCATATTCTATCTATTGAGGAAGCATTTGCTTTATAAACTCTGCCTATCAAGTATTATGTTTTGCCCTAATTAAAGTGGTGGGGCCATTGAGGGGGAGGGAGGGGGGGGGGGGTGAAGGAGAACTTGCTGACTTCCGGAAATAGGCGGCAGCTATGTATTTTTAATGGAATTCGATACACGTATTCTTTTATCTTGTAAAGTTTTTTTTCAGAATACTGATAACACTTGCTAACAAGAAAAGGTCTTCTTTTTTTTTACCTGTAGATAGCAATAGCCTACTGATTTATTAGATAGATAATGATTCATAATCTATTTGGAAGTTTCAACAGCTTGGCTACTTCGTACTTGTGTCTTGGGCAGCTACAATGGAGTGTTTGGTCTTCGTCTTGCTTGTACTCACAGGTAAGAGTTGTTGAATCAGATGCTGAACAAATTAGCAATAGATATTGACGTGAACAGGATAAGAAATGTTGTCTAGAGATTGCAGATGCCCTATTGAGCTGAGCTTAAAGAGGCAATCACACTTTTTTCGCCGGGTTGGTGACCGATTCTGGCGGCAAAAAGGGTTCTATGGGTGACTCGGCGGGTTCTACGGGTGACTCGGAAGGTTCTAATGGTCACTCGGAGGGTTCTACGTGGTTCTACGTAACCGTTACGTCATACTACGGCTTCACTACGGCAAACCGGCTATGTCAGAGGGGGGGTTTAATCACGTAGAAACTCTTTCCACAAGCGTTCGTGTGATAGAACGCACATATAATTCTACGTAGATCATACGTAGAACGTACGTAGAACGTACGTAGAATGTATGTAGAACGCTCACCGACTCACTCCCGAGCAAGTTATGTAACTTATATAAACAATAATTATTCGCTTAGAATGTCCGCCAAAGTTTTAAACATGTTTAAACAGTTTGCCTTCTCCTCGTATAGTCACAGATGATTTAGCGCTACCAGGAGCTCGGCGAGTGAATCACGTATGGACAAGGGTAAAAAATTATTTTTTCATCCGTGGTCATACGTTGGTTTTATACGTGACAGTGTAAACGCTCCTTTGGAAATTTTACTTTAGGGTCGAAAGTACAAACAAAAAAAAACATCTAATTATAAGTTACCTTCTAATTCAACTAATAGCGCACCATTTAAGTGCATGGCAGACAGGTCAACTGAAATTAGCATATTTATCTAAGGTAAATTTAAGGTGTACCGTTAGTTTTGATTTAGACCGTAATGTTTCGTTTTCTTCTTTTTTTTCTGTTTATACATTTGTTTTTCGTTTGTGATTCTTTGCTTTGAGATAGAGCTAGGAATACTCACTTCTAAAAGCTGCAATAGTTTAATAAAAAAAGTTGTTTTCTCTCACAAATAATTAATATAGGGCCATATTTATCAAATTCCGTTTAGTTCTATGAGATCGACCAGCCATTAAAACAATCTAGTTTCACTTCCTGATCACATATCTTATCTCCCAGAGACCTATTCATTAATATGTACCACACTTTCCCAAAATAACACTTGACATTCACTGTTTCAATTTATGATTAAATTTTTGCCGAGATAAGGAATATGAAATTGGAAAATTGAATTTTCCAAAAAGTTTGCTTATCACCAGATGGTTTACTTATATACATAATCTGTCTTTCGTATATACATTTTGTTATCAAGCAAGTGGCAAGTGTTACTATTAAAAGTAGAATGGAAGAGTTGCAAACGGTACTTCATATTGTCAGAACATACTAAGATTAGATTTTCTGGTATCTGATTTTCTTCTTATTTGTTTTTGTCAATCTGTTTACTTTATAAATTAACTTTGAACAGTTTCCTTTCTACACAAGTTATTTGTTGTAAATTTAGACTATTCAAGATGCACTCAAATTCATCATAATTAAATCCAAAGTTTAGCTTATAGACTCAATGTTAGACTCAACTTATCAAATATTCAAATATATGCCTCTGAAGCAATGGCACCTTAATCAGAGAACATATTCACATTTACAAGAACGTTCACATCATTTTTTAAGCTTCGCTTTATAAATTTTATAATTTCTTTAATTTTACTGCTAATTCACTGACCACGTACACACAGGTTAATTTTACAATAGGTTTTAACTTAATTTGATTGGTTATCAGCAGGTAAAGTGTCATACACGTGGGTATAATCAGTTTATCAAAAAGCGTGTATGCACAAATGCAAATTGGTCAGTACGAGGTTAATGAATGGCATTCAGTTATGGGTCAAATTTTATGCAAAGTCTAATCATCTGGGCAATTACACATTAATGCTCTGACATTTAGTCACAAACAATTCATGTATATGCACCAATTATATTGTTAATATGAGTTTTTTATATTGAAAAAACGTCCAGGACAGTCGGCTTTCAATATTACGTATTCCTTTGTGTGTAAGGTAAGGTACATGAAGATCACACAATCAGAGCCATTAACCTGCGATGCTGCCCCCCCCCCCCCTCCCTCGTTTAGCGCCGGTTTTACATGGCAATAATTACCATCAGTCAATGAGAAGCATTGGCAATTTAATGACGGCGCCCCCCCCCCCCCCTGTCAGAAATTGTCTGGATCCGCTGCGCTGTTTAGGATGAGGATAGTGAACCTCCAATAAATGTTTTCCCTATATTCATGTGTCATGATAACCAATGCATCCCATGGCATATTATGAGACAGGGACGGACGTTTCATCACCATTTATGATGGGCTGGTTTAAATCCACACAACCAGAAACCACTGCCGTTTGTTGCCAGCTGCTATGCTGAACATTTGTCCATATTTGTGTAAAGCAAATATACATGTAAAACCCATTATCACCTGAAGCCAATGTGTCCTTACATTAAATATGTTAACAAAGTAATTTTTTCAAAGTATTTATTTGAAAATATAGGACACATGCAAAAGTTACATTATACTAAAACCGTAAAAAAAGATGAATATTTTATAGCTTTCGTTCTTCATAACCTTTTTTTTTTTACAAAACTGTGTGGAAAAATATGGCTTACTCTTTTCTCATCCATGTTATTACAAAATAATAAAAAAGAAATAACTGTTCTGCATAAACAAAACGACATGCAATATATATTAGAAATAATAAAATACAAATATAATGTAAAAATATTGACTTATGTGAAACTACAGATTTGGTAAAACTATGGTTATTAAACATACATTCTACAGGAAATGGTGCTATTCATGTAAGATGTAATGTTATTATGGTTCCCGCATGACCCTCTTAGATCACCTTATCTATTTATTGTTTCATACACTTTAAAACCATCATATGAGATCATTTATATGAATATTATAGTACATTTCAAAAGTTATATGTGGAAAGCAATCCTACAGAAATTGTCAATGTTTGGTAACTTAGTGAACTAGACAAGACATTTTGAACCTTTGCCTTAAATCGTTAGAATTACTTGATATTTGTCATGGTGTATCTCAACGAACTCTAGATTAACAGTGTGTTAAATGAGGCTGATAATCCATTTTGTTTGTGACTTTTTGTTGTTGTCTAATATGACAATGTTGGTAATTTGAAAGTACTTGATTCGGCGTTCCTTTGATAATAAACACAGGTTACGATCCTTTATCGTGAAAAAATGTATGATGCAGGCATGTACATGTAGTCTTTTAGTTTACGCATAATTATCGCAATCTAACAACGTGATCCAGTTTCATAGATCAGTTTTAACCATTGATTTGATGCTCATCATTTTGTATTGCTGATCTGTCGCCAAATGTGTTGATTGATACTTGATTTTATGACGCCCAAACTTCCAGCAAGATCATTCACTTGGTCCCGAAGGAAGGACCAATGCTGGCAGCCTCCGGATTTATCCCTAAATGAGCTCTTCTGGCCACACTTGATATTTTACAGAATGAATAGTGCATACTGATGCAACTTTTATTCTTTGTTATGCTATCATATTGTCATGAAAATGTTTGTTTTAAGGTAAGAACTTAAATTTACATTTTACCTAACTAAGATTTTTAATGATGAAAGATTCATAGTTGCAATACGTTTTTTATGTTAAACTAAAAACCCAATCAAGTTCTTAGAAAAAATGTCTGTTTCAATTGTATGCCACATGGTCATATTACAATTTCAAAATTCCCTGGCATATAACTCACAAACAAAACAACATCAGCCTCGTTTTATGTGATATTAATATATTTTTGACATGCACCACAGGATGCAGGGCACTTTTTGAAATTTTGGTTGATTTGTGTATGGAATGACCCATTGAATATATGAAACTAGGGGACGATCCAGATATGCCCTTCTGAAGTTAAAATATCAAATCTCCAGTGCTAGTATCAAACATGGCATCCCGAAAATGGTTTACACAGCAACCTCAAATATCACAGAAAAACCAAACACTCGCAGTTTCCAAGGATTTGTCAATTATCATAAAAGGATGTTTGTCAGTGCATACCAATCGACATGCAAAATTAAAAATTGCTATGTATGTCAAAAAATTAGGAAAAATGCTTAATAATAATTAGCTGTAAAACACATTAAGATTATCATAATTATTATATGGTGGCCCTCATGCTAGGGACATCATATGCCTTAATGTGAGTCTCAGGGGCTCTCATAATGTTTTTTTATAATTCATACAGTACTGTATGAACTGTCGAATAAAGGTCTTCTGTATCCATATGATAACAGGGCTAAGCCTATAAAAGAACTGAAACAGCAGTTGCTGTCAGTATAAAACATGCAAGCGGCATTGCGTCAAAAAGGAGTTTAAAAAAAGGATATATATATATATATATATATATATATGCAAAATTTTCTAAATTATAAAAAAAAAACCTCAGTCCCAGCCGCTACCAATGTTTGAGCTATTTCAACAAAGCTTGGATACCCAACCAACCTCTTCAGTCACATGCAAACATGTGTATAATAATAATATTACACAATATAACATAACCTAATTTAACATAATATAATATAATATAATATAATATAATATAATATAATATAATATAATATAATATATTATAATATAATATAATACATTATAATATAACATATTATAATATAACATATAATATGTCATTTAACAACCGATGAATTGTACAATATCAGCGCCTAATAAGCCCCAATAAATTGTTGGACAATATATTTGCCATTCTGAATGCCGCAATGATCTGGCCCCCTCCTTTTGACCCCCATCCACTGATACATTAAATGTACACAAAATCGCAAAAACATCCATTAGCCATAATTACTGAGGCATTAATTCTTATCAAAAAAAGGTTGTTAAACATTTGAAACATCACATTAAAACATGCACACATTTATTGCAGATTTTTGGAAAACTCTGAATTTTTTTCCTCATTATTATTGTGGCATGAAAAAAAATAAGTGAACATGTCACTGACCTTAATCACAATCATTTTAGGGAAGGCATCATTAATGAGACTCGGATGAACTCTTATGATTTCCTGTTTTCATGGCAATTTCACTACGTGCATAAAGAGACAGATGTTTTTAAATTTACATTAAAATTGGCAATTCTCATACAATCTCCCCGATGCAAAATATTGTGATTTTATATGCTACATTAATCCGACCTTCTCTCATACAACATTGCCCTATCCCCCTGAAACCCATGCAATATCAGAAAGTCTTAAGGCTATACAATGTAACACAAATGTGTTAATTATATTGATATTGCGTTCAAAATCCTTTAGATATAAAATGTATAAAAAAAAGCTTCATTCAAAAACAGACCAATTTCATGAGTCATTAATTCTAATAATAAAATGGTTTTGAAACCTCACCTCCCAAAAACATTTCCTCATTGAACATGTTATAGATTATTCTGGCATAATGAAAATTAAGGGAACATGTTCATGACCTTATTCCTGATCATGTGATGGTCCATTCAGGAAAGTTATTGAGAATTGTATTTATTTATGTATAATTTATTCTTGGATGAACTCTGATGATTTCCTTGAGTTTATTTAGAAAAGTGCACTGTTTGCGCGGCATATTTGCTGTCATTATATATTTTACAAACCCAACTAAGTGTACACACACCAATGAATATTATTGTGCGATATTGTAGATGTTACGTATACATTGCCATTCTTTATTACAATGTTAAATAAAATGTGTGATGAGCATATATGTTCCTTGCAAGGCTTTAACATATATGTGTATGCAATTGAGTCAATTACATAATACGGAATATATTACGGATCCCTATCATTCAGTCAAATATCACCAGCTATTAACTATATAATTAAAATATTTGTTTGACGTTCAATACATCATACTTCAACTTTGATCTCATAGGCAGCAGTAACTTCGCTACTCACGGGTGTGTTATCCAAGTCTTTGTCACCAGAAATCAGAACCAGATATTTCGGTTCCTATTCATCCTATTTTTCCTGGTATTGAAGTTTTTCAGGACCGATTTTCTCTGGAAACTCCTTGACATCACTTGCAATTTCTTCTGCAATGTTTTCATTATCCACTGGGGCATCTGTAGGGGCATCTGCTGGGGCCCTTGCTGGGGCATCTGTAGGGGCATCTGCTGGGGCCTCTGTAGGGGCATCTGTTGGGGCCCTTGATGGGGCATCTGCTGGGGCATCTGTAGGGGCATTTGCTGGGGCCCTTGCTGGGGCATCTGATGGGGCCCTTGCTGGGGCATCTGTTGGGGCCCTTGCTGGGGCATCTGTAAGGGCATCTGCTGGGGCCTCTGTAGGGGCATCTGTTGGGGCCCTTGCTATGGAATCTGCTGGGGCCCTTGCTGGGGCCCTTGCTGGGGCCCTTGCTGGGGCCCTTGCTGGGGCATCTGTAGGTGCATCTGCTGGGGCATCTGTAGGGGCATCTGATGGGGCATCTGCTGGGGCCCTTGCTGGGGCATCTGTAGGGGCATCTGCTGGGGCCCTTGCTGGGGCATCTGTAGGGGCATCTGCTGGGGCATCTGTAGGGGCATCTGAGTTACTTGTACCCAGAATGCATTTTTAAACCTTTTCATGGAAAAAGATACCAAACAAAGAAGAATGTATGAACATACCCTTCTTCGCATTCGAGTCGCATGTAAGTAGTTCGTCTTGATCTTTGTTCAGCATCAAGTAGGGAGTCTTCGCTCAGGTGCGTGTAAACATTTTCAGGCAGTTTTGCACCATCTGGTTCAAGATCTTCATCATTATCCTGGGTCATTGCATTGGTTGCCTCTGGTTCTTCAGTGTCCTTAGGGCAATCATCGTTCTCAGGCAAGACTTGATTACACCCTGCCTCTGTGCCTTGTTCCTCAGTGCATGGTACCTCTCTTTGCAGAAATAGAAACGATAAAATTATACCACAGGTTTAAATACCTTTCCCTCTACAATGACTGATGTTGTTAACGACCGTGAAAATCTTCATACAGCAGTGCTTACTTAGAATCAGTGCAACCACCATCGTCTTTTGCATCCTCGCGGGGATTTTCATGGACAGGCTCATGGTAGCATACCTGAGAAGTTTGCTGTGGCAGCCCTTGAAGTCGTTCGTTCAAATAAATCAGGATTCGACGGTTCCATCATTGTTTATTATAGTGCAAGATTAGACTTTTAATTTCACGACTGAAGAGTTTAGGGCAATGGCCGACAAAACAGAAGTGATTTTTTAATGGCAGGTAAAAGCCAACACACTGCTTAGCTAAGCTAATACATTTTCCCATTTCTCCAGAATTGCATGAATTTGGACAGTTACGTAAAAGAAAAAGCATTTAAAAGCACACTGTTTCAGTAAAAAAAAGTCTTTAAATATCTTAAAGAGGCGAATTTCTATTGAAACAATCATTAGTGTGTACAGTTCATAAAATAGGGCATTACTATTTTTCTTATAATAGAAATTTAACCTGTACTGCTAAATCGTTTATCATATATTAATATCATTATTTTTTTATTGTTATTATTACTCTCTCCTTCAATTTTTTTACTAACTTATACTATTATTATTATTATTCAATTGTTTATTTTTATTTTTTTCTAGTATTATAATATCAATATTGCATCAATTTAAGGTGGCCCCTAACACAACCCACTGAGGTTCTTTGGGGTCTCCTGGCAAGTTCAACACTAATAGAAAACATGTAATAATTTTAAATTTATCATGCCCAAAAAAAAATATATATATCATACTGTATTCTTGTTTAATTGCCAAATAAATTATTTTCAATTCAATAGTGTATACTTGGTGATACTTGGTGGGGAAAAAAAGTTTTCAAGAGATTTTTTAAATTTTCTTAAAACTGCTTATATGCTTAACGTGAACAAATGACTTAACAGCCATATTGTACCTGATTTTTATTATTTAGACAACGGGTTCCATAAGTTTTCAACACCTTGCAAGAGATAATACTAGTTAGAGGGTGGTTTTCACAACCCATGACTGATAATTATAATGATGATGATAATAACTAAGTGGTTCATCGCCATAGTGTGCAGTTTAACGATATCGCAAAGGTGTTCAAGCCACAATGTTGTTTTGACTATGTGAGTAGAAAACTAAGTACAGAAGTATGTGGATAATTCAGTGAAGTATGGATGCAGAAATAAGAAACCAATGACAAACTGTTAGTTGTTAAACATATATATATATATATATATATTTATAAAGGAATGGCACAAAATATAGTACATTCTAAGAATGTGCATATTTGTAGCAAGTTCATGACTAACTTCTTACTACGTAAAAGTTTAGATGAATGCTGATTACCTAACACATTATTACTTAACACATCCATGTCTTGTCTTTTTTCACTTTACAGTAAATAAATACCTGATCTAGATCGGCATTCCAGATGGTAACTGACATCCTCATTTGGCAAAACTGTATGAATGATTTTAGTAACTGATTTACCAGCCCTCAAAGTAATAGTTACGTAGTGACTGAATGTTCATTTTGGTATTAAAATTATTGGCACCAAAATTAGGCGAAATGCAATCTGGGCAGTTATACAAATAGAAAACTATGAAATTTTGTGAGACAGACATACATATTACAGCTAATCAGAGGGGGATTTGGAGTCAGAACGTTTTACTTACTGTCTATGTTAATCCAAAATCTAACAGCAGGAACTTGTGTAGCTGCTTCAGTCAAGTTCATTTCCAGTTGCCATCCTTTGATGCTATTAAACGATCCGTGTGATGTGACGACTTTCTTTGATCCTGAGCATATTTTTTTTATCTTAGAATTCTTGACGTAAAAGCAGTAATCTGTAGAGTTTGCAAATGGGGAAAATTCAAGCATTGTGATTCGCATGGTTCGCATAATATCTTTACTGTCCTCCGAAACTTTTAGGTCACAGTTGATGTTCTTTGCATCTTGGGTTTTTCCCATGTGGTAGTCTTCACTCATAATGCTAAACAACGACTCCGTGATTGGTGTGGAAGGAATGGCTTCGCTGATTACCAAAGTTTCTTGTTCTGAAACACATCAGTTATGAGACTTTAACTTATGACAAATGTTAATGCTGACTATTATTAAACTGAGTACATTGCTACCAGGCTGGTGTCCTAAATCGAGTAACTCGAGGTAAGATATGCAACATCGTAAGTAATGCAATAAAATTGTTTTTAGTTGTACCATAAACTTGGGTATCTTTGGCTGCTTTTCCAAACACTGTTGATTCTACCAAAATCGACAAGAAATATTAAATCATTTCATGCCACCTAAATGGACCTCATATGAGACAGTAAACATAATACAGCTTCTTAAAACTCATATTCATACAGATTTATTTATTGAAATAATGGGCAGCCAGATTTACCTCGCATCAGGGGGAACTTTGGCAGCCCATAATTTTTACAATGATGCAGTCAAATATTTTGCCATGCTATAAAAATTTCTGTGGTACAGCCATTGGTGGGACAGCAGCAATACTTAAAAACAGTTTATCAAGAACGTGCACCGATTTACCCATACAGGGTGCGGCATAAAAACTTGCACCAGCAGCTACTGCTACCTCTACTGTTATTATCTCAAGTGATAATCATCACATGCAGCTGCAGTCATACACACAAAAGTAATTATAGCCCTACATTATCTTTATTAATATATTTTATTGTTTCCTCACAAATTATTGATAATATTGATCTAAATATAGCACATGCACACTTATCACACCTTCGGGTCATTTTCACCTCGGCCTTTGCTATACAAACACTAGATTATGTCACTGATCATACAGATGTGTTACAGTCACCTTTGTTGACCTTTGCCAAAAACAGGACAAATAGACTCATTTTTAATAAGAAGGTAGACAATTGACACCTTTGAGGTGGAAAGTGCCATTTTGGATTCTGATAATTTTTCTGTCTTTTCGGTCTTATTAACTGGCCCATCTTCCTGAAAATCATGTAATGTTTTCCAGATTAGTTATAGATTCAAAAAGCCCCTCTGGAATACCATTAAATATCTCTGTTTTAACTTTATGACCTTGCTGGATCAAAACTGAAACTAACCTTCTTATCATCTAATACCATAATATACATATGCATGTATAGAAAACACTGAAGGAGGATTCTCTGCAAATATTATATTTTCAGTGGCTTCAGAGATGTTTTAACTAGGAAATCTCTAATTTGTAAACTTTTCTTCAACTAAAGACACAATGCAAGCAGACAGAAGTCTGACTTCTGTGACATGTGTCTTTCAGAACATGTCTCTGCAGCATGCCAATAATTCAGACACTGATATTGTCTGAAATTACAAGATCAAAAATATCACAATGACCAACTGTTTATACCCCTGACTAAATGTGGCAAAACTTTAAAAGAACTCATAAGCATTTGAGTAACCTAGAGCTATCCCCAAAGAGGAGAAGCCCAGTGCAAGATTTTAGGCCGCACCCTGTAAATATTGATCATTTATCTCAATACCAAATTACACCATTCAAAAGTCTGCAAGAATGCATAACAAGATTATTTGATTATTTTACAATGATATAACCCTGTTACATTAATAAGCAAATCTTTTCACATACTTCATGACTACTATATTAATATTCCAAAATGTTTTGGACCAATGAGCTAATTTTGACCCTGGCCAAAGATACGTCGCACTTAACTACAGATTGTTGAAATGCTTATTGTCTTTGGCTCTACCAAGAAATACTTAAGAGTGTTTATATTAGCTACACAACCACACCAAACAAAAAAATAGTGAGACATTCTCCATGAAATACAACCTGGTTTCCCAAACCAAAGTATACAGCAACTGCTGAGTCATTGGAAACCACATACCCTAACATAACTGTCCCCAGAGCCGCATAGACTGCATCAATGGTCATGATTTATATTTTTTGGATGCTAATAATTCATAGACCTTACATGTGAAAAACAAGTTACCAATTTTAAGCCAAATCAGAGTGAGACTCGACAAAATTCCTTTTTATCAGAGGCGGCCAAAGTTACCCCCAGCAGCCAAAGATATCCCAGTTAAAAGGTATTCTTAAAAAAATCAGGTGATTTATTAATGGAAAGTTTCCTTTATTTTGGCATAATCACATTAATAATTTATGAAAACATGGCTGCCCCTTCAGCAAATCCCTCGCCAAATGCCCACCAACTGTAGCAAGCATCATTACAGCCAATTTCATCAATTGGAAACAACTCATGAGGACGTCATGTAGATCCAAGACTCCCATTGTATTGGTTAAAGCCAGCACCCTTGTGTTTCCTGCAGCATGGCAGTATATAATAGATAAGGTGAGGAAAACTAATAAGGTATACTGGGCAAAAACAAGAATATTTTTGTCAAAAATGCCCTCAACATTAATCGCTGTTCTTTAATGTAGATAGTTAAATAGATAGATATGTAGATAGATAGATAGATAGATATGTAGATATGTAGATATGTAGATATGTAGATATGTAGATAGATATAGTTTAGAGAGACTGATAGATTTATATGCTTATTATATAATATAGAATATCTCACTTAATATTTGGTATGGAATCAGTATGAACTATACTACAATCCAGTATTTATTTGACGAAAATCTGACTAATATTAGGGGAGCAGCTGCTTTTCAAGAAGCGCTCAGCACTTCCTGCATTGATACAGTCTGGACGCGGACGTTTGAGGGAGCATCACTGTTTGCCTCCACTGACCTAGCTGCCTTCTCAGACAAATAACTAGCTTAATATTTGGTATATTTTCGATCCAAAAACATGTATGGAATCAGCATGAACTATACTACAAATCCTTTTTATTTGACGAAAATCGTACTAATATTAGGAGAGCAGCAGCCTTTTAAAGTATATACAACCCCCTCCGCTGCTGCATGTACAAAATATAATTCGACAAGTGACTCGCTGGGAACCCGGCAAGTCTATCGTACAACCCTGCGAGTCACTGCTTCAACTCAGCTAGTTACTCCTGGAAGCTGTCGAGTCTCTCATGGAATTCGTCCACTAATTGGCCGTACCCGCCGAGTCACCCGTAGAACCCTTTTTGCCGCCAGATTCTGTCGCCAACCCGGCGAAAAAAGCTGTTGCATAACCGTTATGTAATACTACAGGTTCACTACGGCAAAACCGGCTATGTGTGACCTGGGCTTAAGGCAGTCCCTCTGCCAATGTGTGTCCTGAATTCACATTACGTCCTCTGGTGTTTAGTTTCCCGTGTTCATAAAATTGTATGTAATTCTTGCTCAAACCACAGAATGTGAGAAATTCTGGAAGAATTACAAATGATCAGAAAGCATGTGTTATGGCATATATTTATTAATCATTCATCGTTAAGTTTGTCACTGTTGAATACTGAGGTTCACTACCTGTCTGCTGTTAAGAGGAACAACACTGCATGCCACTGTGTGTTTATAAATGACAGTACTCTATAAATCCAATGGTCAGGTGTTGTTTGTGCATTCAGTGGTATCATCTTGAATGTGTGGCCCTCAATAAAAATGACGTCTGTTCAATGAAACAATCCCAAGAAAAGATGTAATCCACAATAGACAAAATAAATGACCAATTAATGACTCTCACGAGATCAATTGAGGTCCTGACCCAGCACTGCCATAGATTAGATGAAGATAAGAATAAAGAGTTTACCAGACTGCTAGAAGGAAATGCAGAGCTGAGAGAACGCCTGGCAAAACAAATGTCACTACAAAGCAGGGCTTCAGAGTCGGAGTCAGAGTCGGGAGTCGGAGCATTTTGGGTGGAGTCAGAGTCGAAAAAAATCTGCCGACTCCTGACCCCTTAAAAAATATTTGACTGACCAACATGAGCAATGTCACAATTTATTTAAAAGAAAAAATAGTATGATTCTGACCACATAGGCCTACTTACAATCAGTCACAAAATACAAATAGACCAGATATTAAGTTATCAATAAATTCTTTACAGTCACATTTTCTTCCAATTCGCCCTCAGGAATAGTATGGCATTGATTGCATCTTCTTTGAGCGATGCTCTCAAATCTGACTTAATAATTTTGGGTGCTGAAAACAATCTTTCTACACTGACTTGTGTGGGTGGCATGCCAACGACCACTGAAGCAACTTCTTGACTAGTGCTGGGTATTGGTTGATGGCCTGTTTCAGAGTCAGTTTTGATCTCCTGTCAAATCATTTTACTTCCTTCAATGCCATATTGAAATTATGTCTATATCTTGACAATGCATTCATTGGCTCAGCATCTGTCTCCAGCCTTAGACGTTTGGCATGCTCTTGCCTGTCCAGATATTTTAAAAGTCTTTATCCTTGGCACCATCACTGTCCTCAGATACTTCATGTGCAACATTCTTGATCTTGTCATCCTCTGGACTTTGCACACTTTTCAACTGGATAGCAACATCACACAAGGCTTTTTTAGCTCTTTGACACTGCTCCTCGTCTAAAATAATTCTTTGGTTGGGGTCAACATAAACAGCAGCTAACTAACAAAATATCATTTGACAGTAATTGTTCCTCTTTTGCATTGATTGCACTATCTCATTGGATAACATACCGCCCACTTTTGACAATTGAAAGATTAGGGCTTTCCATTCTTTAAGAATTCTCCAGGCTTTTCAAGTTCTTCCATTTGCTGCCACTGGGTTACTGTAAGTGCAATGTCTGGGACTTCATGTACTTGACATATGACCATACAGATAATAATTTTTTTTTACTATTCGCTATGCATTGCGATACAAGGAGTCGGGAGTCGGAGTCGGAGTCAGCTGTTCTGAGGTAAAAGGAGTCGGGAGTCGGAGTCGTTGTTTCTTTTACCTGACTCTGAAGCCCTGCTTCAAAGCAAGAACAAATGGGATGGGTTCACTCGAAGACCAGCACTACTCATAGGGGACTCCACAATCAGGGACATAGACCAAGCCAAGTTAAGAGATACAGAGGTTATGTGCATCCCTGGTAGATGACATCAATGATACTCTGAGATAAAAGACTGGTCTCTATCGCCAAGTGATGCTCTGTGTTGGCACAAACGGCTGCAGCGACTGCGTTGAAGACAATGATAAATTTCCAACATTTATCCCCAAGTATAAACAAGTCATTAGTGCAGCTATGAACATCACTACCAAGCAAGAAGATGTCACTGTATCCAGTCTCTGATCAATGACTTCAATGAAGACATGTCTGCTATGGCCCAAGAGAAGCATGCATCATGAGACTTTAAACTTCTCAGTAACAAAGCCAATGATTCAATACTTCTGAAGGTGGTGTGCATCTTGCGCATCAAGGCACAAGACAACTTGCCAAGAACCTGCATCTACAAGTTCTCCCACAATTCCGAGACAATGTCATGAGGCAAAGAGCAGCAAACCCACGTCCCTCACACCAAAATCCCACCACTAAGCAAGTGAGACGACGCCCAACACGCCATCTTAAACAAAATGGCCGACAACAGAGCTCTAACCCTGGCAATCAGAAATACGGTTATGCTAACACTGGGAACTATGATACCCCAAACCGCCCTCAAGGCCATCCCCACGGCAGTCCTTCATGTGCCGGTCCCTGCTGGTTCTGTGGGGAATGCAACCATGCAGCTCACAGCTGTCGTCATAGGCAGCCACTATTGTGCCACACTTGGGGTCACGAAGGCCGCAAGACCAAATTCTGCTCCAGAGCTGCTAACTGCTGATGGGTTGGCCATGAAGAGGGTGCCAACCCAACCAAACAAACGCCCAATCCCAAAACACGGATGATTTCCCCATCCATCGATGAACAAGAACTCCAGAGATGTCTTCAAATTCTCGTAACTCTGCTTTACCAAATACAACTCTCATTCATGAATCTCATGCCTCTTTTGTACACTCAAAGAAAAAGCAGTCCTAATGATGCTTAGTGAAAGTCAAGTATCCAAGACCTGAGCCACATACTGTAACTTATCGTAACTCAAAATTGTTTTACGAATCTGAGTTTGTAACAGATTTGGAAAGGTTGCCAACCACTGTTTGTGAGATCTTTGACTGTGTAGATGATCAGTAATGGGCTTTTACATCTATGTATGTAAACTTGTTAAATGAACATGCACCCTTGAAAACCAGAACTGAAGGAAACAATAAGATACCGAACATGCATTCTGCATTAATGAAAGCTATTTACAAGAGGATCCATCTCGAAGAACTTATACTTCAAGGAAAGAACATCAACTGCATGGGAACTTTACTGCAAGCTTCGCAACAAAGTCACAAAAAGGAGAGAAAAAGCCATTAAAGACTATTTTATGAAACACTGCTCCAGCAAAGCTTCAAGGAATTCTGGCAGTGTTTCAAGCCGTTTTTCACAGATAAAGACTCCAGCACAACAACAACCATTCTATTCAAAGAAAATGATAAGATTGTTAGTGACACAGGGGAAGCTTTGAACTATTAAACAAGTTCTTTGTCACTATTGCTGATGGAATATGACAACCTTTAACTGTTTGTGATGATCTTCTTGTCTCAATTCAGAACTGTTACAGCAATCATGTTCGTGTTTTGAAGATTAGAGAGGTCCATAAAGATCCACAGCCTTTCAGTTTTAAGACTGTCAGGGCATCATTTCAAAATATTACAATCAATTAGTATAGTTCATATAAATTTATGTCTTTATCTTTATTGCCGAATGTGCTATAAAATGTACTTTTCCATAGATCCTCACTACTCTTGCCTAGCTACCACAACTGTCTGCAAATCGACCACTTGCACCATCTAGAGTATTAGTAATTGCAAAGAGAGACCTATGCTTGTAAGTCATACTATGAGAAAAAAAAAATATATATATATATATGTTTCAAACTTTCTTGCTATTAAGTTGCATAGAATTTTTTAATAGTTCCTTTTTTTTATATGACTAAATACTTTTAGTATTCTGTAATTTACAGCCAAAAAAAACAGAGTCTTTCAGAAAAATGTGACATGTTTTGCAAGTTTAGTAGAATAATTCAGTTTGAGTATCAGTTTGTGTTAGAATTAAGGAGTGATGAGCTTTTTGTGTTGACTTATAATTGTTTGCGTTATTAACACACTAGGACACTGAAATCATTTGGAAATAATATTTTAACTATTTTAATTGTCAAATTTAAGAAACTATGGACAGAAGAGCTATTTCAAAATTAAATTTGTTGTCCACTAGGGGCGTCCCAGAATGCCATTGGGGGCGTGGCTATAGCAAATCCCAGGAACTAGCAAACGCAAAAAGCTCTCTAAAAGTATGTGTGCGATCGGATTGTGGATAGAATAGGCTTCACAACGACATACAATATGCTAAGGTGTTTATTGAGAAAACGGTGACATAAATGTCATCTAATGCACTGTGACTTGCATACATGACAGGTGGCCTTTGCCACCTTTGGTGTCGAATTGTTTGTTTTCCTGTACACTTCCTAAAAGCTATTTCCTGCATTACAGCATTTGAGCTATTGCTACTGAACAGCAGAAATTGCTACATGAATCAGGGGCGTCGATTCAAGGGGGGGGGGGATGCAGGGATATATACCCCCCACTTGTTGAGAAGGGGGGGATGATCAATGCAATCATCCCCCCCCCCCTGAAATTCACAAATGAAAAATACCCTTCTTCACACCTTTGTTTGGAAGATTTGTGCTTTGCTTAACAGCTTTACACTTGATATCAGTACAAGTGATCCATCATAAATTTACCTCTTGGACAGTGTCCGCGCATTTACTGCTACTACTTGTACGAGCGAAGGAAAGTCACAGTGGGACAGACAAAGTAGGCCTGCATCCCCCCCCCCCCCCAACCGTCAAGAGAAATCGAAGCCCCTGTTATGAATAAATAATGGCAACAAGTTATTTCAGTATAATGCTTAAAGCATACTTTGTGCATTTGAAACATTTACAGATATATCATACTATTCAGTGTACTACATATTCAATGCTTGATCTTTAGTGTCACGTGGACATGATTCATGGAATACAGAAATAAACTTCCTTCATATTGCCACAGTAACTTTTCATTGGCATTTACAGCTTATGCTGTAATAGTGACACTTCAGCATCATACCATTAGAACCCAGGGACCATACCAGCGGTTGGAAGCCCAGAGCGCTACCTCACTTCAGCATCATACCATTATTAAAGAAGCTCATTTAAAGCTCAACAACGACAAAATTCAAATCGAAGAAGCAAAATTGGCACAAAATTCCATGGTTGGTACAACTGAAGTCCAATGAAGCTGAGGGAGCTATGAGCCAACCAAATTCAACCAGAATTACATCATTTGAGTAGTTTATGCTTTACCATACTGCAGAGAGCAGCACTGTGGTACTGTGAGGTGCTGCCACGACACACCTTTGTACACTGTGAGGTGCTGCACCATTCTCTATGTATACATACTGCTGTGAAAGATGTGTATACACAGGCATAATTAATTACTATGTGAGTATCAAAAGGTTCCTGCTGGCTCTCCTGCCAGTCGGATTGACGCTAAAAAATGTGAATGATGCCTGTGTGGTATGTGGGATTCGCTGAGGTTTTGCTGCAGCACAGCCTACGTTTTACCAAAAGAAATGGTCCAAACCCATACTTCTTTTGATCCTGAGAAAATATATTTGAAGAAGGAAACAATTTTGGGAGCTGCAAGTTGTACTTCCGTGGAAGATCTTTTATGACATAGTATATTATTTGACTGGCTAAGTAGATCACTCTTTTTTAAGTATGCACTATCCTTGAAAGTTCTCATAACACCACCATTTGTTTTAGTTGCTTTGTACTTCTGAATAGCATCCTACACCCTGGGCAATTCCAAGAATTGTGTGCACTTATTGGCACATATGATGTTGTATCTTCGGAAACTCTCTGGTGTGTCATTCCAGTTTCAGGGTCATTCTTTGTCTTAAAGTGGTGGCCTAACACTTTTTTCAGTGGGTAATATCAGTGACCATTGTTCAACAAAATACTTTTTTCCATATGCTGTGATGACAACCCTTTGAAGGGGCTCTTCCAAGGGTTTCAAATTCACTTGTTAAAGAACTTAGAACACTGTCCACATGTATCTTGTGGACTTTCTGATGCTGATTTCAAATTAGAAATGCAAAGTTTTTCAAGTGCAGTACTATTTCACTGACCATACTGGCAGAATGTTCCACAACCATGTTGGCATTTTGCATAGTGATGGAACCTTGTGACCTAAGGTTACAAAGACATACGAATCTTTAGTTTTTACTTAACCATAAATTTATAACAACCTTTAAATTTCTGTGCATGGGGCAGCTTCATCATCACCTTAAGAGGACGGTACACTTTCAGCATCACCTCCAGAGGACTGTACAGTTTCGTAATCACCTGCAGAGCACTGTGCAGTTTCAACAGACTCTGAGAGAGAACAAATTTATATTGTCATTCATTAAAAGATTATACTAATCTTCAAGTTTTTATTAAACCTTAAATTTATAGTACCCTTTAAATTTCTCGACACGTGATAGTTATTGCCTGCGGGAGGCTGATTCAGGCTTTATCACACGAGTGCGTGTGAGTGCTCGAGTGTGATAGTCCTGAATAGATATTGTCTGCAATTATTGTATCAGAAGCAATTGACACCCCTCCCCCACAAGGGGTTCTCTCTGTGAGCAAGACTCACAGGACCTTCACAGTGTAAAACTGAGTTTTACAAAGCCAAATCTCCTGATTAGTCATATCGGACTGAAACAATTTCTAACTATGATAAACAACGAGGGGGGTTCCCAACCGGGGGGGTCCCTCTGCATCATGTGATCTCCCACGGAACAGCACCATTTCTAGTCACTCAAATGGAAGCGCTGGAATGAGGAGAGGAGGGTGGGACACTCTGGAGTGTAGGTAGTGTGAGTCTTACTCACATAGAGAACCCCTATACCCCTTGTGGGGGAGGGGTGTCACTCTGTGTCATAAGACTTCACAGGACCTACACTGTGTAAAACAGTGAGTTATACAAAGCCAGACTCCAAACATGGAGGCGAGCCAGACAACATCTCAGCCGCAATTTGCCGGCCAGCGACAACCAGAGTTAAATGGAACCGGTTGTCAGGCTGGGGACAGACATGGGCCAGGTGTGTGTGTGCGTGTGTGATTAGGGCTTTACGTCCCATATTTCTGCACCAGTTGGGCTAATTAGGACAGGCAGGGGCCATGGCAATGAGACGAAGGAGGAAACGGCCATCCAACTTAGGCTCGACTGGGAATCAAACCCGGGACCCAGCGGTTGAAAGCCCAGAGCACTACCTCTGAGCTAGGCCCTCACCCTTGTAGGACAACGGGAAAGTGATCACTGCCATGAGTGTCCTCTAATACTCTCCATTCAAATTCCAGAAATAAAGCTGGATCACATATACTAAGGTCTATTGATGAAAATGTTCCCCGACCTGGATGAAGATATGTGGACCATCATTGAACAAACAAGGGATGTGGTCATTAAGAAAATCTTCAATGGTTTTTCCTTTGTTTTTGAGGGAAGTGCTTCCCCACAATTGGTTATGGCTGTTAAAATCTCCTAGAATAAGACACAGTTCAGGAAGCTGATTGTAAAGATTATGCAAATAATTGGCTATAAGGTTAAAGGTTGGAGGAATATATAAGGAACATATAGTGAATGTTTTATTCAGGTTCAGACGAACTGCTGTAGCCTGAAGGTTTGTGTTAAGAGCAATATGGGTATAAATGATTCCATTTTTAACTAAAATTGATGAGCCACCAGTGGCTCTCTCCTTGGCAATATTGCCATATGTATTATACATATGATAATTTCTCAGTTTTAAACTATTCGGGGGTTTCAGAAATGTTTCCTGTAGGCAGAAAACACTAGGGTTTAAGTCTAGGACCATGCAACCTATTTCATCAAAGTTGGCTCTGAAACCACGACAGTTCCACTGAATGATACTGTCCATAAGTTAATTAAACAAATTTAATATCATAGTGAAGTCTATAGTGCATGGTAAGATTCTGTATGAATAGTTACTTTTGTTTCAAATTCGTTGCTTCTTTAGGTGATAATGTACTTTTTGGGGCCCCACCATGCCGGGATAGTGGTCTTATGATACCCAGTGCACTAGATTTTCAAGTGCTTTTCTGTTGAGGGGGGCTCTTTTGGGAACAATTGATATTTTACTATTTGCCTCCTCCTGTTCAGGTGTTAAGAGGGTGTTATTCCTTGCCTCTTGTTCCATTGGTTGATGCATCTCTTCCGACTCATCGCCGGAAAATGCACCCAGCGAAGGTATACTATGTTGATACTTTGGCCTAGATCTGTTTTGACATTTCGTCTGATTCATTTGATGTTGTTCGAGAGCATTTAGCATCACGATTTATTCCAGTAGTCAATTTTTCGACCTCAGCCTGGTTTCCCGCTGAGGGACGCGCACCTTGTTCACCCGGGTGACATGCAAGCCGGTTTGGATTATTCTCTGAAGATATATCCATTTCTTTGTTTCCCCTGTATGGTAGAGGACACACCCTGCGGTAAAGCTGGAGCAGCTTGTGCAATGCGCACTGCCCTGTTTTAGCCACTGGGGATCGAGGACTTCACCCCAAGTGTTTCTACCCTCGCCGTGTGGAGGCCCAGGACCTTCGAGGCCTCGGACAACTGAATTTTGAGTAACAAAATAGTGAAAATGGTCATTTTCAATGAGAAATATTCACTTTATACAAATGCAAAGCATTGTGGACCCCCCAAAATTCACATGTGAGGTTTCAGCATCTCCTTTAATATTTGACCTTTGACCTATACATTAAGGTCAATGTCAACTGTTTTATCAATAATGAAATGTGTTTCTTGATTAATTTTTTGAATAAAAAGCACTTTGATGACACAGTATGTGTAATCATGGTACACTAGAACTATGGAAACCACCTTAACGATAACCTTAGTCCTAATCGTAGCTGTAACACGCTAACCCTTTTAACCCTAACCTTCACATTAACTGTTTAACATTTATTGCATAATCAAATTGGTGAAGCCAAGTAACTGTTTACAGTTACAGAGATCTTGTTTTACATTATCTTCAGATCTGTATAAACTAGATCTGGAAGAGTGTGCATCATAACTCTTTATATTATGGTTTATGTTGAAAGCCCATCCTAAGATGACTATCTCGAATTGAGCATGGTACAGAGATATAATGAAGTGTTTTATCAAGTTGTTATCTCTTGTTACTATGTGCACTTGAAACACTACAAATATAATTCATTAGAAACCATGCTCTGTTAATCATATCGTCTTAGTGAGGTTTCCAACTGTGTATGCATACACCTATATCATCGAGGTACTATTTGAATAGTGTCCCCATGCATATCATAAACATCTTTCTTGGCTGCATTTATGTTATTTGATATCTTAAAATACATTGACTAATTAGGATTCAGGTGAAGCATATTGTTTTAGTCAAGTAGTATAGTGTGTACTTATTAGTCAAGTGACCTTTGCGCCTTTGATGTTCTTTGATGCTCCTTGATGTTACGAAAAGGTCACAGAGGTCACGAAAGGTCACGAGGATTATTAGATTAATACGATTAATCGATTTAATTATTAGGATTCATGTATTGAGGATCGGGGATCAGCTCCACTGAAGTGCACTAAGGTGAGTGCCCAGTGTCATGATGAGATGACATGGCAAAGGGAGGATGCTAGAGTGGGAACTGATGTTGGGTTTGGAGATGTAATTTTAAGATGATATGGGGAAAGGGGGAAGCTGGTGAGAGCAGCAGTAGGTAGTTGTGGGAGCTGGGGACTGATGCTGGGACTGGAGATATCATGATGAGATGATGTAGGAAAGAGAGATGCCAGTGTGATCGGCAGTAGGTAGCTGGGGGAGTTGGGGACTGATGTTGGTTTTGGAGATGTAATTTTAAAATGATATGGGGAAAGGGGGAAGCTGGTGTGAGGTTTAGAGATGCCACAGTGAGATGACATGGGGAAGTGAGGGATGCTGGTCTGAGCAGAAGTAGATAGTTGTGGGAGTTAGGTTTTGATGGATGTTGGATTTTGGATAAGTTATTATGAGATAACATGGGGGAAAAGCAGATGTGAGCAGTTGTAGGTAGTTAAGGGAGTTGGAGGCTGATGTTTTGACTGGAGATGTCATGATGAAATGACAAGAGGGAAGGGGGATGCTGGTGTGAGCAGCAGTAGGTAAATAATAATATTAGATTGCGCATTCCATATATTTATAATCATGCACCACTTTGCATAAAAGAAAAACAATAGGTACACAGTCTTTCTGGTTTCATTAAATATATCAAACACTTTCTATTTGACAGATACACTGGGTGCACAATTATAATGCAAGTGTGTTATTTTTCAATAATCGTGATATTTATCAAGCAACGGTCTCTGCAATTAATCTAGCTCTACCCCAGAAAAACACTTTATTGATAACAAAAACATTCACATTGCTCATGTATAATGTGAAATAAAGCAAAAAATATGAAATTTCAGTGTGCATAATTATTAGGCAACTCCCCAGCTCGTCACATTTCCACTATATTTTTGCCGATTAATGGAATGATAACTTGTTGAATAGCATGACAGTGATGGAATAACATATAAAAGCATTCAAAATCATTTAGATTGCTTCTACTTTATGTACTTGAAATATTTTAAAATATTTTGCGAAAGCAACAACATTTCAAATAAACAGGAACATCACACCACTGTCGAAGTATTGTGGTATATTTTTCAGTTCAGAGTGGGATTAATAATTATAAGATATTTCCAGTCCAAGTTTGGGTTAAGAAGTTGAAATGACCCACTGCAGCCTCATTATGAATGTTAAATTCCAGCCCTCCTTGATGAATTTAAGACCATTTATGGGTGTTTTGCTTGTCACTTTGGAGTAATCATTTATAAAATGAGCGTATGCTATGATTTACAAATATTTATCAGTTTTTCTGGCTACAAAAGCACTGGCAAGAATATTTCCAGCACATTTTTATTTAAATGTAATTCCCTATATGTGGGTCATTTCAATTTATGTTATTTTGATCCATTAGTATAGATGTTTTTGTCTGAAACAGCGGCATTGACTTTTTGAATGTATTAAGTGAACTCTTCTATAACAATCCAGGAATAGTTCCACAAGAAATTGTTCGAATATACCCATTTCCCAACCTTGCTAAACTTCATAAGCAGAGGCAATTTCTTTCTATTTTAAACTTATGGACACTTGCCCTACAGATCAAATAATCTACTTCATTATGTTTGATTTACCAGTCATTTATGTAGAATATCATAAGATAGTCGAATCTGATCAATTTTATTCTTGAAATTGTGTCAAGTGATTGCCAAACCTGGTGGTCGGACTGAATATATGAATATGTGCAATGAATGAGGGGTCATTAAAGCATATAATAAGCATGCCTGGTCTTTTAAAATGCTACAGATAATTGGAAAAATTGCTAAAAAGGTTCTTGGAATGTTAGAGTGGAATTTGTAAACAGATTGGATGGATATTTTGACAATAATACAAAATTAGTTGTTTATCACACCAAATGACAAAATTACGTCACATAAATTACGGTTTAAAATAAGGGGTTTGTTCTGCTCTTCTGATATGTAGTTTCCAATATTCAATCATTTATTCCAATGTTCATCAAACTTTATTGGTCATTTCTGATCCACTACACATACCTGCATAATAATTTAACACACCTAAATTTGACCAATTATTCACTGTATAGGAAATCCCTGGTTATATAGCAACAATATTTACAAATTATGTCTGTACACCTTCAACAAGTAAATATAAAAATGATTTGAAGTCACCCTGACACTTTATTGCTAAAATATTCTCAAATAGTGACTTCCATAATAAGTGTGCACGCAGTGTATCAGTCTGATTGTGATATACAAAACTGTTACATTTGCCAGAATAATCAATAATAAATAGTTTGCCATAGAAAGTATGCCCTTGCAACAAAGTTTTTTTTTGTTTTTTTTTATAAATGTATTGCTTCTTTGTTGTTCGATGTCGGGGTACTGCTGTCCCCAATGGACAGCATATCATAGTTCTTTTTTCATCATCATCCTAACAAATCAAGGTCATACTCCTCTAAATATCTGTATTATCATCAGCATATCATGTACACACCATATGTCATCATCAACATATATAAGTATTATGTATCATCATCAACACCATTATCAACTGATAATAGTTATAAATGAATGATGAATGGAGCTTGAATGGGTCCCTCTGTAACTCCTGGGGTGGCATCATGCAAGCAACAAAATTTGTCTTTATGATGCCACCCCACTTAATGTAACCAGCTGTAGGTAGATGTGGCAGAAGGGGGGTTAATGGATGCAGGGTTTGGAGATGTCATGCTGAGATGTGGGAAAGTGAGATTGCTATTATGATAAGCAGTGTTTAGCTAGGGGAGTTGTAGACTGAATTTGGGTTTGGAGATGTCATGATGAGATGATGTGGTGAAGGGGGGATGCTGGTGTGAGCAGCAGTAGGTACTTATGGAAGATGTAGACTGGTGTTGGGACTGGAGATGTCATGATGAGATGATGTGGGGAAGTGGAGATGCTGATATGAGCAGCAGTAGGTAGTTGTTGTTTCATGGATGTTAAATAGGGTATGGAGATGTCATGATGAGATGATGTGGGAAGGTGGGAAGCTGGTGTGAGCAGCAGTAGGTAGTTGTGGGAGTTGGGATTCAGGTGCAGTGGACAAGAGATCCTGCAATTGAGTTATGGATTGGGGTTGGAGATGTCATGATGAGATGACATGGGGAAGGGGGGAAGCTGGTGTGAGCAGCAGTAGATAGTTGTGGGAGTTGGGATTCAGGTGCAGTGGACAAGAGATCCTGCACTTGAGTTATGGATTGGGGTTGGAGATGTCATGATGAGATGACATGGGGAAGGGGGGAAGCTGGTGTGAGCAGCAGTAGATAGTTGTGGGAGTTGGGATTCAGGTGCAGTGGACAAGAGATCCTGCACTTGAGTTATGGATTGGGGTTGGAGATGTCATGATGAGATGACATGGGGAAGGGGGGAAGCTGGTGTGAGCAGCAGTAGATAGTTGTGGGAGTTGGGATTCAGGTGCAGTGGACAAGAGATCCTGCACTTGAGTTATGGATTGGGGTTGGAGATGTCATGATGAGATGACATGGGGAAGGGGGGAAGCTGGTGTGAGCAGCAGTAGATAGTTGTGGGAGTTGGGATTCAGGTGCAGTGGACAAGAGATCCTGCACTTGAGTTATGGATTGGGGTTGGAGATGTCATGATGAGATGACATGGGGAAGGGGGGAAGCTGGTGTGAGCAGCAGTAGATAGTTGTGGGAGTTGGGATTCAGGTGCAGTGGACAAGAGATCCTGCACTTGAGTTATGGATTGGGGTTGGAGATGTCATGATGAGATGACATGGGGAAGGGGGGAAGCTGGTGCGAGCAGCAGTAGGTAGAAGTGGGAGTTGGGATTCAGGTGCAGTGGACAAGAGATCCTGCACTTGAGTTATGGATTGGGGTTGGAGATGTCATGATGAGATGACATGGGGAAGGGGGGAAGCTGGTGTGAGCAGCAGTAGATAGTTGTGGGAGTTGGGATTCAGGTGCAGTGGACAAGAGATCCTGCACTTGAGTTATGGATTGGGGTTGGAGATGTCATGATGAGATGACATGGGGAAGGGGGGAAGCTGGTGCGAGCAGCAGTAGGTAGAAGTGGGAGTTGGGATTCAGGTGCAGTGGACAAGAGATCCTGCACTTGAGTTATGGATTGGGGTTGGAGATGTCATGATGAGATGACATGGGGAAGGGGGGAAGCTGGTGTGAGCAGCAGTAGATAGTTGTGGGAGTTGGGATTCAGGTGCAGTGGACAAGAGATCCTGCACTTGAGTTATGGATTGGGGTTGGAGATGTCATGATGAGATGACATGGGGAAGGGGGGAAGCTGGTGTGAGCAGCAGTAGATAGTTGTGGGAGTTGGGATTCAGGTGCAGTGGACAAGAGATCCTGCACTTGAGTTATGGATTGGGGTTGGAGATGTCATGATGAGATGACATGGGGAAGGGGGGAAGCTGGTGTGAGCAGCAGTAGATAGTTGTGGGAGTTGGGATTCAGGTGCAGTGGACAAGAGATCCTGCACTTGAGTTATGGATTGGGGTTGGAGATGTCATGATGAGATGACATGGGGAAGGGGGGAAGCTGGTGTGAGCAGCAGTAGATAGTTGTGGGAGTTGGGATTCAGGTGCAGTGGACAAGAGATCCTGCACTTGAGTTATGGATTGGGGTTGGAGATGTCATGATGAGATGACATGGGGAAGGGGGGAAGCTGGTGTGAGCAGCAGTAGATAGTTGTGGGAGTTGGGATTCAGGTGCAGTGGACAAGAGATCCTGCACTTGAGTTATGGATTGGGGTTGGAGATGTCATGATGAGATGACATGGGGAAGGGGGGAAGCTGGTGCGAGCAGCAGTAGGTAGAAGTGGGAGTTGGGATTCAGGTGCAGTGGACAAGAGATCCTGCACTTGAGTTATGGATTGGGGTTGGAGATGTCATGATGAGATGACATGGGGAAGGGGGGAAGCTGGTGTGAGCAGCAGTAGATAGTTGTGGGAGTTGGGATTCAGGTGCAGTGGACAAGAGATCCTGCACTTGAGTTATGGATTGGGGTTGGAGATGTCATGATGAGATGACATGGGGAAGGGGGGAAGCTGGTGTGAGCAGCAGTAGATAGTTGTGGGAGTTGGGATTCAGGTGCAGTGGACAAGAGATCCTGCACTTGAGTTATGGATTGGGGTTGGAGATGTCATGATGAGATGACATGGGGAAGGGGGGAAGCTGGTGTGAGCAGCAGTAGATAGTTGTGGGAGTTGGGATTCAGGTGCAGTGGACAAGAGATCCTGCACTTGAGTTATGGATTGGGGTTGGAGATGTCATGATGAGATGACATGGGGAAGGGGGGAAGCTGGTGCGAGCAGCAGTAGGTAGAAGTGGGAGTTGGGATTCAGGTGCAGTGGACAAGAGATCCTGCACTTGAGTTATGGATTGGGGTTGGAGATGTCATGATGAGATGACATGGGGAAGGGGGGAAGCTGGTGCGAGCAGCAGTAGGTAGAAGTGGGAGTTGGGATTCAGGTGCAGTGGACAAGAGATCCTGCAATTGAGTTATGGATTGGGGTTGGAGATGTCATGATGAGATGACATGGGGAAGGGGGGAAGCTGGTGCGAGCAGCAGTAGGTAGAAGTGGGAGTTGGGATTCAGGTGCAGTGGACAAGAGATCCTGCACTTGAGTTATGGATTGGGGTTGGAGATGTCATGATGAGATGACATGGGGAAGGGGGGAAGCTGGTGTGAGCAGCAGTAGATAGTTGTGGGAGTTGGGATTCAGGTGCAGTGGACAAGAGATCCTGCACTTGAGTTATGGATTGGGGTTGGAGATGTCATGATGAGATGACATGGGGAAGGGGGGAAGCTGGTGCGAGCAGCAGTAGATAGTTGTGGGAGTTGGGATTCAGGTGCAGTGGACAAGAGATCCTGCACTTGAGTTATGGATTGGGGTTGGAGATGTCATGATGAGATGACATGGGGAAGGGGGGAAGCTGGTGCGAGCAGCAGTAGGTAGAAGTGGGAGTTGGGATTCAGGTGCAGTGGACAAGAGATCCTGCACTTGAGTTATGGATTGGGGTTGGAGATGTCATGATGAGATGACATGGGGAAGGGGGGAAGCTGGTGCGAGCAGCAGTAGGTAGAAGTGGGAGTTGGGATTCAGGTGCAGTGGACAAGAGATCCTGCAATTGAGTTATGGATTGGGGTTGGAGATGTCATGATGAGATGACATGGGGAAGGGGGGAAGCTGGTGCGAGCAGCAGTAGGTAGAAGTGGGAGTTGGGATTCAGGTGCAGTGGACAAGAGATCCTGCACTTGAGTTATGGATTGGGGTTGGAGATGTCATGATGAGATGACATGGGGAAGGGGGGAAGCTGGTGCGAGCAGCAGTAGATAGTTGTGGGAGTTGGGATTCAGGTGCAGTGGACAAGAGATCCTGCACTTGAGTTATGGATTGGGGTTGGAGATGTCATGATGAGATGACATGGGGAAGGGGGGAAGCTGGTGTGAGCAGCAGTAGATAGTTGTGGGAGTTGGGATTCAGGTGCAGTGGACAAGAGATCCTGCACTTGAGTTATGGATTGGGGTTGGAGATGTCATGATGAGATGACATGGGGAAGGGGGGAAGCTGGTGCGAGCAGCAGTAGATAGTTGTGGGAGTTGGGATTCAGGTGCAGTGGACAAGAGATCCTGCACTTGAGTTATGGATTGGGGTTGGAGATGTCATGATGAGATGACATGGGGAAGGGGGGAAGCTGGTGCGAGCAGCAGTAGATAGTTGTGGGAGTTGGGATTCAGGTGCAGTGGACAAGAGATCCTGCACTTGAGTTATGGATTGGGGTTGGAGATGTCATGATGAGATGACATGGGGAAGGGGGGAAGCTGGTGCGAGCAGCAGTAGGTAGAAGTGGGAGTTGGGATTCAGGTGCAGTGGACAAGAGATCCTGCACTTGAGTTATGGATTGGGGTTGGAGATGTCATGATGAGATGACATGGGGAAGGGGGGAAGCTGGTGCGAGCAGCAGTAGGTAGAAGTGGGAGTTGGGATTCAGGTGCAGTGGACAAGAGATCCTGCACTTGAGTTATGGATTGGGGTTGGAGATGTCATGATGAGATGACATGGGGAAAGGGGGAAGCTGGTGTGAGCAGCAGTAGATAGTTGTGGGAGTTGGGATTCAGGTGCAGTGGACAAGAGATCCTGCACTTGAGTTATGGATTGGGGTTGGAGATGTCATGATGAGATGACATGGGGAAGGGGGGAAGCTGGTGCGAGCAGCAGTAGGTAGAAGTGGGAGTTGGGATTCAGGTGCAGTGGACAAGAGATCCTGCACTTGAGTTATGGATTGGGGTTGGAGATGTCATGATGAGATGACATGGGGAAGGGGGGAAGCTGGTGCGAGCAGCAGTAGGTAGAAGTGGGAGTTGGGATTCAGGTGCAGTGGACAAGAGATCCTGCACTTGAGTTATGGATTGGGGTTGGAGATGTCATGATGAGATGACATGGGGAAGGGGGGAAGCTGGTGCGAGCAGCAGTAGATAGTTGTGGGAGTTGGGATTCAGGTGCAGTGGACAAGAGATCCTGCACTTGAGTTATGGATTGGGGTTGGAGATGTCATGATGAGATGACATGGGGAAGGGGGGAAGCTGGTGTGAGCAGCAGTAGATAGTTGTGGGAGTTGGGATTCAGGTGCAGTGGACAAGAGATCCTGCACTTGAGTTATGGATTGGGGTTGGAGATGTCATGATGAGATGACATGGGGAAGGGGGGAAGCTGGTGCGAGCAGCAGTAGATAGTTGTGGGAGTTGGGATTCAGGTGCAGTGGACAAGAGATCCTGCACTTGAGTTATGGATTGGGGTTGGAGATGTCATGATGAGATGACATGGGGAAGGGGGGAAGCTGGTGCGAGCAGCAGTAGATAGTTGTGGGAGTTGGGATTCAGGTGCAGTGGACAAGAGATCCTGCACTTGAGTTATGGATTGGGGTTGGAGATGTCATGATGAGATGACATGGGGAAGGGGGGAAGCTGGTGCGAGCAGCAGTAGATAGTTGTGGGAGTTGGGATTCAGGTGCAGTGGACAAGAGATCCTGCACTTGAGTTATGGATTGGGGTTGGAGATGTCATGATGAGATGACATGGGGAAGGGGGGAAGCTGGTGCGAGCAGCAGTAGGTAGAAGTGGGAGTTGGGATTCAGGTGCAGTGGACAAGAGATCCTGCACTTGAGTTATGGATTGGGGTTGGAGATGTCATGATGAGATGACATGGGGAAGGGGGGAAGCTGGTGCGAGCAGCAGTAGGTAGAAGTGGGAGTTGGGATTCAGGTGCAGTGGACAAGAGATCCTGCACTTGAGTTATGGATTGGGGTTGGAGATGTCATGATGAGATGACATGGGGAAAGGGGGAAGCTGGTGTGAGCAGCAGTAGATAGTTGTGGGAGTTGGGATTCAGGTGCAGTGGACAAGAGATCCTGCACTTGAGTTATGGATTGGGGTTGGAGATGTCATGATGAGATGACATGGGGAAGGGGGGAAGCTGGTGCGAGCAGCAGTAGGTAGAAGTGGGAGTTGGGATTCAGGTGCAGTGGACAAGAGATCCTGCACTTGAGTTATGGATTGGGGTTGGAGATGTCATGATGAGATGACATGGGGAAGGGGGGAAGCTGGTGCGAGCAGCAGTAGGTAGAAGTGGGAGTTGGGATTCAGGTGCAGTGGACAAGAGATCCTGCACTTGAGTTATGGATTGGGGTTGGAGATGTCATGATGAGATGACATGGGGAAGGGGGGAAGCTGGTGCGAGCAGCAGTAGATAGTTGTGGGAGTTGGGATTCAGGTGCAGTGGACAAGAGATCCTGCACTTGAGTTATGGATTGGGGTTGGAGATGTCATGATGAGATGACATGGGGAAGGGGGGAAGCTGGTGCGAGCAGCAGTAGATAGTTGTGGGAGTTGGGATTCAGGTGCAGTGGACAAGAGATCCTGCACTTGAGTTATGGATTGGGGTTGGAGATGTCATGATGAGATGACATGGGGAAGGGGGGAAGCTGGTGCGAGCAGCAGTAGATAGTTGTGGGAGTTGGGATTCAGGTGCAGTGGACAAGAGATCCTGCACTTGAGTTATGGATTGGGGTTGGAGATGTCATGATGAGATGACATGGGGAAGGGGGGAAGCTGGTGTGAGCAGCAGTAGATAGTTGTGGGAGTTGGGATTCAGGTGCAGTGGACAAGAGATCCTGCACTTGAGTTATGGATTGGGGTTGGAGATGTCATGATGAGATGACATGGGGAAGGGGGGAAGCTGGTGCGAGCAGCAGTAGGTAGAAGTGGGAGTTGGGATTCAGGTGCAGTGGACAAGAGATCCTGCACTTGAGTTATGGATTGGGGTTGGAGATGTCATGATGAGATGACATGGGGAAGGGGGGAAGCTGGTGTGAGCAGCAGTAGATAGTTGTGGGAGTTGGGATTCAGGTGCAGTGGACAAGAGATCCTGCACTTGAGTTATGGATTGGGGTTGGAGATGTCATGATGAGATGACATGGGGAAGGGGGGAAGCTGGTGTGAGCAGCAGTAGATAGTTGTGGGAGTTGGGATTCAGGTGCAGTGGACAAGAGATCCTGCACTTGAGTTATGGATTGGGGTTGGAGATGTCATGATGAGATGACATGGGGAAGGGGGGAAGCTGGTGTGAGCAGCAGTAGATAGTTGTGGGAGTTGGGATTCAGGTGCAGTGGACAAGAGATCCTGCACTTGAGTTATGGATTGGGGTTGGAGATGTCATGATGAGATGACATGGGGAAGGGGGGAAGCTGGTGCGAGCAGCAGTAGATAGTTGTGGGAGTTGGGATTCAGGTGCAGTGGACAAGAGATCCTGCACTTGAGTTATGGATTGGGGTTGGAGATGTCATGATGAGATGACATGGGGAAGGGGGGAAGCTGGTGTGAGCAGCAGTAGATAGTTGTGGGAGTTGGGATTCAGGTGCAGTGGACAAGAGATCCTGCACTTGAGTTATGGATTGGGGTTGGAGATGTCATGATGAGATGACATGGGGAAGGGGGGAAGCTGGTGCGAGCAGCAGTAGGTAGAAGTGGGAGTTGGGATTCAGGTGCAGTGGACAAGAGATCCTGCACTTGAGTTATGGATTGGGGTTGGAGATGTCATGATGAGATGACATGGGGAAGGGGGGAAGCTGGTGCGAGCAGCAGTAGATAGTTGTGGGAGTTGGGATTCAGGTGCAGTGGACAAGAGATCCTGCACTTGAGTTATGGATTGGGGTTGGAGATGTCATGATGAGATGACATGGGGAAGGGGGGAAGCTGGTGTGAGCAGCAGTAGATAGTTGTGGGAGTTGGGATTCAGGTGCAGTGGACAAGAGATCCTGCACTTGAGTTATGGATTGGGGTTGGAGATGTCATGATGAGATGACATGGGGAAGGGGGGAAGCTGGTGCGAGCAGCAGTAGGTAGAAGTGGGAGTTGGGATTCAGGTGCAGTGGACAAGAGATCCTGCACTTGAGTTATGGATTGGGGTTGGAGATGTCATGATGAGATGACATGGGGAAAGGGGGAAGCTGGTGCGAGCAGCAGTAGGTAGAAGTGGGAGTTGGGATTCAGGTGCAGTGGACAAGAGATCCTGCACTTGAGTTATGGATTGGGGTTGGAGATGTCATGATGAGATGACATGGGGAAGGGGGGAAGCTGGTGCGAGCAGCAGTAGGTAGAAGTGGGAGTTGGGATTCAGGTGCAGTGGACAAGAGATCCTGCACTTGAGTTATGGATTGGGGTTGGAGATGTCATGATGAGATGACATGGGGAAGGGGGGAAGCTGGTGCGAGCAGCAGTAGATAGTTGTTGGGGATTGGGATTCAGGTGCAGTGGACAAGAGATCCTGCAATTGAGTTATGGATTGGGGTTGGAGATGTCATGATGAGATGACATGGGGAAGGGGGGAAGCTGGTGTGAGCAGCAGTAGATAGTTGTGGGAGTTGGGATTCAGGTGCAGTGGACAAGAGATCCTGCACTTGAGTTATGGATTGGGGTTGGAGATGTCATGATGAGATGACATGGGGAAGGGGGGAAGCTGGTGCGAGCAGCAGTAGGTAGAAGTGGGAGTTGGGATTCAGGTGCAGTGGACAAGAGATCCTGCACTTGAGTTATGGATTGGGGTTGGAGATGTCATGATGAGATGACATGGGGAAAGGGGGAAGCTGGTGCGAGCAGCAGTAGGTAGAAGTGGGAGTTGGGATTCAGGTGCAGTGGACAAGAGATCCTGCACTTGAGTTATGGATTGGGGTTGGAGATGTCATGATGAGATGACATGGGGAAGGGGGGAAGCTGGTGCGAGCAGCAGTAGGTAGAAGTGGGAGTTGGGATTCAGGTGCAGTGGACAAGAGATCCTGCACTTGAGTTATGGATTGGGGTTGGAGATGTCATGATGAGATGACATGGGGAAGGGGGGAAGCTGGTGCGAGCAGCAGTAGATAGTTGTTGGGGATTGGGATTCAGGTGCAGTGGACAAGAGATCCTGCAATTGAGTTATGGATTGGGGTTGGAGATGTCATGATGAGATGACATGGGGAAGGGGGGAAGCTGGTGTGAGCAGCAGTAGATAGTTGTGGGAGTTGGGATTCAGGTGCAGTGGACAAGAGATCCTGCACTTGAGTTATGGATTGGGGTTGGAGATGTCATGATGAGATGACATGGGGAAGGGGGGAAGCTGGTGCGAGCAGCAGTAGGTAGAAGTGGGAGTTGGGATTCAGGTGCAGTGGACAAGAGATCCTGCACTTGAGTTATGGATTGGGGTTGGAGATGTCATGATGAGATGACATGGGGAAAGGGGGAAGCTGGTGCGAGCAGCAGTAGGTAGAAGTGGGAGTTGGGATTCAGGTGCAGTGGACAAGAGATCCTGCACTTGAGTTATGGATTGGGGTTGGAGATGTCATGATGAGATGACATGGGGAAGGGGGGAAGCTGGTGCGAGCAGCAGTAGGTAGAAGTGGGAGTTGGGATTCAGGTGCAGTGGACAAGAGATCCTGCACTTGAGTTATGGATTGGGGTTGGAGATGTCATGATGAGATGACATGGGGAAGGGGGGAAGCTGGTGCGAGCAGCAGTAGATAGTTGTGGGAGTTGGGATTCAGGTGCAGTGGACAAGAGATCCTGCACTTGAGTTATGGATTGGGGTTGGAGATGTCATGATGAGATGACATGGGGAAGGGGGGAAGCTGGTGCGAGCAGCAGTAGATAGTTGTGGGAGTTGGGATTCAGGTGCAGTGGACAAGAGATCCTGCACTTGAGTTATGGATTGGGGTTGGAGATGTCATGATGAGATGACATGGGGAAGGGGGGAAGCTGGTGCGAGCAGCAGTAGGTAGAAGTGGGAGTTGGGATTCAGGTGCAGTGGACAAGAGATCCTGCACTTGAGTTATGGATTGGGGTTGGAGATGTCATGATGAGATGACATGGGGAAGGGGGGAAGCTGGTGCGAGCAGCAGTAGATAGTTGTGGGAGTTGGGATTCAGGTGCAGTGGACAAGAGATCCTGCACTTGAGTTATGGATTGGGGTTGGAGATGTCATGATGAGATGACATGGGGAAGGGGGGAAGCTGGTGTGAGCAGCAGTAGATAGTTGTGGGAGTTGGGATTCAGGTGCAGTGGACAAGAGATCCTGCACTTGAGTTATGGATTGGGGTTGGAGATGTCATGATGAGATGACATGGGGAAGGGGGGAAGCTGGTGCGAGCAGCAGTAGGTAGAAGTGGGAGTTGGGATTCAGGTGCAGTGGACAAGAGATCCTGCACTTGAGTTATGGATTGGGGTTGGAGATGTCATGATGAGATGACATGGGGAAGGGGGGAAGCTGGTGTGAGCAGCAGTAGATAGTTGTGGGAGTTGGGATTCAGGTGCAGTGGACAAGAGATCCTGCACTTGAGTTATGGATTGGGGTTGGAGATGTCATGATGAGATGACATGGGGAAGGGGGGAAGCTGGTGCGAGCAGCAGTAGGTAGAAGTGGGAGTTGGGATTCAGGTGCAGTGGACAAGAGATCCTGCAATTGAGTTATGGATTGGGGTTGGAGATGTCATGATGAGATGACATGGGGAAAGGGGGAAGCTGGTGTGAGCAGCAGTAGATAGTTGTGGGAGTTGGGATTCAGGTGCAGTGGACAAGAGATCCTGCACTTGAGTTATGGATTGGGGTTGGAGATGTCATGATGAGATGACATGGGGAAGGGGGGAAGCTGGTGCGAGCAGCAGTAGATAGTTGTGGGAGTTGGGATTCAGGTGCAGTGGACAAGAGATCCTGCACTTGAGTTATGGATTGGGGTTGGAGATGTCATGATGAGATGACATGGGGAAGGGGGGAAGCTGGTGCGAGCAGCAGTAGGTAGAAGTGGGAGTTGGGATTCAGGTGCAGTGGACAAGAGATCCTGCACTTGAGTTATGGATTGGGGTTGGAGATGTCATGATGAGATGACATGGGGAAGGGGGGAAGCTGGTGCGAGCAGCAGTAGATAGTTGTGGGAGTTGGGATTCAGGTGCAGTGGACAAGAGATCCTGCACTTGAGTTATGGATTGGGGTTGGAGATGTCATGATGAGATGACATGGGGAAGGGGGGAAGCTGGTGCGAGCAGCAGTAGATAGTTGTGGGAGTTGGGATTCAGGTGCAGTGGACAAGAGATCCTGCACTTGAGTTATGGATTGGGGTTGGAGATGTCATGATGAGATGACATGGGGAAAGGGGGAAGCTGGTGCGAGCAGCAGTAGGTAGAAGTGGGAGTTGGGATTCAGGTGCAGTGGACAAGAGATCCTGCACTTGAGTTATGGATTGGGGTTGGAGATGTCATGATGAGATGACATGGGGAAAGGGGGAAGCTGGTGTGAGCAGCAGTAGATAGTTGTGGGAGTTGGGATTCAGGTGCAGTGGACAAGAGATCCTGCACTTGAGTTATGGATTGGGGTTGGAGATGTCATGATGAGATGACATGGGGAAGGGGGGAAGCTGGTGCGAGCAGCAGTAGGTAGAAGTGGGAGTTGGGATTCAGGTGCAGTGGACAAGAGATCCTGCAATTGAGTTATGGATTGGGGTTGGAGATGTCATGATGAGATGACATGGGGAAAGGGGGAAGCTGGTGTGAGCAGCAGTAGATAGTTGTGGGAGTTGGGATTCAGGTGCAGTGGACAAGAGATCCTGCACTTGAGTTATGGATTGGGGTTGGAGATGTCATGATGAGATGACATGGGGAAGGGGGGAAGCTGGTGCGAGCAGCAGTAGGTAGAAGTGGGAGTTGGGATTCAGGTGCAGTGGACAAGAGATCCTGCACTTGAGTTATGGATTGGGGTTGGAGATGTCATGATGAGATGACATGGGGAAGGGGGGAAGCTGGTGCGAGCAGCAGTAGATAGTTGTGGGAGTTGGGATTCAGGTGCAGTGGACAAGAGATCCTGCACTTGAGTTATGGATTGGGGTTGGAGATGTCATGATGAGATGACATGGGGAAGGGGGGAAGCTGGTGCGAGCAGCAGTAGATAGTTGTGGGAGTTGGGATTCAGGTGCAGTGGACAAGAGATCCTGCACTTGAGTTATGGATTGGGGTTGGAGATGTCATGATGAGATGACATGGGGAAGGGGGGAAGCTGGTGCGAGCAGCAGTAGGTAGAAGTGGGAGTTGGGATTCAGGTGCAGTGGACAAGAGATCCTGCACTTGAGTTATGGATTGGGGTTGGAGATGTCATGATGAGATGACATGGGGAAGGGGGGAAGCTGGTGCGAGCAGCAGTAGATAGTTGTGGGAGTTGGGATTCAGGTGCAGTGGACAAGAGATCCTGCACTTGAGTTATGGATTGGGGTTGGAGATGTCATGATGAGATGACATGGGGAAGGGGGGAAGCTGGTGTGAGCAGCAGTAGATAGTTGTGGGAGTTGGGATTCAGGTGCAGTGGACAAGAGATCCTGCACTTGAGTTATGGATTGGGGTTGGAGATGTCATGATGAGATGACATGGGGAAGGGGGGAAGCTGGTGCGAGCAGCAGTAGATAGTTGTTGGGGATTGGGATTCAGGTGCAGTGGACAAGAGATCCTGCACTTGAGTTATGGATTGGGGTTGGAGATGTCATGATGAGATGACATGGGGAAGGGGGGAAGCTGGTGCGAGCAGCAGTAGATAGTTGTGGGAGTTGGGATTCAGGTGCAGTGGACAAGAGATCCTGCACTTGAGTTATGGATTGGGGTTGGAGATGTCATGATGAGATGACATGGGGAAGGGGGGAAGCTGGTGCGAGCAGCAGTAGATAGTTGTGGGAGTTGGGATTCAGGTGCAGTGGACAAGAGATCCTGCACTTGAGTTATGGATTGGGGTTGGAGATGTCATGATGAGATGACATGGGGAAGGGGGGAAGCTGGTGCGAGCAGCAGTAGGTAGAAGTGGGAGTTGGGATTCAGGTGCAGTGGACAAGAGATCCTGCACTTGAGTTATGGATTGGGGTTGGAGATGTCATGATGAGATGACATGGGGAAGGGGGGAAGCTGGTGCGAGCAGCAGTAGATAGTTGTGGGAGTTGGGATTCAGGTGCAGTGGACAAGAGATCCTGCACTTGAGTTATGGATTGGGGTTGGAGATGTCATGATGAGATGACATGGGGAAGGGGGGAAGCTGGTGCGAGCAGCAGTAGATAGTTGTGGGAGTTGGGATTCAGGTGCAGTGGACAAGAGATCCTGCACTTGAGTTATGGATTGGGGTTGGAGATGTCATGATGAGATGACATGGGGAAGGGGGGAAGCTGGTGCGAGCAGCAGTAGATAGTTGTGGGAGTTGGGATTCAGGTGCAGTGGACAAGAGATCCTGCACTTGAGTTATGGATTGGGGTTGGAGATGTCATGATGAGATGACATGGGGAAGGGGGGAAGCTGGTGCGAGCAGCAGTAGGTAGAAGTGGGAGTTGGGATTCAGGTGCAGTGGACAAGAGATCCTGCACTTGAGTTATGGATTGGGGTTGGAGATGTCATGATGAGATGACATGGGGAAGGGGGGAAGCTGGTGCGAGCAGCAGTAGATAGTTGTGGGAGTTGGGATTCAGGTGCAGTGGACAAGAGATCCTGCACTTGAGTTATGGATTGGGGTTGGAGATGTCATGATGAGATGACATGGGGAAGGGGGGAAGCTGGTGTGAGCAGCAGTAGATAGTTGTGGGAGTTGGGATTCAGGTGCAGTGGACAAGAGATCCTGCACTTGAGTTATGGATTGGGGTTGGAGATGTCATGATGAGATGACATGGGGAAGGGGGGAAGCTGGTGCGAGCAGCAGTAGATAGTTGTGGGAGTTGGGATTCAGGTGCAGTGGACAAGAGATCCTGCACTTGAGTTATGGATTGGGGTTGGAGATGTCATGATGAGATGACATGGGGAAGGGGGGAAGCTGGTGCGAGCAGCAGTAGATAGTTGTGGGAGTTGGGATTCAGGTGCAGTGGACAAGAGATCCTGCACTTGAGTTATGGATTGGGGTTGGAGATGTCATGATGAGATGACATGGGGAAGGGGGGAAGCTGGTGCGAGCAGCAGTAGGTAGAAGTGGGAGTTGGGATTCAGGTGCAGTGGACAAGAGATCCTGCACTTGAGTTATGGATTGGGGTTGGAGATGTCATGATGAGATGACATGGGGAAGGGGGGAAGCTGGTGCGAGCAGCAGTAGATAGTTGTGGGAGTTGGGATTCAGGTGCAGTGGACAAGAGATCCTGCACTTGAGTTATGGATTGGGGTTGGAGATGTCATGATGAGATGACATGGGGAAGGGGGGAAGCTGGTGCGAGCAGCAGTAGGTAGAAGTGGGAGTTGGGATTCAGGTGCAGTGGACAAGAGATCCTGCACTTGAGTTATGGATTGGGGTTGGAGATGTCATGATGAGATGACATGGGGAAGGGGGGAAGCTGGTGCGAGCAGCAGTAGATAGTTGTGGGAGTTGGGATTCAGGTGCAGTGGACAAGAGATCCTGCACTTGAGTTATGGATTGGGGTTGGAGATGTCATGATGAGATGACATGGGGAAGGGGGGAAGCTGGTGCGAGCAGCAGTAGGTAGAAGTGGGAGTTGGGATTCAGGTGCAGTGGACAAGAGATCCTGCACTTGAGTTATGGATTGGGGTTGGAGATGTCATGATGAGATGACATGGGGAAGGGGGGAAGCTGGTGTGAGCAGCAGTAGATAGTTGTGGGAGTTGGGATTCAGGTGCAGTGGACAAGAGATCCTGCACTTGAGTTATGGATTGGGGTTGGAGATGTCATGATGAGATGACATGGGGAAGGGGGGAAGCTGGTGCGAGCAGCAGTAGGTAGAAGTGGGAGTTGGGATTCAGGTGCAGTGGACAAGAGATCCTGCACTTGAGTTATGGATTGGGGTTGGAGATGTCATGATGAGATGACATGGGGAAGGGGGGAAGCTGGTGCGAGCAGCAGTAGATAGTTGTGGGAGTTGGGATTCAGGTGCAGTGGACAAGAGATCCTGCACTTGAGTTATGGATTGGGGTTGGAGATGTCATGATGAGATGACATGGGGAAGGGGGGAAGCTGGTGCGAGCAGCAGTAGGTAGAAGTGGGAGTTGGGATTCAGGTGCAGTGGACAAGAGATCCTGCACTTGAGTTATGGATTGGGGTTGGAGATGTCATGATGAGATGACATGGGGAAGGGGGGAAGCTGGTGCGAGCAGCAGTAGATAGTTGTGGGAGTTGGGATTCAGGTGCAGTGGACAAGAGATCCTGCACTTGAGTTATGGATTGGGGTTGGAGATGTCATGATGAGATGACATGGGGAAGGGGGGAAGCTGGTGCGAGCAGCAGTAGGTAGAAGTGGGAGTTGGGATTCAGGTGCAGTGGACAAGAGATCCTGCACTTGAGTTATGGATTGGGGTTGGAGATGTCATGATGAGATGACATGGGGAAAGGGGGGAAGCTGGTGCGAGCAGCAGTAGATAGTTGTGGGAGTTTGGGTATCATGGATGTTAAATTTGATTTGGAGATGATGAGATGACAAAGGAGGAATGGGGGGAAAGCTGGTGTGAAGCAGCAGTAGATACTTGTGGGAGTTGTAGACGGACGCTGGGACTGCAGATGTCATGATGGGATGATGTGAGGAAGTGGGAAGTTGTTGTTTCATGAATGTTAAATATGTATGGAGATGTCATGATGAGATGATGTGGGAAGGTGGGAAGCTGGTGTGAGCAGCAGCAGGTACTTGTGGAAGTTGGGGTTTCATGGATGTTAAATTGGATTTGGAGATGATGAGATGACAAAGGAGGAATGGGGGGAAAGCTGGTGTGAAGCAGCAGTAGATACTTGTGGGAGTTGTAGACGGACGCTGGGACTGCAGATGTCATGATGGGATGATGTGAGGAAGTGGGAAGTTGTTGTTTCATGAATGTTAAATATGTATGGAGATGTCATGATGAGATGATGTGGGAAGGTGGGAAGCTGGTGTGAGCAGCAGCAGGTACTTGTGGAAGTTGGGGTTTCATGGATGTTAAATTGGATTTGGAGATGATGAGATGACATAGGAGGAAGGGGGAAGCTGGTGTGAAGCAGCAGTAGGTACTTGTGGGAGATGTAGACTGATGTTGGGACCGGAGATGTCATGATGGGATGATGTGGGAAGGTGAGAAGCTGGTGTGAGCAGCAGAAGGTAGTTGTGGGAGTTGGGGTATCATGGATGTTAAATTTGATTTGGAGATGATGAGATGACAAAGGAGGAATGGGGGGAAAGCTGGTGTGAAGCAGCAGTAGATACTTGTGGGAGTTGTAGACGGACGCTGGGACTGCAGATGTCATGATGGGATGATGTGAGGAAGTGGGAAGTTGTTGTTTCATGAATGTTAAATATGTATGGAGATGTCATGATGAGATGATGTGGGAAGGTGGGAAGCTGGTGTGAGCAGCAGCAGGTACTTGTGGAAGTTGGGGTTTCATGGATGTTAAATTGGATTTGGAGATGATGAGATGACATAGGAGGAAGGGCGGAAGCTGGTGTGAGCAGCAGCAGCAGTAGGCACTTGTGATGGCTGATGTGGGGAAGTTGGGATGCTGGCTGTATGCAGTAGGTAGCTGTAGGAGTTGGTGACTGATGTTGGTTTTGGAGTTGTCATTTTAAGATGACATGGGAAAAGGGAGAAGCTGGCGTGAGCAGCAGTAGGTAGTTGTGGGAGTTGTCGACTGATGTTGGGATAAGAGATGTCAGGATGAGATGATATGGGGAAGGGGGAAGGCTGGTGTAATCAGCAGTAGGCAGCTTGGGGAGTTGGGGACGAATGTTGAGTTGGAGATGTCATGATGAGATGATATGGGGAAGGAGGGATGCTGGGGTGAGTAACAGTAGGTAGTCAAGGGAGTTAGGGAACGATGCTGGGACTGGGGATGTTGCGTTAAGACGAGAAGGGAGAAGGGGGATGTTGGTAAGAGTAGCAGTAGGCAGCTGTGTGAGTTGGGGTTTGATGGGTTAGGAGATGATGAGATGACATGGGGGACGTGGGAATGCGGGTGTGAGCAGCAGTAGGTAGTTGTGGGAGTTGTAGACTGATGTTGGGACTGGAGATGTCATGATGAGATGATGTGGGGATTTTGAGTAGGGCTTTATGTCCTGTATTTCTGCACCAATTGGGCTAATTAGGACAGGCAGAGACCATGGCAAATGTGGGGAAGGGTGGATGCTGGTATGAGAAGCAGTTGGTAGTTGTTGTGTCATGGATGTTAAATTGGGTTTGGAGATGTCATGATAAGATGACTTGGGAGGAAGAAGGGCTGCATTGCATTGCTGGTATGACCAGCGGTAGGTATTTGTGGAAGATGGGTTCATGGATGCGGGGTTTGGAGAGGTCATGTTGGGATGGCATGGGAGGAAGCCGGTGTGAACAGCAGTAGGTAGTTTGGAGAGTTGGGGACTGATGTTGGGACTGGAGATGTCATGTTAAGATGACACTGGGGAAGTTGGTATGAGCAGCAGTAGGTAGTTGTGAGAGTTGGGTTTTGATGGATGTTAAATTGGGTTTGGAGATAATTAGATGATATGGGGGAAGGAGGGATGCATGCCACAGGGCTTGTCCTACGTGACACATATCACAGAAGTCCGATATCTGTCGGCTTGCATGGTGTCTGTAGTTGTAAAAGTTTGCAAATATAACATTTCTTAGTTACTACACATATGAATATAATATTTGCACAGAATCCTTTGTCAGTGTTTTCTATAATTGCAAATATATATATTGTGAAATTAGATGATAAGAAAGTTGGTTCAAGTTTTGATCTGACAAGCTCATAAGATTGAAACAGAAAAATATAATAGCATTCTAAAGGGCCTATTTTAATTTCCAACTAATCTGGAAATTATTGCATGATATTCAGTAGGATGGGCCATTTAACTCAACAGAAAATACAGAAAATTGACCTAAACCCTAAATGACACTAATGCTTGTATAGCAAAGGCCTAGGTGAAAATTACCCGAAGGTGTGATAAGCGTGCATGTGCTTTATTTAGATCTGTATTATCTATCATTCTTGAGGAAATAAGAAAATATATTCATTAAAATAATTTAGTACTATTATTAATTTTGTGTGTATAGTTGCAGCTGCATGTGATGAATGTCAATTACGATAATAACAAAAGAGGTAGCAGTAGCTGCTGGTGCAAGTTTTTTGGCTGCACCCTCTAGCGAAGGCTGCCAGTGTGTAAAATTTTACTGGACTAGCAAAACATATATACTTGCGTAAATACATCTGCATATTATTATAATAATAGTAGTACATTTTACTGCAATGTCATGCTGGACATAAAATGATAATTTGAAAAAGTCCTTTTGGCTGTAGCTTATTCAATTGTTCAAGTGTCAAACTGAAAAATGACGATGACGTAGGCTATCAAGGTGCCTGCAATCTGAAAAAAAAGAAAGAATCGTGAAACTATGAAACTATATATGAACTCTTTCATATAGTACATAGTTGGGATAATCAACTGAATATGAATTTGTAAGTACCGTCAGAACTGCAGGTCTGTCAATATTTAAGAATCCACCAACACTGATACCAGAAGCCGAATCGATTCTTCCTATGAATAAGGTCATCTGAAACATTAACATCCATAATTAGGTTACATATTTATTATAAATGCTATTACAGCTGGTTCACGCAAAGTGCTTGCTTTTGCTAGTTGTTCGTATAAGAAATGCCCATGATGGTTCACATATATCCAAATAATATAATGCACAACTGTAACACAGTAACTACATTAGGTCTTGATTGAGATATGATTTAACAATTTAAACTAATAAAAGGAAAATCAGCAGCTGCTTCAAAATATGACTGGCTTTGACTTTTAAAAATTTGGTTGGTGGTGGCGGGAAATGGCGGCGGTTCACAGGTCTACAATGATGACTTCGGAATGCAGCAGGAGGTTGAGTTCTTACAACTACGATATATGATTCATCAAATGCAAATGTATCACTTTCTCATTTATGACGAGTTATAACGTACAGGTTGGGTGTAAAGGAACAGATAGAAACATGAATCACGATAGCCAATTTTCATATAAATTATCAGCAAAAGTAAGTGATTTATGTGAACCAACTGTAATTGGCTATTTTCATTTGTTGAAGCGGCATGTTATCTTGGACTGCATAGATTGTTTAGAAGTAATACAGTTATTGACACAATACTAGAGGATTTATATAAACAATTTTGTAATTTATTTATTTATTTATTGAATATATTTTACATGGGTAAACACAATCAGTAAAAACTGTTTCACATGTGGCCCATATGGTAAAAAACAGTATAATACAATAAAAACAAGTTACAATAGCGAAATATAAATAAATACATAAGATAGTATATTAATTAATATAAAATGACATGTAGATATAAAAACACATTAGGTACATAAAAGAATAATTAAATTAATTAAGATCATGTAAAATAAACATTTTCAATTTTGACTTAAAACTATTGTAAATATAAATATCTTTCAAATCAGAGGGTAAACCATTCCAAGCAATAGCACCTGCATATTTAAATGACTTTTTTCCAAATTGACTAGTAACACTGGGAACATACAAATTCATTGGGTGACTTCTAGTATTCATTTGATTTACATCACAGTTCATGACAACATCATTTACCATATAACTCGGTGCCAGACCATGTATACATTTAAACATTAAAGTGGTTGTAAAATAAAAGCATCTTTGTCTTACATTCATCCAACCCAAAGATTTAACAATTTCAATACCTCTAATGTTTATAAAATCATAATTGTTAGTTACCATTCTTGCAGCAAAATTTTGAAGTCTCTGAATCTTATCAATATTGTACTCACTGGTTTGACCCCACACACTTATTGCATAGTCAATACATGGTTGTATAAATGTTAAAAATATCTTACTGAGAACATCACATGACACAACACCTTTAAGTCTTCTTAATCTATTCAGTTTACATGCAATATTAGAGCTTAATTTATCAACATACTGATTCCATGACAAGTTGTTATCTATTTGCATACCAAGATAGTTTGCACAAGTTACATACAACAAATCAGTTCCATTAATCCTTATATCAAGGTGATCAGAGATTACTCTGTTTCTGGATGCTATCAACATAACTTCACATTTGTTGGTGTTAACTGACAGTTTGTTGTTTGAGTACCATTCACTAAGTTTAGAGACACACAGCTGGAGTTTTTCTTGAACCTCTTGTACAGTATTACCCTGACAATATGCTATTGTGTCATCTGCATATAAATTACAAATACCTGTCTCTGAATATTGTGTTATATCGTTAACAAAAAGCGTAAACAAGATCGGGCCCAATACAGAGCCTTGTGGGACACCAATTGTAATATCAGACTTGTTAGATAATGTATTATTATGTTTGACAACTTGTGCTCTGCCATTAAGATACTCACAAAACCATTTGTATTCAGAATTTTTTACACCATAAAAACCTAATTTTTCTTTAAGCACATCATGATCTATAGTGTCAAAGCACTTACGTATATCTAAAAAGCATACACCGGTTAATAAACTATCATTTATATTATCTATCCATGAATCCACAACTCTATGTAATGCAGTTTGGGTATTGTGCATAGGTCTATAAGCTGACTGATCATTGACAATTAAATCATTAGAGAGTAGATACCACAACAATTGTTTTTGAACCACTTTTTCCACAATTTTGGCAACATGGCCTATTACACTTATGGGTCTGTAATTATTCATGTCATTCTTAGCACCTTTTCCCTTGTAAACAGGGGTAACTCTGGAAAATTTCCAATCATTTGGCAATTTAGCATGTAGAAAAGTTGCATTTATGATCTTTGTGATAATAGGAGTTATAACATCAATTGAAATGAACAACAACTTTGCATCAAAACCTATTACATCATTAGAAGAATCAGAGCCAAGAGATTTAATATATTTACGTACATCAGTATCATCAGCTGAACTAAATTTAAAGCTGTGTACACAAGGTGGATTTTTCCATTTGACCTCTTGAATTGTAGACGATTGTACATTTTCTTTTACAACATTATGTCCAATATTAGAAAAATATTCATTAAATGCATTCGCACTGAGTTCTTTTGGTGCAGATTCATATACACACTTGCCAGTAAGTTTGTTAACTGTCTTCCAAAATTGTTTGGCATTACTGGAATTTTTACAAAGTTCATTCTCAAAATATTTTCTTTTGTTTTCTTTTATCAATGAGGTCACTTTATTTCGAAGAGTTTTGTACTCATCCCACATCACTGGACATTGATCACGAATTGCTTTTCTGTGAATATAGTCTCTTTTGTACATCAAGTCTATGACAGCTTTGTTCATCCAGGGACAATATCTGTTCTTTAAACGCATTGTTTTCACAGGTGCGTGTTTGTTGGAAATTTCAAGGAAGCTTAACTTGAATGTTTGCCACAGTTTCTCTGGATCGTTTTCTTGTGTTGTTTCTGTTGTCTGAATGTTTTCTAGTTTGGCAAATAATTCATTTAAAAAGTCATTGTTCACAAAATTCTTATAATCCCTAAATTGGACTGTTTTGTGAACAGCCTGAGCTTTGTCTTGTGATCTTAACACAGTTACAACAGGAAAATGATCACTCATACCAATTGGGAGAACTTCAGTATTGAAATGTTTATCAGATACATTTGATAAAATTATATCTATCAACGTTGATGATGTATTAGTAATCCTTGTTGGTGACATCACCAATTGTTTCATTTCAAACATGGACTCTATGAGAAATATTGGGTTCATGTCAGTCTTATAATCATAGTTAAGATCACCCAATAAAATAACATTTTCTGCTTCATTTGATGCTTATTCAAGTAAATCCAACATTTTGTCAAAGTAATTAGAGTCACTGCTCGGGGGTCTATACATATTTCCAATCAAATACTGTTCTTTGTGTACATTTATGGTAATCCACACATTTTCAACTTCACTTGGAGAAAATTTGACTTCTCTGTGTGAGACTTTATCGTTCACAAAAAACAGCACACCACCTCCATGTCTATTTCGATCAACTCGAACTATTGTATATCCATCAATTGCTATATCAGAGTTGAGAATAGTGTCGTCCAGCCAAGTTTCCCCAACTCCCAGTAGGTGTATTTCCTTTTCATATAAAAGATGCTGAATTTGTTCAATTTTTGGGAGGAGGCTTCTGACATTGATGTAAGCTATCCTAATCCCAGCCTGCTTCATTCTTTTCTCTTTATTCAATGATGCAGATGATGAATTATGTTGAGGTTTTTCTGGAGTCTGTGTTACGTTCTCACATGCTTCTGGACCTGTGCTGGGACAGGTATCAGGAGCGGCACACTCATCCTGGCCACAGCCCTAGCCAACACAGTGTTTAGACTTATGACCAAGTTGTTGGCAGCTGTTGCAGGTAATTTTATGGCCATGCCTGCAATTATGTGAAACATGATTATTTTCACCACAAAACCAACACTTTCTATTTGTTTGTCTTTGACCATTATCAGATTTGGAGGGTTGTCTTTGGAATTCTGTGATTTTGGTCGATCTTCTTGGGCCACGTTTATAACTGACATTCTGCCAGTCACCATCACCTTCATCAACTGCACATTTCATTTGGGAAGTGTTTTTGTTTTGTCTGCCTGTTTTTACAATGTTACCATTGGTCACTTCTGACTTGACTTTCAACTGCATATTTTTGGCCAACCTGTTAGTACCTTTATTATTCAGATGTACACCATCATTTTGGAGATAACCATCATTTGCAGCTCCATCAGAAAGTTTGAAGGTCATGTCATTATTGATAAATGTTACTCCCTCATCATTGGCTATTGTTGACAAACAGGCATTGAGAACATTTACATTCTCCTGAAACACTGTTGAATCTGTGCGAGGAGGAATGCTCACAATCTGAATGTTCTTTGGGTCACCAACCTTTTCTTTGGCAGTGGCTATGATGGTCTTGTATGTTTCACACACATCAGCATCACTAAAGTTATCTTCACTGCAGTTGTTAGTACCCACACAACAAGTGATCATTTTATAGGATTTCTCATCATCTTGCAGACACTTGAGGACATCTGTGACCTTGGCCTTGGGGAGTGAGGTCACCTGGGTCTGTTTTAACTTGCTCTCATCTACATCCCTAATAATGGAGTCTCCAATAAGTAAAGACTTTTGGTTTCCATTTGTGAAACTTTCCCACGTTTTCTTCTGCAGTTGTTGAGACAATGATGTCACTTGTGTCTTCAATAACGTGTTATCATCTCTGAGAGTCTTGCATTCACCCTTGATATCATCCAAGGATTTCTGGGATGTTTGTTGGTCAGCCCTCAATATCTTCACATCTTCTCTTAGATTCTTCATCTCTTGTAGCAATTCAGCAATGTATGATGGGATATGACGACAGGAAAAACATTGCCAGACGCCACTGAAATTGCCATTCTTCTCCTTAGCTTTAACACAGTCCTCATGGTACCAATTCATGCATGAACAGCAACGTACCATCTCCGAGGATTTAGCTCCTGCCTTTGATTTGCCTTCATATTTGCCTTCATATTTGCAATCATCAAAACACCATCGATCAGCTGATTGCTCATTTTTCTCCTGGTCCTTGTTTTGTTTTGGGTCAGGGCTCATTGTGAAAGGTCTTAGTCCCAATTGTAATATTTATCGTTAAACCATTTTAAAATAATATATGTAACTTAAAATAACGCAGTTCTTAAATTTTGTCTTGTTCAAAATAATCTTTACTTAACTGCAATTTTTTTCACATTACAACTTTTTAAACTTAATTGGAAATTTTATTCTTGGATGTATAGAAATTATGACCAGACCTGATTAAGCTGTTTTTCATTCATGGCTGCTAAATCAACTTTATTCAGAATTTCTTTTGGGGCATGTATCTGAAAGTTTAAATCAAAGTGTTAGATCAATTATTCCAAATGATATTTTTTTTGCTTATTGTCAATTCCAGAAAGTTTGAACCACGTTTGCCTAAGTCATGTTTTTTATTTTAAAGATTTTACTTTAGGAGTCCCCTCCCCACCCACTCGGTCACTGCAAACTTGAACCCACACTTGTACATGTCACATGGTCAGTTATGGTAGGTTGCTTGTAGTTAGTTTAGTTTGATTGAACAAGCAGTAACACAGTCAAGAGAACACTGCTAACCAGTTATTGACAGTGTTTTTTGACACGACTGACATATATTGAAGCTACCCCTTTATTGACATGACTGAAATTGCATCCATGATGTGACCTTGAAATTGCCTCCATGATGTGACCTTTTCCATAGTATGTCTGAAAATTTTTTTTTTTTATATAATGACGTGAAATACTATGAATATGGTCTTCAGAATCATAAAACAATTAATTTATTCATCAAAAGGCATGCCCGCTAAACATCGCGAAGCCGTTGTTACAAATTTTTAGGGAGCAGCAGCTATTGCCTAAGTTAATCTGAATTAGGAGGACATGCATCCCTATCTACAAATCGAGTGGTTGCTTCATCTACACACTAAGAAAACTGACCAGTCAAAAAAAGTTGATTGAAATGCCTTCGCCCTGTTCAGCAGGTGCGTCTTCTGATGAATTACTGTCTGATTGGCAAAACGGCCGTTAAATTGTTTTTTGATTCTGTGCTTTAACCATTTTCATAGTTGTTTACAAGTCATTATACAAAAAAGAAAATTTTTGAGCATAGTGTGGAAATGGTCAAAGCATGGATGCAATTTCAGGTAAAGTTTTCTTAGCGCTACAGTGACTTGAAATGTGCGAGTTGCTCAGCGAGCGTCTGCAGAATCTGTGAAAAACTCACAAGAGATCGTGTGCAACTAACCCATGGCACTTTTGTCATAAGGTCCTCGGTTCTAAGTTTTCATTACCATTCAAGGAATACAATAACGCCAAATTTAGAATAATATATGATCTTAGCGACAAACATCAAACTAATTTGTTCGTTTAGCAGTATGTTGTATTTGTGAAGCAAAATAGAAAAAGGAGGTCACTTCAGTTTTTGGGGACCCTGAAGATTCAAGGGTCCTGAACAGAGACAGTGTGCATCTGGTATGAGAAAACGTTTTTTTTTCACCTCTATACATAATTCTTACCCACTTGTCAACTGACAGGGAACCAACCGTCAAAACCAGTAATGCAAGGAAATACAAAACCATCACAATGGAGTATAATATATGTGTTAAAAAGTTGTGGTTGATTCTGAAAAAAAAATTACACAATGTAATAGAGTTATTTGACAAGTTGGACAATGTATCTTAAACTAAACTGAATTTTCATGACTTTTTTGATGGGGGTCTGTTGCGGAATATAAGTGGAACCTTCAAAGTCACCAACAGCCAATGTATAATTTTGATACCATTACTTTATTGGATGATATAAAAGTGGAAATATATCAAAAACTACTCCAACCACGGAGTGAACTTCACGCCTATTGAAAGTAAAATCTACCATCTGTAGGGATTAAAAAGAGTCTTTAGCGTGTGGTCTAATCTGCCGATGAGTAAACTTACTCCCTACACCCAAAACGGACAAAAGCTTACTTCTTGGTTGGACTAAAATTGGCTCCGCTCTACTTTTAGAGTTTACCTACTCTGTTTTATATTCCAGTGGACTTGGCCATTGAGATGTTCATCTCCTTATAAAAGCTGAGCAGTGCACCAGAATAGTTATTCGTCACTAAGTAATGAAAAATGTAGCTTCAGCTAATGAGCTAATCACATGATCTTGGTGTCACCCAATTTACACGGGATGAACAAGAATGTAATGATAGAATATGCAAATGGGGTACATTGAAGAGACGTCTATGAGATGTTACTGTGGTGTAAGTATTCAGGAGAAAAGTGCCAATATATGTAAATTTTAACCCTAACACTAATTTGTTGGATGCCTGTCTCCAAACAATTGATGACATCACCTCATCAATTGATCTTTGGTGACATCATCAATTGAGACAGGCATGCAACAAATCACGAGTGACTTGCATGCCCTATTAGGGAAAACAAATAGTCTCACCTGAACATTAGATATACGGAAGTACAAAAGAATATCATTATGAATGTTAGATTAATCGCCAGCATGATACCCCAAGTGTCGTTGAATAGTTCCACTCTCTCGTACTGACTCGCATATTCCCTTGACAGTAGTATTATGTCATTGTCTTTTTTACAATTCTTTTGCATATGTTTGCAAATTTGTTTGAACAACAAAGAAATCTGGAAAGATTCAAATCCTAAAAAGCACAGCAAAACTTGAGGAACAATATATTTGTAAAATTGCACAGGAGCTGTATACAAGTAAAGACATCCAAAGAATTTCTGATAAACATATACTTCACTTAAGTTACTAAAGATTATGCGTAGTTCTGTTTGATTTAAACAATTGGGTTCAGGTAACTGTGAGTACGTGATAATGTCATGAGTGTCAGGTATGCAAGCGATTACAAATCCAAAGAGTCCTGCTAAGAAGTAAAACCAGTTGAAACCTCTTGTTGGTGCCATCTTTGATTCCACAAACTTTCTTTGTGCTTGGTATTTCTTCCATGCAAATGGAAAATAAATCAAACAGAGAAAAGCCCAACAATACGCAAGTGTTACTTGTATGAACATAAGCTTTCCGTTAAATCCTTGTATTTTTGCAAGTAAGTAAACATTAGGTATGAACATCAAGAATGTCACACTGATGATCACTCCACGGTAGATAAACGACAACATTTTGAGGATCCGCCTTTTGTTGTAGTCGAAAATGCTGATGTATCCTGCGATCTTAAGTAATATAACATAAAGTGCCCGCACTGTAGTTATTTCCATTGTCAAGGAAATAGTATTTGCACGGATTCACTTCCAAGTTGATGGAAAAAAAAACTTGATATTGGGAGATTATTGCTGCTTTGTACGAGGAGATTCAAAGAAGTCTAATCAGTGATCACCACTTCCCTCTCTTGGTGAGCAAGGTAAATATCAAAATATTAGTCTTTGTTATATTGATAAGGCGCTGATTCACTAATGGGCTATTATTTACTTCCACATTTTATTTCTTTACCAAACAGGCTGAGTCACTTGTTAATGGATATCAAGCATTGTTTATGTTACTCTGTTGCCATGGCAATAGTTAGTAAATAATTCATTCACTCATTCGCAAATGCAGAAAACATGATTATTAAGGGGCGTTCACACTATCACGCATAAGACCTATGTATGACCACATATGTAAAAAATTGGCTAAATGTGCTCACTCTTGGCTTTATTAATCATGTATAACTGCAACAAAAAGATGCTTGCTGTAAGTTGTGATGATCACTACTGTAAAATCATACAACTGGCACCTTACCATAAATTACTAATACTTTAGTGTAGGCCCTACTGATGAGCCCCTAAAATAAGCCAATGTTGGACTATTTAAAGCGTAAATTTGACAGTCTCGTACTATAGTTAAAACCTACTGTAACTTACCATAAAATTTATGGTAGCAGGCTGCATACCAGATTAACAGTAATTTACCGTAAAAAATATGGTTAAATTGCAAGACAATTATGCCGCTGGTTATAGTGCATGAAGTCAATATTTGTCCAAAATTTTTATTTTATGCAGTACCATTTTTAGCATGTAGCATCGATTATATTTGAAAAAACAAACATTCAAAAAGACACTAAATTATTTGCAAACAATTATAAGTCAACACAAAAAGCTCATCACTCCTTAATTCTAACACAAACTGATACTCAAACTTTGCTGAGTTTTGCAGTCATTACACTACACAGAAAGTTGTAGGTCATCCTTGGGGACATCCTTGCTAGCATCATGGATGACTTAAAGTGTGTCTCCTGACCATGTCAATATCTTTCCCTTTACATGTATAATACATGTCTGCATCAAGAATATGCAAATATGGCAGTTTTCAGTAGATCCACTATAGTTTTATGTTCAGCAATGGCATATGGGCAAATTTTATTCCGAAAAAACAAAGTTTTCATAAGATGTGCAAGAAGAATAATATGATCAGTTTCATTCACATTTAGATAGAAAAAAATAGTTTTTAATGCACCAAGCATGCCATTAATTTTTCAGATATTTTTACACCGGAAGAATAAGCCAAACCAACTTAAGTCTCATTTGCGAAATGCAGTTTTAATACTGGAATCAGATATTACGCTTTGACTCAGAAGGCTTTTGCAACTGGTAGATCAGCATTAATGCAAGACTAGGATAAAGCACATTGGAATGAATGTCCTGTTCAGGCATTCTGTGCTAGAGAAGGACAAAGCTGTTTGACCATTGGAAAACTGACTGGATCACAGTACTAAGAAAACTTGCTGGTATAAGAAAAAAATTACAAAATTTTGCGCTGTTCAGCTGGCGAGTCTTCTGATGAATCGCCATGTCTGATAGGCTCAACGGCCATAAAATCAATTATTTTTTGATTCCGTGAGTTGACCACTTTCATAGTCATTATACAAAAAAAGAAAATTATTGGTATAGTGTGGAAGTGGTCAAGGCACGGATGCGATATCAGGTAAAGTTTTCTTAGTGCACAGCGGATCGCTAAGTAATTTTTTTTTTCAATTTCAATGCCTAAGTATAACCAGGTCCTTGAAATTCAATCAACAATAATGCATGATATAGACGATATACATTGCATGCCAAATTATTACGCAAGTGACATTTGAATGCATATTAAAAAAACTGCCAATGCGGATGAAGATATTTGGTGCGGATGAATCATTTGGGAGATTAAGTGAAAGATGGTGTTCCAGATTTGTGCTTAATACTTTGGCACGCTGTGTATGGAGCTTTGTAATTGAACCTCTTATCAGTCTATTAATGATTTATTACACTTTTGTATAAATAAGCCTTCATAGGCTTGAGTTTTCTGTTGTGCAAGTTACCAAGTTTTTCTTCTTTTTTTCTAGATGAATATTAACTTTTCCCAGATAGCATTCCAAATCGTTTCAACATCGGCAGGATGTCAACCCGATGTCAAAGCGATGTTTTTCCGATGGTGGTAGCAAAAGAAAAGACGCTGGCCCGATTTGAAATGCTATCTTGGTTGCACAACAACAATAATCAAGTCAAACTATGTTGGTTGTCCCCCCCCCCCACGGAGTGAAAGAGTAAAACAATGACTTTGATCCTTTGATAATCACTGTCTGTGCGTCCTTGCAATTGATAACACGGCAAAGAGGTAGCTTCCATAAAGCGATGTAGTGGAGTTTGTCTTGAGGTCCGTCATGCACCAAACAGAGTGGTGGTGCCAGTGAAAATGGCGGTAACTCAAAGTTTATTGGTCTAAATCTTATTTGTCTGAAAAATAAATCACTTATGATTTATGTTACTATGTTAATATATACAAACATAAGGCAGAGACATTGAGCAATTTGCCTTTTATATACAAAATGTATTTTTTGGACTTATTGTAGGTCTTTAGTGTCTAACCAGAATAACTCCCTTTCACTCGGTTTATTTATATCTTGTATTTCATCTAAATAATGCAATACATACTGTTACCAGTAACAATAGCCTACTCGTATTAATAAGATTAAATACTCTTCTATATTATGTATGTAACTATTATTGTAGAAACTAAATGATGTAACTGTTTATCAATAATGTAATATATGTACAGTCAACCCTCATTTATCCGCACACCTTCGTCCCCCAGTTAACTGTGCGGATAAATGAGGGAACCAGATAAATGAATATATATGAATGCACAAAGTAGATTTGTTCAATGCCAACTGTGTGCGGATAGCGAGGAAACCGGAAAAAAGAAGCCTGGATAACTGAGGGTTGATTGTATATGAAATTGTGTAATTGCTAAATGGTGAAGAAAAGCCTTCGAATAAATGATTTTTTGATAATTGAAGAAGCCAGTTTAACTAAGAGAGCTGGACTTCATATTAAAGGTTTTTTTTTTCTATAAAGATAAGACTTATTACACAGTATTGCACCGTATTGCTGAAATTTCTTGTTACTCTCTACAAAAATACAACCCCATGGACCAAGTATCTAAGATACAGTGTAAAGTATTGTTTCACAACACACATTACATGAACATCATTGCTTTAATAACAGACATTATTCAGTGTTCAGACCGCTAGTGGAGAAGTTAGTCTAGCATTAGTTACATACCTGTTCCCACCAGGTGGCTGCAAGTTGAATAATAGCCTCAACTACGCCACCTACAAACAAAACCCCAATTGGGACTTTTCCAATTTTTGGGAGATGTATGTTAATTCTTGTACTTTTAAAACATTAATTGAAGTCCCTTCCATTAATAAGCATATCATTTCTTGTCCCCACATTATAGATAACCCTGGCCGGTTCCACCTATGTAAACATGAGCCACTCCCGTATCAAGTGATCAGCTCTTGAATATTAACTAGATGCACAGTTGCATACAGACTGGTTCATTATATTCCGGTCGCAGTTATAGATTTGATAAGTGTATCTCAATGGCTATAATACGGCACCTGAATAAATATTGGCTGTGCTGCAGCAAAACCCTCAGCAAATCACACATTGTACACAGGCATCATTAAAACTATTTGATACCCGTTTGATGGGCGGGTTGGGTGTAAACATGAAACTTTCTGGAGTAATTTTTAACTGATTTCTTACATTGCATTCTCATTTTAGATTCCCTCTACATATTACTCCAAGATGCAGTTTCAACTTCCGTGTCATTATTCAAAACCTGCCAAGTCAAAAACCGTCTGCCTGTTAAAGTTTGACTGCCTGTTAAAGTTTGACTGCTTGCTCGTCCTCTGCATGTGACCTAATGGAGTTGGTCAGTCCTCCAGTGTGACATTGCCCCCAGAAATACAACAAATGACATCACCACAGCTTAATTATTGAACAGTCCAGCCCTATTGTCCTACTGACATAATTCGTCAAACAATATAATTGTCATGTTCTCGGGAACAAGTTGACGAAACATTTTGGATAAATTCCTCTCAGTTAAAAAATTATATAGACGAAACTCAGCTGTAATGATGGCTTAAGAAAACAGACATATTTATGCATGACAGTTACAAAAATTGGACATTTTAATGAGAATGAGGACCAAGTTAGAGGTCATCAAGGCCTCAGGCTAAACTCATCTGTTTGGATTGTATTTGCTTTACAAAAATGAAGGGTTTTATTTTCACCATGTTGCATTCATTATTTAAAAACTCCTGGGCAGCTTAGATAATTTTTTTACTTACAAGATTCAACCACTCATTTTTCTTCCAACCGGGAAATGTTGTTGTTAGTAGAAAATTGCTTCCACTATCAGAGACTGCCAGAAGTGTTGTGTCATCATTCGGCTGAAAACTAGATTATATTTGTGTGGCAGTGCAGTCTAAAATAATCAAAAGAGAGAACGTCAGTTAACTTTTTAATGTTAGCCCATGTAATTGCTTGATTATTTTATGCCAAATGATACATTACTGATAACCAAAACGTTGCAAGGCCTACCTTGACAATATTAGCATTGATGAACTTGTAGGGAGTGCCTTTGAATTCTTTCTTGTGTTTTTCAATTATGTCTGGAACAATGTCTATGCCTGTGTAATCAATGTCATTTCTTGCTGACAGAAATCGCTTCATCCAGTTCATGTCACCACATGGGACATCCAACATTAAGATCCTGTCGACATTTAAGGCTGCCTTTATTTGGTTTACCATCATGTGCAACATTCCCATTGTCTCATGAGTATACTTGAGGGTAGAACCAGGACCAGAAGCACTTTCTGAGTTTTTGTCCCATATTTTCTCCTTGTATATTCTTGTAAATGATTCTTTATCATTGACTGTTGTTTGGTTTAGTGGTGTTAAAAAATGGATTGGTTCCAAGTTTAAATTTGTGGGTACTTTTCCCAGTAGCGTTCCACTGATGCAGTGTCTGACATGATGCGTGTCAGTAATAAATGTGCTCTGAAAAATGAAGTATAATATTGGTGAAGAACATAAATAAACACATGGATAACCGTCATACATAGGCAAACAAATGAATGTAACTATCTATAAATTAACATTAATAATTAATAAAAAATAAAGGACAATCAGACAAAAGGACAATCAGCGTATGACCACTGCATGAGCAACAAGGAATAGCTACAAATTAACAGTATGTCTCTATTGAGCCATCAATCCACAACTCAGTACAAGATAAGGTGACACAATTCATGGAATCAATATGAATCTCATTACTAATATGGGGGGGGGGGGCTGGGATGGTCCAGTGATGACTTCTAAATGTGATGTCATCAACTGCACTCAATTACATGATTGTATGATAACGTCCTTAAAGCTGGATTGTCACTCAATATGACAGTGGCCAAAATCTATTGCATTCACTTCATTGTCTTCTTAATACTGATTACATACCATCCAGAGCCTTGCTGGGTTCACTATCTCTCTATAAAATAATTAACTTCACCTAGTGTTTAATTTTTCATGTCATCAAAAATCCAATATTTAAACAAACCAAGTTATGACGTCTCAATACTCAACAATGGGTGATGATGCCATTTCCATTGTATTTCCAATTGATTTCTTTCAATGTATCATTAATATTTTTGTAATTAAAGCCCGACAGATTCATTAGCTTACACATAGGCCTATTTAATTTGCCTTAATGTGATTTTCAATCATTTGATGAAGTTTTAGCAAATATAAATTTTGACCGACAGTGGAGCTTTAAGCAATGGTTTGGAATTTCTTTCTGTGGTTCTCTCTGTTAGTAACGAGTCTCCCTTTCATTGTGCGAACCTGCTTATCGTGAAGTATTTTGGCCTGTCAGAATTACCGTGTTATGAGAGGGATTTGTTACACACCGGCTTTACATCCTGTATTTCTGCACCTGATGGGTTATTAGGACAGGCCGGAACCATGACAATAGGATTATGGAAGAAACAACCATCCAACTTAGACTCGACCGGGAATTGAACCCACCACACACTGTGGTTCGAAGCCCATCATGCTATATCCAGCTAGGCCCCCACTCCTGACTAGGTGGCAGCATAGAATAAACAAACAACAGACAGTTCAGTTACGTCTCATAATTCACTTGATTAGCTACAATGTAGCATGAATGACTAATAACATGTGATAACAATTAAAAGTATTACAGATTATATAATAAGCCACACATCAAAAGCTATAAAATGACACCAACTGATAATTAACATCACCTATGGCTATTGAATTAATGAAAGGAATAAATATTATGGATGCTAGGTAGATGAATTCAAATAAGCAACAAATGATGCCTAAAGAACAATTCACTTTCAAACTTAATAGCAATCAGGTCCACATGTATGGCATTCGCTTCTGTGAAGCCTGTCAATCACTGAGTGACTGCAACAATTGTGTTTGGTAGCTGGCTGTTTTGATTTCGCAATTGTAGCAAATTAGGCACATACTGTATCACACAATGATTAGTTCGCTTTAAATTAAGATTGCGCGATGGGGAAAAGATGTGGGATTAAGTGTTGCACTATATCTGAAAATGACCTTCGTTTCCAAAACAGAACTCTAACACCAATGCACTTACCCAAACGGAATATTGTACAGTATTACTCTATTTAGCCTAGTGGTGCCTTTTGATAGTCACATTGACATATGTTGGCTATGGTTTACAAAATTTAGAAAAAATTTGAAAAACTTATTTTTTTCATTTTCAGAGCAGAAATGGAGAGTGTAATACGCGCCCTCCTGCCAGTCGGACGAACACTGGACAGTTTTAATGATGCCTGTGTGCTTTGTGGGATTCGCTGAGGGTTTTGCTGCAGCGCAGCCTATGTTTTTATGAACTGGTGTTATTATGCCTGTGGCCCCTTATTAAAGACACACAAGAGGATTGTCACAAGTTGGTTCTGCATATTTAATGAATTCACCAATGAGACCATCATATCCAGCAACTGAAAGCTAAAAGCCACTCGCTTTGGGGCTGGTCTGTTCTCTTGTGACTTTGTACCAAGAAATACTAATACAGTACATGACGTCATCTCAACCCAATTATTGTTGAAGTCATCTAACATTGCGTAATGTTGACGTCATGTATTGTATGAGTATTTCCGGGTACGAAGGACAAGAACTTACCAGCCCTTTAAGTGGGTTATCATTGTAGCGAAGTTATTTATATGTGATTGTAATACATATACAAAAAACTGTTCTACACTAATGACCTCGTTATGATTAGAATTTTATTACTTTCAAAATATGCTAAGCAAAGTAGATACTGTCGGCTTGCTGAAAAAATAACCTTCTAAAAACTAGACTTAAAAAAGTCTATTTACATATTCAAATGGTCAAGTATTGTGATGACATGTTAATGAATGAGTATGAAGCTGTTAAGTCAGAAACACAATGTATAAGTAATGAAAGCAAAAAAGAATATTATTATAATCTTTATGTGGAGGCTAAATCTAAGCCTAAACCCTAGTTCACACTATCACGGACAAGACTTACGAGTGACCAGACGTCATTAATTGGCTATACTTGCTCACTCGTGGCTCTGTTAATCAAGTATAAATTCTTTCGACGAGCATTAGAAGGATGTCTGTCGACCACTCGGCAGACGTCTGTAGCCGCTCGGCAGCTGCCCCAATGCTCGGCGGATGTCCATTGTGAGGCATCCGTGAGAGCTCGTGAGGCGCTCGTGCAAGTGGTTCAAGAGTAAATGGGGCGGGGGCCTAGCTCAGAGGTAGCGAGCGCTCTGGGCTTCCAGCCGCTGGGTCCGGGGTTCAAATCCCGGTTGAGCCTAAGTTGGATGGCTGTTTCATCCTTCGACTCATTGCCATGGTCTCTGCCTGTTCTAATTAGCCCAACTGGTGCAGAAATACAGGACGTAAAGCCCTAATCACCCACTCAAGAGTAAATGAGGATAGGGCTACAGATGGGCACAGATGTCCGCTGAGTGTTTCACGAGCTGTCCAAGACTGACCATGAGTGAATAGCGAGTAAACACAGATGGACCGCTTCCCAGCCAGAATCATACGCGTGTATACCTCAGCAAAATTTTATTTGAACATTTCATTTATGTTTGTGAACGTTTAGTTTTGGCTGGGTTTCCCTGCGAGCACTTGCGAACCTACGGATGGCCATGGATGGCTATGGACATACATAGAACGTACGTAGAATGCTCGCCAAGTGAATCCCATAACTAATGTAAATTATTTACTCGTAGAATGTCCGCCAAATTTTTTAACATGTTCAAAAATGTTTGCACTCTCCACAGATGGTCATGGATGAGCTAGTGTAACGTAGTTAGCTCTTCTACGCTATTTGTTCACATGGCATAGGAAAAGGGGTGGTTGCTCGCTTCTGTGATGAGGTCCGGGTGGACCTGTTGACCGCCGGAAGGCAGGCTGTGTCCCTTGAAGTGCCATAGAATAAGGGAACACCAGAACCATTTTGAGTCTTTCTTCACATCACATCATTATACATACAGTGTTGACCACTCTTCTTGCCTATCAGCCTATCGTCTTAGGCTAACTGCTCTGATGTGCTGTCTCTGTATCTTTTTCCCTTCTGATATTGTTGTATCCTTGATCTTATTTATATTAGCTAATATATATATATATATATATGTTTATTCATGCCTAAATTGGCATAATTAAAAATCATGACATGTTACAAAAATATTGTCAATAAGAGCATAAGTAATTTAACATTTGGAAGCATTCTAATTTGGACAAAACAGAAATATGCTCAAAAAGCGGTTCCTTTATGACTGATACTTCAGTTATCTTATTGTCATTCATAGTTCTATTGCATGCAATTACGGTGTTCGCAAACACATACAATCTTTTTGCTAAGTATCTCACTAAGTCATTTGTACTGTTTTCCGTCATTTCAACCGTCTTCATAAACATCTTTGTAATTTTCTCTACTGGGGATGTCATCACGTTTATGCTTGTCAGGTATCTTGTATGAGTCTTTGCTGGGAGACAAAGTAACCGACGAACACACCTGTTCCACATGATGCCAAATTTTCCCAAGGTCCCTTGATCAAACTGCCATGCTTGGCATCCGTAGTAGTCGCAACATTTACTCCGGAACACTTCAAGAATGACATCTGGTGTTAATCCGCTTAAATTGATCATAAGTGTATTTCACTCTGCCTACAAGGTCCGACCTCTTATATGCCATCTCTTTCGCTTCACTTAAATCTGATGCAATGTAATTTCCCAAGTGTTTGGCATGAGTGCGCCATACCAATTCCCTTTCTTCTAATTTAACTGAAAAGGTATCTTGTGGGCTTTCTACTAAAAAGCACACAAAAGGATTTCACAGGATTGTAGCTCATACCAAAATTCTTGGCATATTCTTCACAAATCTGAATCTGTTTCTGAAGTCCACGGGCAGTTGGGCTTAATAACATCAATCATCTGCATACAAAATAGCACCACAATAGTACAGAGACATACAACATCCAACACCTTGTGCTTGTAGCTGGCAGAGCAGTTCATCAACATAACAACAAAAGAGAAGCGGAGACGCAATGCTTCCCTGTCTGATGCCATTAGTAGCAGTGAAACTCTGAGAATGGCATCATTTCCAAGTGGCTCTGATGAGTTGTCTGTCAAACAAATTGACAAGAAGTCTCATCTGTACTGCTGATATACCTCTCTTCATGAGCGCATGAAAAAGTTTGTTGTGACGAATCATGTCGAAGGCTTTTAGCCCAACTGGTGCAGAAATACAGGACGTAAAGCCCTAATCACACACACACACTTTGTGGAATGAACTAAATTATTATCTGAAAACGAGATGTAGCTATGTGGGTGATGATAACCATACTGCCTGTTAATTTAATGAATTTCTCAAATATTGATTAAACTACTCAGTATCTGTCTGATCCTGGCGAGGTGTTGTGGATTGGCCATAGTAGTATTTATGAATTCAAGTTTGGTGTTGTTGCTGAAAGTTCTGTGTTAAAACTATTTAAGAGTTTTGGCACAATTAGTTCATTGGATATTTTCAACAATGATTGGAAATTACTCAAACTATCTGCTGATAAAAATTTGGAAATACTCACGCATTACTCAAATCAATGTCAATTTGATGTCTTACATAGTAGATCTTGGAATACATGCTGATGCTAGTCTCAAATTTTATAAACATATATGAAGTTGTTAAAATATTACAAAAAGCTTTCATAGTTCGGCCGTTTGAGGCATATTGTACCTTGGAATACACTTGAACTCACATATAAGACGTATATAGTACCACTTTTTGATTACGCTTGTACTGTATGGGGTTATTCAAATTCTAATGTTAATACTATTCAAAGACTTCAAAATAGAGCAGCTAGAATTATTACTGATATTATCAGCTTAAATGGCAAAGCATACAGGTGTTTTACCTATGTAAAAAAATATAAAATTAACCTAAATTTTCCATGAAAAGGTGTTTCTACTAATTAGAAAGTAACAAAGCCCATACCTCCAGCATTACAATTTCAATACGAGAAGCTTTTTTAAAAAAATTCTATATCCATATTACTGTAGAATTGGTCTTACAAACCTGCTAATCACCAAATATGTGCTAATCAAACATCCTATGTCCATCATTTATGATAACATTACAGAAATGTGTGCTTTCTTGTAAAACCTTCTATCTCCATAAATTTCAATTTAAAATTATGTATATTCATGTTAATTGTGTAGAAAAAAAATTACCACCGTTCTCCTTGTAAAATAATATCTTGAAATACAATGTACCAAAAAGCATTGGTAAAAATATTTACAATTGTAAAAACAAAGTTTGCCCCTCCTCCTGTAAGGAGACTACTGACTACTCATAAATGGCCGCTTAAAAATGCTCAGTCATAGTGCAGCATGTGAATGTCATCAAAATGATATGGCAACATTAAATTGCTTAGTAGGATATAGCATGTGAATGTCATCAAAATGATATGGCAACATTAAAATGCTTAGTTGGATATAGCATGTGAATGTCATCAAAATGATATGGCAACATTAAAATGCTTAGTTGGATATAGCATGTGAATGTCATCAAAATGATGTGGCAACATTACAATGCTCAGTTGGATATAGCATGTGAATTTCATCAAAATGATGTGGCAACATTAAAATGCTCAGTTGGATATAGCATGTGAATGTCATCAAAATGATATGGCAACATTAAAATGCTTAGTTGGATATAGCATGTGAATGTCATCAAAATGATATGGCAACATTAAAATGCTTAGTTGGATATAGCATGTGAATGTCATCAAAATGATGTGGCAACATTACAATGCTCAGTTGGATATAGCATGTGAATTTCATCAAAATGATGTGGCAACATTAAAATGCTCAGTTGGATATAGCATGTGAATGTCATCAAAATGATATGGCAACATTAAAATGCTCAGTTGGATATAGCATGTGAATATCATCAAAATGATGTGGCAACATAAAAATGCTCTGTTGGATATAGCATGTGAATGTCATCAAAATGATATGGCAACATTAAAATGCTCAGTTGGATATAGCATGTGAATATCATCAAACTGATGTGGCAACATTAAAATGCTCAGTTGGATAAAGCATGTGAATGTCATCAAAATGATATGGCCACATTAAAATGCTCAGTTGGATATAGCATGTGAATGTCATCAAAATGATGTGGCAACATTAAAATGTTCAGTTGGATAAAGCATGTGAATGTCATCAAAATGATAACATGCACTCAGTGATCTCCTTCTTGCAAACATTCTTGATTTCTATAAACAAGGGACATCCTTCCAAATGCCTTAATGTATGTAATGAATGTAAACAGATATGCCATTGTCATTCACTAATAATGATTTGCTTGGATCTCTCGACTTGATAGTGATGCTATTAATGTGACTTAAGAGTGTTCCTCGTGGCCTCTCATACACTGTAAATACAGTATATTGATTGTTATAACTTATTATATTATTGTATAAAGGCAAATAAATTTGTCTTGAGTTTTGTAAAATGTTACAGTAGTAATCACAATGTTGAAAGTCTCACTTTGGCATTGCGAAATGTCAGCAAATTCCACATGGGAAGAAAATTGTGCTTTAACGAATGAAAAATAAAATATCGTATTACTTACATCAGAATTTGGACCATCCTCCTGAAGTCGATATGTGAAACGAAACATGACGAATATCATTATATATGTTAAGCATAATGCTGCCTTATAATTATTTTGGACCATGTTGCCGATCAATACCACCGCTGCTGCATTTAATGAACTCCTTTTTGTTTTATTATCGTCCTTTTCTTACAATCCGTGGGGCACTTGATAAATCAAATAAGCAAAAGAATTAACTTCAGTATTCGTGCCTCCATATACACACATTCCCTGCCTGCCACAATTAAACTTAACATATTCATTATGGCACAGTAATTAGTATTCATAATACGATTATAATCAAGACGCAGACGGGAGTTAATTACTTTTTTCGTGACCTAAGTCATAAAACTTCATAATGTGTGTCATACAGCAGTATAACATACTCACACGTAATAACAATCATAGAGATATATTAATGTAAACCATGCAATATGGTCTCTCTAGAAAAATGTCTTCACAGTTTAATAAGGCTGGCCAGTTGTCATGTGACCTACTAGGAACCGGAAGCAGTAGCACGATCCATGACGTCATGTCATCTATCATTGTACATTGCTGACATTTTGTATTATACAATTATAGAATGGTTGCATGTAATTAGACATGAAGATATGTACACCCAACATAGTGGTCTAATGAGCATGCTTGAGTGATCATGCTTATCTAGGTCACAACTTAGAGGAAGCTGGCTGTGAGATTCAAATTGTCACTTCATCATGCTGAGCTGGACAGACTGTCAGCCAGCAACTACACATATTGTCAATGTTTTGTCACTTTGCTTGTGGTATCAAAGATGCCAAACGTCTTTTTATTAACCAATTTGGAAATTTGAGTGAAAAAAACTTTTGAGCATCACTGCTATCTTCATTTGGCGTACCACAACGCAACACCCAGTAGTATCAGGCTTACAGATAGCTGGATAATGAATATGACAGTTACCAATTTTTGTTATACCTTTTACCCCACAAAGGCTTGATTTATTTTTTTCTGCAATTCACTACAAAGTAGTTTCTTTGTCTTTCATTCAGAATAGAAGTCAACATCTGCATAATAGTAATATTTATTGTCACATATAATATGCAAGCACAAGCCCAGGCATCAACCAGCTATTTAATTTTTTCTTGGCGTTTTGTATTCGTATGTTTTTCATTGTGGCTTATAAATGTAATTGAAGTATAAATGGCAATTAATAAATATTATATTTCTTGCCATCTCCAAGAGTACAAGAGTAAAACGTATTGGTTGCCTGTGTGCCATTGCAATTGGTAATACGGCGTAGAGGTAGTTTCCATAGAGCAATGTAGTGGAGGAGTATATCTTGAGGAGGTCCGTCATGTTCCATACAGAGAGGTGGCTCCAATGAATATGGTGGTAACTCAAAGTTAATTTTTCTAAATCTTCCTCGATTTTTTTCCTGTGAAAAAAAAACAAAACCCAAATTCATAACTCTCACGACAATAAAATACACATTGTAGAGAATGTAGATGTGATTCATTCCTGATATGGATAATGTATATGTAAGATTGGCATACACAAATGCACTGTCCACTTTATTAATTATTTTGTTATTTACAAAACTTCCGATTGGTTTACATTAACAGTTGGCTTACAATTTTCAACCCCTTGTTTTTCTTGTTCCTAGGAAATGTTGTTGTCAGTAGAAAATTGCTTCCACTATCAGAGACTGCCTTTATAAATATTTGAACATCAGATGTGCGCAAGTGTTGTGTCATCATACGGCTGAAAACTAGATTATGTTTCCATGGCAGTCCAGTCTAAACAAAAAAAAAAACCATCAGAAACATTTTTGTGTCAATCATCATATCTTCTAGATTTAATTCTACTAAAGTTAACCACTGGGCCACCAGTTAATAACAAGGCTTACCTTGACAATGTTAGCATTGATGAACTTGTAGGGAGTGCCTTTGAATTCTTCCTTGTGTTTTTCAATTATGTCTGGAACAATGTCTATGCCTGTGTAATCAATGTCATTTCTTGCTGACAGAAATCGCTTCATCCAGTTCATGTCACCACATGGGACATCCAACATTGAGATCCTGTCGACATTTAAGGCTGCCTTTATTTGGTTTATTAGGATGTGCAATGTGCCCATTATCTCTTGTGTATATTTGAGGCTAGAGCCACCACCTGAAGCACTCTCGGAAGTTTTGCCCCATGTTCTTTCCTTGTATATTTTCGTAAATGATTCTTCATCATTGGCTGTTGTTTCATTTGGTAGTATTATAACGTCAAATGGTTCCAATATCAAATTTTTAGGTACTTTTCCCAGTATTGTGCCACTGATGCAGTTTCTGACATGATACTTGTCAGTAATAAGCGTGCTCTGAAAAGAGAAAGTAAAATATATAGTTTTAGAAATGATTTATTTGCATTTATAAGACAAAATAAGTCACTGCAGTTAAGCCTGTGTTAGTTGGTCATCCAAGAAAATTTATTGTTGCTGTTAAAGGTGACCTTAAATGGATTTTTGTTGATTTCATCAAAGTGTTAGAATATATCTTGCAAACTAACTTTCACTAATCACACTGCCGTTGCGTGATTGTAAAACTTAAAAAAAATGCATATTTAGAGTCATTCTACTGCCTAAACTTTTGGTCATGCCACAGTGCCCTCTAGTGAGTCGGTGACGTCACCTCAAGATATCCCATGATTCCTGTAAGCAACAGCAGCCAGCCAATAAACAACAGGTGAGCTGTGATGCTGGGTGTGCAGCATCCTTGCATCTTGGTCACACTCAGTGATTCCCAGGCACTTTGTCCACTTTAAAGTTAGTTTAGTTTAGGGCTTGGCCTTCACAAATTAACCTAGTATTCTGGAAATTACCTTTTAAGGTATATTATTCCACATGAATCACAAAACTGATAAAGTGGCATTTCATTTTAGGGCACTTTGAAGACAGGTGGCTATTTAGGATAGGGGTAAAACAATTAATTTAGTCTGCTGGAGTTTGAAATTGGTCGCCGTTTACAGCACAATGCGGGCAGGTTTGACTGTTCTTAAGAACATCAGTCAAAGGCCCCGTTTAGCCAAAACATTACTTGTCTCAATCAGATTTTCACGATGACTCGTCTTCTAATTCCTCAAATACATTGAAAACAAAGGGCTAACATTGATTTGGGGACTAAAATAGCACTTAAAAAAAAACATTGTAAACTTTCTCTCATTGGATTTCTATGTTAAATTAGTATGTGTGACCCCCCAGGTTTCTGAGTGAAGCTTCTATAGGTCTATTAAAGATTTGACTGCATTGCTATAACTTAAGCTAGCACATAAACTCCTGAAATCTGTCATGATTAGCATGATTTATAAAGACCTAATTATTGCAATCCTAAAATTAATCACACACTATACTTCAGAAAGTTTAAGAAATTAACATTGTCTTGTGCATAGTATTGGGAAAGCAGGTGAGTCATAAATCTTAATATTGGGGTCATGTAAAATCAACCAAATTTCAAAAAGTGCCCTGCCTAACCTTCTAAGATTTATTTTGTATTTTGCACACTTAAACACCATCATATGAGATCATATGCAAATTTGAGAAAATCAATCAAAACCATATTTTAAGTCCTTTTTGGATTAGCATACCCAAAGCTATACTTGATGTTGTCAATTCTTTATATAAATGTCTATCAAGAATAAAAAGCCAAAGATACCGACACATGGTTTGTGGTCCTACAGACTTTGTCAAAGTTTGGTAACTTATTGAACTAAAATGGATATTTTGAACATTTGCATTACGGATATGAATATTTAGAATTGCTTGATTTTATCCTGGTGTATCTCAACAATATACAGATTTATAGTATATAAATCAGGCTGATATTGTGCTTGGTTTATTGGTTATATACATGGCCAAATGTGCCACGTGCGTTTTTCATGAGAAGGGAAAACGCATGGTTTTTGCCTAATTAAAATGAGGTGAAAACCATGCGTTTTCCACGCATTTATCCCAATGCATGGAAAACACACATAGCACATTTGGCCATGTACCAGTGATTTTTTTGAGAAAATTATGTCTATATCTTTTCTGTACCCCCAACCCACATGATCATATTAGACCACAAAATTGCCCAATTATTTTTTTTTCTAATAAGTGTATCCAAAAATGACCCAAAATATGTTTTTTTATTGATTTTCTCATATTTCAAAGAGGCTATAACTTTCAAAATTTTGCGATATCCATTTCAAATTTTGCATACTGTCATCTCAAATTATGATGTTTAAGTGTACAAAGTATAAAATACGTCTGAGAGGGTCATGCAGCGACCATAGTTAATTTGACATGGAATGACTCAATGAATACATTTAAGTTTTACTGGAATAATTGACATGAGGCACTTCACTGTGAATACAGGTCTCTAAAATTTAGATATTATAAGAAGCACACTGACTATGACAGAGCTTAAATAACTGAAACAAAATTGACCTGTGTGTATGTAGTTTCTGAAATGGCTGTAATTTCCAAAGCTAGAGTAAGATTCCATTTTTCTACTGTGCCAGTTGGAAATACCCACGCCTTAAATATTTATTATATGTAATAAGTTTCATTTTGACATTACACAATATATCAGAACAGTGGAAAACATTAGCCTTTACGGAATAATTATGTACTGTACTTACATAATATTTTCTTCCAGAGACTTGTATGTTCTGACCTTGACTGTAATTCCACAAATAGATTTTAGAACCATTCTCATAAAGTTTACTTGTAATATGTAGCACAATAAATGTTGTCAGAATGATGCATATTGCTGTGAGGTAATTCGTCTGCCGCATATTGGAAATCAGTCCCACAGCTGCATGTAATTAAAAAAAACATTTATGAAACAGAACATTTTGATTTTATGTAATTATGAACAATTAAGCTTCAGTCGTGCAGTATTTTCATACATTGCATATCATCCCATGCGTAGGTGCATTTTCTCCCCTATACAAGACTTTTCCCAGGAATATACAGGGGGAAAGTTAGCTGTCTAAGGGTGTATACTATTAAAAAATATATATAATAATAAAAATAATAAAAAGTCTGAAGAGGAGCCACCCATGTGTTCTGTGGAAATTCCTGCAAAAAGATTAGTCAATAGTTAACATAAAGCCACCAATAAGGATTAAAAAAAGGAAAAAAGGAAAAATAATAAGGCAGTGTTAGAAAATTCACTTCTAATACCTGTGGCAGGAGACTTCGCAGCAAGATGAGTCTGACACCTCGACCCAGACCAGAATGGATCGATCTACCGAAGTATGTTACAAGTATAACATCTCGTAACTGTATGATCATTGCTATAAATATTGATTCTTTATATAATCTATATATCCCTTCAATGAATGTGTATATATTTTACTTTTGATACTAATTGGGCAACTATTGTATGTTTGTGATATTCGATAGCGAATATTTCTTTTGGCTATTTCATGTCTGATTAGTGGTATTCTAAAAGAGGCTGAGTGGATTGTGTTATAATTGTGTATCTGCACATTTTTATATAAAAACTCAGATTGAAAGTAAGATGGTAACAGTTAATTTGCCATTTTAAAGCAAAAGCGCATTTCATTTAAAGAAACAAGATCTTTTAATTTAAAAATTTTAAAGTATTTAAAGAGAGGTTTAGTGAGAGCATTATATGAAGAGTTGGTTATTATCCGAGTTACTTTTTTTGCAGTTTAAACAAATAACCAATATTTGAGGCCCCCAACGCCAAAATCCAATAAGGTAAATTTGGCAGACAAAGTGAATTATATATGGTTAAAAGAGTTTTCTTAGGAAGGAAATGTTTTAGTCTATTCATTATGCCAGTTGTTTTAGAGAGTTTTTTACAAATATTATTAATATGAATTTTCCAATTTATGTTTTTATCAATTGTCACTCCTAGAAAAGAAAATTTGTCAACAATTTCAATCTGGTGACCTGATATTTCAATGTTGGGAAATACTAAGTTCCTTCTTTGGGGTGTGTGAAAAAGCATAGCTTTTGTTTTAGTTACATTTAGGGACAACTTGTTTACCATTAACCAGTCTGTTATTTTACTTAGCTCGTTATTTATTTTGTCACTCAAGTTATTATTGTCACTGGATAGATTTATAAAAGTTTTTGAAATAGTGAATAGGGTGGTGTCATCAGCATATTTAACTGGTTGGAAAAAATTGCTAACCATGGGTAGATCATTAATTTAAATAATGAAAAGGAGTGGACCAAGAATTGAGCCTTGAGAATACCGGTTGTAATTTTTATATTTTTAGATAAATTTTCACTATATTCCACATATTGAGATCTATTTGATCTATAATGATTTATTATCTTTTTTATAAATTGGTGTGTGTGTGTGTGTGTGTGAGTTATTGTTTAACGCCTCATCAGCACCTGAGTGGGCTATGTAGAGGCTCTCTAGGTTAAGATTGATTATCTATATTTGGTAGTAGAAACCAGAAGCATATATAAAATCAATAATTGTCTGCTTTGGATATCTAGTAAAGAGATGTTGTAAGGTAGTAGCTTGAAACAGAGGTCTTCTAATGCGTTGTAAGTGGGTGCAATCTAATGAAATATGTTTGATTGTTAGGGGGCACCGACAACTCTGGCATACCGGGTTTTATAAATTGGTATTACTTTTGCTACTTTGAGCTCATCAGGGAATATTCCTGTAGTTAAATTTGTATTGACTATTATGGTAAGTGGTTCGACAATTTCATATTTGATATCTTTTAACAGTTTGTTAGATATTTTATCTATTCTTGAACTAGTCTTTGGTTTAAGATTTTCTATTATTTTAATGATGGTTTCTTTATTGTTTTAATATTAAAGTTTTGCCTGCAAGGATTATTTAGGAAGTCAGTATAGGATTTATTTTGTGGAATAATTATCGAAGATGCCAAGCTAGGTCCAATATTTATAAAAAATTCATTGAAGCGCTGTGCAATTTCTTTTGCATTTGTAATCTTTAAATTGTTTACAGAGAAATATTCCCGATAAGAGGTATCTTTACTATTTTTATTCATAATATCATTTATAGTAGCCCATGTTTGCTTCATATCATTTTGGAGTTTCAGAAAACATGATTTATAGTAAAATTTTCCTTTCTCTTATGCATTGTTTTAATATTTGTTGTACGTTCTTAAGTTTATTTGACACTGCATGTATTCTATGGTATTTAAATTGAGATTCTTTAATTTAGTGTACAGTTTATCTCGATACTTAATAGATTTAATTATGCCAAAAATTACCCATTTTGCCTTTTTCTGTTCATACTTTTTAAAACGGACTATTTTACATGGGAAATTTCTATCATAAGATATCTTAATTATTCTGCTCAGTGTGTTATAGCCATTGTTAGGATCAGATATATTTTGGAAATTATATTGGCTGCATTGGGCCCTTGAAGGTCCTGGGCCTCCACGCGGCGAGGGTGGAAACACTTGGGGTGAAGTCCTCTATCCCCAGTGGCTAAAACAGGAGTGCGCATTGCACAAGCTGCTCCAGCTATCCAACGCTGACAATTATTGATTTTTTACATGCTTCTGGTTTCTACTGCCAACTATAGATAATCAATCTTACCCTAGAGAGCCTCTACATAGCCCACTCAGGTGCTGATGAGGTGTTAAACAATAACACTAACTAACTAACTAACTAATTGGCTGCATTGGGCTTTAATGTCAGCTTTGAATTTCTATGATTTTCATTATTAGATTTTTTTTATTTTTATGTACTTTTTAGTCTGATGGATACAATTCAAGAAGTGTGATGAAACAAAATATGGGAGATGATCTGATAAATTACTCATTCATATCCCTGAAGTGGTGTTTGAATAGTTGCTTGAAAGTTTTACAAATGCGTTATCTATTGAAGTTCCATTATTGGTATAGCCTAATCTTGTTGGAAGGGAAATTTGTGGTAGGAATCCATTTGAAATAACCGTTTCTACACAGTATTTATTGCATGTTTTTCTCTGTACTTTAAAAGAGCTAAGTTAAAATCACCTGAAATAGTTGCTTCACATTGATTTTGTTGTATTCTTACTGGTATTTAACAAAATTCTTTAATGAATGTTTCACTATTTTGAATATTGTCCCTGGGTGGTCTGTAAATATTTCCTATAACTAAGGATTTTTTTTAATGTATTTAATGTAACTAAATTTACTTTGATAAACAGACCATCCCAAATATCTGGATTTCCTTCAATATCTGAAATTGTATAAGAAAAGGTCATATCTAAATAGATCGCTACTCCTCCATGATTGCTACATTTCCTACCTTTACTGATTAGGGTATATCCATCGAGGTGAAGGTAGCCAGTATCAGAGTCATCCATTAGCCAAGTCTCTTGCAAACATATAGCATTAAATTTTAAATCAGCGCTTTTGTATATTTCAAGGTAAGTTTTAATTTGGTCATACTTAGCTGGTAGAGATTGACAGTTTAAACTAATTATCTTGAATGTTTCATTCTTTTGTGACAGCATTTCAATTGCAGTGTCTACATCTTAGTAAGGAGAATGTGAAAGAAAATTATGAAATTCTTCATCACCATTACTATCTATTTCATTATTTTCAATTAAATCCACAAGTGATGCCATTATTGAAGAAGGGAGATGAGCCTTATGCATTGATAACATGGAAAATTATGCCCAATGGTTACTCTGAAAGTAGTAATGTCAGACTTGAAAATTAGGAAATGACACAAATGTTAAGGAGAAAATAAAAAAATATCATATGTATGTAGAGAGACATGTGGCACAAACATATCCAAAAAAAATATGAACATAGATAGGTTTTTGAAACAAAATCATATTTTCAGGAGTTTCCACAGACAGAGGATGAAAAATGAGAAGAAAACAAATTAATAATAAAAATGACAAAATAAAAAGAAACATTCATAAACGTATTATTGCATAATCATCATTTTGTATCAATTTTATAAGAGAACAGAGCATTTATACCAAAGAAAATTATAAATATTGCTTTTTCATTCATGTTTACTTTATTGCTTTTCTTTATATATTTACATAAATTTGTATTCATATATATATTAACCTTTAATATTCATAGATATTTTACATATATTGTTCTTCTATTTCATGTATAGTTACCTTCATCTAAGAGTTGTGTCTGCCCTTCAGAAAATGCTAGCAAATTACACAACAGATTGCTACATTGCATAAGTCATGGATGGACTTTTAAAACAAAAACATACAAACAGATCAAACAGTTTGTTAAGAATTAAGGCATTTCAAGGAAACTATGTTGACAGTTTATTAAGATTGTTGTAATCCTGTTTTTATTAAGTTTAAGTGATAGATAACGACCGCGCTTGAGTGAATATGCAATTTATCCAAGGCTTTAGCCGAGGATTAATGGCATATTCACGAAAACAAGGTCATTATCTAACTTATGCCACTTGTTTTGTTTGTAGTTGTTTGATCACTTGCTTATGACGTTCTCCCATTAAGAATTTTGTTTGCTTATTATATAAGATGTTCATTTGATTGTTGTGTTTTGTTTCATTGTTTTACTACAACTTGTAGCCAGTCAAGTGTGACCATATTCTCCCAGATATATGCAATTTATCCCCCTGGAATCTTGGCCTCTGATTGAATGAAAAAGGCAAACAGTGGTATAAGAATATCTGCTACCTGGTATATCAGTGCAATAACCTTCGTGTTAACAAACATGTAATATTCACATCTATTAAACATTTGTTGAATAAAGTATTTTCATAATTTATCTGGGTTTGCCTAGCAAGAAGAATACATTCATCTCAAGTTTAAAGACAATTCATATGCATAAAACTTAATTCTTGCAATACAATAAGGGTGATAATAGTTAAATTTGTGGTAAGGTGTATGCATCATATTTTGACAAAGTTTGCATGACAATTTAGATTTTCTATATCAATTAGGGACTAGATAGCTTTATTTACATACATTTATATAATATAGTACTATATATAGGTAGAGTAAATTAATTAATTTAAATTAGGTATACATGAGGAATAGAGTATATCATATGATTGATAATTTAATGCAATAATTTAGCAATACAACAAGCTCATCATAGTTGGTCCATATCAGACAAAAATTTGAAAGATCTTAAAAATCTTTCATAAAAGTATATTAAAGTCTACAGTACTGTATTGTTTTGTTGCAAGACCTTTCGTACATCCATGAGGATTTTCCCCATGAGATTCTTTCCATCCCAAGAGGTTGTATTGAATATCTGTGGATTGGACAACCACCCCACTCTCGACTCATAGAGGCCTCAGCAATAGTCTTGTTTCTTGTTTTGAAGAGTTCTTCACAAGCTTTCGGATTCTGTTCGAATTTCTCAATTGTTGCTCTAGTCATCACAAGCTTGGCATGATGCATCCATTCGCTTGAAGGGCGGGGGCCTAGCTTAGAGGTAGCGCTCTGGGCTTCCAACCGCTGGGTCCCGGGTTCGATTCCCAGTCGAGCCTAAGTTGGATGGCTGTTTCCTCCTTCGTCTCGTTGCCATGGTCTCTGCCTGTCCTAATTAGCTCAACTGGTGCAGAAATACAGGACGTAAAGCCCTAAATCCACCCACCCATCTGCATCCATTTGCTTTGATTGTATCCCCCTATCTTTCCTCCTAGTCTCCACTAATCCAGGGTGTCTTCAGACTGCATGATATTTTTGGCAATGGCGTCGTCTTTGAAAAACGGTGCTTTTTGGTGTTGGTAGTACTTTTCAGAGCATGTGTACAGTTTACCATCAATTTGGAAAGGAGTTTTCATATGGAAATTGCTAAATGTGGAGAATCTTGAATAGAATGCTACAACTTCTCCTTTTTCTTTTTTGGATAGGGATCCAGTCAGCAATTTTTGGGGAAGTTTGTCTAGTTCATTTGTGGTGTTAAGTTTGTTATTTAGCACAAGTTTGTTAACTTTGAGTGATACTTGTTTGATGTCGGAGTTTGGGTCACTCTTTTTTAATTCCAGTGCAGCTCTCAGATACGGATAGAGCTTCCTTCGTTTTTCTTCTGTGTCGGGTGCATAATCTTCCACAACCCATTATTTGTGCCCTTCAAACTCAGGCATTTTTGCCACACTCGTTCCCTTTCCTTAAAGGAAGAGAACTTTGCGATAATGAATCAGGTGCTCCCAGGTCTAATTGGTCCAAGTCTGTGGATACGCACAAATTTTATTTTGTCAGCATTTGGGACCTTCATATCAAGCTTCAAAAATTCTACAAGTGTCTTTTCACATTCTGGTTGAGGGGGAGTAAAGCGGGAATATACTGCATCAACCCATGATATAACCTTTAAATATATTTTTTTATTGGACAAAACCCCTCTTATTGTTAGCTTTTGGTGTTCCTGTAACATGTAAATTATTAATTAATTTAAAGATTAATTTACTAGAGACATAATGTAGGGATTGAAAATATTTTTATTAGCTACAACATTGTACAAAGCGGAACAGTACTTGCAATGACAAGAAAATCACAGAAAAAATCGATGTGTTATTCACTCAGCCATTTCTGGCTTAAAATTTGACTTTGAATTAGGCTTTCCACACAGCGTCGAGAAACAGTGATGGGAACATCCACATTTTTTGTGCGAACATCAAAAATTTGTGAGGGAACTTTTGGGAATAATGTTTCTGCATCATCACTTAGGTGAGTGAAGACTTAATGATATTCGTGATTCCATTATATGTTCATATTCAGAGGGGCTTAGCTATATAGTAACTAAGGGCCTTATGCCCTAAACTAGCTATTGTGAACATGGAATTATGTGTATTCAATTCAATTATCACAGAGTGGCAGCACCAGTGCACCAGCTTGGGTAAAAACTGTAAAGTATCTAGGTAACTATTTAGACTGTGATATGTCAGAAAAGACTGATGTCAGAATGAAAAGAAGTGACCTTGTTTATAGAGTTAATCACACCATCTCAACATTGGGGAAATGTAGAAAAGAAGTCACTGTAAATGTATTTAATTCAAAATGTTGTCATTTTTACGGTGCTCAAGCATGGAATTTATGTGACAGTAATATTGTACAATTTCAAACCATGTGGAACAGATGTACAAGGCGAATATTAGAGGTTCCATCAACAACCCATCGCAATTTGCTTCCTGGGTTAGTTGGGAGACTAAGTTCCTTAGAGCAAATTTACTGTAGATTTATTAAAATGGTACAAACTATGTTAAAATCTGCAAATGTTAAAGTTAAATTTATTTATGAAAAAGCACTGTTAGATGTAAACAGTATAATTTATTCAAATTTGACAATGATCTCAAAAGGTATTGGATGCAGTACTGAGCAACTGTTAAATGACAGTATTTGTCAGACCAAAAGGTGCTTATATAAAAGATATGCTGATGTAGAGCCAGTAGTGGGTGGGTCAGATTAATGAATTGTTAAATATTGTTCGCACAAATGCAGCCACAGTAGACGGGTTCACTAGCGATGACCTAAACGTCATATTGCACTTTATATGTACAGCATAAAGCATAGCATTTTTATTTTTATTTGTTAACTTATGTTTTTATTCACTTTTGTTTTTATCTGTTATGTTTTTAAAGTTTTATAACATTTACAATATATTTTGATTACCAATATTTCTTTTTTTGTACTATACACCATGAATTGTATATGCATGTGTGTGAATAAACATATTTAATAAAAATATGCAAGACTCCCTCTGGTGGTAGCTGATGAATCCGTCTCTATTGACTTCACCCTAAACAAATATCTACTTGCACCGTTTCTGCGGAATGACCCATATGATTCTGCTGAACATTGGCTGAGGTAACTGACATCAAAAGCATTAGTCAAATATTTGTACCATATCACATGACTTTATTTTATTACTTTTTTGTGACTTTTTTCAGATTTTAAAAATGATGACTAGTTTTGAGCCTCTTTTTACTTGGTGCATGTGTTGCATTTTAGTGATTTTGATAAGAGTATCATCGACCAAGACATAATGAAATTGTGCGAATCTTCAAAACATTCAAAGAAAATAGAAAATCATGAAATAAATCAGAGCACGTATGCCTGTTTTGACCCAGACTGTGGGAAATTGAATAATTTCAAAGAAAATTGGGATCCTAGAAAACCAAAGGCAGCCATAAATTTATATTTTAAAAAAAAACGAGATGTTTATGTGTGTTATTTTTCCATTTATATATTATGAAGATGGTATTATTTTGATTAAATCTTGCAATTCCTAAATTGTAATCCACTGGGGAGTATATGTCAGTCGAAATTTTAGCAAGAATTCCCCTGCCTCCCATTTGTCAATTGCTTATTTGAGTATAAATCAATTGCAATGGTAAGAAATGCCCTTCTCCCTATTGGATGGTTATTTTTTAGTCTTACAGGACAGTAAAATTGTTCGGGCTGTAAAAACCATGTGGCTGTTTCGGACTAAGTCTTAAGACCTAGCTACCCTTCAGCAGCCTGCTGACGGTCTCATAAAGGAGTCGGTCTCATAAGAGGACCTGACCACAAGCGACCGCTGAGTGTACAATGGTGTTCAAACATTTTTGACCAAATGGTCAAGTGCAACTGGCAATGTTATTGTTTTAGAATTATTGGAGTGTCCAATGCAGTGCGTAGCAATCACCACTGCTCTTAGTGTAGTATTAATTATGTCTAGGTTAAAAAAAAGTAATCCATGATTTAGTCCTATCCCATAAAGAAAATATTTTGAAATACATGCATTATTGGCAACTTGTGGAGCAATTAGCTGAAATGTTTTGAATACATATACAACTATAAACATATGATAAAAGCACAGGTTTGCGATGGACATAGATAGCTGGATAGATAGATGGATAGATAGTTGTTTTGTCTTATAAATCAAACCCAAACATTGTCACAGTTGGCTGATTAAGTATCAACAAAAGTGGCAACTCACAGAGCAACAGTTGCATTTGACCATTTGGTAAAAAATGTTTGAACGCCAATGTTTGCAATATACTGAAAGTGGAAAGTGTGCTAATAGCATTTAATTATTTCACAAATAGCAAATAAGTGTTCAACAAAAGATACCTATTAGAACAACAATCTTTGTATTAAGTCTTAATTGCAATCCTGACTGTTCTTGCTTACTCTCACCACAGTGGTATTTTCATTTATGATATTATCGTCAGGTCACAGTTAATGGTTAGTACAGTCCTTTCATGCAAAATGTATGTTTTAATAGCAATTAACTCCAAATCATAGTTTATCCCATATATACTAATTTCATTCCATATGCATGCTCCCTGATATTGGGTCATTTTTTTGTGACCTTGCCATGGCCATTGTCTGCTGATGATGTCACAGTACTATATCTGAGTGCAAAGAGAGGGCAAAGAGGCAAAAAAGCAAACATGGCTGCTGTGTGAAAAGGGTGTATTTTTATATCTAACGTCTAGACCCATCTCACGATAGCTTTCAACAAAGCCAGATATTTATAGCGCACACATACTCAAATTTTGTGAATAATTAGGTCAACGACTTATCACTACTGCTGCGTTAGAGCGCCGCCTAGCTGATTAAACAAGCGGTCATTTATATTTATTCACCACTGCCATCACATTTTGAAATGGGGCAAGGGCATGTAGTAGAACGATGAAGCATTATGTTATACAAATAAATTATTAACAATTGTCCTTTTTTTAACATTTCCAGATGGTATTTGAACTTATCAAATTTTGCTTTAAAATACCATTTCATAGCATAAAAATTACTTTATTCAACTCTTTTTCATTTTAACACACATGTTTTTAGTAATTATTATCTCAATATCACAATGTATTGTTGTGAATTCTTTATCTTTAATTTCTGCCAGCGCGATAAGCATTCTTCTGGTTATTAAACTTAATAATATAATCAGGTAGCCACATCATATGATACAGTATTTTGTCACAGCTTATAATCTTTACATATCTCATTGACTTCTTGAAAATTGTATGTGGCACTGGTGAGTCTTGTTGAACATGAGCAACCTGTTTGGAGCCTCCCAAGTCTCTAAATAGGCAGGCACCCATTGGGAGCCTCTCAGGTCAGGTGATTAAGTTCAATATAGTTAATTAGGTCAAGCTCAGAGAGAGAGCCAGAAAGACTGAAGCAGCAAGCATGGCAGCCCAATCTGGGTGAGTTAATAAGAGTTAATTTAGTTTAATTCACCTTTTAATTTATTGTATATACATGTACTGCGGTATATAGATATAGATAATTATATGTAATTAACTGCATATTGTTGCAGGCTGTTATTTGTGTAATAAAGCTTCAAAACTTGGAAGTCTGGAGTGCTGAGTGCCACATGTATATTACTAAAACTAGTTTGGATCTTTCATTTTTCTTTTTTTATAAATTTTTATTCATATATTACACATAATTCATTATTATACAAGTTATTTGTAATTTGCCTTATTATTCTGATAACTTGTAGCTGATGATGTGGTCTGCAGGGTGGATCCTTCCGTGCATCCTATCCTCATCAAGGTGGCATCCCTATGGCGACCATCATGTCTTTGGGATGTCTCCGCCCAATTACTATTTTACTGTTTCTGTATGTTTTGAATGTTTTCATGGCTAAACAGGCCTTATTTTCATAATTGTTGACTTGAAAGGCTTGAAGTTAGTACCATTCTTCTTTCTCCATACCATCCCATCACGTGTCCAATATTTTCCTGTTTTGTAGTATCGACCGTTTAGGTTCGAAAGATGGCATTCGTTATACCACCAGGCACCATGAGCCATTCTTGCACATTCCCCTGCTTTCCCTTCAAGGTCAAAGGTTGAGAAGGGCATTCCGTTATGATATGTCAGAGCATCGGCAGCATTGCCTCTATAACCACCAACATTCAACTTATATCGCTGACTCGGTCCGCCCAAAGAAAAATTGGCATACACCGCAAAAAACCACTTGTCATCAAAATTTTGCAAGTCTACCTGTAGAATGAAAGATCTTCCTTTGGTTATTGCATAAATCTTATCTAGACCAAGCCAGAATTCGTCCTTCATCCTTCCAAAGCCATCGCAATATTCCTTCCAATTTCGATAAAAATCCACTGCGCCATGGAAACGACGTTGAATGACTGTCCAACCATATCCATCCGGTGTCATCTCACAGAAGACTTCAAATGACTTATTCACCATATTTGGAAAAACCGAGTACACTCCATCTTTGTCGCTGAAGCGATTCCTTATCTTTTGGCAATCTGAAACTGGAGGAATGAGGAATTGCTATTTATGTTAGAGCTGCACTGTCTGTCAAAATTACAAGTTTCGAAGACTTTATCAAATAGTTTAAAATCGCCTAAATAATTCAAGAGGCACTAAATTTGCATCAGCTAGTCAATCTATCAGGCATTAAAAAAAAACAAATAATAAATTGAAAGAAAATCCAGCTCAAAACATCGGAAACAGAATAGAAATGACATATTCAATCATTGTTCAGTATTGTGATATATCCCACACTTGGCTGTGTTCCTCATAGAAAACCTTTCAGGAACAACCCATGTGGTATTTTTTGTGATCCACCATCCCTAATTATAATAATTTGTGTTCCACCATCCCTGATTTACATATTTGACGGACTACTTTAGGTTGATCAGTTTCACTTTCATTTTCACTTTCACACTAAAATCACAGCTTCGCCTATTATATAGACTACTATTCATGAACAGTAACTAGGTTTGCAGTAAGTTTGCTATTTAAAAGTAATTTTGAAAACTAAAAGTTGTCCGTAGCGGTCATTGGTCATGTCTGGACAAGACTTCAGTTCAAAGCACTTTCACTTTCACTTTGCCTATTAAATCTGGAAAATGGCCACAGCTTCGTCAATTCTTGACCAATTTTGACCAAATAAAAATTGGCTTGAAGCTCAATTTCGGTTCTCTTTAAATCTGCTACAAGTTCCTTTATATATGTCATAGATAATTGGTATCGGCGACTCGTTTTTACCGACAAAACAATCTGTTGATCTCAAACAGTCTGACATCAACAACATGGAACATGCCATGGCCACAACTTCGCCAATTCTTGTCCAATTTTGACCAAATCAAGACTAGCATGAAGCTAAATCTCTCCTCGTTTCAAATCTACTAATACTACATATGTATAATTCTTGTTTATTCGTACCGGCGATTTGTTTGTACCGACGAAACTGTCTGTTAAACTCAAACAGATAGGCATTCAGTATTGTTGCCATGGAGACCAAATGCACAGTGGCGTCACTGACGGAATTGGTTGCACTGAACCATGATTCTGACTAAATACTCATATTTTTCTCATTAAATGATGAAATACATATTTCTACATGAACAAAACACAATCTATCAAACGCCTATTTTTCTGTTAAAAGCCTTCAAACTTTTGAATTGGATGACGATGTGACGTCTGTCTGTGTGCTTGGTTCTCTTCTGTGATTGGCTGCTGAGATGTTTATGAATATTAATTAGATTTGTGATCCTCACTGTTTGTGTAGGAATATCAATTTGAAAAGTACAAGAATTTGGTCAAAACATTTCTTAATTTCTTAGTTTTCTCAGCTAAAAATGCTGAAAATATCTGTAAAAGTGTGGGATATAAATAAAACCCAGTCACAGTGGTGGATCAGCCCATTGAAACCCATTCGTGAGCTGTCTGGCTACGGAACTCACTCATGGCTTCGCCACTCGTGAGTTCCTCCGCCAGACAGCTGAAAATTCCATATTTTTTCATCCAGGACGTTGTTACCCTGTCCTGTGGACTGGGGACTTGTAGCTATACTTACACACATGTTTAGTAGTGTGTTTATTTACCGAACAAAGTTCCTTATTCATTTGCTAATCTTATTCTTATTTAATTTATTATCTACTTGTAGTTACTGTCAACCCTGGTATTCTTTGCTCTTCTTTTGTCTTCTGTCACTCAATGTAGAGACACCATTGAGTTTATTTTACTTATTCTGCTGGCATACAGTGCGATTTAAAGTTCTTGGATAATTTGATAAATTTCAAATTCCCAGTTAAATATTTTTGAATCTTGAATAGGGATCTTGACAACCTTGAACTTTAGATTTGAAATCTTAAAGCTGAGATTCAAAACATTTGTTATATAAAAGATACTTTTGAACAATGTTAATTTCTCACCTCTTACTATTTGTGGCTGAGTGTTTGTACTTGTGTTATTGCTTGAGGATTCTGACGGTTGACCACCGGGTTCTGTCATGTTTAAGAACGGATCCAACTCTCTCTTCATCCCTGACATTTGAATTTGTAGTTCAGCAACAATCTCTTCTAATGTTGAAGTCCTTTTTTCTAAGTCTAGCTTTTCCTCAAGTGTGTCCGATAAGGTGGCTTTCCAAATATTCAGTTCTACATATGGAGAGTTTTCGTTTGGTGCATTTTGTTCAGGGAAATCATCTTTCTCCTTTGAATGATCACTCTCATGTTTTTGTATTGTCTTTGTCTTATTTTCCAGAACACTTATTCTCCTGCTGTCTTTGCTAACTTGTTCTTCCCAGATGGTCAGATGTTGTGTGACTTGAGTCAACCTTTCTGACATCACTATTTCCTCTTCATGGTATTTGAGAATCAAATCCATCAGTCGCATCTCTGAATCGTGGTATTTTTTAGTCAGATCCAGCTCGGACTGAATCAATCTTTTATCCAACTCATAGATCATCCTTTGAAAATCAGTCAATTTGTCTTCCAGTATTGTGAAGTTATTATGAGCCACTGAAGATTTAAGTAGTCCTGTGCTAATTTCAACAAGCTGTTGGAAATCTTTTGTACATTCACAATTTTGGTGAAGACTTTTCATTTCAGACTGTAATGACAACAAATGACTTATCAATTTGTCACTTGTGATATTGGTTAAGTATTCATTAGTGTTGTTCTTTGTCAAGTTTTTCCTGAATTCCCTTGGCATATCTTTGAGCTTAACTAGTGAAATGATATCCAATTGAGACTTCATTGTTTCAATATCCTTGGTGTGTCTTTTAACATTATCTTTAATGATATCCAGTTCATCTTTTACCTCTTGAGTTGGTTCACATACAACACTCCTTTTTGGTACTGTATAAATCTGCAAACATGCTTCTTCTCCCAAGTTGTTAACCCTAACTGTCATTACACTATATATAAAAATCCCAAGCAGCATTAAAACAGCTAAGCAGCAATTATAAATGACCATCTTGACCAGTGAAAACTCCGTGACTGCCTGATGCAAACTCAACATCATTTAATTTAAGCCCAGTGAAATAGTATGCACAGGAAAATGTAACCATACTGATACAGCACTATGTGTTAAATGAGAGAGTGTCCAGTTACCAAATTCCTGTGGGTCGGGTTATATTACAAACAAGTTCCCGTCACATGCTAACGCTGTTCAACTCACATATTAATTAACATGTGTAATGTATTTCACTTTGCCCACCTTTTATTATTATAAGTTAAGTTGGTATTGCATATTTTTATTTGATAATTATTATCCCGAACAATTCAAAGAGCCGATTGCTGAAAAAGTAATAAAAATAGCCCTTTAATATTATTAAAGAATAAAGATGGAGGGAGCTGATGGATGAGTGATGAAGCCTTTAATCATGATAGAGCAGGATACAATCTGAATTCTCAGACCAGGTATAAAAATAGGTATAATTTCTAATTAGCATAATAGATCTTCAAATTTCCGCTGATCTTTTTTTCTCGAGGTGTGGCAAACTGTTAGGAAAATCTATTATCTCAATACGAACCCCTCCGACGTGACCACAAACTTCTACAAACTCCTCTGTAGTGCATACAAAATTCTATGATCTTCTACGAACTGCAACGATGGTCCTACAACCTCCTACGAAGTCCTACGAACTATTAAAAGTTTGTAGATAGCCAAGATGATTTTTGAACTTGTAACACTGTCTTAAATTAGATGATCATTTTCCATTCTGCTCACGGTTAAAAAATATATTGATTTAGCATTTTTCATTTTTTAATACAAAGTAAAAATGTAATATAAACTCTTAAGTTTTCCATGAACTTGAAACCTTTTGCGAAATATTCATGATGACAAGACATTCAGATGAAGACTAAGGTCTGTCAGTAAAATTCAATGGCTTTCCTGTTTTGAATACACTTCCCCTTGTTACTTAAATTTCATGAAAATTCAAAAAGAACAACAATTTGTTACAGTGAGAAAGATACATACAATATTTAGATATAACCACCTTATTTTAATGTCCAAAATTGTTGTCGAACTCCAAGTGGGACCATATTCTCCCAGGTATATGCAATTTATCCCCCTGGAATCTTGGCCTCTGATTGCATGAAAAAGGCAAAACACTTGTATAAATTTTATTGTGATCAAGGCTATGAGACATAATTGAATTTTATCAGAGAGTCATAGATGAATCTCCACAGTGATATTTTCAGTTTTTTTTTTCTGCAATGTAGAAAGCCTCACCTTGTTCACCTATACTGTTGCGCAATATACATGTTGTTTAATAATATACTATTATAAAAATATTGAATGATGTATTCTGATTGTCTTCTGATTATGCTTTAAATAATCAGGTAATCATCTATAAACACTAAACAGTTTGTGCCATTTATAAACATCTTGAATGTTTAAACTGATTGTTAGCATAATTTGATGTTTCTGTGAAGATACTGAATAATGATAGTTGATCAAATTGCTTGAATAAACAACAAAATACTAGGGCAGTGTACACCTTTATCTTCCATAAAATATGTTATGTATCACTATACAGTTATACCGATATAAAATTTATCATGATACTTATCGTTTAACTATGCCTATATCAGTCAGAACAAAAAAAAAGTTTGTTATAAAAGTAATAAAATGGAAAATGAGTATCCGATTTAAAGAAAGATTCTTTATTATTACTTCAAACCCTTGTGTTTTCCTTTGAAACCAAAACACCTGGGTAGCACATGTGGTTTTTACCAAAATAAACCATTCCCCATATCTTTTACGTGTATATTGTTATTGTGAATGAAAACTATCAGTGCCCATATTGTTATGCTTGAACTGGCACAAATGGTAGACCAATAACCGATGTAAAATATATGGTATTTTTATAGATCATCTTGACTAGCATGCATCTTTAAAATTACAGATCGTAAGCGTAAGTCATAAGACAAGTCACATTTGTAATTTGGTTATAATTTTCGTGTTGATGTGAGTAGTATGTAGTTCTGAATGCTGTCATCAAAGCGCCCCCTAGGGCTGTTACACCACTGAGTCCCGGGTTTCGAGTCCAGCTTATGTTGGAAGGTGCTTCATCATTCGCCTCATTGTCCTGGTACCTGCCTGTCCTGATCAGCCCTATCTGGTGCAAAAATATGAGATGTAAATACCGGGTCATCTCACCCACCTGCTCACCCACACACCCTAGGGTGGCGACAATAGAGTCTTTTCACTGAGCAGCCCTGAATTCAGCAAGACATAAGTCTTTCCTCTCCTCTTATTACTCATTTTACGTTTCAGACATAGTAGGTTATAAAATGATTCCATAAATATAATTTTCTCTGGGAAATATAAAAAATCAACTAAATGATAGGATGTCTAATGTATACTGCTGCTGGGACACACTTTGCTTCAGAGCAAAGGGTGGAAACTTTTTCAGCCAATAGAATTGCAGTATTCTGTCATAGCCACCTAGTGGGAATACAGAGTATATTTCATAAAAACCCACAATTATCAGGTCTTTCTAGGTAGGTATTTCAGCTTGAGTTTATTGTAGCTTTAGATAGTTCTTTTTAGGTCAGAATGGTTATAGTGAAGTGAACACATCAAATACTTTTTGTGGAATGACTTTAATTCATAAAAATTAGATAGGCAGGAAACAAATTACATGCAACTGTGAAAATGCGAAATGTGTCAAGGAAATCTATGTGACAGTTCATCATTAGCAGTTTGTCAGTTTGTCTGGGTGTGAATGCCACATACCTCCCCCCAGAACTGCGGCTAAAATGTAACTGTCCCGCTATCCTGGTACCGAACTGGCGGACGTCTTTGTCGCTGAGGGCGATTATTTGTGCGATTGGGAGTGGGTCTGAAGGAGACATGGGGCACTGTAGGATTACGAGAAGTAGTGTTCTTTGATGTGGGAGGATTGGAGGACGCCTTCCATGGTCGCCCACGTTGCTTAGGGATAGCCACTTGCACTGGCTGGTCAAGGTCGAGGTGGGCTGGTTTCAAATGGTCGATTGAAACCTTTTCAGCTTTCCCACCCATATCGATGATGAAGACCTTCTCTCCGGGGCATATGACTTTAAATGGGCCTTGATATGGGTGCTGCAATGCGGTTCTGTGGTTGTCACATCTGACGAATACATATGCACATTGGTAGAGTTCTTGTGGTACAGCCACAGCATGCGAGCCATATTGAGATGTGGGAACAGGTGCAAGGGAGCCTACCTTGTTTCGAAGGGTAGGGAGAAATGCTGTAGGCTGCAGAGTAGTAGATGAGGCAGGAATGAAGTCACCTGGAACTGTGAGTGGTTCGCCAAACACCAGTTCTGCGGAAGAAGTGCCCAAGTCCTCTTTTGGAGCTGTGCGAATTCCTAAAAGGACCCATGGAAGTTCATCAACCCAGTTTGGGCCTGTAAGGCAGGCATGTAAAGCAGCTTTCATGTGACGATGAAAACGTTCCAGGAAAATTTGTTCAGCAAGTAGGCAAAAATTGTGACCATCTAATAATGACAACATTTCATCCATGAGTTCTGAGGATTTGCAGTCACCCAAGTTATTAATATGAAGAAGTCTACTTGCCCTGTCACGACGATTGAGTCCATATGTATCAATAAGTCTTTGTTTCAGGTAATCATATTTCCCTTCTGCAGGAGGATTTGCTAAGACGTCAAGAATGCGACTGGCTGTTGTTTGGTCAAGTGCTGAGACCACATAGTAATATTTGGTAATATCCTGAGTCACATTTTTGATATGAAATTGAGCTTCTGCCTGTGTGAACCAAATGTTGGGGTGAGCAGTCCAAAATGTAGGCAGCTTAATTGCAACAGCACTAATTCCTATGTGCTCAGTCATGTTGAGTGTAAAATCCAATACACTCAAGTCAGGGTCACCATTGAAGTGAACACATCAAATATTTTTTGTGGACTGACTTTAATTCATAGAAATTAGATAGGCAGGAAACAAATTACATGCAACTGTGAAAATGCGAAATGCGTCAAGGAAATCTATGTGACAGTTCATCATTAGCAGTTTGTCAGTTTGTCTGGGTGTGAATGCCACAATAGGTAATGTATATAAAATACTGTTTGAGATGGAACGACACTGTGCACAACTCTTAGAATCATTAAATGTTGAGATACTCATATATATCTTATACATTATATACAATTATTTATATTTCCTGTCATAAGGCTTGGACAAAGAAGAGACAACTCAAGAAGGATGACACAACAAAAGTGTGGTGCTAAATGTAAGCATTATTTATTGTGTTAATTCACAAAAATTAAAGTTCAATGTTCAGTTTTATACTCTCTATTTAAGCCATTAATATAACATAATTGAAATGTAAATTAAAAGTCATATTTTCCATAAATAGCAAAATGGATAAAAGAGTTATCAACAAGTTCAACACCAACTTTCTACCTGATAAAGACACTTCCTTTTATATTTTCCTAAAAATGTTTGCTTTCCTAATTAGGGTAATTGCAACACAAACATGCAGTCTTAGCAATTTTACCCAAGCAATGTCAATCCAAGCCATATATAAGCCAATTTACTGTGCTATTTTTTTATTTGCTGGAAAAATAAACAATCTGTCTTATTTGTAGTTTTGCTGCATCTTAGGCAAATGTCCATAAAGATGATGGGAGCAAAATATAATCATTTTTAGAAATATGTGTTTGCACAATTCAGAAATTTGTGATTGACCCACTAGTAACATTGTACACTTTGTGCTACTCAGTGATACGTATGTAAAAAATAAGATTAAAATTTTTTTTTATTTTGGATCGTATATAAGCACTTTTTCAGTATTTATCCCTTCTTTCTACTAAGTTTGGCTCACGCTTCGTGTTCATTAGCTTGCACTGAATGAATTTAATATGACGAATGCCAAAAATGCCAAAAATGAAAACACCTTGGAATGCATTGAGAATGACAAAGGGGTACCAAAATAACTCCACTCCAGTAAGATGAGGTAGGAATCCAAGTAACCATTGAAGCCCCATCAGCATGAAAAGTCTTAAATACAAGCAGAGGATCTGCTGTTCTTTTCTTTTACGCACACGCTCAACAATTCGAAAAGTCGCATAAAGGGATAAACAGCAAACGGAAAGGAGGCCAGTGTTGATGATGACGAGCACAAGGATAGGAACTGCAAAAGCGTAAAGGATGTTGGATATCCAGCATTGGTCGTCATTGCCGTATTGAAATAAACTGGTGTTGGCCAAATCCATAGCAAGGCACGGTACAGCAATACTCAAAGGACTCAACCACCCGTAGGCAAAATATGGTGCGAGTCTCTGTTGCAACTGCACGAAATGGTTACCAGTGAAAGTTTTGTACATTCTATAAGCCATGCAGTTCAACCAGGTGAAAGTTGACAACCAAAAGTAATGCTGAGCAGCTCCAATGGCTTTGCACAGCAGTGGATAGGATACAAAGTCATCATTACTTTGTAGGAGTATCTGCGCTACTCCAAGTGCTACAATGTAGTTCATTGTCATTTTGCCTGGAATTGTTCTAAGGCTCTTATTACATGAATAGATGATGAAAGTAAAGAAAAGTGAAGTTACTGACATACACGTACCTGTCAATGTGATAATATTTAACAATTTGATGTCTCCACTTTCAACACAAGTAATTAAACTTCCATCATCTAATATCATGAAGTCGGTAGATATTTCTTTTCCACTCTTTAGAACAACTGTTGAAGAGTTCCGGATTGTCCTATAATCTTCTCTAGAGAAGATTGCTTTTGGACATACTTGGATTTTACTGTAACATACAATAAGCTCACCGTGCATATTTTGATGAGGGACCATGTAAACTGCCCATTCATTTTCATACATATCAAAATTATATCCATGGACGAGATCTGTTAAGTGGATGGTATCTGCCTGAATAACAACGTCCACTTGATTCACATGGAATAGAGTTTTGTTTTGTTTAGAGCAAAAACGTTCCATGCTTGTGTGGATTGAGTACTTTAAACCCAAGGAGAGAGGCAATGAAATGTCGTTGTAAAATGCCAAGACCAGTTTCCACAATGACAATAAAAATATTTTATTGAAACATTCGAATATTATTTCTGTTGCTGCGTAATTGTCTAGAATGTTTACGTTTGTGCAATTATGCCCTGATAAGTGGTTTTTAATTCTGTGAAATTTTCCAAAAGACACATTGAAGAACTTAAGCCGCAAATGAAAATAACCGTTTAATCTTGGTTGGGGTTTCAAGTGCTGCCGGAAACATTTTATTCCAACCCTAACTTTAGCACCCGAGCAATATAAACCAGAGCACTTCAGTTTTACACCTGGTTGAGCAGAGCATACCGATTTTGACAGCAACTTCACTTCATTTATCCCATCTAGATCCATCAAAATTCTAAATTCCACCCAGGATGATATGGAATGTGTGGTATCAGGTGGAGATAAAGCCAGGCAATGACGTGTTTTATTATCAGTGTCTATTTGTATATGCGAACAAAGATCATTCTTATAAATTTGGTGCCCAACTTGTATCAATGATGAGTACCGTTTGCAAACCAATTCTTGCACAGACTTGTTTCCATTGACTATAACAGGTTCTTTTGCTACAAATGGTGCACATTGGATTTGGCGCAATGTTTTTTGGTGCTTTGCACCGTCTGTATCCAAAAATTTTAACTTCATTTTACAGTTTTGCTTCAGCGCTTTGAAGAAGTCTTCTTCACCCGAGTTGTACAATACTTCTCGAAAAGTATTCAGCTTGTGTTCATCACATACATAAATCATCTCAATAGGTACTACTTCAGAAGCAATTATACCATTACAAGCTGCACAATGTAGATTCTTAAACACTATAAACTTTCCCATGCTTTCCAAAAGTACATATTGTGGTATTATATTGATGTGGTTTTCACACATATTTTTGTCAATGTTACTATAATTGGTTTGTGAATTGCAACCAGTGACAAAATTCACATAAAAGTCATCACTGATCGGTAAACATTTTTTCTTCAGTGTATCATATATGTTAAAACTTTCAATTTTTAGTGCATACTCAACAATAAAATCTCCTAAACTACTTGGTTTTTTGTTGATGCTCACCACATTCAAATGAGTTTGTTGCACATTTCTCTTGGCATATTTTGGACAGTACAACACAAAGTCCAAACAACAATCTCCGATATCTATGCAATAAATGTCACATGAACATTTCAAAACATTTGCAACTGCTCCATTAGCAGCTTGCCTGCCACATATGCCTCTGCAAGATAATTCCCTACAGTATGACCACTGTAGATCATAATTTGACGCAATTATTGACTTAAGACTGTTAGAGTCAGCTCGCAAAATCCAAGGGTTGTTGCTCAGTTTCTCACATGTGACTGAAATAACAGAGTATACACTTGGGGTCATCCAAATAATATTAGCCAGGGTCATCAAAATTGGCCATGCAAAATAAATTATTACCAACACTTTCAAAATGCCTGTTGAAGTTTCAGAACATTGTAAATGATCTGATGAGTAGTTTTGACACAATTTATGCGGGTGTGTAATTTTGTTTGAGGGGGTGGCCAATTTTAATGACCGGCCAATTTCAATGACCCCGATTGTAGCAAGAGACATTTTGATTGTTAGTGAAAAGAGTCCCTTGTGATAGTGACGTCATAATCACCATAGTCAACAGTGATGTCATTGTTGTTCATTACTGTGACATCATTTGTTTGTGCAATTGATATATTGTGAAAAACTAACCCTGAACAGGCTGGCAATGGTTCAGCTGCACTGTCCCCTCTGAGTTACTCTGTGGTTACTGGTACAGTTACAAACTACCATAAGATCTTTAATTATCATATGCCTATATCAAATGTGCAAAAACATACATGTGAGGTAGAAAGATTATTCAATGACAATTTCTAACTACATCTGAAATTCTCAAATGCACATGTGTTGAGTAAATTATTTATACATGATGTGCAGTAAAAAGCATTTAAAAAGATATAAATGAGCTTACCCATCTGAGTGTTTTGAAAAATGCTGAGAACTAACGATGTTCTGACCAGGTTTTGCCTGCATAAAACCCACATCATTGCATTCACAGCTAATTCCCAGGCATAACTGGGCTCCTTTCAGGGCAGTTGTGGCTTTTTAAAATATTATTTGTCGGTGGGGGGGGGGGGGGGGGGGAGTAAGCAGTCAATTCATTTGATGATATTGCACAGACTTGACTCTTTCCACGACTCTGCAAGTTAAACTTACAATTTAAAATGCCCGCAAAGAGATTGAAATTTTTTCATTGTTGTCAATAATATGTCTTTTCATGAGCCTTAGGTAAACCCACTTAGTTAAATGAAACATAATCAGAAGAATAAAATTACCTTGGATGAAAATATTTCTAAATGTTTTGTCACCAACTATTTGTAATTAATAAACTTGTACTGAAGTTTTTCCCAATTGTTACCAGAATTTTGAAGTGATTGAATATGTTACCCAGCGTTCCATCACCAATATCAAATAAATTCAGAATATCTGTTACTTGATTAAATGTGAGTGATTTCACTGGCAATGTTAAAATAACTTTTGATGTGTAAAGTTTACAAACTTGTGATAAAGTTACACAATTAGTTTGATTGAGACATTCTTGGAGCTTTTCTGCGCTTCGTCATAACAAATATCGGGTAGGTAGATGATCGTGTAACCTCAGCAAATAATAAGATTTTAGATTATGCAAGTGTTGTAATTGTTTTAGTCTGCACATTTTGAGAAAGGGAATGTTTGGAACAGCATGGTATTTTAAGTATTATCAGTGTCATGCTTGAGTGACTACGAGTGTTATGGCTTCAGTGTGACATAGCCCAGTTGGGTGGTGGTGGTGGATCAGGGCTTTACATCCTGTATTTCTGCACCTGATGGCTTATTAGGACAAGCAGGGACCATGGCAATGAGATGATGGATGAAACAGCCATCCAACTTAGTCTGGACCAGGAATTGAACCCAGGAGGCAGTCTGATGAAGCTTGTCCAAGAAACGGCAAATTGCCTTGTGGGGGTCTCCCTCCATACTTCATACTTTATCATCCATTTCATCAATGATATAATATAGCAGCAGCAACAGTAAGTGTATGTATGGAAAATAAAAGAAATTCTGATTCTGATTCTTTTGTATAGTGTTCATTGACTTTCATTAATCACATTCTATACTGCTCCAATGAATCAATTATTGAATGACGAGGCAAATAAAGACTTACAAATAAATGCAAATCTTAAAGGTTTATTTTGTAATTTTATACAGTAACACTCTACATGGCCTAGTGTTGCCTTGTGATAGCCACACTGACATATCTCGACTATATATTTAACAAAATTTGGAAACAATTATTTCTTGAGTGTTCATATGTGCGATAAACCAAAACAATTGCAACTTGGCAGACATAGACTGTTACGCAATGCTAAGTCCAAGATGTCCTATTTTTGAATTCTTGAATTACTTCATTTGTTCTTTATATTCTGTCAAGTGTGAAATAATACAGTGTTCCCGTGGGTTATTACAAAGTCTGATAAAGTCTTACTTTATTTTTGTAAACAGTAACGCCCGTATTAAGTCTTACATTAATCCACTAAGTCTTACATTGTCTTATTATGCAAATATACTTGGATAATAACATCCACATTGTAATATTCAGTCGATTTGGTAAATATGAATGAATAGAAATTATGAATTTTTTTTCAAATACACAAGAACTGTGTTTATTTTATTGCATAATTGTCAATACCCTGATTGTTCTTGGATGATGAAATTTAAGATTTGGTGTATATTACAATATTAGTGGTCTTATTTTTCATTTGCGCATGATATTATAATTTCATGCAAATATCTTACTTCTTAACAGCAATTCATTGTGTTCAGAGTAAAGCCAAGTGAGCATAAAAAGTATTGTCTGTCCTTTTCCTGCCATTAAAGTTTCAAAGATTTTATGCACAATAAGGAGTATTTAGTTCGCTAGAATTATCAACACAATAGCATGTTCCCTTAACTAATATACAACTAAGATTATCATTTCTATGTCCAAAACAATCATATATTGGCTATATCAATGATCCTAAGGAATATATATGGAATTCAGCAACATTAATTTCACACAAAATGAACCTTTAAGGTTTGTACTTACTTGTATTTTAACAAATGAAGTCTAAATACAAATAAATACAAATCTTAAAGGTTTTTTTTTTGTATGGAATGATACTCAACACATCCATATTAATGCCTTTATATGTCAAAATATTTTTTGCTCACTGTTTATATGTAGCTGGCAACTGAAGGAACTATATATTATCAGTTGCCATAATCCCTTCCACAGTTACTGAATTGTTGGGTTGCCGGATTTAATCGATGGCATTCAATTAGTATTTATAACCAAACACTTTACAGTTGTATGTGAAGAAAACAATGATAAGTATTATAGATCATTATGCAACTAATTATTGTAAAATTGTTAGTTATAAACAAAATCTGTTGAATGGGTTGAGCATGGCAATGCTATGATCAAATATTAAATAATTGTATGCACATGAATTGCACAACATTTACGTAGGTCATTGCTAAGTATGGGATGCTAAGGAATATGAAGGAAGCAACACAATTTTTAGCATATTTTCCAGATATTCCAATATTATGAACAAAAAAAGAATGATGAAACAAATGTCAAAAAAAAGCTTTATAGTGGAAGTACCATGATCTAGATATATCATTGGCAAAATGTTACTGATATGAGGATCACAGAGTCATTAAATAAATGGTCATAAAAGCCCAAAAAGGTATCTCTGCACTACTTTAGACATATATATTCTTATTAAGTTTTTTATGCTTGTAGGTGAAGTAGTGTGTGAGTCCTGCTCTGGAAACGAAAATTTTAATTTTTTTTTCATTTTTCTCTTAATATTTTAGAAACACAGCTGAGATATGTCAATGTGACTATCAAAATGCACAGCTAAGCTACATAGAGTAATAACATATAAATGTTGTTAGGGCAAATGCATTAATGCTAGAGTTCTGCTCTAATTTTGTAGAATAGTCTTTTATATCTTTCTATTTCATCCGTGACATCATGAGGGTTTTGCAGCCACTGATTGGTCAATTCTGTATACTGTGATTCTCAGCAGAAGGTCACATCATGCTCACACCAAGCAAAGGCAGTAGTACTGGGGTGTAATGTCACCCTCACAGTTTACTACTGAAAAATGTAAAAACTATTCTACAAAATTATTACAACAACAATAATTATTCCTGTATGCAATGACGTCAAGTGTTTGTCACAAGCAGAGAGAACATATTTCTGGGCTGGCCCTACTACACGCTGATAAACGTCACCAAACAATCTTCCACATGGTGGCCAATACAGACATTACAGTGAATTACCATTAAAGAATGGAAGTGTTAGGTGAAGCCCATAACCGTTTGATTAACAATTATCAAGTTTATTTTTATTAAATTTATTATTATAATTTTTTCTTGGTAGCATTCCATGCATGCCTTTCATCCCATTTTCATTCATTTCATTTTTACGGACTCAAACTCGCATCTGCAAATACATAATTTAAAATGGTTATTATCGTAATCTTAAAACATGGTGACACAGGTAAGATGTGTGTAGGTGCTCCAACCCCCACAGGCAAGGTGACTGTGTGGCCCTCCAACAGTGCTGCATTGGGATGGGGGCCTAGCTCAGTGGTAGCGCTCTGGGCTTCCAACCACTGGCTCCAGGGTTCCATTCCCGGTCGAGCCTAAGTTGGCTGGCTGTTTCATCCTCCATCTCATGGCCATGAGGCCTGTCCTGTCCTAATTAATGGTGGGGGCCTAGCTCATGGTCTCTGCCTGTCCTAATTAGCCCAACTGGTGCAGAAATACAGGACATAAAGCCCTAATCACCCATCCACCCACCCACCCTGTCCTAATTAACCCAACAGGATCTGAAATACAGGATCTATAGCCATAATCCACCCACCAAGAGTGCTGCATTGCGAAATAGGATAGTCCCATCCATTAATTGTTGTTTTGTTTCTATACAATTTAGGTTTTTATTTTTATTTTTTAAATTGTTTTTCTTTTAGTGAAATTTAATGGAAGGATGCAGTAGCATCCCTCACACTGTCTGAGAGGTCTGTACTTGCAGGCATTCCTCCTCCATCCATGGGGGCCACTTGATAACAACAAATCTTGTCCTAAAGTGATCCCCAGTCCTTTCAAATATTTATCCATTACTTTTTTTTATACAAAATGTTAATAACTTGTATACAGAAAGGACAATAAAGTGATTCTGATTCTGTTTCTAGTGCTATGTGCGTAAGCTGCTATTGACTTTTTTCTTGTGTAACACTTTAACGAACTGAACCTGATTCTGATTCCATTAAATACCAACCACAAAACAACTGACACAGCATTATCATAATGTTACGTAGCTGTATCACTTAGTCAAAAGTAATCTACCACATTGCTTCTGTACTTCCTCAATTCATTACCCATGTTACTTCACACAATTATACAATGCTTACCTGTGAGAGATGAAGATATGTACACCCAAAAATGTCAATGTACAATGAGGCCAATAGGCCATGTTATGCATAACATTTGAGGGTGTACATATCTCAGGTCTCACAATGTAACCATTGTGTTCTTGTTTTGTACCATTGTACCCCAATCAAAAATATTTCTACTGTACAATTATTCAGTATCGCCATTACTATTCACTGGAACAATAGTGCTCCGTCCATACTTCATCTCAATTATTAGTGCCAGTAACACTTGCAGATTGATGGCAATCTTAGCTCTCAGAAAATGTTTTAATTTTTTAAATAGGACAAAAATTGACAAAGGTTATTAAATTAAAAGTTTTGCAAGTTTAGTAGAATAATTCAGATCCAAATTAAAAAATATATATAATCATGTTTCATTTTTTCACAGAAACCAGACTAGCATGGATGAATCCATTGATCTTTGAGGGGGAAACTGTTAAGATTTAATAAATTCCTTGGTACAAAAACCAGACACTTTTGACATATGGTCCTCAATTCAAAGTTGCTTCAGTTTATTCAACCACACAGAAGGACGTATAAATGTTGCTTTTACCAAACAAGGACCAAAGGCGAAAGGCTGCTAAAATGCTGTCACAACATTCTGACAGTACACCGTATGCATAATGGTTATGCAAGTCACTATTTTCACGATATTTTAAGAATAAAGTGTCATTGTGACTTTTAAAAATGTTGATGTATTTCTTGAAGATGTAGAGCCATCTTCTGTATATATCATTGCTATATGATCAAGCTTTCTACTTGAACTTAAAATTTGGTAAAATTTCGGTATATGCATAATTATTATGCAGGTTTGGATAATGAGTCAGAAATGCCCAAAACAGTTTGATGAACATGAATATATATTACAAAATACATATATTTTGACATTGTTTGTAAAATATCTATGCTATTTGCATAAAATTCCACTCTAATGTTTTAAGTTTCTTTTAGTTCTTTTTTAAATTATTTGCAGCATTTTAGAGCATGTTGCATTTTTTGTTATTAACCTGTTTTATATTCATAAATATCAGATGATTTTACCATACATACTTTGATTTGCATATTTACGTTTGTTAATCTGTAATGGCCACTATGTAGAACAGTTGTATCTGATTGTGCTGCCTTACTAAAATAAAGTAATCGTTGATTTGGACTTGCATTATAAAATTGTTGCAATGATGCATGATAAAAATTCACAAGAGATATATACAGGGTGTGGCATAAGAACTACTGCTTCCTCTTTTGTTATTGCCTCAACTGACAGTGATCGAATGCAGCTGCAATCATATATGGTCTAAATATAGCACATGCACATTTATCACACCTTCAGGTGATTTTCACCTCGGCTTTTGCCATTCAAGCACCAGATTATGTCACTAATCACACAGATGGTGGAAAGTGCCATTTTGGATTTTGGTCAATTTTCTGTCTTTTCTGTTTAACTAACTGGCCAATCTCTCTGCAAATCATGTGATTATTTCCAGATTAGTTGTAGATTCAAAATGTACCTCTGGAATGCCATTTTATTTCTCCATTTTAATTTCATGACCTTGCTGAATCAAAACTGGAACCAACCTTCATATCATCTAATACCATGATAAACATTTGCACATAAAAAAAAAAAACATTGAAGGAGGATTCTGTGCAAATATTATATTTTCTGTGCCTTCAGAGGTGTAGTAACTAGGAAATCTCTAATTTGTGAACTTTCTGCATCTACAGACACGATGCAAGCCTTGCAGCATGAACCCTCTCAATAATTCAGATACTGATAATGTCTGACATTATAAGATCAAAAATATCACAATGACCAATTGCTTACATCCCTAACTAAATGTGGCAAACTTTAAAAGACTTCATTAGCATTAGAGTAAACTAGAACTATCCCGAAAGAGGAGTTGCCTAGTGCAAGTTTTTAGGCTGTACCCTGTAATAGGGTCTATGTGGTCGCTACCATTAGCCATGTAAGAATCAATATTCTACTCACTGGGTTGGCAATAATAGCTGTATTCCACGCATTCTTCATTCGGGTTCTCTATTTGACATTCTTTGCGAGCATTGCATTGCGTTAAGGCATTCTCAGCAAGACTTGATGAAGCAGTGATGTTCGTGATGAGAACCTGGCAAGCGTTGGGACATTGGAGATAAACAGTGTCCGAGCATGTGCTCTCTCCATGGAGTCCAGGAACTGAAATGAGAATTTTTGAGCTACCTTGAGATGTACGATTGAAATTAATTTCATTCTTTAGACCCCAAAAACATTCAAAATCATTTCAATGTTGGCGCTATGTCGGCGATATTATGGCAATGTTAATACGATGTTCCAACAACAGTGACCTATATGGAAACGATGCTGGGCTGATTTGGAATGCTATCTGGGACCTGCAAACAAATTATTATACATTTGGTGTGTAGCTCCCATGTTTCTGGGGTTACTCTTCTCACTCTTTGTTTACCATATGCAGTCCATATTGGTAAATAACCTTTGAATATGTAGATATATACTTACAAAAAAATAAAAATGCAAGTAGGCTTCCCCAATATTTGGCGCTCATGTTGTCAGTTCCATTTCCACATGAAGACTGATGGGAGCTAACTTGTATCAAATTATATAAGTATGAAGTGAGTGATTAAATGCGGAAGGTACTGATAAATATTACTGTCAAACCAGTTCCATTATTGTTGTAGTCCAAATGAGTTTATCTTGTACATTTTTGGACAAGTGGAAACTTCCTTTTCCGGTTAGAGCTACTATCAAAATAAGATAAGATCTGAACTAACGGAAACTCGCCTTCAGGGCCGGTTATAAATATAAGACATGCCAGAATAAGCATCTCAAAAGAATTAGCCAAGTTTTATAAATGCCAAATACAAGTAGTCCAGTCAATGTACTGAAACACCCACCACAAATTGCAATAGAAATGATTTTGCTGCCAAAAATTAAATCTAAATTTTGACGAACATGTCAAAAATCTGTGTAAAACATCATCAAAGCAAATGAAGATATTATTTAGATTTAAGTCTATGCTTGGTATAGTTGAAAAGAAAACCATGTGCAATACTTTTATATTATCCAACTTTAATTTGTGTTCTATTGTCTGGAATTTTTGTATCAAGTCATCTGCCAGAAAGATAGAAAAGATCCAAGAGAGAGCCTTAAGGTACTTAACAAACAATCATGATATGAGTTATCAAGAATTGCTCAACTTCACAGATTATCATTCTATGCATCAAAATGTATAGCAATTGAAGTGTTTAAATGTGTGCATAATTTAAATCCTCAGTTCATAAATGATATTTTTGTTGTTAAAGATATGCAAAGAGAGTTACGAGACCCTTGCATCTTAGTCATACCACGTTTTAACAAAATCATGTGAAGCTCATCTGTGGAATTCACTGCCATCAAATTTAAAGAAAGTTTTAGATTTTAATGATTTTAAAAGGTTACAATTGAAATGGGAAGGTCCAAAATGTTGCGCAATGTTTGCATTTTATGATATGTTAAAAATGAGTATCATGGTTTTATTCTAATCTAATTAGGTTTTTGTATATTGTTTTATCTGCACTTTTTTATTCTTGCACATATACAGTCGATCAATAGCTCTTTGAGCTAAATTTATGGTTGTCTTATGTCGAATTTATATAAAGATTATTCTAATCTGTTCTATTCTATTCTACTCCAGCAAAGGCTCCAGTAAATAAGCCGAGATAGTGCTAAAAACCAGCCAATCAGCAGAGACCCAAACGTTATATTTAAATGAGTTGACCCTGCCGTTACATGGTCTGACAACTACCCCTGGCTAATGAGGTCAGGCTTTTTAAATTAAAAAGGGGAAATCCCATTGCATTGAATACAACCACCATGAACCACGTGGGCTTTGTTTATTCTGGTAATTGTGTAAATACATTAATTGAAACGGAAAAGCCCATATAATTGTTTCTCTTAGTTTGACAGCTCTGACCACATGGGCAACATGAATAAATTATGCAATGAGAGCACCTTTTATCAACCAAAGAACCAGCTATTCTTTATTGAGGAAATCTTGAGTAATTTATTTTTATGTATTTCCACTAGAGCTTCAATGATAAAAGAGCTTTATTTTGTATCACATTTATTCCCCAGATGCAACCTTACCACGTGAAATAGCAGGTGATACGGGCCGGTTGATCTGCTTTTACTACCACACAGAATGATGTATAGATGTTGCTATCTCCAAACAAGGACGAAAGGCGAAAGGCTGCTAAAATGCTGTCACAATTACATTTTGTGTGAGAGATAAAAATCAATGTTCCATTTTAACCGTACACCGCATGCATAATGGTTATGCAAGTCACTATTTTCACGATATTTTAAGAATAAAGTGTCATTGTTACTTGAACAAATTTTGTCACATGTATACAGTTTTAAATTATGACCAATTTGCATGTGTAGTACGTGTTAAGTGGAGCAGTACGATTAATCACGGATGAAACCTGCGTGGTCTGCAGAGAATATATAGTAATCTCCGGGTCAAGCAAGCTCAAAACTGACACAGGATGTGAGGATATGAGTAAAGCCTGTGCAGCCAGGGTATTTAAGATTTTTGCTAAACATGGTGATCATATTTGTAAAGTCTGCAGAAGCAGATATTATCTTATTGAAATATGTTTGTATTCATTTAAGAGAAAGGAACGAGTCAATACCATGGGAGTAAAGAAATAGTTAAAAGTTAGTCTCATTGTCTGGAAGATCCTTAGTTGGATTTCCCCTCTTTCTGATCAGCCAAAGTCTGTATCGTTATAGTCCTGATTCACTGATTTTGAAACTGATGGAAGACCCGGCTACTTTCTTGTATGCACTTCTTTTTTGCGTTGGATGGTGAAAAGTTTGGTTCTTGTGAGTGTTACTGGGTGCTTTTCTGATGTCCCTAGTGCTCTCTCTTCCTTCTGCAGGCTTTACAACAGTGGTATAAAGTTGTGAGTTTTGATTTATAGGGGACTATTTTGTAATACATGACTCATGGTAGTTCCTTCCATTTGACCAATGCTGAATTTATTCTTACTTTTAACTCCTCCTCCATCACTGATTGTCCCCCCCCCCAAGATCTTGTTCTTTTCATTGAAATTCACCTTTGTATCTATGACTGTTGTTTTTGTTTTGCAATCTCAGCCATTGTTCTTTTAGGTCTTCTGCACTCTTCGCTGTTCAGGTCATCTGCAAACAGCATTTATTGTCTGATGACATCCAGCACCACCACACAGTAAACATAGATCTCACATAACCGTCACATTCCGGCTGTTTTGATGGAATTTTCATGCATACATGAAAATTCCGTGAGATCAAGCGAGAAAGAGACGGAAAGATTTTTATGCAATCCTTAACGCCTCAGTCGGCAGATCTTACGTGGCTTTTGCCAATGCATACGTGACTCATACTTTGCCTTCCATCGCCATCTGTCAATTTCCGTCAGTTTCCGTCAGTTTCCGTCAGCTCTTACTTCGTCATCCGTCGTCATCCGTCATCATGTGTCGTCTTCCGTCGTCTTATGTCGGCTTCTGTCATCTTCCGTCAGTTATACGTGGCTTACAGCATCTTGAATCATCTATGTCAGATCCCCCTTACGTGGCTGTCGTGGCAGGAGCTAAGTAAGCACCCACGTATGCACCACGGAGCTCACGACGGATTATACGTAGACTTCTGTGGACTTCCGTAGACTTCCATAGATCTTATTTAGACTTCCGTGTATCACACCTCGTTTACGTCGCTCTTCCTTGTTTCTTGCTACGTATGCCAGGTATCATTCGCCGAAAATCCATCGCATACCCCAACCCTTACATAGCCATTCGTCAATGTCTGGCCACGCCCTTTTTCACGCCTTTTTCCTTGGTAAATCCTTGACCATTCCGTCAATTTTGGGTCCACGTATCAACCACGGATTTTCTGTCCTTTTATGGCTATGTGAGATCTATGCTTAACAGTTCTATTATTGTCCTTTTTATCTCTTTGGTAGGTTGCCATGACACTCTTAATCAGTTTTCAGTGATGCATTTGTTTGCAGACTTCAGCATGCAAGATCTCTAGGTACTGTCATAAGCCTTTTCAATGTCAACAAATTAGAAAAAGAAAAAAGGTTTCGTCTTCATTCCAAATATTTGTTTTGTAGTTATGTGACGAAGATGACATTTGTGGTTCCTTTTCAGGACTGATCTCAATCTGCATTTTGTATATATGTCTTATTGCCTATGAGCTTGCTCAGTCTTTGCTCTACATTTATTTCCAAGATCTTTATAAATGTGTCAAAACAGTTTAGTTCTTCTCACGTTTAAGCATTCCAGTGGTCACCTTTTTGAAGATAGGGACCATTTGACTACTAATATTCAGTTAACCCCAAGATTTTCTCCATCAGTTCAAAGAATGTTTTGGTGTCTTGCTTTTCGTTGACCGCTTCGGCGGGCAACTATTGCAACGAATTGCATCCTAATTTCTTCTTCCGGCAGCCATTGGTTTAACCGGCATGCGCATGGCAAGTGGGTCATTACGATGCATTGTGGGAGGGAGTAGAGTCAAAACGGCCAACGACCATAACGGCCACTCCCCATGACGGCCAACTAGCCAAAACGGCCACCCCCCATAATGGCCAATCGACCAAAACGGCCAATTACCAGAACGGCCAACTCAATTTTTTTGTAATTACTGTACAAGGCCACTTTCATGATCAGCATAACAAACACACACCAATTCTTCTATGTACAGTATTTATTGTCCCGAAGTATACCAAGCACAAACAGTCAAGCAAATCTTATGACCAGCTGCCAGAGCACTATGATCTTCCAATGGTTCCGTTTCTAGCGTTGCAACTCTTGTCCGATGTTTTGCGCGTCATTATTTCGAACATTCTAGACGTCTTATTGGTCGAGAGGCCGTTAAATTAATTATTTTTGTTGGCGATGATGGTCGACGATAATATTTGTGGTAATTAACTTCATATATAAAAAGATAATTTTTGGGAATAGTGTGAATCGTGACTCTACGCGTCCTAAAATTCAGGTACACTAATCATAGTGCAGAGGCAGACATAATGATGAAATGATATGGTTTGGAGTCCACAACATGTTACACATTTACACCATGGCTGGGGTATTTTACTTGCCTCAGCATAGACACCGAGTACAAGGCACTTCCAATTCAATGTTTTATGCAATTAACAGCTGGGATGTAGCTCATAAAAAGAGAATTAATAGATATTTGATTCATGATGTTTTGTGAAATATATCCTCCATTTAACAGATTTCACACCCAAAGGTAACCTTCATTAAACAGCATATATACATTTGTAGAAGTTTTTTAAAGAATAATATATAAAAATTTTATTTGACGAAAATCGGACTATATACAATTCATTATGACCGTAATACTAAACGACAATTGACACTCTGATATGTGTGATGTTCAAAGTGGCTTCTTTTTAATTGTGAATTGAATAGGACATGACATTAAACCTGTAATCCAGGTTAATTGCAATTGACTAATGACAATTAACCTTTGTGAAGGACTTCTTTACATTTGGCTAATTGAATTGAATTACTTATATTATGATAGCTGATGTCTCACAATGTTATCATTGTTTTATTTTCATTTTTATTGAATTTTTATATACTTTTAAAGGATGCTGCTCCCCTAATATTAGTCCGATTTTCGTCAAATACAGACTGAATTGTTCAGGGAAATGTGTAGAATTTATATTATAGTTAAGGTGGGGAAAATTAATGGAGTATACTTGGCACAAACAAGAATATTCTTGTTAATAAAGTTAGTAATACCTCATAGAGTATAGATATGTAGATATGTAGATAGACAGATAGTTATAAGATCTTCACCTAATACGTTACTATCAATTTTAGATATTTATTTCATTTTATATATTAAATTATTAATATTTCGTTTTTGTTGTTGTTTCTGAAAATAATCCAACTGAAATTAAAATTGATATTGCATGTTCCATCCATGATCAAAACAAATTATAGACAATCTCCCTCTTTGATATGCATAATAAACATGAATCAGTTGAAATTCAGAAATTCAATTAATGCTTGTGATCAATGATGAAAAAGCATGATTTACCCCATTCTTTGTAACATTCAAAATGCTAATAGTAATTGACATAACGGTCACGGCAGATTGCTATTACATATATAGGTTAATTGACTTTTACAAAACCCATTTCTTGTTCTTACAATAAGTTCTTTATATCAACATACATTTATATATTCAATTTGCCTGTAAAAATGTATGTAGACTATATTTTCTCTCTCTGAAAGTTAAAATTGGATTCCCTGACCAGAAAACATAGGATTACAGTATTTACATGACTTTCGATCTATTACAAGCTTAGATCACAGTTTATGCTTTTTCGGGGCTGGCCATTTTGAAATCCAATGCCATAACAGCATCTAGGAAAATTCTAAAAAAAACATTGGTTTTTCGAATCTCACTGCCATAAGCTTTCAAAAAATGTATAGGTTTACAAATCCCCAAGAATAGCCAACAAGAATACATAGTGGCCCTGACTAAAAGCTGCAAATAGTACAATTGGCCGTTTTGTTAGGTGGGCGTTTTATCCTTTGGCCGTCTTGGTATGGTGGCCAATTTTGTGATTGGCCGTCTTGGTATGTTGGCCGTTTTATATTTGGCCGTTATGACCAGACCCCTGTGGGGAGCATGGTGACTATGAAATACGGAACATGAGGATCGGCAGTGTTTTTTCAGTATGCTTAGCAACACCACTCGTGTCATGGTGTTAGATGTTTCAAACTTTTTGTACCATGTTAACGGAATCATGTTTTTATGCTGCTTTTCACTTTATGCATATCTTCACTTACCATTAAGTATTACACACATTGTTTTATTAAACATTACAACTCTGCTCTCTTTTTCAATACCATTATTTCTTTCCTGCACTAGTTCCACTTTCAATGGCTTAAATGCCATCTTTATTGCATACATATATCTAAGAATGTTTCTGATACACATATACCATGTATCATTTGTATTACTTCTTATACATTTCAGTCACTATTTAATAAATACCTTTTGGTACATAATACATTTTTAAAATATGTTTCTTCGTCATCATTCCTCCCTTTCCCTACTCCCCCACTTCTCTTCCTCAAACATCACCTTCTTCCATTACCTCAGGTCAACTTTTAGTACCATACTTGTTTTGAGTTGCTGCATTAGGTCAGCTGTCGATACACCCATTAATTTAGATGGTATATCAGGGATTTTTAGTGGGGGATGACCATGACATTGCAAAGCTCCGAACCAACGAGTTACCCTATATGTTTAAGTATATTCTATTCTATTTTAATTTATTCTTCTATTCTAGAAAATTACAGATTATTTGAATTTCTGTACTTTGTTGGCCTTAGCACAGCATTGTATCATATGTTCAACAAAGGAGTGATTGATTTTGGAGCATATTGCAAATTTTGTCAGGTTATACAGATGATGTGATTTCTTGATACTTTGGTTTTTTGTTAAAATTGTTGGATTAGCTCTTGCAAATGTTGAAAAGCAATGTGTAAGCCCCACTCCCTTTGATGACAAGGGGGGGGGGGCTAAAATTTTAAACTGCTGTATCTTCTAAACCATGACACTGGAGACCTGAAATTTTGGATTTTTCCATTAGTTATATAGTCCTAAAACTGGTATTTTTTGCTGAATTTTTTGAGATGGTGACATGGGAAGTTTGTCTGAATTTCGGTGAATTCATATGGATTGACCCAAATAGACAATGAAAGATTATCCTACCCTGGTCTTAGTTTCACATTTCCATATTTTGATGAACAGACGTTGGTAGAAATTCAGATGGGGTACATTTTCACACCCATAGGTTATCATTTTTAATACTCGTTCGTGTGTCTTTCATGAAACTGTACAGCATTTAGTCAGCTTCTGGTTCAGAAGCAGCATAATTTGCAACAAGCAGCAGCTAGTCATGAGTTTATGACTTAGTGAAGTTAGCAGCAAAATTTTAGCAGAGTCAGTCAGAATTTGAAATTCAACTGACTTACAAAATGAACAGGTCTAATCTATTGCATATGAAAGTGAGAACAGAGAGGTAAAAATGGGATGGTGCTCATTGGCTCTAAATCCTAAATATATGCCAAATATATGAAATGAATATATTTTAATTCATGAAACAGAGCAGCATTTTGTGAGGAAATTATGAGATTACACTAATAAAAGCAAAGTTTATAAAAATTGAAAGACAAAGGAATTTTTGGTTTAAACGAAATAACTTTTGGTTTAAACAAAAAATCTTTGGGTTTAAGCGAAAAAACGTTTGGTTTAAACCAGCAAATCTTTTGGTCTAAAAGAAAAACTTTTGGTTTGAAGGTTTCAATGGAAATCTTTTGGTTTAAGGAAATGGTTTTGGTTTAAACCAAAAGATTTATTGGTTTAAAGGGGAACTAAACCCTTTGCCCTGCAAACACAAGCATATTGTGACAATCTTGTCACAACATTTGTATAATATTGTGACAATATTGCAGATCACATTGTCGCATTTCTTATAATATTCCCGAAAACATTATGAATATATTGTTAGGACAATCACATTATTTATATAAGTAATTTTTCCAAAACAATATTGTGAGAAGATTTATACAGAATTGACATGTTTAACTAACATTTTGAGAGTATTGCAGATCATATTGTCACCACATTAAAGTGTTGATATTATTGTATTGAACAAATATTGTGATTACTTGCAGAACAAATTGTCACAAGATTTAGGTGTGGACCCAGAACCCTTTTAAGCAATATTTTCCAAATATTAAGAACAAAGATTTTGACAATATTTTATAACATGATTTAGATTTAATATATAAAATATAACAGCAACATGTCTGGAATAAGGAGAGAAAATCTTTATTTTCAAATGAACATTCGATCAATATCTGGGAGTTATAAACTTCAACAAAACCACAATTAATTATTTTTAATACTGAATATATAAATGGCAATAGTTGCTGAGCAGTCACAGTGATGTATCTCTCCACATCATGTCTTGTTGTCAGCCAGGCTCATGATTAGTTCCACTTCTACATCAGTATACACCTCTGAAAATTATAATAAAAAATGAAGTTTATATTGAAATTAGCATAAGCTATATATTATTTACATTTGCATGACATCAGTGACCGTGTTGTCATCCATTTATGGTGTTGCAAATTCTTAAAGGGGATGACCGGGCAACAAACAAATCACATTTTGAAGGGAATTAATCTTCATTTGTTTCTACAATGACTTATCACTGACAACGCTACAAAAAAATAAGAAAATTACCAACCTATTTCGCAGATGTTCCTGGATTTTGTTGCTGAGACTTGAAAACTCTCTCCATATCAAAATGGCTACCAGATGCATATAACCCCTAGATGGCGCTCGTAAATTTAAATTAATATTTTCATAATGTCAATAAAAACATTGCAGCAATGTTTTTAATGATATTTGTTTAAATACTGCACAGACATCATTACAACATACATATTATCATTTACCTAATGTTGTGACAATATTATTTGAGCTTAATGTAACATTATGATAGTGTGGACCTAGAAATAGTTGCAGCAACATCATTAATCATATTATAACAAAACATTATGGAAATAATGGCAGAACACATTTTCATAAGGTGAATAAAATCCTTCTTGCAATGTGTTTAATAACTTTTTTTAAATATGGCACAGATATTTTTACAACATCCACATTATCAAAGCTAAATAATGTTGTGGAAATATAATTTGAGCATAATGTTACAATATGAAAGTGTGGACCCTAGAAATGCATGTGGCAATATTATAAATCAGATCATCAAGAAACATTATCAAACTAGTTTAACCATGTAAATTATATTATAGAATGTTGTCTCAACATTTACACAATCTGTTTTTGAACATATTTTGTCAAAGATTGTCCCAATGAGTGAGTGCTAATAGTATTCAAAGTTGTCGTGTTTTCAGGGTGGTACTTTACCTCTCAGATGTTAGCTTGGGTCCATAGAAACACGTCCATGCTATTTATAACTTGTATATATCCACTGGTAAAGTAATATCTGGCATTTATTAGCCCTCTGTTGTGAACTACGGAGGCCGCCATTTTAGACTTTCCCGGTGTTTTGCACTGGCCGGGCATATTCTAGAGGCCCTGCATGGCAGTCAAAGTTTAAAAAACAGGTGTTAATTACACTTGAACCTTTGTTTTTACTAAGAGCATGTCACAGTTCTCACCAAGTGTCAAGTAATTTTCTTTGAACAATTTGAGACGATGCAATTAATGATCCATGCATAAATGACGGCCTCTACACCCCCTGGATCTCATGCTGAGAAACAATGACTGAGTACTAAATTTAATATATTTCTGAGTATTTTAGAGTAGCAGGTATAGATTCATAAATCTATGTTTTGTTTTCTCTTTTACTTCAACCCCCATGGCGGGGAACAACATAAATATCAGCATTTGCATATATACCTAAAATATAAAATCACAAGGAGAGGACAGAAAAACAAAAACAGTGTTTAAAAGCAAAACATTTATATTGGTAAATAATTTCGAGAACAATTACTCATCAGACTCCTATGATCAAACCATGGCTTTATAAATATGACTATTGAATTGACATTGCTTAAAAGAATTCCCATTGCTGTAGTAGAGTAATTTACAACTATTTGAATTTCAGGAAATCGATATTTAATTATATTTTTTGGCCTATTACAGGCCTTTCCAAGTCTTCTGTGCACATATCAGACTTCAGCAGTTCACATCAAGACTATATATATATAATTAGGGTCCTATAATAAACCTGTCAGTTTGGATTGGCCTTTAATACATGTATGGTTTGATAAAAGAAATGTTATTTTGAAATAGCATACTTTCTGCGAGACCTGTAATCTTTCTAATTGTGTATAACAAGAATGATTAAATGATAAAAAATGCTATACTTACTGGAGAGAGAAGTAGGCAACATATAGTTTGTAAATATGCGCCAATATCTCAATGTACCCTACTTGAATGAAAAAGATTATCTTAGTGCGATTTGGTAAGGAATTCATTCTGCTAATCTTGTGAAAATTACTGAAGGGAACATCCTTTTAATAATTCTGCACAACTCAATACAGAGCATGTATGAAATTAAGCTTAATTTGAAACAGACTAACATGAATGTTAGAAACAGATATATACATTACGAATAAATTAAGTGTGAGGACTATAGGATATTAAAATCATAGGTATGCATACACTACAATTCAAATACATTTGTATAAACTCCAAGAATAGCTGTTAATACCTTATGGTTTCATTGTAGTATTATAATGATGATCATATATGCCCATTGTACAGTATTTTGTTTATTTTATAACACCCAGGCTTAATAGGGGGGGGGGGGGGAGTGCTATAATCAATACAAATCACTTCTTTGCAATAAGTCCAAAAGAAGTTGAACTAATATATTTTCAGACTGTTCTCTTCAATATATTGCAATGAACAATGAATGATTAATTGCAATCTTTGCAGATGTATGAATTAATTTACAGCTAGCTACATTCAATACTTAGGACTTAGGACATAAGTGACGTCACCAGCCTTGCGTGCCGTGTGCAATAATGGCGGCCGCCAGCATTTCGGCGGATGGTGAAAGTTGCACTTTTAATCGGCGTAAAATCATACTAAACATGACTTAAAAAAAAAATAATTCACTCCAATTTATTTCTTAAATCTAATAGATCTTTTAAAATTGACATGCAAATGGCCTTGTGTTCCCCTTTGCCAAAAGATATTTTGGCTCAAAACTAAAGTTTTCTGTTTAAACCTTTAAACTTTTCGTTTTAACCAACCCTTTTTTTTTAACCGAATATTACCAAAAAATAGTTTTTTATTTTTATGAAAATTTTGATAAATTGATTTTAGCGTTTGCAATTTCAAATCACAGGGTATGATGAGTGAATGAATTGTCGATCCAGCAGAACAACCATACCTAGTTGAAACAAAGCCAGTTGAAGCACAGTAGGCAACACGCACTAGATACATTGTTTAATTGAGATTTGTAAGAAGAGTTAAATTGCATTTTGAAATAGAATGGAAATTATTTTAATTAAATCTAACTGAAATTAATTTAAAAAAGGCTGGGTGCTGACTGCGGTTACTTGATAAAACAATGCAATTTGGAATATTAATAAAAAGCTATGAAGATGGCAGAACCATGCTGGCAGGTCTTGTTAACTTTAGGCTGGTGTTGAACTAACATTGATGACCCCCTGGCCAATTTTGCATTGGTGTGCTATCTCGGTACAAAGATTACCAAAGGATTTTTCAAAATATACATTTCAATTTACGTTATTCTACTGCATGTAGAGTGTTACCGTGATCTTTACCGCTAGATGGCACATTGTGCCTGACAGGTGCTGCCACCTTTTGAAAGTTTGCATTGAACAATAAGGTGATCACGGTAATTCAACATCATGGTATTACAACGGAGCACTCTAGTTATTTTTTTAATTGATTATGGTAAAATATTTGCAGGTGGGATCCAGGGTCAATCAATCATAACCCGTCCTTCTGATGCAGCGGAGGCTAAAGGAGGAACAGCAAAGTTCATATGTGAGGTGGAGTATGGCCATTTTCCCCAAATGATGACATGGAAATTTAATGAGAATATAATATTCTCTTTCATGGATGGAAAAGTTTACTACCCCCTGGAGACAAACAAATACATGGTACAGGTGACCCAAGATCAGGCAAAGTTTACACTTGAAGTGAGAAATCTAGAATACTCTGATGGTGGAAAATACATGTGTCAACTGATCAATTCCAACACTGCTGCAGTCTTAGTAGTCCTAGGTGGGGGCATTTACATTTCCCGTCTTTAAAAGTACTGTGCTGAACAGTAGTAATCACTTAAAATGAATAACATTATAAAAATATCATGAGAAATGTCAATTTTTCCTTTAAGGATACCCAGCTATAGTTATGGATAAAACAAACCCCAGGGATGGAGACACAGTAGTATACGCATGCGAGGCCCAGTTCGGTGGACCAAGTGAAGATGAAATATCAGAACCTCATTTTCCAGAACTGAAGGTGTTCCTTGACAAGGACGAATTGTCTGCTACTAATACATCCACGCAGGAATTTCATATACGTAAGGTGAGTTCAATGATCAGATTATTGAACACAAAATAGATACACTCCTGATATATCTAACTAAGATGAAAAGCTTTTGACAACAATTCTTTAACAAGATTTTTTGTAACAGGCTTATGAGATAAACGTCACTGCTGGAATGAACAGCAAGGAACTGACATGTGAAATAGGAACAAAGAAACCAAGAACCCGTGTGCCATCTGTGATCTCGGTGAATGTAATCTGTAAGTATTGTTGTCAAGCGAGGCATATTGGTTTTGTTATACTTGACTACGTATGCCCTCCCTATGTTTTCCCTAATTTTTTGTTTCTTCTGTCGATCACCCTTATGGACACATTGACTTCAGATCTATTGATGCTTGGATCATGGAACTACAGGGAATATACATTCGGGGAAGAATGAGTTTAAAGATGGGTCACTGTAACTTTGTTTTGACGATAAAGGGGTTAAATTTAGTGTTTTCCCACCAGCCCACATGTGGATAACAGGACTTTCCCTCTGACGAATTATCCATACATTACATGTATATTATTGGCATGACCTTTAATTTCACACCAAAACACAAAACTAAAGTATTTTAAAGGGTCGGAATATTTTTGGGTCCTAGCAGTACTTTATACAGATATTGACTAGTGTGAGGGCATAGTGATTTTGTTTGATCCAAAGGGCCTTATTTCCCAAGGATTTAAAGTCAGTGATCAATATGGATAGGAAGCATGATTTCCAGACTGCATATGTCATATGACAACCTTCTCAGCCAAATAAATGTCATTGTTTGAAGATGCAGTTCGCAACACTTCTTATTCACCAAAGAAGACAAGTTACAGATTGGGAGAAAGTCTTACTTGTGATGCCATAGGAAACCCTAGCCCAACTTTTGAGTGGCGAAGTATGACCACTGAAGGTGTGTATTTAGGAATCCGACAATTCAACAAAATATAAGTGTGGAAAATCTTCATCATTTGATTCATTGTTATTTTAATTTTTTCATACAGAAAGTCTGACCAAAGGACCATTACTTCGCATTACTGAAGTCATGAAAGGATTCAATAAATGGAAGTGCACTGCAAGGAATAACATTGACCAGGAACCATATGAGGATACTATAACAGCTACATTTGAGGCTGGTAAATAACTTGGAATTTGCTAAACCTGAAGTATCTTGAACTATGAAAAACAAAAATTTAAAATAATGTTATTAATATGTCTTAAAGAACCTGATGTTGAGCATTGCATTACCTCAACTGACGAATTCAATTGCAAGTATTTGCTTTACTTATCTTTAGAATATTTAAGCAGTTGCGGTTATTGAAGGGGGACAAAAACTAAACAAATAAACGGGGCAGCACTTCCCACACTCACTCCTTTTAACTCATGACCACACAACTCAAATCACTCAATCACACTTAGTTTGGGGAACTAGTGCTCAAAGGTAGTCGCTTGGCTAGTGGAGGCAAAGGGATCGCTGGTAATAGCGGTGTGCTGATGGCTGTGTCATAACTCAACTCATGTGTATTATCTTAATCATGTATTCTGAGAAGTGTTACATTTGCACATAAATGTACAGTGGCCCACATTTAAGTGCTGCCAGCACTGAGCAAGGGTATGTTCCTATCAATCAAAGACACCTACCTGGTTGCATTATAGTTGTTGCCTGTTGTTGTCTGATGAGTGCTGTCAGCTGATGATGTCCAACCCATTGCCAAAGACTATGCTATCTGCCAAATACCCATTCTAAGTGACATGGAGCTGCCTCCCTCTCTCTCTGATTTGCTTGAAGTCCTCCCCTAGACTGCCCTCCTTGGAGTTCTCTTCTAGACTGCCCTCCTTGGAGTTCTCTCCTAGACTGATTTGCTTGGAGACCTCTTCTAGACTGACCTGCTTGGAGGCCTCTTCTAGACTGACCTCCCTGGAGTTCTCTCCTAGACTGACTCTGAGGGCATGCCCCAGCCCCTAACTAAACCCTGTAATTACCCAATCCCAGACTGCCACTACAGCAGCCACTGGCCACGTGGTCCAGTCAGCCTATGGATGAATCCCAAGTCACCCAGAGGAATGACGTGGACCAGTGCTGGAATGTGGGGAATCCCCAATTTCTAGGAAAGCTCATTACTTCCTACAGTGCAGAGCCCTAAAACTGTGCAGCACTCTGATCACAGTGATCTGAACCCATCCCTGCTACTCCAGTCTCTCACACTGGAACCCAATCCCACATAAGGACATCCCAATTCTATCTACTGCTGCTCGCACCAGCTTCCCCCCTTCCCCATGTCATCTCATCATGACATCTCCAACCCCAATCCATAACTCAAGTGCAGGATCTCTTGTCCACTGCACCTGAATCCCAACTCCCACTTCTACCTACTGCTGCTCGCACCAGCTTCCCCCCTTCCCCATGTCATCTCATCATGACATCTCCAACCCCAATCCATAACTCAAGTGCAGGATCTCTTGTCCACTGCACCTGAATCCCAACTCCCACTTCTACCTACTGCTGCTCACACCAGCTTCCCCCTTTCCCCATGTCATCTCATCATGACATCTCCAACCCCAATCCATAACTCAAGTGCAGGATCTCTTGTCCACTGCACCTGAATCCCAACTCCCACTTCTACCTACTGCTGCTCACACCAGCTTCCCCCCTTCCCCATGTCATCTCATCATGACATCTCCAACCCCAATCCATAACTCAATTGCAGGATCTCTTGTCCACTGCACCTGAATCCCAATCCCCAACAACTATCTACTGCTGCTCGCACCAGCTTCCCCCCTTCCCCATGTCATCTCATCATGACATCTCCAACCCCAATCCATAACTCAATTGCAGGATCTCTTGTCCACTGCACCTGAATCCCAACTCCCACTTCTACCTACTGCTGCTCACACCAGCTTCCCCCCTTCCCCATGTCATCTCATCATGACATCTCCAACCCCAATCCATAACTCAATTGCAGGATCTCTTGTCCACTGCACCTGAATCCCAACTCCCACTTCTACCTACTGCTGCTCACACCAGCTTCCCCCCTTCCCCATGTCATCTCATCATGACATCTCCAACCCCAATCCATAACTCAAGTGCAGGATCTCTTGTCCACTGCACCTGAATCCCAACTCCCACAACTATCTACTGCTGCTCGCACCAGCTTCCCCCCTTCCCCATGTCATCTCATCATGACATCTCCAACCCCAATCCATAACTCAAGTGCAGGATCTCTTGTCCACTGCACCTGAATCCCAACTCCCACTTCTACCTACTGCTGCTCACACCAGCTTCCCCCCTTCCCCATGTCATCTCATCATGACATCTCCAACCCCAATCCATAACTCAAGTGCAGGATCTCTTGTCCACTGCACCTGAATCCCAACTCCCACTTCTACCTACTGCTGCTCACACCAGCTTCCCCCCTTCCCCATGTCATCTCATCATGACATCTCCAACCCCAATCCATAACTCAATTGCAGGATCTCTTGTCCACTGCACCTGAATCCCAACTCCCACTTCTACCTACTGCTGCTCACACCAGCTTCCCCCCTTCCCCATGTCATCTCATCATGACATCTCCAACCCCAATCCATAACTCAATTGCAGGATCTCTTGTCCACTGCACCTGAATCCCAACTCCCACTTCTACCTACTGCTGCTCACACCAGCTTCCCCCCTTCCCCATGTCATCTCATCATGACATCTCCAACCCCAATCCATAACTCAATTGCAGGATCTCTTGTCCACTGCACCTGAATCCCAACTCCCACTTCTACCTACTGCTGCTCACACCAGCTTCCCCCCTTCCCCATGTCATCTCATCATGACATCTCCAACCCCAATCCATAACTCAATTGCAGGATCTCTTGTCCACTGCACCTGAATCCCAACTCCCACTTCTACCTACTGCTGCTCACACCAGCTTCCCCCCTTCCCCATGTCATCTCATCATGACATCTCCAACCCCAATCCATAACTCAATTGCAGGATCTCTTGTCCACTGCACCTGAATCCCAACTCCCACTTCTACCTACTGCTGCTCACACCAGCTTCCCCCCTTCCCCATGTCATCTCATCATGACATCTCCAACCCCAATCCATAACTCAATTGCAGGATCTCTTGTCCACTGCACCTGAATCCCAACTCCCACTTCTACCTACTGCTGCTCACACCAGCTTCCCCCCTTCCCCATGTCATCTCATCATGACATCTCCAACCCCAATCCATAACTCAATTGCAGGATCTCTTGTCCACTGCACCTGAATCCCAACTCCCACTTCTACCTACTGCTGCTCACACCAGCTTCCCCCCTTCCCCATGTCATCTCATCATGACATCTCCAACCCCAATCCATAACTCAATTGCAGGATCTCTTGTCCACTGCACCTGAATCCCAACTCCCACTTCTACCTACTGCTGCTCACACCAGCTTCCCCCCTTCCCCATGTCATCTCATCATGACATCTCCAACCCCAATCCATAACTCAATTGCAGGATCTCTTGTCCACTGCACCTGAATCCCAACTCCCACTTCTACCTACTGCTGCTCACACCAGCTTCCCCCCTTCCCCATGTCATCTCATCATGACATCTCCAACCCCAATCCATAACTCAATTGCAGGATCTCTTGTCCACTGCACCTGAATCCCAACTCCCACTTCTACCTACTGCTGCTCACACCAGCTTCCCCCCTTCCCCATGTCATCTCATCATGACATCTCCAACCCCAATCCATAACTCAATTGCAGGATCTCTTGTCCACTGCACCTGAATCCCAACTCCCACTTCTACCTACTGCTGCTCACACCAGCTTCCCCCCTTCCCCATGTCATCTCATCATGACATCTCCAACCCCAATCCATAACTCAATTGCAGGATCTCTTGTCCACTGCACCTGAATCCCAACTCCCACTTCTACCTACTGCTGCTCACACCAGCTTCCCCCCTTCCCCATGTCATCTCATCATGACATCTCCAACCCCAATCCATAACTCAATTGCAGGATCTCTTGTCCACTGCACCTGAATCCCAACTCCCACTTCTACCTACTGCTGCTCACACCAGCTTCCCCCCTTCCCCATGTCATCTCATCATGACATCTCCAACCCCAATCCATAACTCAATTGCAGGATCTCTTGTCCACTGCACCTGAATCCCAACTCCCACTTCTACCTACTGCTGCTCACACCAGCTTCCCCCCTTCCCCATGTCATCTCATCATGACATCTCCAACCCCAATCCATAACTCAATTGCAGGATCTCTTGTCCACTGCACCTGAATCCCAACTCCCACTTCTACCTACTGCTGCTCACACCAGCTTCCCCCCTTCCCCATGTCATCTCATCATGACATCTCCAACCCCAATCCATAACTCAATTGCAGGATCTCTTGTCCACTGCACCTGAATCCCAACTCCCACTTCTACCTACTGCTGCTCACACCAGCTTCCCCCCTTCCCCATGTCATCTCATCATGACATCTCCAACCCCAATCCATAACTCAATTGCAGGATCTCTTGTCCACTGCACCTGAATCCCAACTCCCACTTCTACCTACTGCTGCTCACACCAGCTTCCCCCCTTCCCCATGTCATCTCATCATGACATCTCCAACCCCAATCCATAACTCAAGTGCAGGATCTCTTGTCCACTGCACCTGAATCCCAACTCCCACTTCTACCTACTGCTGCTCACACCAGCTTCCCCCCTTCCCCATGTCATCTCATCATGACATCTCCAACCCCAATCCATAACTCAATTGCAGGATCTCTTGTCCACTGCACCTGAATCCCAACTCCCACTTCTACCTACTGCTGCTCACACCAGCTTCCCCCCTTCCCCATGTCATCTCATCATGACATCTCCAACCCCAATCCATAACTCAAGTGCAGGATCTCTTGTCCACTGCACCTGAATCCCAACTCCCACAACTATCTACTGCTGCTCGCACCAGCTTCCCCCCTTCCCCATGTCATCTCATCATGACATCTCCAACCCCAATCCATAACTCAAGTGCAGGATCTCTTGTCCACTGCACCTGAATCCCAACTCCCACAACTATCTACTGCTGCTCGCACCAGCTTCCCCCCTTCCCCATGTCATCTCATCATGACATCTCCAACCCCAATCCATAACTCAAGTGCAGGATCTCTTGTCCACTGCACCTGAATCCCAACTCCCACTTCTACCTACTGCTGCTCACACCAGCTTCCCCCCTTCCCCATGTCATCTCATCATGACATCTCCAACCCCAATCCATAACTCAAGTGCAGGATCTCTTGTCCACTGCACCTGAATCCCAACTCCCACAACTATCTACTGCTGCTCACACCAGCTTCCCCCCTTCCCCATGTCATCTCATCATGACATCTCCAACCCCAATCCATAACTCAATTGCAGGATCTCTTGTCCACTGCACCTGAATCCCAACTCCCACAACTATCTACTGCTGCTCACACCAGCTTCCCCCCTTCCCCATGTCATCTCATCATGACATCTCCAACCCCAATCCATAACTCAAGTGCAGGATCTCTTGTCCACTGCACCTGAATCCCAACTCCCACAACTATCTACTGCTGCTCACACCAGCTTCCCCCCTTCCCCATGTCATCTCATCATGACATCTCCAACCCCAATCCATAACTCAATTGCAGGATCTCTTGTCCACTGCACCTGAATCCCAACTCCCACAACTATCTACTGCTGCTCACACCAGCTTCCCCCCTTCCCCATGTCATCTCATCATGACATCTCCAACCCCAATCCATAACTCAAGTGCAGGATCTCTTGTCCACTGCACCTGAATCCCAACTCCCACAACTATCTACTGCTGCTCACACCAGCTTCCCCCCTTCCCCATGTCATCTCATCATGACATCTCCAACCCCAATCCATAACTCAATTGCAGGATCTCTTGTCCACTGCACCTGAATCCCAACTCCCACAACTATCTACTGCTGCTCACACCAGCTTCCCCCCTTCCCCATGTCATCTCATCATGACATCTCCAACCCCAATCCATAACTCAAGTGCAGGATCTCTTGTCCACTGCACCTGAATCCCAACTCCCACAACTATCTACTGCTGCTCACACCAGCTTCCCCCCTTCCCCATGTCATCTCATCATGACATCTCCAACCCCAATCCATAACTCAATTGCAGGATCTCTTGTCCACTGCACCTGAATCCCAACTCCCACTTCTACCTACTGCTGCTCACACCAGCTTCCCCCCTTCCCCATGTCATCTCATCATGACATCTCCAACCCCAATCCATAACTCAATTGCAGGATCTCTTGTCCACTGCACCTGAATCCCAACTCCCACTTCTACCTACTGCTGCTCACACCAGCTTCCCCCCTTCCCCATGTCATCTCATCATGACATCTCCAACCCCAATCCATAACTCAAGTGCAGGATCTCTTGTCCACTGCACCTGAATCCCAACTCCCACAACTATCTACTGCTGCTCGCACCAGCTTCCCCCCTTCCCCATGTCATCTCATCATGACATCTCCAACCCCAATCCATAACTCAAGTGCAGGATCTCTTGTCCACTGCACCTGAATCCCAACTCCCACAACTATCTACTGCTGCTCACACCAGCTTCCCCCCTTCCCCATGTCATCTCATCATGACATCTCCAACCCCAATCCATAACTCAATTGCAGGATCTCTTGTCCACTGCACCTGAATCCCAACTCCCACTTCTACCTACTGCTGCTCGCACCAGCTTCCCCCCTTCCCCATGTCATCTCATCATGACATCTCCAACCCCAATCCATAACTCAAGTGCAGGATCTCTTGTCCACTGCACCTGAATCCCAACTCCCACTTCTACCTACTGCTGCTCGCACCAGCTTCCCCCCTTCCCCATGTCATCTCATCATGACATCTCCAACCCCAATCCATAACTCAATTGCAGGATCTCTTGTCCACTGCACCTGAATCCCAACTCCCACAACTATCTACTGCTGCTCGCACCAGCTTCCCCCCTTCCCCATGTCATCTCATCATGACATCTCCAACCCCAATCCATAACTCAATTGCAGGATCTCTTGTCCACTGCACCTGAATCCCAACTCCCACAACTATCTACTGCTGCTCGCACCAGCTTCCCCCCTTCCCCATGTCATCTCATCATGACATCTCCAACCCCAATCCATAACTCAAGTGCAGGATCTCTTGTCCACTGCACCTGAATCCCAACTCCCACTTCTACCTACTGCTGCTCACACCAGCTTCCCCCCTTCCCCATGTCATCTCATCATGACATCTCCAACCCCAATCCATAACTCAATTGCAGGATCTCTTGTCCACTGCACCTGAATCCCAACTCCCACAACTATCTACTGCTGCTCACACCAGCTTCCCCCCTTCCCCATGTCATCTCATCATGACATCTCCAACCCCAATCCATAACTCAAGTGCAGGATCTCTTGTCCACTGCACCTGAATCCCAACTCCCACAACTATCTACTGCTGCTCACACCAGCTTCCCCCCTTCCCCATGTCATCTCATCATGACATCTCCAACCCCAATCCATAACTCAAGTGCAGGATCTCTTGTCCACTGCACCTGAATCCCAACTCCCACTTCTACCTACTGCTGCTCACACCAGCTTCCCCCCTTCCCCATGTCATCTCATCATGACATCTCCAACCCCAATCCATAACTCAATTGCAGGATCTCTTGTCCACTGCACCTGAATCCCAACTCCCACAACTATCTACTGCTGCTCACACCAGCTTCCCCCCTTCCCCATGTCATCTCATCATGACATCTCCAACCCCAATCCATAACTCAATTGCAGGATCTCTTGTCCACTGCACCTGAATCCCAACTCCCACAACTATCTACTGCTGCTCACACCAGCTTCCCCCCTTCCCCATGTCATCTCATCATGACATCTCCAACCCCAATCCATAACTCAATTGCAGGATCTCTTGTCCACTGCACCTGAATCCCAACTCCCACAACTATCTACTGCTGCTCACACCAGCTTCCCCCCTTCCCCATGTCATCTCATCATGACATCTCCAACCCCAATCCATAACTCAATTGCAGGATCTCTTGTCCACTGCACCTGAATCCCAACTCCCACTTCTACCTACTGCTGCTCACACCAGCTTCCCCCCTTCCCCATGTCATCTCATCATGACATCTCCAACCCCAATCCATAACTCAATTGCAGGATCTCTTGTCCACTGCACCTGAATCCCAACTCCCACAACTATCTACTGCTGCTCACACCAGCTTCCCCCCTTCCCCATGTCATCTCATCATGACATCTCCAACCCCAATCCATAACTCAAGTGCAGGATCTCTTGTCCACTGCACCTGAATCCCAACTCCCACAACTATCTACTGCTGCTCACACCAGCTTCCCCCCTTCCCCATGTCATCTCATCATGACATCTCCAACCCCAATCCATAACTCAATTGCAGGATCTCTTGTCCACTGCACCTGAATCCCAACTCCCACTTCTACCTACTGCTGCTCACACCAGCTTCCCCCCTTCCCCATGTCATCTCATCATGACATCTCCAACCCCAATCCATAACTCAAGTGCAGGATCTCTTGTCCACTGCACCTGAATCCCAACTCCCACAACTATCTACTGCTGCTCACACCAGCTTCCCCCCTTCCCCATGTCATCTCATCATGACATCTCCAACCCCAATCCATAACTCAAGTGCAGGATCTCTTGTCCACTGCACCTGAATCCCAACTCCCACAACTATCTACTGCTGCTCGCACCAGCTTCCCCCCTTCCCCATGTCATCTCATCATGACATCTCCAACCCCAATCCATAACTCAAGTGCAGGATCTCTTGTCCACTGCACCTGAATCCCAACTCCCACAACTATCTACTGCTGCTCACACCAGCTTCCCCCCTTCCCCATGTCATCTCATCATGACATCTCCAACCCCAATCCATAACTCAAGTGCAGGATCTCTTGTCCACTGCACCTGAATCCCAACTCCCACAACTATCTACTGCTGCTCACACCAGCTTCCCCCCTTCCCCATGTCATCTCATCATGACATCTCCAACCCCAATCCATAACTCAAGTGCAGGATCTCTTGTCCACTGCACCTGAATCCCAACTCCCACAACTATCTACTGCTGCTCACACCAGCTTCCCCCCTTCCCCATGTCATCTCATCATGACATCTCCAACCCCAATCCATAACTCAAGTGCAGGATCTCTTGTCCACTGCACCTGAATCCCAACTCCCACAACTACCTACTGCTGCTCGCACCAGCTTCCCCCCTTCCCCATGTCATCTCATCATGACATCTCCAACCCCAATCCATAACTCAAGTGCAGGATCTCTTGTCCACTGCACCTGAATCCCAACTCCCACAACTATCTACTGCTGCTCACACCAGCTTCCCCCCTTCCCCATGTCATCTCATCATGACATCTCCAACCCCAATCCATAACTCAATTGCAGGATCTCTTGTCCACTGCACCTGAATCCCAACTCCCACAACTATCTACTGCTGCTCACACCAGCTTCCCCCCTTCCCCATGTCATCTCATCATGACATCTCCAACCCCAATCCATAACTCAAGTGCAGGATCTCTTGTCCACTGCACCTGAATCCCAACTCCCACTTCTACCTACTGCTGCTCACACCAGCTTCCCCCCTTCCCCATGTCATCTCATCATGACATCTCCAACCCCAATCCATAACTCAATTGCAGGATCTCTTGTCCACTGCACCTGAATCCCAACTCCCACTTCTACCTACTGCTGCTCACACCAGCTTCCCCCCTTCCCCATGTCATCTCATCATGACATCTCCAACCCCAATCCATAACTCAAGTGCAGGATCTCTTGTCCACTGCACCTGAATCCCAACTCCCACAACTATCTACTGCTGCTCGCACCAGCTTCCCCCCTTCCCCATGTCATCTCATCATGACATCTCCAACCCCAATCCATAACTCAATTGCAGGATCTCTTGTCCACTGCACCTGAATCCCAACTCCCACAACTATCTACTGCTGCTCGCACCAGCTTCCCCCCTTCCCCATGTCATCTCATCATGACATCTCCAACCCCAATCCATAACTCAATTGCAGGATCTCTTGTCCACTGCACCTGAATCCCAACTCCCACAACTACCTACTGCTGCTCACACCAGCTTCCCCCCTTCCCCATGTCATCTCATCATGACATCTCCAACCCCAATCCATAACTCAATTGCAGGATCTCTTGTCCACTGCACCTGAATCCCAACTCCCACAACTATCTACTGCTGCTCGCACCAGCTTCCCCCCTTCCCCATGTCATCTCATCATGACATCTCCAACCCCAATCCATAACTCAATTGCAGGATCTCTTGTCCACTGCACCTGAATCCCAACTCCCACAACTACCTACTGCTGCTCACACCAGCTTCCCCCCTTCCCCATGTCATCTCATCATGACATCTCCAACCCCAATCCATAACTCAATTGCAGGATCTCTTGTCCACTGCACCTGAATCCCAACTCCCACAACTATCTACTGCTGCTCACACCAGCTTCCCCCCTTCCCCATGTCATCTCATCATGACATCTCCAACCCCAATCCATAACTCAATTGCAGGATCTCTTGTCCACTGCACCTGAATCCCAACTCCCACAACTATCTACTGCTGCTCACACCAGCTTCCCCCCTTCCCCATGTCATCTCATCATGACATCTCCAACCCCAATCCATAACTCAAGTGCAGGATCTCTTGTCCACTGCACCTGAATCCCAATCCCCAACAACTATCTACTGCTGCTCGCACCAGCTTCCCCCTTTCCCCATGTCATCTCATCATGACATTAGCCCTAATAAATATGGGCACTCACACTAGTGCACCTTAGTGGAGCTGAACCCAGAACATCAGGTGCAGGACCTCTAGTCCACTGCACCTGGAACCCAATCCCCAACAACTATCTACTGCTGCTCGCACCAGCTTCCCCCATTCCCCATGTCATCTCATCATGACATCTCCGAACCCCACATCGAACACATTCCTCATCAACCCCCAATACTATCAACACATAAAGACATATCAGACCAGAGTGATCCAGCTGCACCTCTAGCAGGACTCATAACAAGTGATGCCTAAACATAATTAATATGATAATGCAATGTGCATGAGGGGCCGCATGGATAATCCTGTGTCATGTACATGTACCATGGCATACATTTTTATACCCTTTTTTTTAAGAGCTGTAGCAGATTCAAAGGTAGGGGGGGGGGGCGGTTTAAGGGGGGTTCTTAGTCCAGTAACTGAACTAGGGGGTTCTTAGCCCCCCTCCCCTTCTTGGCCTAATACATCACTGTGCATAAGAAATTAGAGGGAACACTGCAAACAATTTTGGATCTGCCCCTGAAGGGTTCTTCTATACAACAAAATTAAATGAAATTGCATTGTTGATGCAATGAATTGTGTATCTATATAGATAGATATTAAATGTACCTAAATGACAATATATATATATATATATATATATATATATGATAAACCTGAATATATTATCTTTTAAGTGAATGTTATAGTTATATAGTCCACATGAATAAATAATGTTTGCAAGGTTGATTAATTAATTTGTGGTACTAGTTTGGATAGTGACTGTCATGTCACACCAGAAAAGTATACAAGACTGAAATTCAGACGTATTTAAATTTATTGTACCAAACAGTTTTCAGAAAATACCTAAGTAGCAATTTTGGTCTACATGGTTAGCGACTGTCATAACACATGCCATTTATTGGAAATAGCATGAAAATTTGTGACATTAAATTTCATTGTCTAAACAAAATCCAGAAAAATGCATATTTACCATTGACAAAGAATAACTTAGTAAGATAATCTGTTGTATGTTTAAAATCCCATGATGTTTCATTAGCATCACTGTCGCGGTCAATTTCACTGAAGTGATTTATTCAAATTTTGAAATTTGACATTTAAAAAGCCAAACATATTTAAGCAACACCCATCAACCAAATGATTGTAAGAATCTTTTGCCAATTTAATAGTTTTTGGCCCCTCCTAATTCTTTGAAATTTTGATTCAGTCGTACTGGTGTTGAATGTTGTATTGAAGTCATTGATGTTATCCACTAGATTAAAAAGCTGTTTCTGAATTATTGTATACCAAATGCAATGATAATATCAATTTTAGATTTTGTTTGAATTGTGACTATTTCATTACATATCACTTAAAACAAATCTTCCAATTTTGCTCTACATTGGATTGCTATACAAACATCAACTAAATTTTTTGGTCAACATATTCTGCCAACCCACGGCCATGGGAGTCTGTTATGATCCATGTAAAACAGTGGTATCTAGAATGAGTAATAGTTCACAAAGTTAACCTGCCATAGCAGCATAGTATGTGAGAGCAAATCAAATTCACTGTTAACATTGTACAGTAGTCAATATTTGGTAAGGACCACTGATAATTCAATGAAGCCTTTAGGTAATAAGTGTTAAGGAACAAATAGGGAGATGACTGACATCAGTTTTACCAATTAAATGCAAGTAGAAAAAAAACCCACTTTTGTAGTGATTTACAATACCAAACCAATAACAGGTACTGGTACTGAGAAGGGAGTATAGTCAAGTGGTCCGCCCGACAACTGGTCCGCAACCGACTGGCCCGCCGTGAGACCGACTGGCCTGATGCCGAGGACGACTGGTCCGCCGGTCGAAACTTACTGGCCCGCCGTCGAAACCTACTCGCCCGCCGACATTTTCGTTGTCCGACGGCCCGTCCGCCGCCCAACCAACTCAAAGTCAATCTGTCCGCCGGGAAGCAGCCCGTCGGCGCGAGTGGCTTCGCGGGGGTGCAAGTACGGCCGTCGCCCGCCCCGTCCCCTCTAGCAGGGCAAGCGGTCCGCCATTAACACGTCACCGAAACGGCCTCCCCAGCCAATATGAAGGGAGTAACCTTCTGCGTCATTAATCAAGCATAACTTGGTCATTTATAATTCGATTTTCAAAATTTAAAGTTCCTAGTAATTTCCGAAAAAGTCCTCTTTTTTTCCAAATTTTTGTGGCGGACCAGATGACTTTTCTGGCGGGCCAGTTGACTTTCTGGCGGGCCAGTTGACCTGACCGGCGGACCAGCTGTACAGGCGGGCGAGTTGGTCAGAGGACCAGTTGTTGGGCGGACCACTTGACTAGACCCCCTGAGAAGTCATAATGAAACAGTTTAATGTTAATACCAAACTGAATGAAATGGTTGTTGTAATGCTGGATTGGGGTAAAGTTTTGTCATGGATTATGATAACTTGTGCAGCAAAATGTTGTTGCTCGACAAAATTTTCCTGAACAATTCTCAATATAAAATTGTGTAAGGTTTCGTCATACTCTAAATTGTTATGAAACAGCATTTTCAAATTTCTAAGGAATCACAACCCTTATCCAACTGAACTGATTAGTGAAATTGTATGAGATTTACATGCTATGGAAACGGAGCATTTTCCAAATTTTCTAAACAGTTCAGAATGTGATTTAAAACATGAAAAAACTACTATGACATCACACTATTAGTATTGTAATAGTATTACAAAAAACTAATGGCAGTAATGCACTGTATATAGTCTACTCAGTGACACAGATGCTCTGAGTTAGTTTTTGCTTAAATATCAAATTGAACAAGCAACTATCATGTCACACTATCAGGAGAAATAGACTGCACCTAACTCTTTCTATTTGACTGTAGATACAGTTTTTTTTCCCCTCAAATCAGCTGTCAAAATCGGGTTATCAGCAAGCTGTCAAAACCGAGTTGTCAACACACAGATTGGTTTGTAAACAAAAGAACGTGCTTGCATTAGGCCACGCCCACATCTATTTATAGCCTGGTGCTATTTTAGGGCTTTTCCCGAAAATAACGGCCTCCTCTTTCTTAACTGATATCTTATCAATGGACTGCAGGTTGGTGTTGTTTGCATTACTGTTAGTTCATATTTCCTTCTGCAATTAAGCTTTATTTCATTCCCTTCTGCTTGTTGCTTGCGTAGTCTTACTGATGAACAATGAGGCCTTATGCATTAATTTCTAAGGCCTAAGCACCACAGCCAATCACAGAGTCTGTTAGAGCTTGTTGCCTTGCAAAATGGCCTTGCAAAGAAATAAGCTCTACTCTGATTGGTCGAACGTTCATTTAGTTGACAAGCCTCATGGCAATGGACATGGCTCCCATCCAGTCCCATGAAACATTCAAAACCATAGTTCTACTGCTTGTCCAGTCTTGGAATCACCTAGAAATGGTCATTAATGGAGTTCTAACGTGAGTTTCTTCAAGTTTGTCAGGAAAATCCTAAGTAAAGAACGATTTTTGTGTAAGTTGAGCTAAGTAGGTCATTATTATTTTGTGCGCATCATGGCCGCGCAGAATATCTAGGACAACATAGTTCCGATCCGGTCATCTGAGAATAGCATGACAGTAGATTTAGTTTTTGGCCAATCTCTAGTCATAAAAGCCCTACGGGCGGCCCCTACGGGGCCGCTCCTGCGGCCTATTATCAATTAATTATAAATGGAGGCCCTAAAGACCCATGGCCTTTGAGTCCAAGGGCTAGGCTATTTTACCCCTTTTTCTCTTAGTCATCTTGAAGTCAGCTGACAGCTCCCACATGGCTGGTCCAGGCAATCTGCAACACCCTCTTCTAGTGTTTACAAACAAACTTTACCATTGCACTCCTGCTAGGATGCAATAGCGGTAAATGGAAAACGTTTTAAGTTAGACAAATCTAAACTTACAGACACCAAACTTCCTGGAAGTCTCAATTTCTACAGAACACCCACCTACCACCCCAAATGTATTACACTTTGGCAATCGTGTATCACAATCCTTCACCTTTGTACATAGAGGCGACAGAGACCCTTTTTTTTAAACATGTCTGCAATTTGATTTAATATCTCTCAGAAGAAACAAATATAATACTAACAGATCAGAAATATTCAAAATCTATTTCTACCAAAGAGTTCTCTGCAGTATTTGATCCGGGAAAATTGCGAGGTATAGAATACCTATTGGTACTTTTCAATTTGTTTGTCGTTCTGATGATCTAAGAAACTTGTTTTTAAAGTATCAGGGGTATATGGCTTTTATATTTGAGACTATTGTTGGGGAAATAACCAAGGAAATTGAAATAAACGTTTGCATTAAATCGTAATATGGTATTGTCATTATATAGGTTAGGTATTACAATAAGACCAAATGGTTATGTGGTATATTTTGATATTACCCATGAGTGGACATCTGTCCACGAGTGAGGGAATATCAAAATGTACCACATATCCATTTGGGTCTTATTTATATCCCACAATTTTCACTTTGAAGTTGCTTATGTCATTGATGCATTTTCATTCAGTATGAAAAAAATCATGAATATTAAACATTAAGATTAAAAAGCAATTACAAATGATATTTACGAACCAGTTGTTGAATATTTCTTGTCAGGATTTGTTTAATGGTAGATTTTGAAAGAAAATGGTTTATTGTTCAGTTTATTCAAGTGTTTTACCGAGGCAACGACCCTTTTATGAAGTTGCCTGCATCTGTGATAAAAAAAAATTCACCAACATGGACAAAATTTTGACTTCCGTTATGTTACCGAACATGAAATCCATAAAGCAATAAAAGCCCTCTGTGCAAAGAAAGCTACAGGGTTCGACGAAATCCTAATAAAGTTTATTAAACATGTTTAACAAGCAAGCAAAAATCTTGTTAAACCAATTACAACAATAATTAACAAGTTTATAGAACAGCAAACATTTTCGGACAAAATGAAGAAAGCTAACATAACACCACTATACAAAAAAGAAAGATAAACTAAACTAAGATAGCTACAGATCAGTAAACCTGCTTGTAGCACTGTTAAATTAATTGAAAACCTAATGTTTAACCAGATATATGAATACATACAGCCAGTACTTCACCAATACTTATCCGGAATTAGAAAGGGTTATGGTTGTCATATACTCATCAGAATAACTGAAGACTGGTGTAATGCATTAGATAATAACCAAACAGTAGTAATCGTAGCAATTAATCTTTCTAAAGCATTTGACTGCATGTCTCATTGCCTATTAATTACCAAACTTAGTGCATATGGCTTCAGTATGAATGCTTGCAAAATGATTAAGTCATTTTCTGAATGGGTAACAAGCATTAAGGGGATTCCACAAGGATCTATCCTTAGCCCCCTGTTTTTCAAAAAAAATTTAAAATGATCTCTTGTTTATCAATATAAGTTCAAATGATCTATAACTATGCAGATGACACTACACTTTCCTACATTAGCTCTGACATAAATGAAGTAAGGATAAAGCTTAAAGAGGACTGCCTTAAAGTGATGGAAAGGTTCAAAGGTTCAAAGCAAACTACATGAAAGCCAACTCAGAAAAATTTCAACTGATGTTTCTTAGCAAAAATGACATAACTAGTTACTAGACCTTGGTAATAAATAATGAATTGATTAGGTCACTGTCATCCATAAATGTGCTAGGCATAGGGATTGATAAAAATCTAAACTTCAGCATTCCCCTAGATGACATATGTAATCAGACAAGTAAGCAAATCAATGCCTTAAAAAGAATTAAACACTATTTGGACATGTCAAACAATGTTATAACACGTTATTTTACAGCTATATAAGTTGCAACTTCAACTATTGTCCCCTTGTCCGGATTTTTACTGGCAAACTTAACTTAGATAAACTGGAAAATGTAAACCAAAGAGTTTTAAGATTTATTGAAAATCAAAATGTTCCGCCATATGAAGAACTATGTAAGCAGCAAAGTAATTAACAGTCAACCGCAGATGCTTAAAATCAGCGGCAATACAAATGTACAAAATAAAGAACAAGATGGCTCCCTCGTACTTGCAAGAAATCTTTTCTGTAAGGGAAGACATTTATAATCTGAGAGCTAATGACACTTTCAGCTATGGCAGAAAAATCTTCACGTACTATGAAGCAAAGTTAGAAATATGTTGGCTAAATATAGCCTGAAAATATAAAGAATGTCTGATTCTGAGAGACAGAATCGATGAAACACTGAACAAAGACCACTTAAATTTTTACTATGCTCAATTTTACTGCTTAATATTTACATAATAGGTGATTTAAACGTCAACTTCAAAACTGACCCAAATCCTCTCTAACAAATATGTGATATGTATAATTTGAAACAAATTGTTAAAGGTCCCACCTGTGTTAAAAGTCTAGAAAATCCAACACTGCTTGATGTGATTCTAAAAAATTCTTCAAATCGATTCAGCAAACCGTAAATGTTCCACTAGGTATAAGTGACTATCATAACTATATAAGTGCTGCAACAGGAATCCCGTGTCCTTCAAATGAACCTAAATTAATTCACTACAGATCTTTCAAAGATTTCTGTGAAAATGATTACCTAAATTTCCCAAGTATTCGACAATGTCGATGATCAATTATGGTTTCACAATGCTCTACTATCAGAAATTATAAACAAAAATGCTCCAAGGAAACAAAGAGTAATTGAAAAAAATCAATTACCATACGTGAATTACAATCTTAGAAAAGCTATAAATGTATAGGCAGCCCTTAGAAGGAAACTTAACAAAGTTAGAAGTCAAGAAAATTGGCATGAATACAAAAAGCAAAGAAACAAAGTAAACAAATTAAAGAAGACATCACTTAGGAATATATCTACTGCCAAAGGTAACACTTCATAAATGTAGCGCAGGATCAGAAATAAAGTGACAATGAAAACAGCATGTCAGCTGATGAGGTCATTGACCACTATAACATCACCTAAGCATAAAATTGATAAATGAGTATGTAAACAATCACCAACAGTTCAATTACACACCTGTAAATGACACTACAACCAAAAATTAACTGAAGTCACTACAAGCAAACAAGGCCAGTGGTTTTGATAACATTTCTCTAAAGTTTCTCAAGATAGGCGCAACTCACTTAAGTCAAAGTCTCACCCCAATCTTAAACAATAGCATAAATACAAGGATATCCCCTAATTATAATAAAATAGCTGAAGTGTCAACCCAACTACAGGCCTCTTAGGGTCCTAAAATCAACCTCCAAATTGTTTGAGGCAGTTATGTGCAATCAGATGATTGAATTTGTATCCTTTTCATTATCCATAGATTTGTCAGCATATAGGAAGATTTACAGTTGTAACAACATACTGGTTAAATGTGTAAAACACTGGAGGAAGGCCCTTGACAACAACTGCCATGTTGCCTGCATACTTATCGCCTTCTCAAAAATGTTGACAGCCTGCCTCATGGCCTATCACGTGAAGCCTGTTCATTCATATTGGTCTACTTGAAAATTAAAAAATAAAATTGAAAAACTAGGTAAAATTAAAGTAAATGGTTAAATTTGAAAACTGGTGTTCCCCAAGTTTATCTCTTAGGTCCTCTCTTATTTAACATTTTCATAAATGATGTTCTTTTTTAATTAAGTAGCTTTTAAAATTATGCTGATGATAACACCTTATGCTATGAACACAGAGATCCAATGGTCATAAAGGACAAACTAGAAGTGGCTTCCACTCTAGCAATTGCATGGGTCAAAAATAATTTTATGAAAGCAAATGTATCTAATTCCAAGCAATATGCCCAAGTAGAGAAAATGTTTTCATAGATTTTTAAATTGACAATCATAAAATAAAGTTTGAATCTGTTGTTAGCCTGTTAATATCAACATTGACAACTAACTAAATTTTGACTGCCATGTATCAATTACCAGCAGAAAGGCAGCAAACAAATTAATGCACTGCAAATAATATGCAAACACATTGATTACGTAAGTTAATATATGAATCGTTTATCTCCTAAATTTTGTCTATTGTACAGTTGTGTATAATACTTTCACAATAGGACAAAACAAGAAACTAAATGAAAGAGCAATACGATTAGTTTGCAATGATTATGATAGCCAATACAACCATCTGCTAGAAAGAACACGCACAAATATGCTTTATGTAACAAGAAAAAACTAGTCTAGTGGAATTTGTTTAGAGAATACTCCATGACATGGCAAAACCTATCATTCTTCACTAGGCAGATTACGCCATATGAGATGAGAGATAATCTTAAGCTAGTCAAGCCTGTTTAAATTACTGTGCAATATAGCTTCAGATCTATTATATATCAAGGTGCTTTGATTTGGAATTCCTCACCTGCTGAACTAAAACAAGTAGATGATTTAGCTAAGTTCAACGATTATTAAGACGTTGTAATTCCTTAGAAAGGTGTAATTGTGAATCATGTATAATCTGTCAGCAAAAGAATTTATATGATCATTGTGTAGTTAAGTCATAATCTCATTCTAAGCATCTGTATACATATCTTCTTTCAATGTTTTTGTTATTTTTACCAGTCGGCTTAAAGCTTTATAGCTTATGTTTTATTGTTTTTGTCTTGTACCTCCGACTATAAATAAACTTTTATCTTATCTTAATTTCCTTGAAAATGGGCACAATATTGGCTGCAAATTAATTGCCGTAAATAGGTCACTTGGGAGTGAAGAGCATAGTGCCTCTCATATCAAGGTGGCTATAAAAAAACTCACTTTTTCCAAACTTTTGGAAGGCAGTGTTTCATTTTATGAATGCAATCACCTTAATCACTTTTAACAAAACTTATGAAAAAATTTCAGATGTTCCTCTTATTATCATCACTGTATTTGTCGCCACTGTCATCGCGTTACTTGGATATATAGGTAACACATTACTCTATTAATTGTAGTATGTTTTGTGATGTATGATAATTGTTTAGGACCATAAATTTGCTTTCTTACATTACAGCTTTCAAGAGGGCAGGCAAGATTTTGGAAAACTTATCGGTAATTATCATTTTAATATTTCAAAACATAAAAATTAGAGGGCACTCGGAGAGCACAAACTGCCAAGGCCCAATAATGTCAACATGGCCCAATATTGACACAATGTTGGCACTATGTTGGCTCTATCTGTTGTTGGCCCAATGTTGGCTCACTTTCCAGCTGGCCAATGTTTCCCCCGATGTTGCTTCATGTTGGTTCACCGTCTGGTCAGCTTAATGTTGGCACACAATTGCATTCACATAATGTTCACCCACTATTTAGTTAGCTCAATGGTGGCCCACTTTCTAGTTCCAATTGTTGCTTCAATTTCTATTTTGCCCAGTGATGAGGCACTCACTGTCGGCCTAATTTCAGGTCAGCCTAGCATTTCAGATCAGCCACTGTCAGGTTGGTTCACCGTTGGTAACCATGCTGGCTGAAGTTCCCTCAAGCAGAATTTTAAGATCTTGAAGTGCTAACAGAGACTCAATGTTCCACACAAAAAAAGTGAAAACTTCAGCCCAAAGAGCATTCAGATGCAGGCCCCCCCCCCCCACTCCTCTAGAATTTCATACCAAATAAACATTAAAAAGGGCACTCACTTTACAGAAATTCTAAAACTCTTTAACAACTCATTGATTTGGACTTTTTCTTTTTCCAATAAAAAGCTCTTGTGAAATTTTCAAAGATATTAGTGCTATAAAATTAAATATGTTTACGTTTAGCCTCAGTTCATACCTACTCGCTGTCTGGCCAATTCTTTGGCAAATGTCAGGTCAATCAACTTTCAGCTCAGCCCATGCAGTTAGGTGTTTGCAATATGTTAACCCAGACAAACTATATTTTTGCCCATTGTGTTACACATATACTAGAATGGTGCATTGTTTATGTTAATATCTTGTATAAAAACAAAGACTGTACTGCAGCAAAACCCTAAGCAAATCCCTTATAGCACACAGACATCATTAAAATTGTTTAGCGTCCGTCGGACAGGTAGGAGGGCACGCAAAACACTTTCGTTTCCAGAGCAGATACTAAATGCACTTATCCAAACAAAATTTTATACAGTAATGCTCTATATGGCCAAGTGGTACCTTTAGATAGTCACATTGACATATATCGGCTATGTTTTACAAAATTTGGAAAAAAATTAAATTTTTTCTTTTGTCTCAGAAGTTAAACTCAGACACTGAGTGTTCGAAATAAGTGATACCCAGTTGTCGTTATCAGCTAAGGATGATCAACTATATAACCCCACTAGTCTGCTGGATGGCCAATTTATTTACTATGTGCTTTAATAGTGTGCAATCAACTTGAACAATTGCGAGTAGGCGTATGTAGCATGTTACTCAATGTCAATTAGAGTCCAAGATGTCCTAAGTTTTGCACTCTTTGAGAATAGCATTCAGACAGGTGTGAATATATTAAAAGCAATCCATCCTGTTTAGATAAAAGCCAAATGAACATCAAAAGTATTGAATATCCAATCTTCTTAAAGCAAGCCCACCATCCGCGCATAGCTACGCTTTGCGGCCTTGCTAGATTTCACCAAAGCACCAGATTTTCAACATTTTCAACGGTCACTGCTGGCCACAATGACAAATACAGATACATTTCTGAAACACTGGTGCTGATTTTGCACTCCACAGATCGTGGTGACCAATTAGACTGATAAGTATAAACTAGGTAGTCAAGTATGTGAAGATGGCGGGCTTGCTTTAGGAAGATGTGTATATCCATTTCCTGCCATTTAAATGTTTGTTTCAGTGGTTTTTATGCACAGTAAGGAGTATTCAGTTCACTAGAATTATCAATATAATAGCATATCCCTTAAATAATTAACACTAAAGGTTATTGTTTTTCACTCCAAATGCTCATACATGGGCTATGACAATTGTTCCAAAGGCATATATAAAATTCAGAAATTATACTATTATATAACACATATATTACAGTGTTAAAGAGATTACTTAAATGTGTTTTGGTATAACTCCATACAAAATAAACCTGTAAGATTTGTATTTAATGGGCATTTAAATAGATATTTAAATTGTAAATACAAATAAACACAAATGTCAGTGTTAATTTCACATGAGATTATACTTAAAGGGAATTGTTCCTAAACCTTCAACAATTTGCAGACCCTCACCTCAGTTTGTCTCCAATTTCACATCCAAAAGTAGGTCAGGTCGCGACCTCGATCATGCGCAGTGCAAGAATAGCAAACACGTGGTGGCAGAAGTGGGTCATAGCTTTTTACAGTTTGTGATTCAGTGACAAGTAAGTGTTTGACGTGCGACAAACTAGTTTAGCCATGCCAAAAAAGAAGTATTTCACGGAAGAGGAGAAAATTGATGCAAAAAGATAAAGCCCCTGCTTGGGTTTGTTTACAGTCTTCCACTGACATGACCTGATTTCTATTTATAGCCATGCCTGTTCATGTGGGGTAGAGGGGCATCATGGGAGAAATGCTCTGAGTGGTGGAAGGGTGAAATGGTGGTTACAACTGTCATTTCAGTTACAATGTTTTACTTATGCACACTTAATGGATAAATATACCTAAAAACTGAGGGAACTGACTCTGAATACACATAGGAAGACAATGTAGGTACATATATGGCCAACTTTGACTGGTGAAATTTGAAGAACAATTCCCTTTAATACACCAATATTCATACCTTCATCAGTCAAGATATGTTTCGCACACTGATTACTTTTAGCTGGCCACTGAAGGAACTATACATTATCAATGAAATGTTTGAATAGTTACTGGATGATTGAATAGTTACTGGATGATTTCGTTGCTGATTTGCATCAAGTCTATGGTATTGAAATTAGTTATATATTATTATGCAACTAATTATTATGACATTGGTAATAATATACAAAAACCTTCAACTGGGTTGCTGAGAGTGAAATTAAGAAACTGGGTGAGAGAGATCATGCAGTCTTGAAAATTAGACTAATATAAGTGAATGGTAGCATTGATTGTATATACTGGTCTGGCATCAATTTTTTATTGTCATCAAATTTTTAGCAACACATGGGCTATATGATTAAGTTAATCGACAACAAAGTGCAGTTGTACAAATGTGTTGGCCAATTTCTGTACTATCTTGCAATGAAATATTTTTGGTAATGGAAAATTCTTTTTTCGAAAAAAATGATTAAATATGGTCTTAAAAAACGATTTACTAATAAATGAAAAGTGAAAACTTTCGTTTTTAAAAAGGGCCACTCTAAATCACCTGATCAATGCAGCAGGGTGCTTCAAAATGCACAATCTCCAGCAAATTGATCTGTCTGGGTGATAAAAGTGTTTCTTGTTTAAACAACCCATGCAAAATATTTTTGTAATCCGTGGTGTTTTAGAGGTGCAGCGGTATGTGAGCTATTTAGATTCTTGTTAAATTTATACCTACGTGAGTAGCCACAATGCAGTGCTTGCAACTAGTTTTCTCCTGTTTCCATATTTCACTTTCAATAAACATGTCAAATGGGGTATTAACTCTCATTGTTAATGGTGGGGTAACTGCAGAATTTAATTTTGTGCAGTAATCAGGCTAAACACTGCATTTGATAATATAAAAAAAATATGGCTTGTAATCAAAGTAAAGCTTCATAAATTTTACTGAACCTAATTACCAGACAACTCCTAACCTTGCTGAACACTTAGTAAAATAATGACTTGTTGAATGGCAAGATGGGGAGACAACCTGATAACACTTAGAAAATGTATTCAAAATATCTTGTTTGCACTGGAGATACTGGAGTTAGATATTTTTAACTGCAACTAAGGTCTACAGCATCCATGAAATCATACTATTGTCAGAGTATTGTGGTATCTTTTGAGATTACACAGTGGGAATAAGCATTTAGTAGTCTGTAGAATTTCCAATCGCATTTTTGCACAAAGGTGGTGAAAGTGCTAACATCCTATTACCAATACAATGCCCTTGATGATTTCAGGACTTTACAGGTGTGCTACTGCCATAGACCGATCCATCTGTCCCCACATTAGAGATGTATGTACTGATTACAAACCATAGGAGTAGTAATTAATGTGCGGTACGATCAAAGGAGCGACACCAGCGGTGTTTTTAGGAACTACAGTTGTATTATAGTGCAGCCACCTAGGTGATAATTATGATACTAGAGACCGATCGCTGTAATATCGATCTTTAGTCCATTAATCGCACTATATCATATTTATTGATTTTTTGGAGATGTCATCTCATCATTACATTTCTCTTGAGTACAATGTAGCCACCTAGGTGATAATTATGGTACTAAAGACCGATTGATGTAATTTCGATCAATCGTTGATTCATCAAACTATATCATATTTATTGATTTTTGGAGATAGCATCTCATCATAACATTTCTCAAGTATAGAAGAGTGACATCTAAAAAAAACAATAAATATGATATAGTGCTATTAATGGACGAAAGATCGATATTACAGCGATCGGTCTCTAGTATCATAATTATCACCTAGATGGCCACACTATAGCACAACTGTAGTTCCTAAAAACCCCACTGGTGTCGCTCCTTTGACCGTACCGCACATTACTTACTACTCATAGGGGTTTTTCAGCCCATAAGGAATTTTCAAAAAGTCACTTTTGTCAAAGATGGTGATTTTAAGAATAATACACATTTTCGGACACAATCTTTCCAAGCTGTAGGCAACATATTTTTCTATGTCCGTGTGGATTACTGGCTACTGAGTTGGCTTAATAACCACAAAATTCTACAAAGATCGCGAAGAAATCACAAAAAAGTTGTGATGGTCACGCCGTCCTCGAAAATATATTAATGAATCGGCGCCTACGACATCACCAGCCATTCCTCAAGAATTAACAAGACTTTGCGTCACATAACTACAATCTGACTATCCTAACTATTTTAACACATCATTTATGGCATCAATGCAAATACATGCCTTGAAAAATAAATTATTTATCGTTTTAAGTTGTGAATCGGCGAAATTATATAAAGCGCGAAGTGAAATCATGCATATAACATAAAAACAGGTTTAAAGTTTACTAACACTGATTTAAGATTACAACTAGTGTGAGGCACAGCAAATAATATTTTTTATAAAGGAATGAGATTATATTTTCGCAGATGGCGCTGCAGTGACGTGACAGGTGCGCCACCACGCAAACATTTAATTACCTGAACAATAACATTTTTAGCTATCGGATTTGGACCAAATTTGTACAACTGCCAGTGCAACACGAGTCAGAGTCAGAATTGGGATTTGGGAGTCAAGGAGTCAAGGGTTTTGCTTGGAGTAGGAGTCAGAAAAGTAATGACTTGACTCAAACTCCGCACATAATAGGAATAGGCCTATAACATTGTAGAATGACTCTTGACTTCAAAGCGCTAATGTTTACTATTAGCAATATTTTAAATAAAGCTCTATTTGTTTCGGCTTGCAAAAATAACTTTCCGAGGTCAGGGTAGTGGCCTCACCTCATAGTTACAATTCCATAGCCCTTGTTGCTGCGGCTGTTGCTTAAACAATTAGCATAAATTTGACAATTTTTCCAACCACCTAACAAAAGAAAAGAGTCTTTCCAATTGGTATTGCATTCTATTCACTATTGGTCAATTCAATAATTGTCGTTTGAATTGTAAGTGCTCCTTTGTGACATCTCAAAACTGACATAGATATCCATTCCATGTGCGAAGCAATTTCTTGAGTATTTCATAATGAACTATAGATTATGTCTAGCATACAATTAAGGCCCCTTCACACATAGCCGGATTAGACACCGGAGCATCCCGGAGGACAACTCCGGCAAACTCCGGGGAAAGCCGTGTAGACCTCGTGTTCATTTCTGGCATTGTCCGGCATTGTCCGGGGATATCTGGGAACACCATGGGACTCTGGGGAAAAAATTAAACATGTTTAATTTTTCATGCTGGAGGTACCGGAGTAATTTAATCCGTATTGATCCGTGTTGATCCGTGTTGATCCGTGTAGACTCCCAGTAGACTCCGGCGATCTCCGGGAATCTCCGTATTGAATCCATGCTTCGTGTGATCTCCGGCTAAGTCCGGCGTTAACCGGGCGTGAAAATTCCACGCCAGAGAGTATAAGGACCAACGCGGTTCCACACGAGTGAACACGGGGCAACTCGGAGTCAACACGGAGTGAACAAGGAGAGCGGGTTACAGGTCATTTGCTTGACCCCGTTAACCCCGTTAACCCCGTTAACCCCGTTAACCCCGTTATGTACACGGTGTCACACGAGGTCAATACAGATAGGCCGGAGTGAACAAGGTGTCAACAAGGTGTCAAATAGACTGACACGGAGTGAGTACGGATGACTTAGTATATATAGCACCGCCGTCTTGGGAGAAGCATCATTCCATCGCACGCCGTTCATCGTTGATCATCGAATTAATTGATTTATCGACCACTTCTTCTGGATATTACCTTCTGAATTGCTGAACTCTACCAAAGCCCTGCTACTACTGCCGTTGCTTTGAATTGAATAACCACCATGCCACCTAGGAGAGGAAAAGGGAGGGCTCCCAAGAAGACTGCTGTGCAAGAGGAAACTGCACCTGCTGTTGAAGAAGATGCAGGAAGTAATACATCTACTGTTTCAAGACCGCAAAGTCCACAAGGCATGCCAGATTTACCTGGGCCACATGTACCTGCTGCTGAAGTACCTGCTGGTGAAGCTCCAGTAACTGCTGCTGCAGCTCCACCGCCACCTGCAGCAAAAGCGAAGAGGCACAAGAAAGAACCCCTGAACCTGACAGAAGACCAGGAACAAGATGTGGCTGACTGGTACCGTTCCCAGGAGATGCTCTACAACCGGCCGCTTGCTCAATACAAGCGGATAGACATTAAATTGCGAATAATCGACCAGAAGGAGCTGAGTTTTACAGCCCAGCAGCTGAAGACGTGGATCGACTCCATGCGGACATCAGTGTGGAAGCTTACTGATCCAAGCAAGAAGCCTTCTGGTGATGCAGATGGACACGGACACTTGCTGGGATTACCAGGCCCAAGCGTTGCAGCACCTCATGCAATTCAAGCAGGCGTACCACCGCCACCTGCAGCAAAAGCGAAGAGGCACAAGAAAGAACCCCTGAACCTGACAGAAGACCAGGAACAAGATGTGGCTGACTGGTACCGTTCCCAGGAGATGCTCTACAACCGGCCGCTTGCTCAATACAAGCGGATAGACATTAAATTGCGAATAATCGACCAGAAGGAGCTGAGTTTTACAGCCCAGCAGCTGAAGACGTGGATCGACTCCATGCGGACATCAGTGTGGAAGCTTACTGATCCAAGCAAGAAGCCTTCTGGTGATGCAGATGGACACGGACACTTGCTGGGATTACCAGGCCCAAGCGTTGCAGCACCTCATGCAATTCAAGCAGGCGTATCGTCGCAACCGCCAGTTGCAGGAGCAACAGCAACTGCAACAGCAACAGCAGTATCAGCCGTTTGTGCCTCCTGTCCCTCATCAGCAGCAGTTCGTCCTCCCTGCTCCTGCTACTACAGCCAGTTCATTCGGCCCTTCTTCCCAGATGTTCCCTCTTCCAGCCCTGCTGCGCAGATGTTCCCTCATCATTCTTCCAGCCCTGCTGCCCAGATGTTTGCGCATTCTTCCAGCCCTGCTGCCCAGATGTTCGCTCCTGCGTCCGGCCCTTTGCCCCAGGCGCACATGTCGTCTGCCCCTGCTTCGTCTGTGCCTGCACCGACTCCCACTCCTGCGACTGCATCATCTTCGATGATCATAAGTCAGGCATGGTTGACTGCAGGTCCATTGCACGGTTGTCCTTCCATGTCACCACTTGATTGTAGCACGCCTCAGGATGTTTCTCTGACCAGCTACTTGCTGAACACTAGTGGGGGGGGGGGGCATAGTTGGTGGTGATGACCATAACTCCTCCTTTTCGGTGCCCACGCCTCCAACTACCACAACGGAGTATGTTCACCTGCAAACGAACAATGAACTTTTATTAAAAGCAAGTATACATTCAAAATTACAGGTCATCGTATTATTAAAATTACAGGTCATTGTATTATCATGTTATTTTTTTACATGTAAACTGTATTGCATATGTTTGCATGACAATATTTAAATGCTGTGTATTTTTTGCACTTGTGTGCTGCAGATGTCTGAAGTGTCGTAATAATTAAATGTTCAAACTTACATCATTCTTGTTGTTTTCAAATCTTGTCTTGTTGCCATGGTACACTCCCAGCTTCTGAGTTGATGTAATTGACCAAGTACTGCCGCATTTCCTTGGCTGCTCTGTTGGTGTTGCCTCTGTACACATCTCCCATGTCTGGTAGATTGGCATTCTCCCTCCATGCACCTGGGATGATCTCATGGGTGTCAGTATTTTCCTGGTCCACAGCATTCACTTGAGCAGTTGGATACTTCAGCCTCAGTAGGTTGTGCAACACACAGCAAGCAAGAGTTATGGTGCACACTCTGTCAGGACTTTGAGGCGTTGTTGTGAGGAGACACCTGAACCTGGCAGCCAAAAGTCCAAAGGCATTCTCTACCACCCGTCTAGCTCTAGAAAGTCTGTAGTTGAAGATTCGGTCTTCCATGGTCATTTTCCTGTGAGGCAGAGGCTTCATCATCCAAGTCTGCAGTCCAAAGGCTTCCCCAACTATGAAGTAAGGCACTGGTTGGTCATCATTAGGCAGGTTATCTGGTTTAGGTAATCCAATGTTCTGTCTGACTAAACACTCCAGCATCTGAGCCTGATCCACTGGCACCAATGTCAACATTGAGGAACTTATATTCAGCATCAACTACAGCCAGTAGAACAATAGAGAAAAATCCCTTGTAGTTGTAGAACAGGGATCCAGACTTCGAAGGACATCTGATGGCAACGTGCTTCCCATCAATGGCGCCGACACAGTGGGGGAAGTTCCATCTGTTGTAGAATCCATTGGCAACTTCTTTCCAGGCTTCTGGGGTTACAGGACAATGCATCACTTCTGCTGAGTACTCGTCTATGATGGCCTGGCAGACTTGGATGACAAAGATAGAAATGGTATTGAAGGCTACCCTAAATCCATACTGCAGAGACATGTAGCTGTTGCCCGTACCCAGTTAGCGCAAGGTAATAGCCAGTTTCAATCCAGGTTCAAGGGCCCTCCTCTAATAGGTATCCTGCTTTGTAATCCTAGGTCCCACTCTGGCAAGAACTTCATGAAATAAGTCAGGCTCCATCCTCATGAAATTCTTGAAGCCACCCACATCTTCTGCAGTCAATTCAGCCATCAGTTTTTCATACTGCCCATAAAGAGGTCTTCTTAGAAGCCAAGGTCGCACCCACATTCGCCTTCTTCTTCTTCTTCGTGCAGCACCAGCATTTTGTAATAAGTCATCTTCATCAGTTGTTGTTGTGGCCCTCACTGCATCGTCTTGCAGTTTCTGTCCTTCTTGCAGAATTATATCATTTGCAGCAGAAAGTAGCTGGACTTGCATGTCCAGGTACTTCACATCCAATTCCACCCTGTCGTGGTGTGATAAAGACATATCAAATTCTTTTGTAGTAGCAGTAACACCTTTGCAGTATGGTAGTCTGAAGTGGAATGATTGACAGTGGAACACAGCCAGTTTAAATACCAATTTCAGAACGATCCAGGTGAAAACCGGTTAACTCCGTAGTAAGATCGTAGTAAGATCGTAGTAAGATCGTAGTAAGATCGTAGTAAGATCGTAGTAAGATCGTAGTAAGATCGTGTAAACATTGGGCATATCCGTGAAGGCCCCGTGTAACATCCGGTTCACTCCGCACTCATCCTGGACAGTCATGTTAGTTCCGGCAACAACCGTGGCTCGTTCCTTTGTGCACCGGGAACCTCCATGCACCTCCGTGTTTCAACCATACATATCCGTGTAGCGACCGTATACATCCGTGTAATGGCCATGTTGCTCCTTGTTGCCACCGTCTTGCCATCGTGTCCACACCGCCAGATATTTCGTTTTGTTGACATTTCCAACTTTGTCGCCCGGACCGACCCGGATTCAAAGAAATTTCATTCCGGGACGCTCTGGTGTCTAATCCGGCTATGTGTGAAGGGGCCTTTAGTCACTTTTCAGTCAATTTTATACTCCATGTTGAGTACTTATCAAACTTTGATCGCATTGGATATATCAAAATGTGCAGTGTGTGAGATGTTGCATATAGTTGGAAATAAAGCAACAAAGTTACTAAATAATTGGAAATAGAAATGATCTTGCTTGTTTAGATTAGTATTTGAGAATCAGGGATTTTTTTTTTCATAAGTGTTGGATATGAATAATACATATCATTGGTATGTGTAAATTTAAAGGACATGCGTTACATATACCAGCATGTAAAACGTTTTAGTTGTTTGGCTTTTTAATTATGTACTTTTGCATTATCTGATCATAGATTCATTTTTTATCAAACTTAATTGTGCATGCCTAAATTTAACTAAATCTTCCCTTTATGCAAGGAACCCATGCTCATAAAAACAATAATATTGTTAGGAGATGGAGGTAACTAGAACTAGATTAAGATTATTTCAAGTCGCAATGACACACGTCAAATCATTATTGCTAAAATATATGAAAAAATGCAAAGAGTTGCAGGATAATTCTGCATGCTTAGTATTGCACACACTTTTTTCAGCCTTTTGTTCTTGAATGTAGTTTCCAATGTTTTGATTCTTAAATACTTCTTAAGAATCTAATTTTTATACCCAATAATGTTGTTTTAGCAAATTTAGCACTTACATTATGTATGCCAGCCTCATCAAGGGTTTCAACGAAGTGGGAGTTCTAAAAACATGCCAAAACGCCAATACATATTTCGTATATTCAAAATTTCACATGCCTTGTAGCACCTCTAAATCACAATGGATTTTCCCAATACTTGGCATAGATCATTCATTTGTGTATTGGAACAAAATGCAATGCAAGACCGTTTCAAATTTTGAAGTTAAACATTTACCTTACATTTTGATGCCCCCTACCATACAATGCACACTATTAGCAAAATATTTGAAAGTATTTACTGTGATCAACTTAATGATCATTTCAACAATGTATTATTATAAGTATCTTACAAAAGTGAGTACAGCTCTGTACAAACGTGCAGATACATTAGCACTTAAAACGCTACTATCTCAGGGCATGTTAACTGACTTGAGTGAAACTATCGGGAAATGATACATGTATTCAGCTTCCATTTGAGTTAATAATACAAATGTGAAATGGTACAAACCATTGATAGTCAAACTTTAATTTGACAGAGGAAGCTTAATGAGAAGAAGGGTGGTAGTCGTGGAAAATGAATAATTACTCAATGAATGCATGACCATATTTATTGGTGCGCAGCGCCAATTCTTAAGTTTGTCTTCGAAAGGCGTTTACGCGAAATGCTTCCGGTTTGCCATTTTCCGAGAGGCAAATTTAAACTTACATGATAATCCAATGGAGCCAGTTCGGGTGTACGTTCAAGCATGTATATAGCTTACTTCTACACGTCGTAGCGCCCATGCCACATTGCCCGTCTTTAGTGTACTGCCTTTGGAGTGTTTTGCACTCATGTTATGTTTTATGTGTTCCATACACAAGATGGCAAACTCCGACGGAAATGACTGAAGTGCGTTGAACAGCTTAGTGCATGTTTGGGGCGAGAGGCCCCAGGCGTGGAATTATTGCGGTGTCTTACCTGTTATTGGTTTTTCAATTTTGAAAACCCACCAGGGGCCTCTTTCCTTACTCTAATGTATTCTATGACGTTCTGGCTTTTATTTAATGTATACTTTGAGAAATTTGATCAACTTTTGACGAAGTTACGTGTCATGGTTAGCGAACGTTCGCTTTCATAATGTCAGCTGTCAAATGCTACGGCTACAAAACGGCGAATTTTGCAGTTTCCGGAGGAGTGGATACTGTTTTTGTTCAGAAAGGTATTCTATGATGTTCTGGCTTTTATTTACTGTATACTTTCTGAAATTTCTTCAAACTTTTGACGATCTTATGCACTCCAGTCGTCATGGTTAGTGAACGTTCGCTTTGATAATGTCAGCTGTCAAATGGTATGGATGTCGAACATGTATACAACAAGCCTCCAGCCACCTTTGTTGCACATCTTATGTGCTCTAGTGTTTATTTTGTGAAATTTGCTCAATTTTTGCCGCAGTTATGCGCTCACCCATACTGCGCGCCATTTGCACATTTCTATGTGCTCTAGTTTTTATTGGATTTCATCATCCAAATATTTCGGAAGTATAACCCAGTTATGTAAATAGTGAAATTACTAGCTATATCAAATTTTTGCACAGAGGGGCCCATTTGTAAAAATTAGTACACCCTAGGGCAAAATTTCATACATATTTAAAAATCACAACTTTGCAACTAGAAAATGATTACTGCAGTAGTAAATTTAGCCTTTGATAAACAGTTGTTGCACAAAACGAAAATATATAGAACAAATGTAGCCTTTATTTTAGAGAACCTTCATTTTTTGCCCTTATCATACTTATTTTTCTAGGAAAATTACTCCGATGTCAAGTGGGTAATACAGCTTGGGGGTTTACCATATTTACTACAATTGATCAATGCAATCTGAATGCCTGGCAAATGAAATCCAATTCACAATGCTTAAAAGCTTTTGTCAATGAAAGATCTGTTTTCCAGTACTTCCATAGTTTGGCTATTTGTCTTATAGCAAATAAAATCAACAGCCACCTCTTGAAGTTGTATTGTAGTCAGATGAACATCCTCAGATATTGAAGTTTTAAATACTACGTCTTCGGTAGGCTTCCACAAGGTGTTCTATCTGCTCATAGGACATGTGTAGTTGTTGTGTAGTTGTGGTATTGAAATGTGTGGAACATTTTAGAAAAGCACTTGATGATAATATATAAATGGAACTTTCTCAGGCATTTGATATATACCTCATTGTTTATTATTAATCAAAATATCAGACTATGGTTATCAACAGAGTGCGTTAAACTCATGTTAACACACCTGCAGCCAAATAGCATTTCAAAAATGATTTAGCATCAAATTGTATGTTTGATATGTTTTAACCTGAGTGACCACGTAGATCCAAACATTAACTATACAATCTTACATAACCTATTGACAACTGCGTTAGATAAACATCTACCAGTGAAATATGTCAGATATGACAAATAAAAACATAAACAAGAATATTCTTTAAAAAAAAAATAGATACCTGGTGTTGCGTGTAGAATGCCAGAGCACTAGGCCTACAATGTAAACACTTTAATACAGTATGATGACTACTGCCTCATTGAAACCAGTGTTTGTGCCTTGTAATCTCCATTCTTTACTCAGAATTTTACAAATTTATTTATCTATTGTATAAATATAAATTCTACACATTTTACTGAACAATTCAGTCTTTATTTGACGACAATCAGACCAATATCAGAAGAGCAGCAGCCTTTTAAAGTATATGAATACTGTGATGACCTGCATCCTGCTGTGTTTGAATGCTAGTGGCCGTTGACCTAGAATGTGGGGTATTTCCACTGCCATGGCGTGGGTATCACGTGATAGGGGCTGCTGGTGTTAAGCAGGGCATTATACTAGCAGTAAGGTCTAAGCTATTGGGCAGATAGGACGTATGTGACATTGGGACAGGAGGAATAAATATGTGAAACTTAAATTCTTGCTCTTGGACTGAGTCAATGACCGAGGGACCTTACAAATTGGCGCCAGATGTGGGACTTAACTCAATCCAAGGAGAGCTTCTGTGCTGTAAGGATTAACCTCGCATTGAGGAAGGATTATCTTTGACATAAGGATTATCTTTGCACATAGGAATACACAAAGGAATTCCTCCTGCATTACTCACTGTAGTGGAGGCCGATAAGTGGTTTTACTTTCTTTGGTGTTAATTGTTTACAGTGGCTCTGGCCCAGTCACACTTAGTCACATTTTTGGTATTTTTGACAATTTCTTGTTTGTCTTGTTTGAAATTTGTCTGGTTTGGAAAGATGCCAGGTACTTCGAGTTTAAGACCCAGGCCTAATAGGGTGTTGCATCAGCCAGTTGACAGCCTCATGGCTGGCCAGCTGACTGACAACCCACGTGGCTCCCAGTCAGGCAGCATGGTGGCTGGAGAGGCCACTCCCAAAGTACCTGATATTGGGGCTGACCGTCATGGGGACTCCCCTCTGCCAGGGCCCTCCCATAACAAGGGCCCTGGTAAGAAAACAAAGTCCCAGGTTAGGCCCTGGGCTAGCAGTGAAAGAAGAGTTTTAGATTTTTCTGATAAGGAGTCATCTGATGACTCCTCAGCGTCCACTCCCCCATCCTCCCATGAATATAGGACTAGAATTGGGAGAGAGCCAATGGCGGCCAGTGGAGCCGCTCAGGCCGTAATGGCCGGCAAAGCTGCCCCAAGTTCTCGTGCCCACCCCAGATGGCGTAGGAGGCGCCGAGAGGCCCTTCCTCCTTTATATGATGGTCAGGGAGTTGCTTTTACTGTATATTTGTTGGAGTTTGGGAGGGTGGCAGACTTTAATGGATGGACTGATGAGGAACGTTGCTTTCATATGTGGACCAGCATAGATGGTCCAGCCCGTTTGAAAATTGTGTCCTTGTCCTACGAAAAATCGTGGAGCCGGATGGTAGACCAATTAAGGTCTCTGTTCTGTTCCAATAGGGCCCTAGATGCTTATAGAAATAAGTGGTTTAATGCTAAAAGGGGCCCGGACATGGATTTGGAGTCCTATGGATTGTACCTGTTAGATCTGTCCCGTAAGGCCAATCCTGTGTCCACTGGGGAGGAACAAGAGAGGTTTGCAAAAGAGAGGTTCGTGGATACCTCTGGGTCCACAAATCTGAGGTTTTGGTTGGGGGCCCTTAAACCAGCCACACTTCAGGATGCCATTGACCTAGCCACTCAGTATGACTCTGCTTACCAAGCTGCCAAGCCCCACATGCCCGACATGGGGCCCTCAGGGGCTGTGGCCATGGTGCAAGCAGATGAGCCCAAGCCTTTCCCCCTTCCCCAGGTGACTGGACACCCATCTGAGGCCCCAGTCACCGAAGCCTGGGTGAAAGAAATTTTCTATTCCCTTACGCAGGATGTTTTGGCAGGCCGAGGTGGGGAGGGAGTACTGCAAGGATAGTTGCTGTGACCACACCTTTTCCCACTTCTGATGCGTCCCTCGACACTGGGACCTCAGAGGGCAATGGGGATGAGGAGGATGACACGTTTTTGGGTCCTTATAGGGTGGTGCTTAGGATGGGGGAGGTCAATTACAAAATTGAGTCCCCAGGCCTCTGGAAAGTGACCCTTACACTGACCCTTCACTGTATAGTGGCTGTGAGCAGGCGACCCCCCTTGCCTGATGATCTAGATCTGCCCCTGACGTTGAGGCATGGAGTGCCACAGGCCACGCCTCCTGATACTGGGCGACTGTGTAGCCCCCCCCCCCCCCAGGCCACGTGGAAGTGATTGGGGATGGGGAATCCCCAGGCTGTTCCTTTTGTCTCAATAAGACAGAGATGGCCTAGAAACGATATGGTCACAATGTGGGGTTGATTAAACTAGAAATGGTTTATTAGTTCCCCTGTTCGTCTCTTTATTTTAATAAAAAGATGGTACTTTGAATAAAAAGTAAGACTAAAGTGTTTTTAGAAAACAGGGACCCTCTCTTGCTGTGATATGAATTTATTACTGTAAGTTGCTTTCTTTAAATGCTGTGTTGACGTCGTGTATAAAAAGGAGTGAACTGGTCTTTATTTAAAATTTAAAATAATGAAAATGACCCGAGCATGTACAGTACCTATTTGTGTGACTTTTAAAAATGATGCTACCAGCGACCTTAGATCATTTTGTAGGTTCTTGTTCACTCGCCCCGAGGATAATAGTTGTGTTTAACTATGGGGAAAGGCAATTTTTATTGCCGGAAACATGTGGTTGTTAAATAACTTTAGTTCTTTGAAAATGTGAAATTATTAAGTGGACATTGATGAAGAAATTGGGGCATCAGCAAGCAACCCCGTTTGTGGGGCTGGCAGACGTCATGATGGCTGCCCTCCAGAGTGCTGGCATCACGGATTGGGATCTCGAGGCTGCCAGGAAGGAGCTGTAAGCCGAAAGGGAGAAAAGGGCTGGAGCAGACGTAATGATGGATGACCTTTCTCCAGGAAGTCCCGAGGCTGACCACAGAGCGAGTCTGCCTCTGGGAGGAGATGTGCAAGGGGAGAGGCCCCCTGAACTAGGTTCTGCCGCCTGCTATTGGGTAGATAGACATATGTGACATTGGGACAGGAGGAATAAATATGTGAAACTTAAATTCTTGCTCTTGGACTGAGTCAATGACAGAGGGACCTTACAATACCTATGCCGTAGCATAGGCATCCCCCTCCTAGACCGATCCATCAGTTCCTACATGTCCATATACAAGTAAGTTCATGATATTATAGTGTAATTTATATTATTGTGAAATGTATTATTATTATTACTAATCTTTATTGCAGACACAAACACATAAATTAGTTACAATATATTTGGGTCCATATCCTTCTAAAACTACCTAACTATTGAGTATTATTGTATGGCACTGTAAAAACAAATTCACAAAACAACAGTACAAAGCAACTCAACTGCTCGTCCAAAGCAAATATAACAATGACTCCCAATGTCTTCTAATGTAAAACATTGACCCTTTCACTGAATTTATAGACAAGATTTCTGATAACTGCTTCACATGTGCTCTATGACTAGTGAACATCAGACTAGCACTACAATATCCTTGGATAGGGCCATCAGACCACGAAATGCATTGTTATATGCCAGCCAAGTACACCCTATATAACTACTAATTTGTTCTGTTTTCACAAACCATTTTGAAGATGAAAATGTACCGTCATCTAGCGTTTGAACTAACATATCCTTTACACATTTCCTTTAACAATTCAGTCTTTATTTGACGAAAACCGGACGAATATTAGGGGAGCAGTAGCCTTTTAAAGTATATATAATAGCTAAGCGCAACCCCTTCCATGCCTTGGTACAACGTCAAAAAATCACGCATTTTGACAGACTTGAATTTTAACTATAATCAAACTTTTCTCGGCTGCTCGGAGTTTGTATTACGGTTCTAATGGTGTGCAATTGACAGCTGCACCCCCAAAACTTTTGGCAGAAATTTACTATTATGTGAAACCGCGCAATCGTAGGTCGTTCGTCGGACATCCGTAAAACGCTCGCCAAACGTCCGTAAAAACGCTCGCCAAACGTCCGTAAAACGCCCGCTAAACGTCCGTAAAACGCTCGCTAAATGTCCGTCGCCAAGCATACGTGAAACTTAACGTGAGGCACTCATAGACCGCTCGTAGATCGCTCGCATGGAAAACGACGGGCGGGCAACGGACGTGAACAAGTGAACGCGAGTGGATGGCGAGTATATATGGATGGACAGTGGCTACGTATGGCAAAGGATGGCCACGGACATACGTAGGACATACGTAGGACATACGTAGGACGTACATAGTTACGTAACTAATATAAACAATTTACTCGTAGAACGTCGACCAAAGTTTTAAACATGTTTAAAAAAAAATTTGCCCTCTCCACGTATGGTTGTGAGTGGTCAAGCTTGACCTGGAGCATCCTAAGGATTAGCGCGAGTATACGTAAAGCGCTCGGCGAGTGAATCACGTATGGCCAAGGATGAGCAAGCATTAAAAAAAATGTTCATCCGTTGTCATACGTAGGTCTTATACGTGATAGTATAAACGCTCCTTAACCTACAAACATAATATCGAATATTAATTTAGAATATTAGGTTGGCTAAGAAGAATTATTACTATGATTGTTTTTAAAAAATTAAAAAATTATATAAACAGTTTATGGTCCACAATAAGTTATCTCCAACATATATTTTGATAATGACTTACCCTAGAGTGATCCAAAACCATTCTTAATAATTTTAACTTCTAATTTACAAATATTGGTGCCAGACTTACAAATTATATCATAGTGCCGCCAAATAAATCATTCAAAGATTACTTACCATGTTGGTAATGGACCAAAGATGTTGTTATTGTCACGATGTCTCATCTTTTTGTGAAGCTACAAAGTGCTGAAGGATCTTGCATGATCCCTCAGATCTCTATATCTAAACCATTAATATACCTACATCCATAAAATGTAACTTTTAAAAAGTCTAAGTCATAGTAATTCACTTTCAAATCTTTAATTAGACATTTATTTCACCTATTTATAATAATGGAAAATATGTAATTCTGACCAGTACACAAATATGATCTCAGATGCTGGATAGTTTTGTTTACTTAAAAAAAAAAAAAGTTCAGATATGAAGAGCCGAAACTCCAAGCTCCACAATGATATCATCTTTGTTAGAGTGTTTCACATAATGGATAGCAATGTTTTTCTTCTGTGTTAAAGTTTATACCGGAATTCTGTCACTGTATTCATCTCCCTTAATGGCGAGTGAAAATTGTAGTGCATTGTGGGTATTAGCAAACTATTGAATTCCTCAAACCCTGGTACTGTGTGTTTATTATGATTTTCATAAAATTTTGGAGAAGTGTATATATTTTACAATTATACAATCGTTAAATGTGAGATATGACAACACGTACACCCGAAAATGTCAATATACAACGAGGCCAAAGGCAGAGTCGTACATAACATTTGAGGGTGTACATATCTCATGTCTCACAATGCAACCATTGTGTAATTATTTTGTACCACTGAGCCCAATATTTGTATTGCCTATGTGTTATTTTTCATTTTTTAATGACTACGATTCTCTTGAAAATAGCATCTTGTCTACTGTTTGTCTAAGACATTAATGCCATGACGTATCTAGATTGATGAAGATTTTACTTTCAGAAAACGTTTGAACTTTAAAAATTGGATAAAATATTGACGAAGTTATTAAAGAAAATGTACCAGCAAGGAAATTCCCCTGCATCCCCTCAATTGCTGAATTGATGATTTCTAGCGTGACGCTTCGCACGTTGCTTGAGATTGGAATAAACCATTTTATTGTCAAAGTTCAGCAAATGAAGAGATGGGCAATGCATATAGGGTTATCTACATAGAATAAACCTTGTTATTATCATAAGCAATCTGAGAGATAAGCAATTACTATAGGTCAGGTGAAGCTTGGGAATCCCCTTTCACTCACCTGTCATATTTCAATTTCAATTCAAAATCAAGTTTATTTCAACATTAAGCATCTGACAGTACATGAAATTAAAACAGAGAAAATAAACTTGCAGCAGCTTGATGCCCACTGGCTTATTTATTCAAGTGCAATTCATGAATCATTGAATTAACGCTTTGCACTAACCCAATTGATTAAATACATGAAATATGTGCTGCCTTTGAAATTGAATTCAAACTTAATTTCCATAAAAAATGTTATGTCAAATTAATTTTATCATTATCAGTATCTTCACATAGGTATGATATTTATAGACGTAATACATTTTGTCTCATCTGTGCATTGTTTTAGAGCTTTAAAAGCTACTTCTTAATAAATACAAAAATTGGAAGAAACAAAGATAAGGTTTATTATGTTTGAAATGGCCCCAAGTTTGCAGCGCAGGGGCCAATTGATCAAATTAACAAAGCGCGCTTATAGATTCAAGGAGGGTAGTTCCGTCAACTATTGGTAGAATGACGTCATACGAGGGAGCATACCCAAGCTAAAAGTCAGAACTTCTCTGATGTAGAAAGATTGCATATTAAGCAATTTTATGAATAAATTATTTGTGTTTTGCATGGATATTTTTGGGAAAATCATTTATTCCATAAAAAATGTTATGTCAAATTAATTTTATCATTATCAGTATCTTCACATAGGTATGATATTGATAGACGTAATACATTTTGTCTTATCTGTGCATTGCTTTAGGTGTTTTTTTTCTCAACATAATATTTTGTTGAACAATGCTTTGTCTACCATGGGTACAAAGTCAAATAATTCTTTAAAAGCACTAAATATATTGTAAATGCATATCTCAATATGATACACTTGTTAGTTAAGGGTGTGAAAAATTGACCATGATGAGACTCGAACCCCACAATCTTCTGATCTGAAGTATGATGCGTGTTGCCTAATTTACATTAGAGGGTCTACATTTGAGAAAGGGAACATCGTTGGCTGAATTAAGCTTTATTTTGACTTGTAATGTGTCTACAGATCAATGTCAATGTCTCAGTGCCTTTGGATTTGAAGCTCAGTCAGCTTATATGACCAGCTACCAGAGGCAGATGTAATGATGAAATGATATGGCTCGGTACTTCAAGCAAAATTATATTGCAGTACATTTCTTATTCCCTTCTTATTCCCCCCCCCCCCACCTCCCCATTTAACAGTTTAGAGGTCTATAGTAAAATTGTACACTTAGGGCAGAATTCATTGCTTAAATTTTGCAAATTTGCCGAGGGTATGCTGCTGCAGCAGCCTATGTTTTTTTTCCTTCTAACCATTTTTTGTAGCAGAATCTCAATCCATAACATATCCTATTATCAGCAGAACTCATAGAGTTATAGATACTTACAAAGATTTTGTGAAGATTGCCAGTGACATCACTGATGTTTGTGTACATTTAAGCTGTGGCCAGATCATTGATCTTCACATCCTTGAATATGGTTTAAATAACCTAACTATGGCACATTTGTCTTCCTTGAATAAAATGAAGCAACTTTGAATTGAGGACCATATGTCAAAAGTGCCTGGTTTTATTGTATCAAGGTATTTATTAAATTTTAACAGTTCCCCCCTCAAACATCAATGAACTCATCCATGTTAGTCTGATTTCCCAGAAATTGGCATGGTTCATTTTGGTCTTAATTAAGCCCCCTTCACACATAGCCGGATCAGACGCCAGATTGTCCAGGAGTATAATACCGGCAAACTCCGGGTAATAGCGTGTAGACCTCGTGTTTATTTCAGGCATTGTCCGGCATTGTCCAGGGCAATCCGGGACCGCCAAGGGACTTCGGGAAAAAAATTAAACATGTTCAATTTTTCATGCCGGAGGTACCGGAGTAATTTAATCCGTGTTGATCCATGTAGATCCGTGTTGATCTGTGTAAACTCCCAGTTGAATCTACGTATTGACTCCAGCATATATCCGGCTACATCCGGCGTCAACCAGGCATGAATATTTCGCCGCCATTAAGGCCGGAGAGTACAAGGAACCATGCCGGAGAGTACAAGGACCAACATGGTTCCACACAAATGAACACGGTGTAAAGACCGGTTATATCCGCAAAGGCACCGTGTAAAATCCGGTTCACTCCGCACTCTTCCGGGGCAGTCGTGTTAACTCTGTGTTGCTCCTTGTTGCCTCAGTATTGCCCTCATGTACACACCTCAAAACATTTATTTTTTGTTGACATTTTCAGCTCTTAGATCGCGGAACCCCCCCAGAGTGAAAGAAATTTTACTCGGGGACACTCCGTCGTCTGATCCGGCTATGTATGAAGGGGGCTTTAGGGGTGAAAGCTTGTGAAGGTTTTCAACAAATATCTGTTGGAGGACCATCATGTAAAATGCCTAGCAACTCAACAAAAGCTTAATATCTACTTAAATTCTTTCATTCCTATTAAAAACGAATGTGATTTGAATGGTAACTATGGTGCTTTGGCTGTTAACAAAAATCCATTATGAATTTGGGCTTGTGACGCTGCTGTTGCATGTCAGTGTGGCAGTGGTCACTCCATTGTAGGCATCTGGCTATGATTGGCCAGTTGAGTGGCACACCCGCACTCTGACCTATAAAATGAATGAAACTGGCCTCACACATTCACTGTTCTCACTCTTTCCTAAGTGAAAAAGTGAAATACACAAATTGGATTTGTCAATTGCTCTTTATGTTTCTGATAGCTGATTGCATTTGAAACTGAACACTGTAATTAATTTCAAGTAATTACAAATAGGCCAATGGTGAAATGAAATTATTTCTCAAACTGTTTTAAACAGCAGATATGCAGTTCAAAAATGCTACACTCACTTATGTATGTTAATGTGAAAAAATGAAACATGATTATATTTTTTTAAATTTGGATCTGAATTATTCTATTAGATTTGCAAAGCATGTCACATTTTTCCGAAAGACTCCTGTTTTTTGGCTGCAATTACAGAATACTAAAAGTATTTAGGTATATTAAAAAGAGAACTAGAAAAAATTCTATGCAACATAATAGCAGGAAAGTTTGAAATATATATACACTAATGGACTTTAAAAACACACAGGTAAAACATGTTGTACAAACCCAAGATAATGAATTGTGTTATGTCATAAGAACAAATAATTCTGGTCACCATCACAAGCCTTGTCTCATTGAGCCTTAAATTTTAGGTGCCATCAGGTCAATGGCTGTACTGAGGTCATGTTACTGGTTAGACAATGTGATGTCATACTGCTTGATTGACAAACAATGAATTTGAAAGCAGGCTATCAAAAGCTTCCTTAATGGTAGCCTTATCAAGGCCCCAACACATTTTGCTGAAAATCACAATGCCAAGGCTGCAGAAAAATTTCAGTGATCAGGCCATCGGCATGCTTGCAGCAGGCGTATCTCAAGGTCGTGTTGCAAGGCACTTTCGTGTGTCCCAGCCCACCATTTCTCGTTTGTCTGAGCGTCACAGGATGAATGGAACCACAAGAGATTGACCTCGGCCAGGACAACCACGTGTCACAACGCAAGCGCAAGACCGCCATATTCGTTGCCAGCATCTCAGGGACAGGTTTTGACCTTGCACCCTCACTGCAAGTGATACACCTGGACGACATCGTCCCAGAATCAGGAGAAGAACTGTGAGCCGGCGGCTGGCAGAGCAGGGCATCAGGGCTCACAGGGCATTTGTTGGAGTGGAGCTGGACCATCGCAGAATCGGCATTCGTCTTCGCTGGGCTCAGCAACATTCAAACAGGCACACGCCATACCTTTTCTGAAGGAGTGTCATGTTGAGTGACGAATCTCGTTTTCAGCTTCACCGCAATGATGGGCATCAGCGAGTGTACCGTCGTTGAGGAGAGCGCAATGCAAGACCATGTGTTGCTCAGAATGACAGTTTTGGGCGAAGCTCTGTCATGGTCTGGGGTGCTATTGGGTATGGCTGGAGATTAGAACTTGTGGTCATCAATGGTTCCTTGAAAGGTCAACGCTACAGAGACAAGATCCTGCAGACTCATGTGGTGCATACTTCAATGCTCATCCAGACTTGCCCGCATATGCCAACAGCTGTTGGCTGACAAAAACATCAGAGTGTTGGACTGGCCTCCCTATAGCCCAGACATGAACCCCATTGAACATGTCTGGGACATGCTCTTGAGACAGATGCAGGGAAGAGTTCCTGCCCCAACCACCAATGCTCAACGGCGCCAGGCCCTGGTGGAAGAGTGGAGGGCAATACCCAGACGACAGCTGGACAACATTTTGTTGTCAATGCCGAAGACTGGCTGCACTGCTCCAGAGCCTAGGTGGTCACACCCGCTACTGATCCAGCCTTTGTGGTCGTGGACTTTGTTATGCATTTTTGCACTTTTTGACATCATTGACATGATTTGTTTCTATTACCAGTCCATGTTTTGTGCTCTTCCTGTGATATGATAAATAAATCTGTTGAACAAAGCACAATTATGTTATTTTTCACTTAAAATGCAGTTATGCATTTTTAAAGTCCATTAGTGTATATTTATATATATATATATATATATTTTTTTTTTTTCATAGTATGACTAACAAGCAAAGGTCTCTTTTTATAAGTACAAATGCTATGAATGGTGAAAGTGGTCGATTTGCAGACAGTTGTCTACTTCTACTCACTATTTCTATATTCAATATATATATACATGGTATAAAAGTTAAAGGTATACATTATCAATGGATTATCTATACATCCGTGGTCCCAGTTGCTGAACAATAGCACGGTAATATGAGCATTAAGTTTCGTTGACATACATTTGTTAAAATATACATATATATAGACATATATCACATGTATTTATATCACGTTCGACAATAAAGACAAAAACATAAATATATATGAACTATACTAATTGATTGTAATATTTTGACATGATACCTTGTCAGTATCTGTTACTTGCAACTAATACCCTTAAGTCTGTACAAAATAGTTCAATTAACTCAAGATAAGTGAATGCCCTTGGAAGATTAAGAAACATGTTAAGTGTCAAAAACGATGATTGTAAATTCCTTTATATTGTCTAATTTCAAATATTGTGATGCCATTTTGTGTCACTGCAACATCAATGATTTGAAAACGATGGAATGTTTGGTAGAAAGAGGCTTACATTTAATGATTTTAGTTCAAGCTATAAAGAACTGTTACTAAAAGCCAATGTGTGCCGTCATACATAAATATGCAAAGAAATATTCTAGTCTTTGTTCACAAGATTATTAATTAATGTTTCCACTTTTGGGTTAACCTACCATTTTTTTCTAAGCAATTACTGTGTTTCACCAAACGACTACAAGCTGTTTTGCAATGCATACATTTTCTTTCTTTATTCATCTATATTATTTTCTTATTAATTTTAGAGAGAGGTGACTGGCTATTTTTATATCACTGCAGCCGTTGTTGTCTTTGGAAATGTTTTTCCCCATGGATGGAACACAGGAGTCATCAACACTCCACAACCTGCAAGTATACATATTCATTTTATTCTGGTGGCCTTGGCCATTGAACATACTTATTTACAAAAGCTGAGCAGTGCATGGAATACTATAATGTGGGTAATGAAAATTGTAGCTGATTTATATTCATGAGCTAGTCAAATGATCTCGGCGAGACAAACATTGATATAGGCAAAGCTTTGGTTTTAATGGCCACCAGGTGTCACCACCTGCATGATTATTGCACAAATCAGAAAAATGTCAACGGCGAGGCAAATGTCATGATGAGCATAGATTCACAAATCTGATGTAACCGAAAGGCTCTATACATTAAAAGCTTTTATTTGGTATTCATATAAAAAAAAAATATATATATATTAGGTGATGCTTCTGCCTTCGACTATGATGTCATAAGCAGGGATTTCCCAGAAAAGGTTTTTTAGACCTCATCTGACCTGGTGGTCAGGGACTATGATTAATGAACTAGAAAACTAGTTTCAAGGTAATAAACAAGAGTTTTGTCATGCACACTGCATGCAAATAAAATACCATTTATGAGTGAATGAAATTACCAACCATTTTATAAGGCAAGAAAATGTAGGGAAGCTAATCCCGTCCACCTGATAATTTTGCAAGATGCACAGCAATTTAACCAGTGAAGGTGCTCTTGATAGTGTCTAAATCGGAAAATCAGTAGGCATGGATTATTGATGTATTCATTAGTCACTTCAATATAATTATACAGCCAAAAATATTTTTAAAAAAATCCAAAATTATTAGATTAAGGCAATCCCACGGCCAGTTTTTTTTTAAAAGCATACTGTCAAATATTGAGAAAACCCCTTCTCTCAAGAAAGGAAAAGTGCTGCCATCTGTAGTGCAGGGAGCATACATTTGAGGTGGACGGATTTACCCTCCACATGGACGGAATTAGACTCCTAATGGTTTGAAAATTAATGATTTTCTCAAAAATATCCATGCAAAACACAAATAATTTATTCATAAAATAGCTTAATATGCAATCTTTCTGCATCAGAGAAGTTCTGACTTTTGGCTTGGGTATGCTCCCTCGTATGACGTCATTCTACCAAAAGTTGACGGAACTACCCTCCTTGAATCTATAAGCGCGCTTTGCTAATTTGATCAATTGGCCCCTGCGCTGCAAACTTGGGGCCATTTCAAACATAATTAACAATATCTTTGTTTCTTAGAATTTTTGTATTTTTACTGTTCTCTAAACTTCATCAAATTATTGAAATTCACCTTATTTGATCAAGGCTCACAATATGTGTAACTGTAAGCTAATGAATCTGTTAGACATTAATAACAAAAAAATGTATCATACTCAAGACCAAAATATTGGAAACACAATGGAAATGACATCATCACCCATTGTTGAGTATTGTAGTGTCATCACTTGGTTTGTTTACATACTAGATTTTTGATGGCATGAACAATTTAATACTAATCAGTATTAAGAAGACAGTGAAGTGAATGCAATAGATTTTGGCCAGTGTTGTGTGCAGTTGTCTTTGATGTCAGTAGATACTATTCAGCCTCAATTTGGAGTTTAATTTAACTGTTTGAGAAGCCTTTCCCCATATATGAAACTTTTCTAATTCTGTTAAAACAATCAACTTAAGGTGTGGTATATTATCTACCATTGCATTTCTCTTTTCTTTTTTCGCAGAGATCTCGCTTTGGCTATCATGCTATGTGGCATTAACATAATAATGTAATGATAAATTGTGCAAATGGTATATTTTTTGGTATATTTTGGTATGTATGTTGAAGAGATGTCTATGAGTGTTAAAATAGCATAAATATCACAACTACCGGATTGTCTAGGCTCTGAGGGATCCAGCAGGGGGTCATTGCACAGATGTATCTACAAGCATGCAATTTGGCACAAATGTGGACAAAGACATACTAAATCAATTTTTTGAGGGCGCTGGAGCAGGCGCTCATTGGAGTCACCATTTTGGTTAATCCAAAATGGCCACCAATCGGTATTTAATTTTGTCATAAAACCATAAGCAAAAGTCATAGGATAGTGAGTGATAGCTCTTTTTGTAGGTTTTTTACCTCATGGATTCCAAATCTGAACTCCATTCTGAAATGGAAATGACATTTTCGCCAATCTAGTGGTTGCTAGCACATTTCCACAACTAAGAACATGTCATGGCATATAAAACAGCAAATCCAACTGAACTGATTCTAGGTTAATCACTCACACAAGGTTTAATCAAATGACTCCTGGTTGACCGCTGCCAGTTTCCTGCATAAGACCGTTAACCGCAGCAATGAAAAAAGATAGTTTGCTGCTACCTTCTAATTAAGTCTTGTCTAATATGGCAACTAGATGCAATTGTCTTCATTTTTGCCCCATTCAGTGAAGCACTGCTTTCTTTGTGTGCTCAAACAAGGCTGCTCAACTTGGTGGTATATTCTCTAGGGTATTTTTTACAACTTGTGGTTGACCTTAGCCAAACCACATTCTACATTGCATATGACCTCTACAATTATTCCTGATTCTTCATGTGGAGAGAATCAAAACTAAACTGTGTATGGTCATTTGTGGTCTAACTAGTGTTTCTGCGAGTCCTTGTGTATTTTGCCAGGATGATATGACACAATGAAGCGGCAAACTACTGCTCAACCAGTTGCATTCCAGGATGTCACAAGGAAAGTCACAATGGAAGCAAATATCATGGATGGAAATGTCACAAATGTTTTGGCCCAGTATCAAAATGCACACAGAACCAAGTGTGGAGAAGAAGCTTATGACAAGAACCGCATCATAGTCAATTGGGAGAATACAGCCTGTTTGGTAGCCCTCTGTGAAACATGTGCCAGATTAAGGGTTGCAGCACTGGAGACCCAATAGATCCGTCAGACAGAACACTGTCCAGTTAGCGATGAGAAGGACTGATCTTCAACGACAATCTCCAGAAGAAAATGAATATATTATTTTTGTTATTCTTATTTTTTTAAGCATCCACTGTTCTAGTAATGTTTTGGGATCGAGTGTGGCCATCCCCAATCCTAGTCTGTGCCTCAAGGTGCTGATGGTTGAGTGAATTGAGACTAGTCAGATCCCATATGGTATCAATCCCTGCAAGTGGTGGCCCTGGTGGGGCTATCTGAGACTCAAGGAATGACATCATGAGTTGTGTAAAATACTCAGCAAATGTCGTTGCTGCATGGTGCTTTGATGCATTCCAGGATGTCAGAATTACTGCCTGATCTAAGTGAACCACGATATATATCTACCAAACTTGGTGGTTTCCTTTGAAACCAAAGACCTTTGTGTAGAATATGTTTCACAGACAATATATATCTACGACTGGTCATGATTTTAGTGAAAGAAAGAGCATTGTTATTACAGTCAAACTTTTCTGCTGCACGCCACTGGCTTTGTTTCCTTTCTTGGTCAAAACAGGATGGTTTGCAAACTATTTCAGAAGTTTATTGCAATGAACAGTGTTTGTTATGGCATGGTCTGTCTGTGAAACATATTCCACATAAAGGCCTTTATCATGGACCAGAAAGAGTTGTGATGATTTGTTGCTCATAACCTCTTGTGTGTTGAGTTCCAAGAGACATCCCTCTTGTACTTAAATCGCAAGCTGTGTGCTTCTTAATGATAAGCAGTGCTTGAGATTGGTGCATCTAGAATAGCTTTAAACTCTTAAACACAAATGGAGCAGTGTGCACCTGTTAACATAAAGAGTGTTCTCAAACAACCCAACTTCTCCACCAAGTGCCCGAAAAGGCAACCAACTTGCATAGTTGGGCATGACCTATCACAACCATGGGCAGAGCTCATCACATGTTTGAGATAGAAGGAAATCTCCCTTACACTAGATCAAACTCTATGATGCTAGACTAGAACCTGACTTTTGAATTTTCATTGCTGGACTTTAGACCCCACATCTCCTGTGATTCAGGTGGCCCATGGTCATTGTAATAGTAGTTAGAAAAGACCTTTTGCCTAAGGAAGTGAGGAAATATATCAATATTAGACACCTGATAGGCACTAGATATGACTCTCATAAGGTTGCTAAGAATCAACTGAGCATGACCAGATTTTAGAACCTGTGTCTGAGAAAGAACTGTATAACAACCCGAATCATGTAACATCTTTACAATCATTTGATGAACTTTGTCTTCAGTATGCAATGCTACCATCATCACAACCAACCTATCTCTTAAAATAGCTAATTCTCTGTTATAGGAGCTTTGCTAATTCTTACATTTGCTGATCTGCCTCAAGTAGCCCTGTGTGTCTCACCAGATTTTGGCAACTTTGTAGCCTGCATTATGAGTTCATGGCATGCTTCATCATGGAAAACGAGACTGGTTTGGCTGGAATGAGAGGTAAAGCTCCTGTCACTGTCTGAGGAGTCAGAGAGTTTTCACTTATGAGCCGAGAGTTGCCCCCAACCATGTCCCATTTTGGACATTTACGTGTTTAATTAACCTTTTACTACCATGTGACTTTTTTATTCTTCTAAAATATGCTTCTTGTGTATATTTGGGCCACAAATGGCATTTATATGTCAAAATAGAGTTCAGATTTAGGTCCAAAACCTATAAAAAGAGCTATCACTCATAATCCTATGACTTTCAGTTATGATTTTATGACGAAATTCCTTTCCCTTAGGGCCTAGACTAGGATATAAGTGAGAGGACAGGATATATTAGTACTTGAGATAACCTGCCAGCCACTAAGATGAATGCTATTTGAGTTTATTTGTTTTTGTTTGTATGTAAGTTTATTTACCAGAAGAAGCATATATGAAACAGGTATGTAATAAAGTAAATTTTATCCTATAAAATGGTAGTTAAAAGCGAAGTTTTGATAATTTGGAATAAAATCTGGTAACATATTTTAAATTACCATCGTTGATAATTTATTCATATAAGATAATTCTTTATCATTCTACTACATGCCTTTAATGAAACTTTCCCCACTTCAAAATGTGATAGCAGTTGTGAAATAATTAAATTCCATAATCCATGCTCCCTGATATTTTGCCTTGTTCAATTCTTATTCAGGGCAATTTTATTTTTCATTCTATTTCATGCATTTGGATAATTGTCTGCTAATCCTTGGAAATAGTCTTCATATATGTGCGACAGTATTTCATTTGATGTTGGTATATTATTTTGGCCATGTTTAAGGCAAAATGATCACCGATTGTTAATACTTTATATTTGTTATGGAAGTTAGTGGGTCAAGATTAGAGTGGTTTCAAGGCCTTATGTTGCAATCCTTTGTAAATGTCTTTTGGCAGCTGCACGATAAATTTCAATTCCATTGTTAATCTTTGAATGAAAATAAGCATGGTACAATGGCTTTTTTCCTTTCTTTGTGACCTGATTCTTTATGATTTTAAATGGGTTGATTACTTTAACTAGTCCTTTGTATAGTTGAGATATGTGCTCATTAAATTTTAGTTTTGAGTCAAGAATGACACCCAAATATTTTGCTGTATTTTTCCTATGGATGATTTTATCCCTCAGTTTTATTTCTTTTAAATGATCAGAAATATTTTTTGTATCAGAATCTCAATCCATAACATATCCTATAATTAGAAGAACTCATAGAGATAGAGATACTTACTAAGATTGGTTTTACAAATAATCTTCTGAGCCTTGTGAAGATTGCCAGTGACATCACTGATGATTGTACACATTTAAGCTGTGGCCATTTCACTGATCTTTACATCCCTGAACATGGCTTAAATAACCCTAACTATGGTACATTTGTCTGGTTGAATAAAATGGAGCAACTTTGAATGAGGACCATATGTCAAAAGTGCCTGGTTTTATTGTACAAAGGTATTTATTAAATCTTAACAATCCCCCCTCAAACATCAATGGACTCATCCATGTTAAAATGCCTAGCAACTCAACCAAAGCTTAATATCTACTTATATTATTTCATTCCTATGAAAATTAATGTGATTTGAATGGTAACTATGGTGCTTTGGCTGTTAACAAAATACCATCATGAATTTGTGCTTGTGATGCTGCTGGTGTTATGCCAGTGTAGCAGTGGTCACTGCTTTTGGCCAGTTGTTAAATGAATGAAACTGGCCACACACACTCACTGTTCTCACTCTTTCTTAAGTGAAACAGTGTAATTACACAAATTGATTTTGTCAATTGCTCTTTATGTTTCTGACAGCTGATTTCATTAAAAAATGTACACTGTAATTAATTACAAGTAATAACAAATAGGCCAATGTTGAAATGAAATTATTTCTAAAACTGTTTTAGACAACAGATAGGCAGTTCAAAAATGCTACACTCACCAGCTCACTGAACCCGTCAATTATGTATGTTAATGTGAAAAAATGAAACAGGATTATATTTTTTTAGATTTGGATCTGAATTATTCTATTAGATTTGCAAAACATGTGCCATTTCTCTGAAAGACTATTTTTTTGGCTGCAAATTACAAAATACTAAAAGTATTTAGGTATATTAAAACCGAACTAGAAAAAATACTATGCAACTTAATAGCAGGGAAGTTTGAAATATATATACATAATTGATTGCAATATTTTGACATGATCCCAATTTTGATACAGGTCTCTTCTTTAAAGAGAGCTGTTCTTGCCACAAAACACTACGTAGTTAGTTTTTCTGTCATTTATAATTAAATTACAACTTTGTTAGGTGCTCTAAAAGATTTTTTCTGCTTCTTGTTTCACTTTTAATGGGTAAAAAGATGCTCGTGTCGTTCACAAGACTGTGGGTAAAAAGACACTTGTGGTGTCCACAAAAATGTTTATGTTGCATGCAGTTGTATTTCTGAAGTCATTAATATACACAAGGAAGAGAATTGGGCCTAAAACAGACCCTTGATACAACATACTGTTGCCTTTTGGTAAGATACGATTTTCTCAATTCAATGACTGGTCCTATTGCGTCATATTTTTCTAGTTTTGTAACTAATATATTGGGTTTTTTACGAGTTCAAATGTCTTCGTCAAGTCTAGGAATATTCCAATTGTCATTTGTTTATTATCTATTGATTGGTGAATGGTGTCCATTACATTGATTTACGCCAATGATGTTGAGTGGTTTTTTCTAAATACAAATGGATAGTTATGAAGAATTTTTGGCTTTTCTAAGAAAGTGTACACTCTATTGTAAATAACTTTTTATATTACTTTGTTTATGCCTCTTAATGAATTTATAGGTATACTTATTTGGATCATCAACATTTTGGCCCTTGTGAATTGGAATTACCTTGCCTGTTTTAAGAACATCTGGATATTTCCCTGTTTTTGATATCTTGTTGCATAGGTGATGTCCTTAGGTCATTTGAAATTGTATTGTCCTACATATTTTTTGTTACCTGATTCCTACTGATCACACAGTGCATCAGCAATTTCTTTGTCACAAGTAAATACTTTTCCTTTGTGTGTTATGTTCTTTATTTCTTTCTTGGCTTTTGCGTTTTTAGGATTAATAACTGGACTAAAGATTTCCCATAGGGCTTTGAAATGTTTTTTTCTAATCATCCATCAGATGTTGATAGTACATTTCCTCAGTATTTTTTATTATGCTTGTTAAAATGTTACTGCATTTCTTGTAAATAGTTTTATTCCTTTCAGTAGGATAATTTATACATGTTCTGTACAAAAAGCTTTTTGATTTATGCTTATTCTGCTTCCTGGTGTTATCCATTTCTTGTCGTTCATTCTTTTCGAGATAGCATGACAAGTAGAAATGATCTTTTACATGCTTGAGAATATTTGGTTTAAATCATATCTAATATAATATTTGGATCAGTGTTTTGGTATACTTCTTCAAAAAGTTTTCATTTTGTAGAAGAACTTTAAATTTTGCCACACTTGCAATACCCTGTAATCTAGTATGCCTTAAAACATGTATTATTTAACATATTTTTAAAACCAGCATGATGTAATTGTAACAGGTTTTCAAAATATTTTAAGACTTGAATCAATGCAGAAATACAGGATGTAAAGCCTTAATCCACCACCACTATTAGCCAACTGAGCCAACTGACTCGCACATTACCTACATGGCCAAATGTGCCACGTGCGTTTTCCATGAGAAGGATAAATGCATGTTAAATGCATGGTTTTTGCCTAATTATAATGAGGTGAAAACCATGCGTTTTCCATGCGTAAACGCATGGAAAACGCACGTGGCACATTTGGCCATGTATGCTTACTATAAATTAGTTCTAAGGTAGGTAGATTACTGGCCCTTTCAGAATTTCATGCAGAAATTATTTAGCTTTAAATTTATAAAAGGTGGAATTGGATTATGTAAATCTAAGAACAAATCAAACAATCAAAGAAATGAGTAAATATGTCTAGTGGCATCGGGATATAACCAACAAAAATGTTAACTCCCGACTATGAGGGATATAATTATTGCTTATCAAATACACTATGCAGATAAAAGATATTGTTTAGTACCCAGATGAATAATTGCCTGTGGTTGTGATTTCAGTGTACATATTCAATCCACCATAGTGCTTTACAAGCTATGGAAATATGTATGTTTGTAAATGATAATGTTATCTATTTGCCTAAAATTATGATATAAAAGTCAGAAGTATTAGTATAATTATGGTGTGTGTAAAGTCTGGATGAGGTTTTCTTAATTTCACTTCAATAAAGGCCTATGACACAATGCATACAGAAACATGCATAAATTGCAATTCAGTATTCAGTTGACACTTGCTTCCTCCTTGTAATGGTAGGGCCTGATGATGGTTGGGTGGGTGATTAGGGCCTTACGTCCTGTATTTATGCACCAGTTGGGCTAATTAGAACAGGCAGAGACCGTGGCAATGAGATAAAGGATGAAACAGCCATCCGACTTAGGCTCGACTGGGGTCAGATGATAAATAGAAGAACTTATTGACAAAGTGACTTATTGGCTGCTGACCAGTATAGGCCTACTGGAGGACATTGGCCGCGCATCAATCTGTTGCAGTGTGTATTGCCTTGCTGCGTGGCAGCTATTTTTATCTTCTGCGTGCAGCTTGCCACTCGCATCCTGTGCGAACAGCCTTTTAATCTGTAAAAAACTGTCAGCTAATTTATGTATACCAACCAGGGCCGGATTTACATAGGGGCCAGCGGAGGCCCAATCTCTCCCAAGACCCTGTAGTTGTAATAGTATTTTGACAACTCCTTGTTCTTTTTTGTGCGTTTTGCGACGTATTCTCGAACTCCAGTCTGTTCATCAATAGGGTTGAACCGTTCTATAGATAAGTTTGGTTTGGCTGTTACCTTTATATTAAAGAAGAGGAAATGTCCAAACTTTTGATTTCCTGAATTTTAATGTCCATTTATTTGATACTTTTGAACTCACTCAGATTATTAGGAGCCTTGAACTTCATGAATGATGAGGTTGGGCCGGTGAACCCAAAAATCCCACAATACTCAGTTTAAAGGAATCAAAAAGTCATCAGAATTTCTTATGCTAGCTGAGGTTGATTTTGTCTATTTTATATGAACATTCTAGTTTTACAGGTTACATCCACGACAACACTTAGTTTGTGTGTGGTGTCCTGTGATTGGCAAGGCTGTTCCCTTTATAAGGAATAAACCTCATAGTGTGAACCTCATGCTTTAATTTATCATGCTTGTGTGTGAATAAACATACGTCTATTTAAATAAGTAGCCTTAATATAAAGAAATTGATAAAAAGTAAAGCTCTCTTTAAACAGAGACCTGTACCAGATTTGTGTGATAATAGTCGATAATAGATAGTAATGACATGAAATAAGATTATTAATTTAAAAAACAAAAAATGTTCCTGGACTGGACTTGAAACGATGCGCTCTCAGCCCTTTTCAAGCAGGCCAACGCCTTAAACAATTCAGCCATTGTTGCTAGCTGTATGTAGCTTAGCTTTTCGGGTAATAATGGCCTCTAAGCTCTTTATATAGGCCATGTGGTCAATCACCTGAAAAAACCATGTTGTTTAGCTTGTTCTACTGCAGTAAAATTTCATGGTTACATGTTCAATTATGACTTTAACTTTAAATTATGAACTTTGGAAGTGGTAACTAAGGACTTTATCCAAAATTAGCTAAAACTATGGTCACTGTAGAGCTCACTTGTGTGAATTATCATGATTTTGTAATTGTCAGGATAGTAGGAATTTGGACAAAATTTCTGTTTTTCATTAGACATTATTTACAGCATAATTATATAACATATTTCAAAGAGATTTATCAATTTTTCACCAAGCAAACTGCTGTAACATTTCCGTACATTACAGATCCCAATCTCCCATCAGTGGTTGACTCAATAATTTCCCAGAATTTGAGTATGTGTTCGCTAAAAGTATCTGGCTTTGTTAAAGCTAATATTAGTCACAGTTATATCGTGTGATAGGTCTAGATGCCAGATATAAGAAAAAAAAAGTCTGCTATCAACAATGAAATAGATTGCAATCTATGAAGAAATTTGTAGGACTGACAATGCCCAGAGCTTACATAGGACATCAGTTACGTCACTAGCCATGCGTGCCATGTGCAATAATGGCAGCCCCCAGCACGGTGGCGGGTGGTGCAAATTGTATATTTGTTTGGCTCAAAATCATAGTAAATTTGACTTTTAGACGCTTGTTTTCACAGCAATATTCTTTTAATTCTGATTGAACTTTTAAAATTAAAATACAAACCCTTACCATTGCACTAAAGGTAGAGTTAATAACGATTTCCTTAGTGTGATTATCTAACTATCACAGAACGGATTGTATCGCAAACTAAAAAATATCAAACAAGGATTATGGCATTTTCAGATGCCAAAATACATTGTAATGTTACTGGGAGGTATGCGTACATTAATCCATCAATGTTTCAATATTTACAGTGATCCTATGTTTCTTCCAAAGTATTGACTGCATCTGACGAAAAGTATAAAACATTATGTTTTAGGTTAAGATTTCAATGTATCTAAGAAGAAATATGGTTTATTATATAGCCCTATACATTTTGATTGGACATTTGCTTATTGAGCTTATTTGTTTTTCAGTTTATCAAGGACTTCCTCGATGCCACATTCAAGGAGAGATTTGGACTTGAGTTGACTAGTAGCTCTTTGGAAATGATATGGGCCACGACAGTTTCTGTCTACCTATTGGGCGGAAATCTGGGAGTATTTTTTGCAGACAAGGTGGCCGACAAAATTGGCAGGTAATATACCTCATCAAAGATTTTGCGTCCTTTATAATATATTTGCTAAGCAAAGAAATTTCACCAGTAAACACCGTTTCAAGAAGACAAGATAGAACTTCTATGCAAAGAGCGATCACAGTACTGTTTGAAGACATGGCGAAATATTGAGTAATTTTAGAAAGGTGGTTCCTTTCAATATATCAGCAGCTGCAAGCCCCCATCTCACATAGCCGGTTTTGCCATAGTGAACCCGTAGTATTACGCAATGGTTATGCAATGCGCTACCCGTCTCAAACCCGACGGCTAACTGCTGATACCCGGCGATACCTGCAAGTGACTCCTGGGACTCGAGCCGGGAGTTTCGGGCCCGGTAGCCGGGTGAGCCATGCTTGTCACCCGTAGAACCCGGCATGTTATCCGTCCCTAATTTTACCCTTAGTACAGATGGCGGTTTACTAGGAGTAAGCCGGGTAGTAGGAGTAACTCGACGGCTTCCAGGAGTAACCCGCCGAGTTGTAGGAGTAACTTGCTGACTGCTACCAGCGTCAGCATCAGCAGCATCGGCAGGGAGGGGGGGGGGGTTGTATATACTTTAAAAGGCTGCTGCTCCCCTAACATTACTCCGATTTTCGTCAAATAACGCTGGATTGTAGTAAAGTTCATACAGATTCTATAAATGTTTTCAGATCTAAAATAGACCAAATATTAAGGGAGATATTTGTCTGAGAAGGCAGGTAGGCTGGAGGCGGCAAAGTGGTGGTCATCTTTTGTATTTAATTTTAAAGTAGAAAAAAAGGTGTGTGGTGTTTATTTTTTGTAATCTTATGTTGTATTAATTTTTCTAATTTTGTTTGAAAAAACTAAAGCAGTTAGGTGCATGTTTTGAATGCCATTGGATAGTGTATACTAAGGTGATTTAATTGCACAGTGAGAAATAAATAAATCAATATATGCTTCAACTATGGTCAGTTTAATTAGTTCCTTTAACTTAGATTATTTTGTAATTCACGTTATTCTGAATATAGTGAAAGTTTTTTTAGCTTTTTGTAACTTTTTAAATTTCAGAATTAAGTTTTTATTATAGGTGCATGTTTCTTTTGATTTTCTTTCTTTGGGGTTAGTTATATGTATTTCTTGTTGTTTTATGTCTGTCCAAAAACAGTACATGTCTGGACATGCTCTCTGCACTGTGGAACCACCCCTGATATTCTGCACTTGATGCTACCCTCTCTTGCGTATACCTACAGTATCACCAAAGAATCATGACCATTAAATAGTTAATATCACTAAAGAGTAAACTTTGATCACTAAAGAAAACAATTATCATAACTAAAGATGTGCTTATATACATGGTCTAGTTGTCCGCAACCCCCACTTTGAGATTTTTCTGGACAAAATAAGTGATACATAGAACCAAGATCCTCTGGAATATGTTGAAAAGGTCCTTTTCTATTGGTATTGGTAAATTTGGTCTGGAAATTCTTCAAACAAGAAACCTAAGAATGACCAAGCCCTTTATATAAGCTAGTTTTTATCGTTTTTCTGCTTTCAACTGTCTACTGACACCTCAAGTTTAAATTAAATTTTCAAAAATTCTACACAACGTAGGAAAATTTAATTTAATTGAAATAACAGAGTTAATGATTTATTTTGAATTCTTAAATTTTTTGTAATTCAGGCTCGATTTGTGTCACTTTTTCGTCGCTTGTTAATTTCTGAAGCTCCAAATGTATGTTGGATATCTGCAGTACATGTTGGATGGCTGAAGTGTATGTTGGATATCTTCAGTGAATGGTGGATGGCTGCACATTATGTTGGATGGTTGCAGTGTATATTGGATGGCTGCAGAGCATGTTCGATAGCTGCTAGTGATATGATATCTACCAATGTTTGTATTTGAGTAGTCGCCTACATAAAATCAACTGTTGTCGTAACCAAAATAATTAAAGGTCTCTGTGGATCTACATATGTGCAAATTTAAATACATCAAGTCATTTATCCTATAATATCTCAAGTTATTTGTGATCATATGAAACTCCTAAAGGGAGGTTGATATCCAACTGTTGTGTTAAAAAGATAGATTATCAAATTCTAAGACAAAAAACCGATGATCGAGTATGATCAATTATTGTGACAGCACTAATAGCTGCAGTATATGTTGGATGATTACAGTGTATGTTGGATAGCTGCATTGAATGATGAATGGCTGCAGTGCATGATGGATAGCTGCAGGGTATGTTGGATGTGTTATATGTTGTACAATGTGGCGAATGTGAGCAATGGTTGATGGTGCGTCATGCAACATAGAGTTTTGAGTGATTCGGAAAAAATTATATTGACCTTAGTTTCACGTTGGCCAAAGTAAAATCCCACAAAAACTCAATGTTGGACTCCTCATCATCCGCTATTGTCATGTTGTTATAATAAAACATTTATTGACGGGCCACTTCAGGCCCTAGTAAATTTTATTTGACCCTATGGTGTGATAGTTGCCACTATAATAGAGGCAACTTTCACTCCCTCAGGTCAAATAAAGTTACTAGTGCTTTTGCACTAGTCAATATAATATGGCCTAGTTTTGACTTTTGATGTTTTGGGTCTGAAATGCAAAAAATTGAAAGAATAGAAAAGAATTTTTGTCAGGCACAGAACTTACACACTACTGCACCTATATGCCTAAAACTTGGCCAGAATATGTTTAAAATATATTAGTTGTGCATTTTGTATGGTGGCAGAAAAGGACATTACCACTAAAGTACCAATTTTCGTACCACCAAAATCTCACCTGCTGGTCTGGGAGCCTGTGTTTAGGCTATCTTATATCTAGATGTTTTCCACCCAGAATACCTTAAGAAATGTGATTTCTTAATTTCTTAGTTGTCGTAATATCGTATTTCTACAGTTTTTAGTTTGGGAACAATCTTGAATTGAAAACGATCAAAATGTGACTAATCTGTTAAGTTATAAAAATTTGACAAGCCTATATTGAAACTAAATACTCTAGAAATATGCAAATACCACAACTTAGGGAGTAAGACATCACTGTTTTTAATATGTATTGACCAGTATTCTAGGTAAAATACATCCATAATATGGTTACTTTAATATAGGCTTCCAACTCCTAACCTGCCCCCCTCACTGGCGGTTTAGCCAAATTACTTCATAAATATTATAGTACAGAGATGATATGCATATGCAGGAATGCCTCTTTCATAGAAAGATCTGAAGTAGATGCAGTATTAATTGTGAATATATGTGACAAGAAAGAATCTGTGGAGAGGGGGCGGGCCAGCCAGGTGCCCAAATCGCCTTTTGTGCAGTCATGGAACCTGTGTTTAGGCAATCTTATCTCATGATGCATTTTACTTAGAATAATGGTTGATTTTAATTTGGTTATAATCTTGAGTTAAAAACGTTGCAAAATGTGACTGAACTTCCACCAAGAGGGTAAAGAAATGCCTTTCGTAAGAGGATTTAACAATTATGCTAGGTTAATACATCTATCTAGAGATACAGTCGTGCTAACTTAGACTTTCAAATTATATGAAACACCCTTAAGAGAGGAGGAGAATATTCTGCAATATTATAGCGGCCACCACCAGTGGGTGCCCTTATGGTATAGACGCAGGAGAGATCGTAAGCTACAAGTTCAAACCGAAAACGTCACAAATCATGTCGCAAAACCTCACTGTGGGTTAAGAAAATGGTAAAAGTGTGTCCAGCCAAAACGTAGGGACTCCGCATCCATTTTAACAAACTGAAAAGACAATCGCTATTAATGACGTCATAACCAGTACGTGTGGCAGAGGTCAATGATCTCTACGTGACGTTGGCTCAAGAGTCAGAAAGAAAGAAAGATAGAAAAGAAACAAGAAAGAAGGAAAGAAAGAGAGAAAGAAAGAAGCAAGTTTATTATTGAGCTTTATATTAAAAAAAATGTTTAACTTGGTTAATTTTTTAATTAGTACTTTACAAAATAACAATAGTGCTAGCAATAGAAAGCTGGTATGATGATGAAGTCTAAAGATAAATTTCATTAAATTCTATCGGTTTTAGACGTAAAAGTTAGATTATTTATAGTCTCTATTGATTGTGGCAGGTAAAATACAAAAAAAAAATTGCAATTAAGAATTTATAAAACTGCACCTGATGCAGGCCAAAAGGTGGAAGTTGTGGTGAGAAGCTTGTAATATATTTTTTTTTTACGGCGTAGTGCCACCCGGTAATCTCTGTCACTTTTCTCCTCATTGGTATTGATATTGATTTTATTTGCTTCATAAAAGCCAGTTAAAATATAAAAGGGATAAGTTAATGTTTAAAGTCATGTACAGGGAAAGGCATGGTAACTTTGCAGACCATAGGTAAACTACAAGTACTATATTTAGCTGAATGGGGACAACAATAGATTATTAGTAAATCGATAACTTATCTTGTACATGACTTTATATTATCTTTTTTATGTTATTAGTTTCCATCCAAGACAATCATAGTTGATGATATTAAACAAATTCCAAATTAATAGGATTCACACATGGCAAACTCAGATGGTGTTTCTTATAGCTGTGTTTGATGTTTTTTGAGCAACTTTGATAATAATATATATATCTATTTACTAATAATCTATTCTTGTCAACAGCTACATTACAGTACATGGAGTTAACCTTTGAAATTGTTGCATGTGAGACAGAAATGAGAGAGAGAAACTTTAATCCTAGTAAACACAGCAATTTCCTTTAGAGCATCAGAATGAATCCTTTACTAAAGTTTTGGATGCCTATATTGCCATAAGCAAACAGAAACGTCAAAAAATATGCTGTAAGTTAATTGTTTATCACATTTTTTGTCTCTGCAGACGTAATGCACTGCTGCTGTGCCATGTCACTGGTGTTATATCAGCTATTCTGTTTGGTTTCTGCAAGATGGCGAATTCATTTGAAATGTTATTTCTTGGACGTTTAATTGTTGGAATTGGGTGTGGTAAGAAACTTTTCTGATATATACTTACTCAGCACACTTGACTGATTTCTTCTTAATTTAATATGTTCCGGTAAATTGTTTATCAGAAACTTGTCTTTACCCTTAAATTAAGGGTGTCAAACATCAAATAATTGTGCACTACTCTTGTTCACCAATAAAGTGGTTTAGAAAGCTGTGTGAATAGGCAGAAGTGTAGGCCTACGTTATCAATGATTTAAAAGTTATATTATGAATAGAGTACAGTATACTTTTTTTTTAAATCAGAAAATCATCTCTTGGCACTATCAGCTGTAGTGTTCCTCAAGGATCAATTCATTAATCTTCTCGATTTACGTAAATGATATTGTTATTGTTTGTAAATAAAATATCCTCTTTGCTGATAATACCACTTTACTTTATCAAGAACAACATGTCCAAAAGAAAAGGTAAACAGTGAATTAAAAACAGTCTACCATTGGTTTGTACACAACAGACTGTCACTCACTAATTGCATATACTTTGCAACCAAAACATTAAATATTGTTAGCCATCTCAAGAAAACTATCAACAAACAAATAATAAAAGACAACATTTCTTCGAATCATTTTAAATGAAAACTTAGATTGGAAAGACCATATCACTTGTAAGTGCAACCAAATTTCAGAAACAATAGCTATAATTCATAAGATAAAGGCATGTCTACTGTTATCAACACTAAAGACATAATATCATGCTTTGATATATCCACATATGGTTTAAAGACTGAATATCCTAAATAAAAGAGCTCTTAGACAAAATTGTCTGTTCCCAGGCACACACTGATTGTACAGATATCTAAACTTCTGGTGCAGTGGTGCATGACCCCCAGGTTATGATATTATTTTATATTACCTGAAAATAAATTCAATATCAATATCAATATGCCTGTGTACACGTACAGTGGGATTCAGTGAAGGTTTTGCTGCAGTGCAGCCTATGTTATATTGTAGTTTAGATGACATTGAAGCCTTTGACATAGTGCTGTATTATTTTTTAACAGATGTATATCTCACAAAAAAATCATAGTCGTTGTTCAATATGTTTTGTAATTTTTTTTCCAGGGGCTAGCAGTGAAATTGTACCAGTGTATCTCACTGAGATGGTACCAGGTGAAGTTGAAAAGTTTGTATTAGTGCTACACCAGTTCGCTTTAACTTGTGGGATTTTGGCATCACAACTCTTTGGTATGCATCAAATACTAGGTAAGCCTTTAAGTTGCTAATATCCGGCTGGATTTATATTGTTTACGACAACAATTTATACCAACAAATTTTCTTATGATACTGAAAATATGGCAGAAGCCATTCCAAGTTTCGAATTGACTTACTGAACAATTAGTTTGCATGTAGCTTAGAGTACAATCTTTTGAAAATGGTTCATCAGTTACTGATTTAGCTGCTATACATACTTCGTACTTGTACCAGTATTGGTATACTAGCTGTGCCTCTAGATGCTAGATTATTCCGGATATTCAAATATATCCCCTGGCATAATAACAGAGCTTCCAAGTGACCCCACGGGTCTGACCCGCTTTTAATGTCAAAACCCTCCGACCAGCACAATGTTTTATAAGGTTATAACTGGTGACCGCAAACTAGTTTCTGAAACTAGCCATAATAATATTCATAAGATCATATTGAAAAAATTATGTTTAAGTTCAATATTATGATGAAATACAACTAAAGCACAACTAATAGAACTTACTGCCAAATTAGCTGACCTGGCAGGTTATATTAGCGGACAACCCCATTGCGAGCCCTCATGGTATAGGAAACCGGTCACAAAACGTACGCAAAAACCTCTTTTCAATCTAGAGAAAGATAAAACAAGCGAGATCGTAGGCATGCACGAAAATTCATGACGCTGACATTTCTCGGGATAAACAAATGCACATTGTCTGGTTTCTGTGTCCGGTGGAGGTGTGTTTGTCCCATTTTCTTGGCAACTATAAGACGTACAAAGACAAATGACAGTTTGTTTTTCTCCTTACTTCAAATCTGATCAATCTATCCTATCATCGTTATTGTTAATACATTCTTGTAGAGTTCAGAAAACGTCCATATAAAAGCCTATATATATAGGACTGAAATGTGTTTTTTTCTGCTGGCTGCTGATAGATATCTATTGTGTCCGCATTCCGCATGGTCCACTGTATCATCAAGGAGAACACACTTTCCCTAGTATAATAGGCCTACTATACATTTTTTCTCCACATAGCCTGTTAATTACAGAATTCGCCATAAAACAAATATGTCATGGGCTCAGATTTTTAATTTTGCTGGGGGAGGTGGGGGGGGGGGGTGAAATAATCCTGTACCAAATCATGAAGACATCTTCCTACGTGCAGGCGCTGCAGCTAGACCCTCAACGAATCCCACATAGCACACAGGCATCATTAAAATTTTAAGTGCTTGTGCGACAGGCAGGAGGGCAGGAGGGCAGGCGTTACACTTCCATTTCTAGAGGAGAACTCTGACACACACTTTTTTTTCTAGAGCTGAACTCTAACACTAATGCACTTGCCCTAATGAACTTTTATACAGTAGCATTCTCTATGGCCTAGTGGTGCCTTGTAATAGTTACATTGACATATCTCGGCTATGTTTTTTAAAATTTGAAAAAATATAATTCCTTGGGTGTTTATATAGTCTGTGCGATGAACCGAAACAATTGCCACTTGGCCAACATTGTTGTTATGCAATACTAATTAGAGTCCAAGATGTCCTATTTTTTAACTCTTGAACTTCTTCATTTGATCACAGTGTTCCCATGGATTATTACAAAGTCTGATAAAGTCTTGTTTTATTTTTGTAAAAAGTAAGGCCCTGATTAAGTCTTACTTTTGTCCACTAAGTCTTAAATTGTCTTGTTTTGATGCAAATATACTGGGATAATATCATCCACATTGTAATAGTCAAATGATTTTGTAAATATGAATGAATAGATATTACAAACTTTCTTTAAATACACAAGAACTGCGTTTATTTTATTGCTTAAGCGCCCTGATTGTTTTATGGACGATGAAATTAAAAATATTGGTGTATATTACTGTATTAGTGGTCTTATTTTTCATGTGCGCCTCATATTATGTCTTACAAAATATCTTACTTCTTATGAAGGTAAAGCTGCAGGAACCTGTATTAACAGCAATCCATTCTGTTCTGAGTAAAGCCAAGTGAGCATAAAAAGTATTGTCTATCCTTTTCCTGCCATTTAATTGATCTGTTTCAAAGATTTAATGCACAATAAGGAGTATTCAGTTCACTAGATTTATTATCAACACAATAGCATGTTACCTTAACTAATCTACAACTAAGATTACCATTTATATGTCCAAAATAGTAATATATGGGCTATGGTAATGATCCTAATAGGCCATGAGCCAGAACCTCGAAGTTTGACTGTCGGTACCACCTTGGGGGGGGGGGGGAGGCAAAACCTCAGTATGATTTTTCATAGACCAATGTCCCAGGTGTCAAAAAACGTATGAAAGCATTGCCAAGCTCTTTGCCTTCCCTGTGATATCAATGGATATATATACCATTTTGACAGTCTTGGACCCCACTTAGAAATTGACTTATTTCCTGTTACTGGTGTTATAGTTGACACATTTGAAGGAAAAGGTGGCTTATAATACACCAAATTGAAACTAAGAATGTAAGCTTTCACTTGGTATCTGACATACTATATTTTTTTTGAATCAGGTATGCACTTACAGTGTACAACAATTATCGGGCATGTTGACTCCATATTTATGCATGGAGTCAAAAATCATTGCTGACGGTGTCCCTAGGGTCAAGTGTGGCTACGATGAACAATAGAGCTGTGGAAGCACATAAATATGAGATTAATTTGGAAACCATTTTTATGCAATCTAAACCCAAATGCTACATATTTCCACAAACTGAGACTTATGTGGGCATTATTTCTTCAAAGTGGACATGTCATGTTTTGGATGTGATGCATCATTATAACAGAGGTAATTGTACTGGATCTACCGGGTCTTCTCCGTGCATCCCATGAAGGAGATTCGGATCTGTATTTCATGCCATTCGAGCACTGATTCCATTGTCATTGCATATGAGGGTGCATATTATGCCAGTTAATTATGCCTTAAGGGGGGTTCTCACATAGCCAGTTTTCACTGTGAAGCCGTATTGCTGTCGTATAATTATGTAATACCCCATTTTGACGACTTCACCACGGTAGTTGGAAGCAAAGGGAGGGGGGGGGGGGGTGTGCTTAAGGCGACGGGTGAGTTTGCGGCAGCGAGGTGTGCATCATGGTCACTCGATGGATCACACGTAGGATTTGTACAAAACCTGATAGATTATGCCCGGTCTGATGCCGGGTGAGCAATGGGTAAATCACCTTTACGACAGGAGACTCCACGGCATCTACATACCAACAGCAGGCTTGTACATGTGAGGGGCGTATCAAGCACCTGTCAATCACGACTGTGAAGGTTACAAGGAACGACCCGGCGAGTTAACTACGTGTACTACGTGTACTACGTTTGAAGGCCGGCTGTCACGGTGGAGGGCCAGATGTGAATATATAAGTGGCTGCTTGTCTGCAGCCTAGCAACTATTACACAGGTTATTATGCATGATGAAGAACAGTCCAGAAGAGCTGCAGAAAGAAGACAAGCAGAGAACGAGAGAGATTTTGGGTGAGGCCATGGCTATTGCGAAGACCTCAGATGGGCCAATACGAACGCTTGATGAATGAATTACTGATGCAGGATGCAACCCACTACAAGAACTTTGTGGGAATGCAGCCAGCCAAGAGCTGCTTGCCAAAGTTGGAGCTAGAATTACCAAGCAAGACACCTTCTGCAGGAAAGCTTTGGAGCCAGGAATCAGGATTGCCATCACCCTGAGGTATTTGGCAACTGGCAACAGCTACAAGTCATTGATGTATGGCTTCAGAGTGGCCCAAAACACCATCAGCAACATCATTCCTGATGTGCGTGAAGATGTCATCTCCTGTCCAAAAACACCAGAAGAGTGGAGAGAAGTTGCACAGCTGTTTGAGACAAGATGGAACTTTCCCCATTGTATTGGTGCCATAGATGAGAACCATGTGGCCATCAGGTGTCCTCCCAAAGGAGGTTCACTCTACTATAACTACAAGGGTTTCCATTCCATTGTACTCATGGCTCTTGTGGATGCAGACTACAAGTTCATCTATGTGGATTGTGGAGCAAATGGTTCTGGATCTGATTGATGGAGGAGTTTTTGCTGCTACAGCCCTGAGGCAAGCTGTAGAATATAGGACCATTGATCAAACTAACATCCAGGCAGTAGAAACCTGTTCTTGCAGGAGCATAAATTGCCAAAATTTGGATAAGTCTGGAGGAAAAAATGGTATCACTTGAGTCCTATGGCCGGCGAGAGAATTTAATCATAGAGGGAATTAAGAAAACACCTGATGAAGATTGCGAAGTTAAGGTCAAGCAGTTTATGGTTGAATCCTTGAAATTGTCCCAGGCTGATGTAAACGCAATAAAACTGCAACGTTGCCATTGTCTGCAGGGTAAAAGCGCTAGATATGATGTGATTATCTGCCGGTTTCTGTGGTTCCATGATCGCAGGACTGTATGGAATGCTAGATTCAAGCTCAGTGGTACTTCATACAGTATGAGCGAAGATTTTCCTAAAGAAGTATCCTATTCCCGATTATGAAAGTGGCAAGGATCATGGGAAAGAGGGCATCTAAGGTTGGTGACAGACTCTTTATAGATAAGAAGAACTACTCTGTCAAATCGTTAAAATCTCTTCCAAAGGAACTAGATCCAGCCAAAATTGACACAAAGCAACATGGAGATATCATTGCTTTCTACTCCAGTGCTTCCCTGCTTTCCAATTTTTAATGTTCTAAGCTTGTGATTGAGGGATCCAGTTATGTTCATACAGAACAATACTATCAATTACAAAAAGCTATTTTCACTGAGAAACCTGAAGTCACACGCACAATCCTGAACACAGCCGATCCATGGGTCTGCAAAAAACTAGGAGACAGTGTTAAAGTCGATACAAATAATTGGCTCCCTGGAGCAAAAAAGATAATGATGAAGGCCTGCAGGGCAAAGTTCGCTCAGGATGAGCGAGCTAAACAATTTCTGAAAGACACAAATGACAAAACGATCGCTGAAGCCACTCAAGACAAACTCTGGGGTGCTGGTCTAAAATTAAATGACCCCAACTTAGCTACCAAACATAAGTGGACCGGTCAGAACTCAATGGGTGACATACTGGTGTCTGTAAAGCCCCGTTCCCACATAGCCGAGTTACTCGTAGTCAACTCGTAGTATTACGTAACACGCCTCTCGGGCCCAACTCTTACTAAACTCGGCGATTACTCCTCGCACTCGAGAGATGCTCGGCGAGTAACTCCTGAGTCTCGTAGCGAACTCGTGAGATTTGGAGCCGAGTTTGCCGAGTCTCCCGAGTATGCCGTGCTGCACGGCACACTCGGCGAATTATCCAGGAGTCCAAAAACTCGGCCATGACTCGCCGAGTTACTCCTCGAACTCGCCGAGTTACTCCTCGAACTCGCCGAGTTACTCCTCGAACTCGCCGAGTTACTCCTCGAACTCGCCGAGTTACTAGGCGCTATTTTCGCTCGTATTACACTCGGGGGGGATGTTCAGGAGTGCGAGGAGTAACTCGGCGAGTTGTAGGAGTAACTCACCGAGTTGTAGGAGTAACTCGCCGAGTAACTCGCCGAGTTCTACCTTTAGTACATGCATCATCAGCGTAGGGGGTCGTATATAATATAAAAGGCCGCTGCTCCTCTAATATCAGTCCGATTTTCGTCAAATAAAGATTGTTTTGTAGTATAATTCATAGTGATTCCATACGTATTTTCGGATTTAAAAAAACCCGAATATTAAGCGAGATATTTGTCTGAGAAGGCAGTTGTCTTGCGGTGGCTGCTGCTCCATTTATATTATTCCGATTTTCGTCAAATCAGGACTGAATTGTAGTATAAATCATACTGATTCCATACGCGTTTTCGGATTGAAAATAGACCAAATATTAAGCGAGATATTCGTCTGAGAAGGCAGCTAAGTTGGCGGAGGCAAACAGTGGTGCTCTCGCAGACGTCCGCGCCCGGACTGTATCAATGCAGGTAAGGCTGAGCGCTACTTTAAAAGGCAGCTGCTCCCCTAATATTAGTCCGATTTTCGTCAAATAAATATTGAATTATAGTCGAGTTCATACTTATTCCACACAGATTTTCAGATTGAAAATAGACCAAATATTAAGCGAGATATTTGTCTGAGAAGGCAGGTAGTCTGGCGGCGGCAAGGTGCTCTGTGTATGGCCCTGACATGAATGGTGTGGTCAATATTTTTGACCATTTTATATACATTGTTTGGATGAGCTTTATTGCAATTCATTTCTACTCATTCTGCCAACTGCCATGACTGTTATGTCAATTGCTATTAGCATTTTGAATGATACAAAGAATTGGTGTAGAGCATACAGCAAATTCAATACATGTGTCAATTGCCTAATTGCCTAAATTGGGGTTCTTTGACCTGTCATTTCATGGTTTGTTCAAAGATGACACAGTAATATGACATTGTCTTGATTGTCATTCACAATTACAAAAATATGTAATTGCTTTCATTAATTAAAAGCAATATATTTAATTGTAATTACCAGGCAATGATTATATTTGTATAACTTTCTTATCTTTTTGTGTTAATTTGAATCTTATTGTGATATTATGATCAGTATAAATTTGTGTATATTTTGTAAAATTTAAATCTAATATTGATATTGTAATTAGTATTTGTGATTTGATCTGTGATTTTATTTGCTATATTTAATTTACTTATACTGGTGCTCCCTGAAGCGTCCGCGCCCAGACTGTATTAATGCAGAAAGCTGAGCGCTTCTTTAAAAAGCTACTGCTCCCTTAATATTAGTCCGATTTTCGTCAAATAAAGATTGTTTTGTAGTATAATTCATAGTGACTCCATAGGTTTTTTCGGATCGAAAATAGACCAAATATTAAGCGAGATATTCATCTGAGAATGCAGGTAGGCTGGCGTCGGCCTATCATTCGATGGGTGACTCGTCGCTGTCGTAGACACCTTGCTTCACCCGGCGAGTTACTCCTGGTACTCGGCGAGTTACTCCTGGTACTCGGCGAGTCACTCCTGGTACTCGGCGAGTCACTCCTGGTACTCGGCGAGTCGCTCGCTGAACCCGCCGAGTAACTCGGCGAGTAATTCGGCGAGTAACTCGGCGAGTCACTCCTGGTCATTTTTTCCGCAAAAATTCGTCGCCAACTCCTCGAATTTTGGGTGTTACGTAATTTTTGTTATTACTACGAGTTGACTACGAGTAACTCGGCTATGTGGGAACGGGGCTTAAGGAGAGAAATTTCCAGTTAATTTGTTTGAGTTGAACTGGATATGGGTCAGACATTTCTCTGCAGTAAAAAGCATGAAACATTCATTCTATTAATACTAATCTGTTCATTTGTATCTTCTATACTATTATGGTTTACATTGTAATAACATTGTACATGTTCCTCATTTTGCAAAGTATGATCTTCTGTACTATTGTCATTTACATTGTAATAACATTGTACATGTTCCTCATTTTGCAAAGTATGATCTGTCTATAGCATGGAATAGATGTTGTTCAAACTATTAAAATTAATTGAATGTTTGCAAGTTAAATCAATAGTTGTTGTTCAAACAAATTAAATGATTGGTATGCTAGTTAACTTACTAATCTTTTTGACAACCTCAATGAATACTACAGAGAATTACGGTAATTATGCATACAAAATAAAATAAAATAAATAAAAATAATAATAATATATATATAATGTAATTTAAAAAGAGAATATACTTCAGTCCTGCATTTTTTACACCATTTACATTTAAAAATTAGCTGCAGGTAGCAAATTTCATGGTCAATGTGTTTGATCTTTGCTCACATGTTTTGTGTCTATTGTCTGTTTGTGTTTTTGCATATGCTTCTGTTTGTGCATATCGCCATGTTTAATTCAGAATTCCTTTATTTTATATGTATATTTTTTGCGATTTCAGAGAGACCCTTGCAAATCCTTTCCTCATAAATTTTACATGTTTGGTATCTGTTTCCTCATTGAATGTATAAAGAACTCTACCTGGTGTTAAATGGTTGAATCATCACTTATAGACATAATGAGCACAGAGTACAATAATAATGATACTGATGATGATGATAATGAAAATATGCCTTTTTCGATTTTAAGTTACAATTGTCAGTCCTTGCCAGCAAAATTCAATCAGCTCAAAATATATATTGAGAATTATAATATTGCACATTGCCCTTTTACTGTAATTTCTCTACAAGAAACTTGGTTATCGGAAAATCATGATACTTCTTTTTTTCAGCTTGAGGGCTATACTCTACTTCACAAACCTAAAACTTGCAGTGCACATGGGGGAGTAACAATATATGTCAGAGGTAATCTTGAATATAAAGTCTTGCCATTTTATAGCACTAGCAATATTTGGGATGGAATATTTGTTGAAGTAGTATTTAACAGTTATAATACACGACAAAAAGTCGTAATTGGAAATATTTATAGACCTCCAAGAGAGACAGTTGACAACTATGAAACATTTAATAACGAAATTGAAGAAGTTATGTCTTTTCATTTAAGAGCCAACAAAGAAGTCGTGTTGACAGGTGACTTTAATTTTGATTTATTAAGAATTGGGAATTCGACTCATATTAATAATTTCTTTTAGACAATGATTTCAAATGGATACATACCAAAAATAGTGCTTCCAACAAGAATTACTGAATTTAGTTCTACATTGATAGACAATTGTTATGTTAAGTTATCATCAAACTTTTCTAAAACCACAGCTGGTATTTGTAATTATAACATATCTGATCACCAACCGTACTTTGTGACCCTAGATTACCTAATTCCTATTACTGACATGCCAAAATACATAAAACAATTTGTAAACACTGCTAAGGCTAAAAGTAACTTCAAAAATGAAATATCACAGAAATGTACACCTGCCCATTAAGTTTGTTGAATATAATAAATATAAGCACACAAGAAAGAGTTGGATAACCCCAGGCATAATAATGCATTCTATGAAATTTAGGGATAAGTTATACATAAAGTTAAGATCTACCCCAACTATTAGTCTGGCATATAATAAATATAAAGTTAACTTATAAACTTATAATGATTCTCAGGCAAAACATTAAATTAGCAAAGAAACAATATTACCATGATTGCTTTGATAAATTTGAAAATGACATCAAAAATACTTGGTCAACTATTAAGCAAATTATAAATAGATCTAATAAAAATATAGAATTTCCTGAATATTTTCTAATAAATGATTTACCAGAAAGTAATCCAAATATAATTGCTAACAAATTCAACACATATTTTACAGAGATTGGTCCAAAACTTGCCAACGCTATTGTTCCTCCCATTCATAAAACATTTAGTCAGTATCTAGTTAATCAGGTGAATACAGAATTTCAATTCAAAAGTGTAAACATTCTACTGAACTAGCTGCTTTAGAACTTACTAATAAAACAATAACTAAAATGGATCAAAATGAAATTCCTATCAATATTTTTTTTTCCAAAGCGTTTGACACTATAGACCACAATATCTTATTGTTTAAATTAAAATTCTACAGGATAACAAATAATTCTTTATTGTAACTAACAGATTACCTATCAAATAGACAGCAATGTGTTGAATTTGGAGATGTACAGTCTGATTTTATAATGATTTCTACAGGTGTCCCTCAGGGATCTATTTTAGGGCTGCTTTTGTTCATAGTCTATCTAAATGACATCTTGGCAACCAAATTTTTCCTACCAATTATTTATGCAGATGACACTGCTCTGTCTGCAACATTAAATACATTTGGTAATGTTAATAAAAATTGGGCTACTAAAATAAATGAGGAGTTAAATGATATCAATGATTGGTTTCGACTGAACAAACTTTCGCTTAATGTCAATAAAACTAAAGCCATGTTATTTCATAGCCCAAGAAAAAAAGTAGACAAAATTAATATTAAAATAAATAAAACTGATATTGAATTTGTGAATAATTTTAATTACCTGGGAATAATCCTAGACAGCAACCTCTCTCGGAATTATCATATCAATATGGTTTCACAAAAACTGTCAGAAACTCTTTGTGTGATGAACAAGTTGAAAAATGTAATACCTTTCACAGTTCTTCGAACTTTATATAATACCTTAATTGTTCCACATATTACTTATGGTTCATTTGCTTGGGGTACCCAGTGTCAGAAACTGATGAAATTACAGAAAAGATCTGTCAGAGTAATTGTCAATGCCAGGTATAATGCACACACTGAACCTATTTTTAAACAACAATTCTTAAAATACATGACCTATGTGCACTGCAAGAACTAAAGTTTATTTTTAAATTGAAAAACAGAACTCTGCCAAATTATTTTCAAAATTTGCAATATTTGAGACATTCCGATGTTCATTCCTATAATACAAGACATACAGATTATATAATACCAATACGTAGCCGCCATGTGTTTGTGAAAATTGCATATGCTTTCGGGTCCCTCATATTTTAAACAGCTGTCCTGATTTGGTGAAAGAAAAATATACACTCACAGTATTAAGGGATTCACAGCATATATTAAAAAATACTATATAGATAAGTATTCAATTACATGCCAGAACATTCACTGTTACATTTGTCAAAATTCTGAATTAGAACGGTAACTTTAGTTTAATTAAGAACTGTATATTTTACCTGCAGCAAGGAATTATAATTTGGCTAAATTAATATTTCAGACAGTTTGGCTTATAGCATGCACTTAGTGAAATTTTGGGTTTTTGAGTCTAGGATGCACTTAGTCAAAATTAAGTCTGCATGATAATTTTGTCTAACAAAACAGTATTATTTTGTTGATATTTAATACCTCAAAATTCTTTGGTGGGATAGCTGGGTATTTCATGGAGATGCTCAGGTCCTATACCAGAATGGTTTGAAAATGCTACGCTATACAGAGCATGTGAATTTATCTAAGTGACCTGCTCAGTTTCTTCTGAACTACCCGGTTACCCCACCTACAGTGTAATAGTGCCATATTAGTACTTGTGAGTCTTTTATTTTTTTTCTTCTTCTTGTTTTTTTTTTGTAAGGTGGCTTTTATCATGTATTTATTGCTCTGTGCTCTGTTATTTCACCCTATATATATTTTATGGTTCAACCTTAACTTTCTTTTTCTGTTTAAATGAACATACTGTTGTTTTGGAAAGGTTTTTGTTGGAGTCTCTTTGAAGTCTGGGGGGCACCTCAGCAGTGACATTCCATGTCTTGGAGGTGTCCCCTCATATTACATATACAATAAATATAATCTACAATTACAGACTCTCCAGAGCCAGAAGAATTGTGGAGAATGCCTTTGGTATCCTGGCATTAAGGTTTAAGTTTAGGTGTCTGTTAACCGCTTTTCCCAAGAAAATCAAGACAGTGGAATCTTTAGTCCTTGCATGCTGCAGCCTTCACAACCTCATGAGAATCAGATATCCGACAACTCAGAACAACATGCTTGACCACGAAAATCCAGTCACCCATGTGGTCAATCCCGGGGCTTGGTGGGAAGCTGGAGAAATTCCTGAAATGCCACCACAGGAAGGTTGTCACTGCCAGACAGCAAGGATCCCACTGAAGGAGGGTACAAGGAAGAAAAACCAGGCACCAGTGGAAAGGTACAGCAGAGATACAACCAATGAAGATGAAGTCCCAGGCCCAGATGTCTGGTAGGTACCTGCAGGCTGGAACGTGGCAACTGAAGAAGCTCCTGCAGGCTGTAAAGACGATGAAGCAGACGGCTATGTAGACATCGTCTGCAAGGTAGTCCATTGTTTCTCAGGAGTAGTGTGCTGGAACTGGCTGAATGTCGGCTAAAACATCTGGGCCTGCTGCTGCTGATGGAGCTGCTGCTGAATAATCAACTGCTGCTGTTGCTACTGCTGTTGCTGCTTGTTCCTCCTGACTTGCGCCTTCAGCTGCAGGAAGAACGACATCAGCTGGGCTTTGATGTTGTCATACATGTTAAAGTCCAACTGAAGACACTCAGAATATATGTAATCAGTCATCGAGTGGATTCTCTGGGTCTTTGGATCTGCAGGAGGAGGAGGAGGGAGGAGGGAGGAGGAGGCTGTGTGATGGCTTTGATGTGCTGGTCAATCCTTGCAGCTGTTTGCTGAGCAGTCTGGACTATGTCAGCTAATTTGGAGCTTGATGCAGAAGAATGATCACCAGTATTCTTCCTTTTCTTGGAGGGACCACCTTTGGTTGTCGCTGGGAAGACTCGACCTGGCTCGACGTCAACTTCTTCAACTTCTTCAACTTCTTCCAGTTATTCAGGCCCAGAATCTGGCTGACCTGCACTGGAGCTGTCATCAAAGTTTGGCAGTTGCTTGTTGCTCTTCGCAATCTGTTTCTTTAGGTTGACATTGACGAGACGGCACCCTTGAGATGTGTTGCTTAAGGAACCCAAAGCTGGCGTTAGTCCACTTCTCCTTCTCTGTCGGATTTCTCTTGACTGTACCGGAAGGGCCCTGCTTGATGAGCTTCCCAGCAATGGGTCTGATAGACTCAAGCCAGGTCTTCAACTGTAGCCCAGTACAGGGGACACTGAGGGTCTGTGCCTTGTCATCGATGAGCCTTATCTTTCTCTGATGGTCCTTGTAGTTTCGTCTGGTCCTTCCATAGAATATGTCATTCTCTCGGTACCAGTCAGCGATGTCTTGCGCATCATTGGGAGGTAAAAAAAGCTTCTCAGTCTTTCTTCTTGGCTTCTTCTGAGATGCGGCAGGAGCAGTGGCGGAGGAGGCCTGGGTGGCAGAAAATTCACTGACATCACTATCATCATCTTCTTCTTGGGTGTCTTTCTTCTCCTTCTCTAAATCAAAGCCCGAAACTCTGTCGCTATCATTCATGTCAACATCAGAAGACTTGGCAGAAGACTTGGCAGTGGACTTGGCAGAAGACTTGGCAGGGTAACTGACAGGAGACCTGGTAGAAGACCTGGTAGAAGACCTGGTAGGAGACCTGGTAGGAGACCTGGTAGGAGACCTAGTAGGAGACCTGGTAGGAGACCTGGTAGGAGACCTGGTAGGAGACCTGGTAGGAGCGTAATAACAAGTAGACCTGGCAGGAGCTGCAGGAACACTGGATTTTTCACACTCAAATAATTCTTTCCAAGAGACAATTGCAGAAGGCTCTTCTTCTGTGACTTTTTTCTTTCCAAGATTGCGTCTTCTTGGGTCCCATGGCGAAAAGGTAAAGTAGAAACAGCGAACAGGAACAGCAACAGCAGCAGAGAAGAGTATGGCGAGGTCGATTAGTTTCTATCAAAGGCATATACTGCTGGCCGAGGTCACTTGACGCACGAACCGGCCCTGCAACCATCCTGCACCTGTCGTTAACGTAGCAGCCGGTGACTTACTCGTGGCACAGGTGAGTCACACAAAGCGTACGTAGGTATTGATTTTTCTATACGTAGAAACCGGTGACTTATCCATGGAAGCCGACGGTTTAATCGTCGCACACGTACCTCTCTCGCCAGGTTCCTGATGCCCACATGTGTGACGGGCAATCCACCGGCTTCAACAAGTGTCTCACGTGTGACTTGGCATATGCCGGCAACGACGGCTTCACTACGGTTGCTAACTATAAACAATCACGAGTTTTCTACGGAAGTTTTGAACATGAGCAAAACATCCGTCGATTTTGGCAGTTGTTCTCGGTTCTGGGACGGGCGCGAGGAATGGAGTAAGTGTGTTCACAGTCTTCTACGACAACCTCCCGATAACCAAGGTTGCAGTACGGATGCCCAATTTTGCGAAATATTATATAATTCTACGACAGCAATACGGCTTCACCGGGAAAAACGGCTATGTGAGAACCCCCCTTTTAACCAAAATGAACCATGCCAATTTCCGGGAAATCAGACTAACATGGATGAGTCCATTGATGTTGGAGGGGGGAACTGTTAAGATTTGATAAATAGCTTGGTAAAATAAAACCAGGCACTTTTACATATGGTCCTTAATAACAAGTTGCTCCCTTTTATTCAAGGAAGACAAATGTGCCATAGTTAGGTTATTTAAGCCATTTTCAAAGATGTGAAGATCAGTGATCTTGCCACAACTTAATGTACACACACAACAGTGATATCACGGCTAATTTACACAAACCTCAGAAGATTATTTTTAAAACCAATCTTAGCAAGTGTCTCTATCTCTATGAGTTCTGCTAATTATAGGATATGTTATGGATTGAGATTCTGATACAAAAAATTTCTTTTGACGGAATCTGGAAACTGGGCCATGGAAATTTACAAAATATTTTTCAAAGACACCATAGACAAATACGCAGTGCAGAGAGAGGAGCCTGAAGCAAATCGTGAGCCTGGTGACTGAGATATGAATTTTTTGAAAAAAGTTGGTCGAAACTTTCATGACAGTTTCCAGATTCCGTCAAAATAATTTGCCACATTATGTATGATTGATGTAGAAATTTGCATTTACTGATGCCGTTGCTGCACACAAACTAAGAGTGCATGCTCAACAAAAGGTGCAGAAAAACAAATCGTAAAGCCCTAATCCACCCCCCCCCCCCTCATAAACAAAGTTTGGAAGAAATTTGAAGGACACACAAGTTGCAATTACAAAGTGATTTGTGAAGGTAAAAAAATTACCCTCAGGGTCAATCCTAGGTAGGTTGATTGTTACCAGGCCGAATACAAGTCCCCATAGGCTAATATAGTGCAGATGAATGCGGATGCAGTGTCTACAGCAACACATTTTAATATCCAGTATGCCGCTTCACATCCGAACTCCTCAATTGCATGGCTTGTGATAGTGATAAATTTTGTGCAAGATAGACTAAAAAAATCTTGTAATAAAAATTTGCTAATTTCCATTGTTTTCATTTTCAGGTGGAGAATCGTTGTGGCCCATTCTGCTAGTTCTCACAGTCATACCATGCCTGGTGTCGGTTGTTTGTTTACCTTTGTTACCGAAATCCCCTGCAGATTGGGTGAAACAAATTAAAAATGGTATAGAGCAATCAAGTGATGAAAAGGAAAAAGCTGAGGAAGCGCTGAAGAAATTCTATAAAGGTAGCGATGTTGAAGAAGTGTTGTCCAATTTGTACAATAAACAAAACCCCAAGAACGACATTAACCTGAAAACAGCTCCAAAGATGGACACAATCCTGGTTTGCAGCCTAGCACTTTGCCAGCAACTCTGTGGGATCAACATTGTAAGCATTTTCTGTTCATCTCTTGTGATAAAAAATATTTCTTCTCAGTTTAGAAAGTTTAAAGATACAATTAATTTCTTCTTACGTGCATTAATTATACATTCACAGTTTAACAAAAAAACCGCACCAGGTTATACAGAGAATATTGATCCTTATAAGACAGAGGCCCAAAAAAACAAGTTCACTGAAGTGTGGCTATTTCCTTTTTTTTGTAAATTTTCTGATGTATGTTACAGTATTATATCATTTTACAAATAACTAGTCAAAGTGTCAGTCAGAGTTTACGTATCAAAAATATAGATTTTGTGAATACAAACAGAGAGAAGTGAGTATTATGCATAAAAGTGCCACAAAATAGATTTATTTTCATGTCATCAAAGTATTGATATTTCTTAGAGAGAATGTTTCTTAATGTTTTAAAATCATCAATAATGATCAATTTACTGGTAGATATGTCACAAAGGCAAGATACCCAGAACAATGATAATGTCACCAATCATCTTTCTATGCTTACATTACAAATGTGGTGCATTTTCCACATTGCAGACAGACGTTCGATTGAAAAAAAATAAAAATCTTGTTTTATCTGGCTGCAATTAAATGATTTCCCCATAAAAATTTCAACTGTAAAATAATATAAGATATTTTCAGTTGTGATACAAAATAACAATAAACAAAAAGCTTTTCGCCAACAGAAAATCATCAGTTTACTGGTAGATATGTCGTAAAAGTGTAGGCTTACTCTTGGTTTTATATTGTATTATGCAGGATTCCTCCAGAATGCTGGATTGACTGACTTACTTGGTGCCAAATATTAATTTTCCCAATGACGAAGCATAATGCCAACTGATTTATCTAGGTTTTTATATTTATTTTTCCTGATACTGTCAGTGCAATGCCGAAGGTATGGAAGCCCATTAGTGCCATAAAATTGCGAAACTTGTCTTTGGGAAATTACACACTTCTTCGCGAAATAAGGCAAGTAAGTGCCTTATTTCGCAAAAAGTGTTTAATTTTGCCAAGACAGGTTTGTAATTCTGTCTAAAAAATTGCGTAATTTCACAATGACAAGTAAGTAATTTCACCAAAAGCGCGAAATTTCACAATAAAAACAAGTGTGTAATTTTGCAAAGAAAAATGCGTAATTTCACAAATAAAAGTGCGTAATTTCAAAGAAAAGTGCATAATTTCAAAAAGAAGAGTGCAAAATTTCACACTGGAAGGTGTATAGTTTCGCAAAGATGTAACTCCGTATCAATGTTTGGTTGTCACGAGGAAGCCGTAAAGGTATCTTGCTTGTGAAAACATTGCAACTCAAAAGTCTGACCTGTACTGATGCTTTTGGTGATATCTTATACATGATTGCTTTCATTTATAAACAAATGAAAAATGCTTATTAAAATTAAAAGGAAAATTGCAGAATTTTTCAGCCAGCCCATGACCAAATCAAATTCCATATTTTGCCAGCTCTGCTCATGGTCACGGGTTTGAAAACGGCCCAAGCACTCTTCATGAGCTACATCACAGCTGGGATGTGGAGTGTATGAGACATTAAATTGGAGGTGTCTTGTACACCTGGCCATTTGCACCTAGAATTTAAGTTTGTCAATGTTAAATTGCCTCACTTATCTGCATAGCCCACCCTCATACACTGTGTATCGTCACCTCACAGCCCAGCGACCTAATTATGTATATGTTGTATGTTCATCAATTTCTTATAGTCTATAGGTTGGCTTATGGTATTAACGGTTTAACAATGAAATTACAGAATAATTAGATGTTCATGTTAACTAGGTAAACTAGCAAATAATGACAATAATTAGGTCACTGGGCTGTTAGGTAAAAGCAAACAGTGCATATGACTGGAATTATTGTTGAAACAGATGTCAAAGAAGTGCAATGCGTTGCACTTGACAGTGTGTTAAGCAAACAAATTAGCATCAATTAGTCTTTGTTTAAGATAATATAGAGTTTAGCAATGTATACTGCATTACAATAGCAGTTAAGACTTAACAGGCCATTTAGCTCTAGGATCGGCTATGTCATGTGGACCAGTCTACCCGTAGTCTTAGTTTGGTAACCTGATATTAGCTTGAAGATTGCAATTTACAATGGCAACATGCATTTTTTATCAACTAGAAAATAAAAATTGTGCACTACTCTCCGTTGACCAATGAGTAGTTTTTGCTGAATCAAAGACAACTAATAATTTCAAGTCTTACTCAAGATGAGCATTCTCTGTTCATGAGATTAATGACATATTATAACACGATTAGGTTGTCACATATATATTAATGTGGAGCAGGCTTGGTTGGACTTCCACATTATTTTCTGCATAAGTGAATTATGATTACACTTTATACCTTTGTTGGGCTGACAACTGTATAGTGTTATAATAAGACCCAATGGTTATGTGGTATATTTTTATATTCCCCACGAGTGGACAGATTGGCCAGGATTCACGAGTGGCGTTAGCCACGAGTGAATTCTGAAGCCAATCTGTCCACAAGTGAGGGAATATAAAAATATAACACATATCCACTTGGGTCTTATTTATACCCCACAATTTTCACTTTTAGTTGAGCTGCCTGGCTATGCATTCATGTAGTATAGAAAAAATTCATGAATATCAATTTTTGCTATTGACCAATCAGAGCATTGCATAACTGTCAACAACGTCATCACCTCAAAACTTTCTGGGACATTTTGAGGTTAATAAAAAAATTTACGAATGATATTTACAAACCAGTTGTTAAATATTTCTTGTCAGAATTGTTTTTCATACTAGATTTGGACAGAAAATGTTTTATTGTTCCGTATTATTCGATTGTATTACCGAAGCTATGACGCTCCCGTGACGTTGCCCATAGCAACACAGCCACACAATGGCTTGCATCTGTGGACTGAACAGACCATTGACTTTCTGTTACGTTTTTTTGTCCTAGAAGCGTTAATTCTTGTCCGATTTCAAAAATTCTAACCTTTTTAGAGAGCTGACAATTTTATCTTTTGAATAGTAGTAAAATTGTGACTCCGAATATTGTTTTAAAGCGGCGGCATTAGTTTAAACGGCGAAGCGCTTAGCTGCAAAAAGTGATTTTTTGTCATTGGCCTGCCATACATAGAAGTATGTGGTATACATTTCCCATCCTTGTAAGGTAAGCCATGTAGTATACACATGTATACCACATAGGCTATACCACATGGCTTTTCTATGTGGTATACAACTGATTGTGGGGTATTAGTCAGAACTCAAAAATGTATTGCTTATACAATGTCAGACTTCACGGAAGGCACAGTAGTTACCCCTTTATGCATTTGATCATTGAGGTACTGGTATGTGGTAATGGGAATCCTTCGTATACAATGTCAGGAGTACCAACCTTGTACATTTAGTTTAGAAAAATATGGTTGATCTCAGACAGCTGTAGCAACCTATTTCGGCCTGAAGTTAAAACTGGCTAAAGCCAGTTGCTTCTGTAAACTTCTAGCTAATAGTCGGCTGACACCTATCACTACTGAAAATATAATAACCTTGGTAAATGTAAGAAATGTATCTAATATATCATAAATAAGTACTTTTAGATGCAGCTTCGAGTAGCCGCAGTAGCTTTCATTCACTGTGGGTGTCAAGGTATGGATTTAGCAGCTTATTTACCCAATGCATGTATTAATGGATTTTCGGCTTTAATGACACTACCATAACTTATGGAATGGGATGCTCATCCAGTAAATCCAATCATCAGGTCAAGGACCTGAGTTTTAGAACAAAATTGAGATCCCCACTAATTGTTTGTTATGAACATGATAAATTATGCAACCAGTTCAGTGTGTTATCACTACCGGACTTTGTGTGTTAAGCATAAAAAGTTTAGATGGTTTCACATGCTATTTACAAGAATGTAATGCATGTTACTGCTATTAGAAAGTGTCCGAGACCAATTACAATGTCAGAAATGGTTCTTTGACCCCAAGAGTCATAGTATAGACCCAGAAACTAGGTTTCTATGCGATTTTCACTTTCCGCAAAACATATTGAACGCCATCTTGAATTATGCAAAATTCTCAAGGGTGCCAAGTGGGCAAAACTGGTAGATATGTCGTAAAAGTCCTAATCTATACATTCTCAGCTTTCAAAAGACACCAAGATCAAAGCTATATAGACAACATTTGAGGGTTTCTGCTGGACTATATCACTTTGCCTTATTACTTTTGCAGAATTAGTTATATTGGTAAAAATCAAATCAAATTTAGCATAAATTCAGTATATATTACAAGTGCGATATATGATTTACTACAAATATCTGCAATATGATTATTTCAGCGAATCATACTTGGCGATTGATAAGAATGCTATCTACTACAGAGATCAACGATTGCGACATCCTTCTTTGGACCTCCTAGAATAAGCTACGAATTCCTAACTATCAATAAAAATTCTTGACGCGGTTGTAACTGCGTTGGTGTCTGGAACCAGACTTCAACTCCATTACAACCATGTCCGATTAAGTAAGGACATGACTTTTTACCTGTTGATGGCAGTTAGTGAAATGGCAGAAACGCCATATGATAATCAAGACCTTAGTCCTTGTAATCACACTGGAGTGAACTTGTGTTTCTTGGCCTATAATGACACCTAGGCTGTTAAAAAAAAACGGACAATTATGTCTTTTGAAGACATGTTTAAGTTGGTGCATTTCAAATGCGGGTAAAAATAACTGACATGTAATTCAACATTTACAGGTATTTTATTACTCAGTCACCGTTTACGGATATTCTGGGCTTCCTGCAGATGTGGCTCAATATGCAGTGCTGGCTACTGGAGTAATTAATGTATTAATGACTGGAGTGTCGGTAAGAGACTTTTCTTATTTGGCTTAGCCATTATTACGATGAAGACCTTTGTTTTTGCAAATCAATGACTTGGTACTTTTTGCCATATTTTCGGAGTTTTTCTGAGTTTCCTAACCAAACAGTTACTTTGATCCGTTATAGTGACTGAGACTAAGGTTCAAGATAACAGGCCAAAATTGAGCATGTTAAACCATTAAAGCAACTATTTAAATTACATCTACACATTTTATTTCTTGATCCATATCATTGTTTTCTCTCTTCACATTCATAATAATATTAGAATTAAGAAAAGGCTGTCTTCTTTTTGATGAAAAAATCATGCATTCAGTTTTTTTAATTACACATTGTATTGGCATTTTTCTAGATTTGAGCAAGGCTGTTATCAAAACTTGAACAGCATGGTTTCAGAGGCCTTGCTCAAACACGGTTCAAAGTCAACACAATATAATATTTGAGCATCAAGCCCAGTTCACACTATCACGAGTAAGAGAGCTGAGTGACTATACGTGCTCACTCCTGACTCTGTTAATCAGGTATAAATTATTTCGACGAGCATTCGAGGGACGTACGTTGATCGCTTGGTGGGAGAGCGACGGGTGGGTCATGGAGAACCAGAAGTGACTTTTGCGGGGCTTCCTATGTCCTACCAGCTCGGTGGACGTCCTTCGGCCACTTGGCATGTAGGCCACGAGAGAAGGAGGAGAGGACTATGGATGGGCAGGGTGCCAGCGCAGACGGTAGACGGGAGACAACAGGTGGGCCAATGAGGTCCGCCGAGCATTTCCCGAACAAGAGTAAACACAAGTGGATGGCGAGTATACGCGAATGGACAGCCTCCGCTGCGTTTCTTCGAGTGACCATTGTATGACTTGAGAAATAATGGATGGTTGCCCTTGGTTGCTTAGTCATGGGGGGGGGGGTGCATTGTATACCAGTGAGGGAATTGATTGATGATTGGGATTGATAGCCAATCATTTGAGGAGGGGCCTGTGTGCTGTTAAATGGTATAAATAATAAACATGGAAAGTTTCTGGCATCTTTTGTTTTGACCAAATAGCAGATTAGACCAGCTTGACACAGTTTACTGTTTGAGTTATCATTAATTGATAGGACCATGTCATGGAAGGAGACTTAGGATGTCACTAACTACACTGAAGATTTTACAATGTGATTCCCGTAAAAAAGTAAACAATTTGACTCTAAGTACGTCCGCCAAATTAAAAAAAAACATGCTTAAAATTGTTTGTCCTTCCCACGAATATATCCACGAGTGATCTGAAGGACCTACTAGCATTCTACATGATAGCACGGGTATCCGTACATTGCTTGCCGATTAAATTACGTATGGACAAGGATGAGCAGGAGTAAAAAAAATGTGTCATCCGTGCCCAATCACCATCCCCACTTGTGGCAGTGTGAACGCCCTTTAACTGAACTTGTTCAAATCATAAACAATGATTTAAAAATGTTGGCCAACTGGTTCAATGAAAATAAGTTGACAAAACAAAATATATGCTATTTCACAAACACCATTCGAATGAACATTGTTCAATAATAATAAATTACACTAACATTTCCAATGTAAATACTTTTAGTTTTCTTGGCATTAACTTCAAACCAATTTAAAGTGGGATGAAAATATTCAATGTAAATCTAACAAAATATCCAAAAAAAATAATGCTGTAATTGTACCACATTTGACATATGGAATCTTGGCCCTGGGGGGAGGGGGATGACTGCTGTCTCAAGGCTGAAGCGTATGTCTGTACTCAAAAAGAAAATTGAAGCATTTTCAGAATACAATAGCCATATTAACCCTTTGTTCACAAAATTTAAATTATTAAAGCTCCACGACACATACAGGATAAACTGCCGTAAATTATTTTATCGCTCCAAGATCAGTAACTTACCTAAATATCATTCGGAAAAACTGCCAAGTCTCAAGTAGACAATATCATGATATAGATATATCTCACATGTTCATCATAGCATAGAAAAGCAGTGCCTGAACTATAAAATAGGCATAGAATGGAACACATTGCCTGAATGTCCGAAAGGAAACAATAGTGTATTCTTGATTTTTATTAGAAACTGTATCTCATGTCATACATATGAGATATTATGAATACTATTTGCACCAAATTTGTCCATGATTTTTCTCTCCATCTAATTATCATAATCACTTCATTAGAATATCCTCTTTTTTCTTCTTCTCTTTTTATTATGGTGCGTTAGGGTTTTTGCGTAATCCTTCCGGTTTGCCATTTCCCTGGCGGTAAATTTGAACTTACATGTTAATCCAATGCCAGTTTGGCGGCAGGAAGGCTCAAGCATGTATAAAGCACATATGCACTCGAAGTACGGACCAACGGTTGTGTAGAACTTCAGTGTCTTTGCCACTGAACTTCAGTGTCTTTGCCACTGATTCCTGGGCTAATCTATTCAGTATATTTCTCAAAATCATCATTTTGTGTGCACGCTGGCTGCTCGTTCATCTTCGTGTATCTCCGCCAAAGCCACCACTAAATGCCAGGTATCCCCACTGTGTTATGCTGAAGTATACAGTGTCACCCTCTCATGTTTAATACTCAGAAACAAGGAGACAGAAGCTAAGTGTGGACTAATGCCTTCAGACATACAACACAGAGTGCCAAACACAAACCAGCAACACAACTCAAGTGGTTGCTCTTGTGGCATATCAAACATGCAAACATAATTGAAACACAAGTATTAAATCTTATTACTCATACAACTATGAAAACAACCTGATGGCATAGACACTGCCTATATTATGATTGAAATTTGAACAGAGATATTGGAAAAACATAACATGCTTATACCATTGTAAGTAGTGAAAGCAATAAAGCAACTTACACTATCTTAAGTCTATAGAACCAAATCTCAGAACAATTTAGATATTGATACTCACTGAATGATAGAATTACAGCTCTGTAATTAAATCAGAGATAATACATTGATTAGAAGAAATGATCAATTCTTATAATAATACTTATAATAGTGGGTGGATGAAGAAATGAGACTGAATGACGAAAAAGGGAGGCTCCTCAGTTTTGTTCGAATAATTAATCGGATTATATTGACACAAATACTATTGGCCTACTGGTAAGCCGGCGGTGCCCGGAAGCAATTACCTACTGATTATTAACTATATTTATCACCTCAATATAAGGTCATTTAAATCTCAGCGTGATGTCTGCTGTTCTGCTCTACGCACCATTTGCGCATTCGCATGCACTCTAGTTAGTTTTTTCTTTAGATTTGTATATCCTTTTTCTAAAATCGAATTTGGATCAAATTCTAAATCCCAAAACTTGTATTTGTATTTATATACTGAGGTATAAGAAGTTTGTTTGCTGGTGAATCTGATTTCATAGCTGGTTGCAAATGTAATTTAACTTGTTAGATTTGATATGACTAAAGCCTCCATGTTTGAGCTTAAATCGTGAAAAAAATAAGAAAAAAATGTTGTAGCTCAACAAACAAATGTTTTTCTTCACTGAAAAGTCTCATTTCCTATTATTGTCAGCACTTTGGCTTAAAAACCTCTGTGCATCGAATATCCCGCTGGTACCTAAACTCTTTCTAACTAACCTATGTACTTTTTTAGTCTTAAGCTTCTAGGTAACCAGTCAGTAACAATTCTGTTCTATAAAAACAAATTGCATCGTTTCAGATAACTTCCGATATGGAACGGCGTCGTTTGCTGTTAATTGGTATGGCAATCATGGCCATTTGTGCCATTTTGATGATATGTGCACTACATTTCCAGAACTTTTACGTCTGCATTGTAGCCACATCATTTTATGTTATTGGCTTTGCTCTACAGCTAGGTAAGTCACAAAAATTTCACCCAAAAGAATATTGTCGATAAAATGACAAGAGTTCACATTACTCAAATCAGACTTGCCCTTTTTTATGTAAAGCTCTGCTTTTTCAGATTAAACTTAATGTATATGTGTAAATAATATAAGTACGGTTGCCATTTTAGGACAAGACAGAAAAAATTAAATTGTACAAACAATTTAATAAATTTCACACTCGACTAAGTAAATTGTACAAAGTAGTAACTGAACCACACAGCTTGATCATTTTAATGGATTAATAAGTGCCTTTCGCTTATATTGGAAAATTTTAAGAAATTTCTCATATTGGGTAGCTTGATACATTCCCCAAAACCTGGTACAGTATGTTTACAGTGAAACCATAACATTTTGGAGAAAAAAGTGTGATAAAATGTGATGACTTTATTGTCATACTCTTTGTAAATGAAATATTACATTTATAAAAGTATACCTAAATAATTGGCAAAACTATGATACTTTGCACTTTTGCCAATCAAAAGGCACCTCATAAAAAACTATCTATGCAATGGTGCAATACATTTCTCGTTTTGGGCACCCCATTAATATGTTCACAGATATATTGTTGCAATATTACATCCAGGCCAATATTCTTTGTTCAATTTTCTCAAATTTTCCGAGGGTATGCTGCTGAAGCAGCCTATGTTTGTAGATTTTGTCAAGCAAAATGAGGTACAGTATTAAATATATCTGGCATCTAGACCTATAACGCAATATAACTATGACTGATATAGACTTCAACAATGCCAGATATATATAATGATTAGATTCTCAGTTCCGTGACCAAAATTAGGTCAATGACTAAAACGAGATCTGGATCTGTAAAGTACATAAATGTAATAACAGTTTGCTAGGTGAAAATTGAAAAAAAAAACATTGATGATTCTATTTGAAAGATATAAAACACAAATCTTAACACTGCTTATTCTATGCAATTATTTTGTAAATAATATGAGATGACGAAAATAAATTTTGTCCAAAGTTTTACTATCTTGACAATTACAGAATTGTGATAATTCACACAACTGAGCTCTACATTGACCATAGTTTTAGCTAATTTGGATAAAGTCCTTGGTTACCACTTCCAAAGTCATATATTCATGTTTTAGTCATAATTGAACTGGTTACCATAGAATTTCACTGTAGTAGAACAAGATAAACAACATAGTTTTTTTTTTTCAAGCGAATTACCATATGGCCTATATATAGAGCTCACATGACATAAGTACCACAAAAGTTAAGCTTCTTGTAGCAAGCAGCCGTGGCTCAAATTTCTAACTTAAAGGCGTTTTTAAAAATTAATAATATGTTTACATGTCATTAATATATACAATCGTCTATTGTCACACAAGTCTGGTACAGGTCTCTTTTTAAAGTAAATTGTTATCCATTTCAATTTCACACTGGACAATTAAACATTCCCATTTCTCTGCTGTTCACATATTGCCAGATATCTATTTTTTTTTTTTTTTTTTTCTTTTTAAGAATTTTCTTGTGTAAAGCACAACTGTTATTCCTAAAACTACATGATGAGTTGCACAAACATCAGTGTATTCATTGTACCACCTACCAGAGAAATGTATCATTTACAACGGTTCTCTCACAAAGATAACCAGTTTCCTTGTAAAAAGAATGTGTTTCCATGCTATAATCAAGTTCCCTCACGATCATCACATTCCCTCATGAACATCGCATTCCCTCATGAACATCGCATGCTCTTGCAACCAATGCATTCCCTCCTTAATGCATTCCCGCATGGTATTCTCTAATGAGTGAATGTGTTCTTCTTGAGGGACATGATAATCGCTAGGTATATTGTGTTTTTCATTTGGGAATGTGATATGTAGATCTATAGTTGTAATAGATTATATTTCTGCAAAAAATCATGGTAACTGTGTCTGATATTATACGACTCGCCTTCAGCTCCATTACTGTACATTAACAATTTTGGGTGTTAATAGCTGCATGAGCCACATGTAAGCAATGTACAATTGTATAATATATCTTTTCCAACGTCCTTACAAAACAGAAAATATAGACTGCTCTGACATTCTGATCCCATTGGCACTGCAAGGTGATTCAAAACAAGCATTAGGAAAAATCGATCCCATACTATCTATTCGAATGTTTGATACCTATATTTTACCTATCCTGGAGTACAATAGTGAAATATGGACAAGTGAAAAATCTATGCCTGAATTAGAAAATTTGCAACTTGCATATCTTAAAAACATATTAGGAGTTAGAAAACAAACACCATCTTTAGCAGTCTATGGTGAAACAGGTAGATTCCCATTGCATGTCAGACAGAAAATTAGAATGGTGAATTACTGGATAAGATTGGAAAGAGCACCTGATGACAGTTTACTTAAGAAATGTTTAAATGTTCAGAAGGAAATTTATGTGAATGCAGTAAATGGAAATAACTGGTTCAGTAAAGTGTGTCATGTATTAAATAACTGCAACATTGAATATGATATTAGTAACCTCAGAAACTTTGACATTGATAATATCTCTAACACAGTGAAACTAAGACTCTATGAAGCCGAACATGAGCGACTTATAAATGCAATAAATGACAGTTCACAACAACCAAAACTTAGGACATATAAACTATTTAAAACTGATTGTAGAATAGAACCTTATCTTGAATTGCAACAAATTCGCAAAGTGTTAACTAAAATAGCTAGATTTAGGACAAGTTCACATAGCCTGAAGATTGAAACAGGTCGACACCATAAACCAATAATTCCTGCTCCAAATAGAATATGTGAAAAGTGTACGTTAAACTTTGTAGAAGACGAAATTCACTGTTTGATTGTCTGTCCTGGTAATGAGCAACACCGTGTTAACCTTTTTTTGAATGCAACTAAATTTATTAACAACTTCTTGTCTCTAGATGATATAACTAAGTTTACAGCAATAATGACAAACAAGGAACCTGAGTTATTAATTAGTTTAGGAAAGTTTCTCCTTCAAGCTGATGTGTAGAGAAAACCATCTCCTGTATCCACACAGTTATTAATTTAGTTTATTAGTTTATTAGTTATGATGTGCTTGTCATGTTTTGGACTTTAAGAGTGAAATGTTTTTATTAGCGGCTTGTATTTTTTTCTATTGTGTATGTGGATTTTAAACACGTATTATAAGTTAACTTGGTGGCTGGAACCTTGATTATTGAAATTTTATTGCTTTCTGTACTTACATCAATGTCTCTTTCATGTTATCTTTTAACTGAATGACATATGTATCATTTATGATATTTTACATGTCAATAAAATCTATATATATATATTACATGATATCTTGCAAACATTTATTTATATATTGACAGGTTCTCTGCCGCAAGTCATTGGTGCTGAGTTACATATGGAGGAGCGGCATCAGAAAAATGTGATGCGTTTAGCTGGAATTTTTAATTGGGCTGCCAATTTTCTTGTGGCTTATGAGTTTCCAATTATTTTGGTAATAAATTAATATAAAATATGCAGTTAAAACATTATTCACTGCCAAGTAATTGTATGTAATTGGAACATTATTCACTGAATACAACCATCAAACCTTGGCTCCATAAAAATGATATTTTGAAATAAATTATTGACGGTTTTATATTTATGACGTAACCCTAGGTGGATTTTTCATTGTATTCTATAAAAAAATTACAGATGGTAATAGAATGTACCATGTCTTTCAAGATTTGTTGAAAAATCTTCAAGGGGTTGTGTCCAGTTAAGATGGATGACATTAACATATCAAATGTTTTGCTTTTGAAATAGATGAGAATAGGACCATATTCATTCATGATATGCATTACTTTCCTTGTGGGTTTTGGAGTTCTGTTTCGCATACAACTACCAATAATGGGAAAGAGTGTGATCTTAGAACACCAAGTACATGAGGTGAGAAAATTTGATTTATTTAATGTGAATTATGAGGCCTTTTCAAGCTAATTTGTGTGTTGCCTCTATTGTCAATACTTCATTACCCAACCGGGACAATGTTTTCACAGAGAAGTACAAAGTGCAAGGCTGTGGTAAGTTGGATCACAAGTTTAGCTGAGAACTCATAATTCATTTGAATTTTTTTCAATATGTCTGATTTCCCTTAGGACTTCGGGGAAGTTCCTACCTAATTCCGACAGTGTAACCCTCTAAGACAAGGGCAACCTAGGATTAATTCTATAGGAGTAATTCCTAGATTTAAACTTTCGAAGAGCATGAAAAAAATCATAATATTTATATTATGATGAATTTTAGCATAACTTTTATATCATTTAGTTTATATTAAAAGAATTGTTGGGAAAATAAACAATCCATATTTATCTGCATATTGGCACTTTCTATCCACCACACATGTATTCTACACCTTCAATGAACAGTTCAATGGCCAAATATTTATTAAGCTTAATCGCTAGTTAGCTCCCAGAAACATGTCATGTTGGCCAGCCTGATATTTTGAGTCACTGTAGACATTTTGACTGTGTCAGAATGACTGGACTGACCCCCTTGTTATTTTGAGTGAAATGATTTAGATAACAAGTTTGTATGTCTTTGTCTGTCTTCGTCAAAGTTGTCTGTGTCATTGTTTATATTGGCTCACTTCAAGCCGTGTTACCGATCATGTTACCATCCATGATGGGTCACGCTATTTTCACGTTTGCTAGTTTCACTTGACATGACAAATATTATCACCTCCGACTACAAATAAAAAAATAAAATAACATTTAGCATTTGGATGTAGCACCTATAAGAGAGAAAAGTGTAGCTTTTTCACATAATTGGAACCCATGCCAAGTATAACTGTATTGATAAATGAAGTAACTTGTTACACATTCGTTATTGAGGTAAAACATTTTGTCATAGGTAAAATTGTATCTGTCCCAGGTGAAACTTGAATTTTGCCAATATTTACAAATTCTTCAACACTATTAGTCCAGGTTTACAACACTATTAGAGATACAGCAGGGGGGCAATTTGCAGATTTGTCTACCTGCATGAAATTTGGCACAAATGTAGACTAGGACATGCTAAATCAAATTTCTTTGAGGGCACCAGAGCGGGTGCTCGTTGGGGTCGCCATACTGGTTTATCCAAAATGGCTGGCAATCAGTATTTAATTTTGTTATAAAATTATAACAAAAAATTATAGGATCAGGAGTGATAGCTGTTTTTCTAGGATTTTGACCGCAAGGATTCCAAATATGGACTGTACACTGTATTTTGACATAGAAATGACATTTGGCCAATCTAGTGGTTGCTAGCAAATCAAATTAATTTTCAAGGTCATTCACATCTAGAAAAAGCCTACTACTCAGAAAATGTCATATGGAAATTAAATCCAACTGTACTGATTCTAGTTAATCAGAAAGCATTATTCTTTCATGATGACAAAAGTGCCGCTCAAATAATGTCTGAAAAAGATCCCTACAAACTAATGTCACTTGGCTACAGAGTGAAAGGCCTTGAGGAGGCTTTGCGGTTACCTGAAGCTCGTAAAATCCTCTTTAAAAAAAATATAGCCAAGTTCAATCAAATAAAAGCTGCACGTGATGCATTGTTAGCAACTGGCCGTGACATCACATAATATTATAGAATTGGTATGCGCTTGCATGACCTAAAAGCCCTGGGTCCCTAAAAATGGACTGGTGACAACCTATTTGGCAAAATCCTTGGGGAAGTTCGAACAGAAACCCAAAAAGACGTTAGTCTTACTTTTCCATGACCATATTGGCCCACTCATAAAAATCTGACTTTGGCTCTAGCTATTATTCATGTGACTCTGACTGACATTAGTTCCAATCAGAGTTCACTCAGTGTGGTGTTACAGTACTATAATCAGTAACCTGCAACTCTACCATTATTTGACTTACTGATACACATTGTGCTGTGATTTGGTACCTTAAATTCTAAAGTACTTTGTACACTACTCATGCTAAAAAAAGTTCTTTCCATTTTGTTTTAAAGAAACTTACTTGTATTTTACACACAATATGTTGTAATGACTCATCACTGCTTATTTAAAACATTTTATTATATACATTTTTATTTTTAAAATAGAATATCCAATCTTCAGCGCATCTATGCAAACTGTTTGAGTAGTATGATATTGTCTGTATGCTGATTGGTCAATACATATTAAATGATTATCAACTAAGAACTTTACAAGTTGTCTTTGAACAAGTTTCTCTAATATCTTAATGATTTGACTAATCACAGAAATTGGTCTATAATTTGTCTTTAATCTTTATTGTCACCACCTTTAAATAGGTGTGATTTTAGATATTTTCCAGTCATCAATAAGAATGCCTTTTTTCAGTTAAATAATTGAGTAATACAAGGTGCAATGACAGGGACAAAACCCAAGATATCAGTTGAACTACTTTCATTTATATTTTGAAGCAATTTTTGTACATTGATCATTTCAACGTAATGTTTTTGGATCACATGTGGCCATCCCCAATCCTAATCTATGCCTCATGGCGCTCATGTTTGAATGAATTAAAACTTGTCAGATCCCATATGATATTAATCCCTGCAAGTAGTTGACCTGGTGGAGTTTTATGAGACTCGAGGAATGGCATCATGAGTTGTGTAAAATACCTCGCAAATGTGATTGCTGCATGGTGGACCCAGCATTTAAGTAACAATGGCCATATCTAGCACAACGACTGTGGCTATTCTGGCTCTGAGCTGGTCAACAAATTGGTGCTTTGATGCATGTCAGAATTACTGATGGATCTAAGTGAACCACTTGCTTTCAAAGTGAAAAAAAACTGCATATATATCTACCATTGCTCATGATTTTAGTAAAAGAAAGAGCTTTGTTATTAGAGTCAAACTTTTCTTCTGCACACCACTGGCTTTTTTGTCTTTCTTGGTCAAATCAGGATTATTTGCAAATTATGTCATAAGTTTGTTTCATTGGACAGTGTTCATGATGGCATGGTCTGTCTGTGAAACATATTCTACAGAAAGGCTTTTGCAAGTTCATGGACCAGAGAGAGTTGTGATGATGTCTTGCTCCATAACCTCTTGTGTGTTTAGTCCCACAAGTTTTTGATCACTAGCAAAGGGATTTTCTAGCTGCTCAACAATCTCAATAAATGGCAAGAAATCTCTCTTGTACTTGAATTGCAATCTGTGTAGCTTCATATGACTAGGATAGCTTCAAACTCTTCAACACACATGGAGCAGTGTGAACCTGCAAACATGAAGAGTGTTCTCTGAAGACCCTTATTGGATTTATGTGACTGACAGTTACTTTTGAACAACAATTTTATTTTGAGTAATGGTAATGCACCATGGTGACAGCTTGACTATATCCCACACATGAAAAAGCAGCCAACTTGCAGTTGTGTATGACCTATTGCCACCATGCAGAGCTCATCACATATGACTCATATGAAGTGACACATCACTCGATCAAACTCTCTGATGCTAGACTAGAACTTGACTTTTGGATTTTCAGTACAGGACTTAGATCCCACATCTTCTGTGATTCAGGTGGTCCATTGGCATTGTACTAGTAATTAGAAAAGACCTTTTGCTTAAGGAAGTGAGGAGATATATCAATATTAGACACCTGATAGTTGTAACATGTGCACTAGATGCAACTCTCACTAAGTTGTTCAGAATCAACTGAGCATGACTGGATGTTAGAACCTGTGTCTGAGAAAGAACTGTGTAACAACCTTAATCATGTAACATCCAAACATTTGATGAACGTCGTCTTCAATATGCAATGCTGTCATCATCACAACCAACTTATCTTCTAAAATAGCTGGAAATCGTTTTGCAAAATCATACATTTTCTGATTCGCCCTGTGCAGCTGACCATACAGAATTTTTGGTGATCAGTTAATTATCTCTATATTCTCACATTGTAAATTTGTTGCACTGGTACTTGTTATTCTTAATCATCACTCACATTGTAAATGAAAAGGACTATCATAATGTTGAAGGATTAAACCCCATTCTCATCTTGCCAAACTGCATGCCGAATTCCCACAAACAACTAGTTCGGCAAAACATTTATCAGACTTCGAAAAGGTTTTATAGCTAATTGTGAGAATTTGTCAGGTCGTTACAGTTCTTCACAGTTCCTGGAAGGCTACGACAAGTTTTGGGAGTGTTCAAAAATAATCTAAGCCTTCTACGAATTTGTGGGACTTCGTTGGACATTGTAGGACCTCGTAGGACATCATAAGTACTTCGTAGCAGTTTGTAGGAGTTTGTATGTACTTCATAGAAGTTCGTTGAACATTTGAGGTTGGTAGGCACGTCGAAGGTGTTTGTAGAGAGATCGTAGATAGTCCTAACAGTGGTCCTCATGAAAAACATTCATAGAATTTAGTAGGCTATTAATTATTGTGCATCCAAGATAGCAATTCAACGTCGGCCCGGCGTTGGGCCAAATTCTGCAGTAAAATCCGCCCAAAGTCACTCTAGCTCATCAGCGCGAGGTCGGTACGACGCTGGCAGTGAGTGGAAAAACACTTAACATCCAGGCAACTATAGATCCTTGTCTACAGCTGGACACTAGTTTTTTTTATTCAATCCTAATAGCTCCTAATATATTATGGTTTAATTTTATAATATGAACATCATAAAGTATTTTACTAAAATGTAAGCTAATTAACCAAGCAATAGAAACAGAAAGTATACAATTAAAAGTTAAGTCACCACGTAAGATTTAATCTCAGGAGCACTTGCACACAAAGCAAGCAAGGTATCCATTACACCAACGACTCACAGATTGTGGAACATTTGAATGAAATGTCATATGAACAAAAGTTAAGCCTTTCATCATTGACTATTCACTATAAAGTCATGGATTTGGGTTGCATCAAATTGAAGGATTTATAAGCTATTTATTACACATGTTAATAAATGCTTAAAAAAATTAATATATTTTGAATTTTTGTTAAGAATTTAATCTCAAGTTAAGCAAGTGGACATTGGGCAGGTTAAGATTAACTATGATGACTATCAACAACCCAGTCAGGATAGCTCAGTGGTAGGTTGAATGCCTTTCATGACTATGGGAGAAGCAATCTGGCCAGCGTAGAACTTCACAATATTAGTATTTTAGGATACACATTTGTATTATATGATAAGTCAATCGCCCAGTCGAGTGCTAGTGGTTAGAGTGTAGGAATGCTAAGGCTGCTAGGATGGTAGATCCCGCTTGCAGGTTTTTCTTTTCATTTTGTTTGGTATTCAATATAACACCTACCATACCTGCTTCCACTGCAATAATTCCACTCTTTGATTGGTATGGTATAAAACTACCATAATCCTGTGGTGTAATGGATAGTACTTTTGCCTCCTGTGCACAGAGCCTGAGTTCGAATCTCAGCGGGAGTTATGGCGATTTTAAGACAATGATCACATTAGGTAATTTTTCTTCACTTCTCACTGTATTTTTTTTCTTTTAACTTGACTAAACCTACTTATATTATCTCTACTGATAATTCTTTGCCCTGGGCACGATTCAAACCTAGGACCTTGCTAGGGCCAATGTTTTGCTGATAAGCAGAATGATGCTGGACCAACACCTGTTAACGACTACTTGCATTGGAATGCTATCTGGGATATGATGTTGGCGACATGATGTTGGCGAACTGCCAGGAACTTTACCAATCAAACTTCGTGATAGTTTGGTGTAACTTTGTAGCAGTTCTTGTAGGTGGGAGCGGGGCTTTAGAATAGTATTACGTTTTCATCCTGTGAATCAAGTGAAACAGAGCAATGCAATTAGGTCAGTTAACCTTTGTATCTATCTATCAGGGCCGGATTTACATAGGGGCCAGCAGGGCCATGGCCGGCCTTTCTCACCCCCCCCCCAAAAAAAAGAAATAATAATTGTATAATAATTTTAAAAAAACTTAAGATAGTTTCATCTTGAAATGTAATGTTCATGTTGAACTGTGATTATTATTTATAATTCATATCAATAATATGCTTTATGATATACATTGTTGAGGCCCAATCTCTCCCAAGACCCTGTAGTTGTAATAATATTTTGACTACTCCTTGTTCTTTTTTGTGCTTTTTGCAACATATTCTTGAACTCCAGTCTGTTCATCAGTAGGGTTGAACTGTTCTATAGATACATTTGGTTTGGCTGGTACCTTTCTATTAAAATAGAGGAAATTTCCAAGCTTTTGATTTCCTGAATTTTACAAATCCACTAGAACCGTTCTATTTCATGTCAGAAAACATTTAATAATACATTTTACTAGAGACACCAAAACGGCTGGAGCCCTGCTGCTTGGTGGCCACCATGTGTTCAGAGTGGAGAGTATTCATTGCAAAATGAAGTAATCTGTTAACTGTTATAAAATTTAAAAGTAATGTCCATTTATTTGATACTTTTGAACTCACTCAGATTATTAGGTTTATGACCAATGAGGCCTATTAGATAGATGTATGAAGTTCATTCCCATATTGATCCTCACATATATATATAGGGCAAAACTTTGCTAAAGTTATTCAAGGTTTGATAACTTTAAAACATCACCAGCATTAATAGAAAAGACAAGATACTAAAGCCACAAAATATACTTCTTCATAGGATGGAAAGGCCTCCACTGTCTTCACTGTATGTTTGGTGTGCTTTTGGGTTATGGTTCCAGTATAAGGGTAGTTTAGCAGACTGTTTTGTGTTCTTAAACATTTCATTGAAGACATGTCAAAGTTTTAATATTGTAAAAATATGTGGATGCATTGTAAGACGATGGTGAAGATGCCCATAGATTAGCAGATTGGACAATGGAGCCAACCTTGCCTTTCCATAAGAAAAATGCAGGAGTTGTCTAGAGCATGTCAGAACTAGCCACTATGTGACTATGTCAAGGGCTAACATACACAAATTATCAAATGCCGTGATTTTGACTGATCCTGGGTGATTTTTAAGCATGACCTTGCTAAATGTTCTGAATTCACAATGTTATCTCAGTAACCCAAATCAACCAAGAAAGGTTGCAATTTGAACATGTATAGCATCATTCAGCAATTCAGTGAATTTCCAGCTAAATTGAGAAAAATGCCTGTTCATGTTAGGAACTAAGCATACATTTGGCGAGATGATGTTGGCGAACTGCCAGGAACTTTATCAATCAAACTTCGTGATAGTTTGGTGTAAATTTGTAGTAGTTCTTGTAGGTGGGAGCGGGGCTTTAGAATAGTATTACGTTTTCATTGGTGGGAATAGGTTTCCACACACCAGTTAAATTGTATTTATTTATTGATAAAACATATTTATACAGGGTGACAAGTTCACACAATAAAATCTGTTTTTCAACATGGCCATGTTATAACAGGAAATGTACAATAGTGTTCAAACCAAACATAAATTAAAAGCTAACATAAAAACATTTGTCCTTACTCTTAAAATCATCGATACCAGTACACTCTTAAATTATATCAGGAAAATCATTCCCGATCAGTGGTCCCTTACATGAAAATTAAATCTTGATTTGATCAATGTTAATAAATGGGCTATGTGCATTATTCTCATAAACATTTCTTGCTTTGTCTGATACTTCTATCTCCATAGTAATTTCATTGCTCAAATCATCTGGTGCTAAACCATGTTTGCATTTAAAAACTAACATTGACATAAAATAATGCCTTCTTACATTTTTCATCATCTTTAATTTTCTTTTACAAAAATTTTAAAACTATGCAGTCTATGATTGATCATTTAAAGTTTTCATTAACATTATCAAAAGCACTAGCTAAATAGTCCATGTACATATATGTGCATTAAGGCAGACAAAATGTGAATTAAAACATTTTAATTATGTAAATGTTGGGCCATGTTTAACAATGTTTTGTAATAGGTCAAACTTGAATTAGGCATTATCTGTTGCAGGGTACCAAGTCTATCCCACTTCTCCATATGGGTGGATCACCTGCTTCAGAAAATACAACAGAAAATACAACAGAAGATACAACAGAAGTAACAACAGAAAATACAACAGAAAATACAACAGAAAATACAACAGAAGTAACAACAGAAAATACAACAGAAAATACAACAGAAAATACAACAGAAGTAACAAAAGAAGTAACAATAGAAAATGCAACAGAAAATGCAACAGAAAATGCAACAGAAAATACAACAGAAGATACAACAGAAGTAACAATAGAAAATGCAACAGAAAATACAACAGAAAATACAACAGAAAATACAACAGAAGTAACAACAGAAAATACAACAGAAAATAAATAAACTAAGTTTTTTTAAACTTCTGACGAAGAACTTTGACATAGAAAACTGTTCTTCAAGTACCCGGATAGCATTTCAAATCATTTCATTGTCGGCGCAATGAGCCCAACAAATTTATGAAACTTTGAACAACACAATACCAGATTATGATCATTTCCATAGAAATATTTTATAACTCTTGTCAAGAAGAGATTGCAAATAAGGTAAAAAGAACCATATGAGAAAGAAATCAGTTGGGTTTGACAACCTCACCTGTGATATTCTCTATCCTAACATCATTATCAAACAAAATATATCAACACAATCTGATCTCTAGTGCATGGAATATAGTAAATGTCATTTGATGTTGAATCGCTATTTACCAATGTTCTACTGTCAAAAATGTTAGTTCTGTGTCATCTGTCATATTCAGGCAAATAACATTGAAGTTGACTGAAATATCTTCTATAGTGACCCTTTATATTTTATGAAATTTATATAGATATACCCAATAATACTTATTATTTTATAACATGTATTCAAATATGTGGAAATTTGAAGGAATCAAAAACAAAAAATCCAAGGAAACATATTTTTCCATTATAACCTGAAGGGAATGGCATGTATTTTTGTATCTTTGCTCTTGTTAGCCCTATGATTAAATTAGGGTAAATTGTAATCAATTTTAAGCCTCTAAGATATTTTATATAAATCAACATGACAGTCAGTTTCCAGTTTCTGGTGTAAAACTAACAAATTTTTTGTTCCGTTTTTTATTACCATTCATTACCAAAAACTGGAATTGAGTTTTTATAACTTAATCCAAACACGGTGCAAACGGCGTAATTTTATGTGCACTAGATTTAACACAGTTTGGCCTCAAACATGGGGTTGGAGGTTAAATCCGAATTTAAGAGCTCTTGTCACTACACAATGTATTGCTTTGTTTCCTTTTGATGTGTGATCTTTAATGCTTTTTCAGCTTGTTTAATTCTGTTCTGTAATCCTCTTATATGTACAGTTGTATTTCATTTCCTGACGATGACCTGAAATAGGTTTAAATATAGAAACAAGAAAATTTCAATATTCAGATTTGCTTTCTTGCTGTTAAAAAATAATTAGTGACTACTATGGAGTTTATATTGTCCATGTATTTGAATTTTAAAATGTCTTTTAATTGATTTACTTGCAATCTATTATGATAAATCTTTTTTGTGTGATTATTTTTGAAATAAAATACTACAAAGTTCTACTAGTGTCTGTTGAAATTTGCATTGACTGTCATGTAAGTCTTTGTGATGCCATTAGTTAATTTATTAACACCTGGTGGCAGTGCAAAAAAAAAAGAACATTTTCAATGGACCATTTTGCCCCATTTTGAATTCCTATTTTCTTGAAATATTTACCTTTTTTGGATATTCACTCTGGTAGAGCCAGTACTGTAGTTGATTTTCAGTTATACGTTTTCAGTGTAATGGACATAATTTGTTATTGTTGATTAACTTCAATAGGTAATTCCATGTGGGGAAAATGGGACTCACAGAATGGGGCAAAATGGGGTTGCCCAGATACCCATTTTCCCCCACTTTCCTTCTTTTTTTAATCATGAATAACTGAACCCGTTTTTGTTATTGAAACTGCATCATGGTATAATTAATTAAATAACAAAAAAGCTGATTACACTGAGCTACTTGTAGTCAGAAAACAAGATGCGATGTTACCAATTTTCTAAAACAACATGGTATCATAAATTTTAAACTTAAACTGAATTTTCCAGTTCATTAATAATATTAATATTGAAGATTTGTTAAGAAATGAAGCCAATTTTAATTAAACATGAGTTGACAATCAACCCAATAACATGTTCTGGTGATACAGCAACCTGAAATATTTCAACCTGGTATCCATGGCAACCCCTGTGTTCCCATGGGATGCTTGTAGACAATGAAGAGCAATTGGTTGAATGTTGGATTTAGGAAAAAGAAAGGCAAATCTTATACCTTGGGCATGGCAATTTTCTCTGTACTTTCTATAGTTCAACGGAATCAACACTGATAGGAGTAATGTTTTTCATGGCAACAATTTATAATAAACATAAAACACTGTCCACAATGTAAAAAAAACATCTACAATTGATATTTACAAAGTCTGGGATCCAAGGAGCTAAATTGACAGTTTAGCTCACCCTGAAAGATGGATAGACATTCCATAATCCATAAGAATTAGTACATTTTGCAGATTATAACTTCCTGTTATGGATCATGTTTGCTATGGAAATGAAATTTGCATTTTTCAACATTGCACAGCTAATGTGAAATTACCAATACCTGTAATCCACAGCAAATGCTATAATTAATAGCAAAGGGTATATGAATACAAATATGGTAAAGACCATGGAGGTCAAAGGTCAAGGTCACCAAGGTCAAGGTCACCATTTAAATTAAGCCAAATATGGAAATCCGGCCATTTTTTCATTCATATTTTAAGGGTATATTACTTCACAGCTAGCACCATGTGTGAGAAAACCCCACAAATGGCATATCATATGAAAGCTTCTGGTATCCATGGCAACCAAACATTGTTGTTTTGGCCGTTTCATTGTCAACTCATACTGCACAGAGTTAGAAAAAATCTGAAATAACTCATATAAAATATTTAGTTCCAAGCAACAATTTGAACAGCACTGTGTTAATTGATTTACATCAGGTAATGACCTATATGTCAGAAGTCAAGGTAACCAATTCAATTATGCCAAACATAGAAATCTGTCAATTTTGTTGTTATTCCAATGATATCTTATTTTAACAGCTAGCACTATGAAACAGAAAACCACACATATGGCATTACATATGAAAGGCTAAGAAGAGTACTTTTTTTTATGATGCCCCGCTTTTTGGTATCTATGTCAACCAAATGTTGCTATGGCTGTTTTATTACTAGCTTATACTGCACCGAGGGAGATGACATTTACAATGAAAATCTGAAATCTATGAAGTCAAAGGTCAAGTTGACCAAGATTTATGCCAAACATGGAACTTGTTCGAAATTCTATAAATGTTTGTCATGCTGGGAATTGATATTAAGTAATTAGCGTCACCACACAGATAACCTATCACATAGAAGCTTATGAAAGGTACTTTGTTATGACACTATAATTATGATATACACACGTCAACCAAAATTAAGGTATCAACTTATGCTGCAGTGAGGGAGATGACTTTTAACCAAAAATCTGAAATAATTTGATGCATGTTGTGGAGGATTTTGTTTTTGTCCTTTAGGGGAGCAAACTGAGTCCTTTAGGGGAGCAGGCGAGCCTACTAACACTAGACCACCAAACTGCCTTTAGGCCTTAAGTTTTCTATAGAATTTCGGGAATATTTGGATTTGTGATTTTTTTATAAAATTTTCAAAAATGGCCATTTCCGTGGAAACCTGCTTATTTGAGAATGTTAAAGTGGCAACTACTTCACTTCATTATAGCCGTAGTTCTATGCTTTAAATTCATTAACTATATGGTTCACAATATGATGGAACAACCTTCAAGTTCTTCAAAAATGGCAAAAAGCTGAAATCTTATGAGAGATTGGGTAATCATGGTGACCATTTTGACTTAAATTTACATATGTACACCTAGAGTCTCAAAATATGTAGCCAGAACCGACCTACATTTTCGATGTAGGGTCAGAACAACTTGCATAGGAATTCTTGGAATTTGACATTTTTGACACAGTCTTTTCAATGAACACTTATCATACCTTATTTTGTCGTTATGTACACGAGGACTGCACTGTTTACTATCGTCTCGCAATCAGATCTGCCACACCCCCAATGGCATTCTGGGAGTATTAGTTGCAAACTTAATGCCCCTAGTGGATAACAAATTTAATTTTGAAATAGCTCTGTTCAGTCTATTGTTTCCTAAATCTGACAGTTAAAGTAGTTAAAACATTATTCCAAAAATATTTCAGCGTCCTAGTGTGCGAATAAAGCAAATAATCACCAATTTATAACGTCAACACAAAAGCTCAACAATACGTGATGTCGCCGGAGCCCTCTAGCGATTTTGGTGGAACAAGGAGGCAATGGCTGTCATGCAATATCAAAGAAATGTGAATTTGAAAATGCTACAGAAATTGATTACAATTGGAAGAAATCAACCATATCTGAGTGAGGGACAATAGAAAAGAGGTAAGTCTAAACCTAGAGCAGGTGTATTGCGTGTGGCAAAAATCTATGAAAAGGCTAGTTACCGCACAAGGTCGAAATTCCATATTTTAGCTTGTATGCCTGTGGACAGGGGACTGGTAGCTGCAAAATATGATAACATTGGAGATCCCATGATGGCAGCTTTCTAAATCATGACGCACATTTCAGAAATTTACTGTAAAAGATCTATGTAAGGTGAAGCTATTTCAAAATAAGCATCAACATGTTATGAATTTATGTTTCCATGGCAACCAGTGCAATGGCTGATCAATATTGGTTTAAAATTCGTAAAGTCATCTACGGTACTTTAAAACCAGATGCATGGTTATTACTTACTAATGTTCAGAAAGCTACAATATTAATATAAATGGAAAAATATTGCTAGTAATTTTATTAATTCGTTTCCATGGAAACAGTTGTCTGCTAGCAAACACTTTTTTTTCATGGCCTTTTCAAGAAGTTGAAATTCTTGCAAACATTTTTATAAACTTACTGCAGCACTACCTTAAGGGGTCATCTCTAAAATGGGCCCACTGTAGCTCTACTTTTACATAATGTTCTTAACTGACTGGTATTCAGTGGTTGGTAAAGCAGTAATTAGCTGTTACCATGGTGACTATATGACAAAGTGTAAAACAGAGATGTAATTTTATGTCATTCCATTCAAACAACACGCTGAAGTCCCTTCGGAAGGAAACAGAGTCAGTTTATTCTGCTATGTTATGGCAGTATAACGATGGTTTCAAATAAATCATAAGAAAAACTTCATTATTTGGCAATATGCTAATGCCATAATTTACATGATTCTCCAATTTCTTAATGACCAATATGCTGTGTGACACCCCATGTGTATTACTTACTCTATTACGCAAGTTATGAGTTTAATGCTTATTAATTGCCAGATGGTGGGAGTTGGCCCATGCTACGGTGGCTTCCTATCGCTCGTCTTTGGCAGGTGTGTTAGGTGCTGTCGATGGGGTTCCACTGGCTCACCATCCGACACGTTCCCGGCTCATCCGCAGCCTCTCCAATCTGCGCCCGTGTTCAAATCCGTGGTTTCCTGATTAGGATCTGTCCCAGGTCCTCCTGCAGCTCACGGAGCTTCCTGACCCGACTTCCTGATCCCGCCAGTCGGACTGTGACCGCCTTACCACCAAGCTTGCATTTCTGCTCGCCTTGGCTACTGGTTAGCGCCTGTCGGAGCACCAGGCTCTCTGCCGAGATCCTCGTGACCTCCGGTTCACGCACGATGGCGTCTGGCCCCTGACTGTCGCTGGTTTCTTGCCTAAGGCGCATGTGGCCTTGCATGACCCTGCGCCTTTCTTCCTCCCATTCCTGGTCCCTGTTGAGGCAACCCGGGCCCGTGATCTACAGTTGTGCCCAATGTGCTGTCTGCGGGTGTACCTGGACCTCTCTGGAGGTCTTCAGGGGGGGGGGAGTGCTTGTTCCGCAAGATTCGTGGCATTGGAGCACCGTCACCCCAGTCGGTGTCCCGCTGGATCGTGCGGTGCATCCGACAGTCCTATGGTCCGATGACACCCCGCCAGCGCATACCCACGAGGTCCGCCGGCCTAGTGGCCACCTGGGCCTATGTGGGAGGCCACCACTCTTTGGAGGATATCTCCTTGCCAGATGGTGGGCTTCCCCTTCCACTTTTACCAGGTTCTACCTGGCCCATGTCTGCCCCCAGCCGGACAACTGGTTCCGTTTAACTCCGGTTGTCACTGGCCGGCAAATTGCGGTGGGCTGAGGGGGTCGCGATGTTGTGTGGCCTGCCTCCGTGTTGGGAATCTGGCTTTGTAAAACACACTGTTTTACACAGTGTAGGTCCTGTGAAGTCTTACGAAATAGAGTGACACCCCTCCCCCACAAGGGGGATAGGGGTTCTCTCTGTGAGTAAGACTCACAGGACCTACACTCCAGAGTGTCCCACCCTCCTCCCCTCATTACAGCGCTTCCATTTGAGTAACTAGAAATGGTGCTGTTCTGTGGGAGATCACATGATGCAGAGGGACCCCCCGTTCGGGAACCCCCCTCGTTGTTTATCATAGTTAGAAATTGTTTCAGTTCGATTTGACTAATCAGGAGATTAGGCTTTGTAAAACGTATTGTTTTACACAGTGTAGATCCTGTGAGTCTTACTCACAAAGAGAACCCCTATCCCCCTTATCCCCCTTGTGGGGGAGCGGTGTCATTTTAATGGGTATTTGAATAGATATTCAAAGTTTAAATACAAAGAAACCCAAAGCTTAAAGGTTATTTTGCATGGGATTATGATACGTCAAAAACACCTTTTGTGCACTGATTACTTCAGCTGAACTATGCATGATCAACTGCCATTCCCTGCAACTATTAAATAGTTACTGGTTTGGTTGCTGATTTGCATCAAATCTATGGTATTTGAATTAGTTATAGATTATCATGCAACTAATGAAATTGGTATTAAGAGACTGGGTGAGAAAGATCAGCCTTGCAGAAAAACATTTTATGGTTGCCATTGCAAGGTGTTGGATGATATAACTAGGGAATGTTGGAAACAACACAATTTTCTGCATTTTTATCCAGATTTTCCATTTTTTTTAAAGAAAAAGGAGGACAAATTTCAAAATACAGCTTAAAAAAAGAAAGTACTACAATTAAAATATGTTATTCAAAATTTTACTTAATAATGTAGGGATCATACCGTCACTAAGGTGGGGGTTTGAAAGAGTACAAATTTTCATATTTTCCCCTTATTACAAAATTATCCACCTCCAAAAAACAAAAAAAACAAAAAAAAAACATTTATACTCCACCAAGATAGTTTCCCATCCTTCTGAGGGGATATAACCAACGAAAATGATAACTGCCTACATATCATTAATAGTCTTGAATATATATGGGTGGCTTGATCCCGGTATATTTTTCCATGCTAATCCCCAAACATTTGACCGCACCTTGACCCCCCCCCCCTTCGATCCTCCTGTCTAATTAGCACACCCTGGCACTTCTCATGCTAATTTTCACTCTCGACCCCCCCCCCCTGCAAAAGCCCCAAAAAGTTGACCTCACTTGACCCCCTTGATCCCTTGTCTAATTAGCACCTCACCTGGCACTTCCCATACTAACTTTTATCCTGGATGTCCTCTAGCCCCCTGGTTAACAAAAGTAGGTTTTTAAAATAAATTAACAGAGTTAAAAGATGGCTACCCTATGGCTGAAACTTAGTCAGTTTCTATTTAATTATTTTATTTTTTTGTAACTTCTATGTATTTCTAGTTGTTTTTAGTTTGTCAAAGTAGTTTTTTAATTTTGTTAATTTTATGACAATGGAGGGTGTCCATGCTTTGGCATATATGAGGGCAGGTGGTCATAAAAAAAAAGTCTGGATAAATCATACTCTTGCCATTCATGTACATTGATTTACTGAAAAAATGACTTTTGTCTTATTTTGGATGAAAGGTTTGCATTTTTTGTATTAAAATTTAAATTAGAAAAATAAGTGTGTGGTGTTAATTTTTTGTAATTTTATGTTGTATTATTTTTTCTTTATTCTTTTTTACAAATTATACAGTTACGTGCATGTTTTAAAGTTTAATTAATTAATTTTAAAGTAGGCTACATGGATAATATATACTAAGGTGATTTAATTGCACAGTGAGAATAAATAAGTCAAAATATGCTTCAACTATGGTCAGTTTAATTAGTTCCTTTAACTTAGACAATGATTATTTTGTATTTCACGTTTTTCTGAATATAGTGAAAGTTTACTTTTTTTAATTTTGTGGTTCTCAAATTATAATATTCAATTTATTACCTTTTTAACTTTCTAAATTTCAGAATTAAGTTTTTATTATAGGTGCATTTTTTTTTGTTATGTTTTTTTGGGGTTAGTTATATGTATTTCTTGTTGTTTTATGTTTGTCCAAAAATAGTACATGTCTGGACATGCTCTCTGCACTGTGGAACCACCCCTGTTATTCTGCACTTGATGCTACCCTTTCTTGGGTATACCTACAGTATCACCAAAGAATCATGACCATTAAATAGTTAATTATCACTAAAGAGTTAACTTTGATCACTAAAGAAAACAATTATCATAACTAAAGATGTGCTTATATACATGGTCTAGTTGTTCGCCACCCCCACTTTGAGATCGAGTTCTGGACAAAATAAGTGATACATAGAACCAAGATCCTCTGGAATATGTTGAAAAGGTCCTTTTCTGTTGGTATTGGTAGATGTGGTCTGGAAATTTTTTAAACAAGAAACCTCAGAATGACCGAGCCGTATATATAAGCTAGTTTTCAACGTTTTTATGTTTTCAGCTGTCGACCGACGCCTCAAATATAAATTAAATTTTCACAAATTCTAAAAAAAATAGGAAACTTTAATTTAATTGAAATATAACAGAGTTATTGATTTCTTTTGGATTCTTAAATTTTGTGTAATTCTGTCACAAAAGTACCAATTTTCGTACCACGACAGTCTCAACTGCTGGTCTGGGAGCCTGTGTCTTATATCTGGAGGTTTTCCACCCAGAATACCTTTAGAAATGTGATTTTTTAATCCCTCAATTGTCGTAATATTGTATTTTTACAGTTTTTAGTTTGGGAACAACCTTGAATAAAAATGATGCAAAATTGTGACTAATCTATTAAGTTATGAAAATTGTACAAGCCTGTATTGAAACTAATTACTGTAGAAATATACAAATACCACAACTCAGTGAGTAAGACATCATTGTTTTTAATATGTATTAAACGGTATTCTAGGTAAAATACATCTATAATATGGTTACTTTAATATAGGCTTCCAACTGCTAACCTGCACCCCTCACTGGCGGTTTTAGCCAATTACCTTCATAAATTTTATAGTACAGAGATGATATGTATATGCAGGGATGCCTCTTTCATAGATAGATCTACCCTGCAAAGAACATTGTAGTAGATGCAGTATTAATTGTGAATATATATGACAAAAAAGAATCTGTGGGGTGCCCAAATCGCCTTTTGTGTGGTCTGGGAGCCTGTGTTTAGGCAATTTTATCACATGATGCATTTTACTTAGAATAATGGTTGATTTTAGTTTTTGGTTAAAATGATGCAAAATGCAACTAAAGTTCCGCCAAGAGGGTAAAGAAAAGCCATTCGTAAGAGGATTTAACAATTATGCTAGGTTAATAATCTATCTAGAGATACAGTCGTGCTAACTTAGAATTCCAAACTATATGAAACACCCTGTCTCACAAGTTGAAACCGGAAACGTCACAAATCGTGTCCCAAAACCTCACTCTGGGTTAAGAAAATGGTAAAAGTGTGTCCAGCCAAAACATAGGGACTCCGCATCCATTTTAACAAACAGAAAAGACAATCACTGATGATGTCATAGCCAGTATGTGTGGCAGAGGTCAATGATCTCTAAGTGACGTTGGCTCAGAGTCAGAAAGAAAGAAAGATAGAAAAGAAAGAAAGAGAGAAAGAAAGTTGCAAGTTTATTATTGAGCTTTATATTTAAAATTTTTTTTTAACTTTGTTAATATTTTAATTAGCTTTTAATTAATCATATACCACTTCTACAATATGCAATAATATAAGCGTACACACATAATTTAATGATCTTTCGTTATATAGACCCTATGCAATAGTGCCGACAAAAAAAAGCTGGTATAATGATGAAATTGTAGAAATAAATTTCATTAAATTCTGTCAGTTTTAGACGTAAAAGTTAGATTATTTAGTCTCTGTTGATTGTGGACGATAAACTAAAAAACAATTTTGCAATTTAAGACATTATAAAATTGCACCTTACGCAGGCCAAAAGGTGGAAGTTGTGGTGAGAAGCATGTAATAATTTTTTTTTATGGCGTAGTGCCCCCTGTAGGCTCTGTTACTTTTCTCCTCATTGGTACTGATATTGATTTTATTTGCTTCATAAAAGGCAGTTAAAATATAAATGGGAAAAGTTAATGTTTAAAGTCATGTACAAGAAAGGCATGGTAACTTTGCAGACCTTGTGTAAACTCCATGTACTACATTTAGCTGAATGGTGTCAACAATAGATTATTAGTAAATCGACACCTTTACTTGTAAATGACTTTAAACCATCTTTTTTATGTTATTAGTTTTCATCCAAGACAATCATTGTTGATCATATTAAACAAATTCTAAATCAATAGGATTCACACAGGGCAATCTCAGATAGCTGTGTTAGATGTTTTTTGAGCAACTTCGATAATAATATATATATCTATTTACTAATAATCTGTTGTTGTCACCATTCAGCTGCATGTACAATACATTGAGTTTACCTTTGAAATTTGTGCATGTGAGACAGAAAGGAGAGAGAGAAACTTTAATCCTAGTAAACACAGCAATGTCCTTTCGAGCATCAGATTGAATCCTTTACTAAAGTTTTGGATGCCTTTATTGCCATATCACTGGTGTTGCATCAGCTTTACTGTTTGGTTTCTGCAAGATGGTGTGAGAATCATTTTAAATGAAAACTTAGACTGGGAAGACCATATCACTTTTAAGTGCAACCAAATTTCAAAAACAATAGCTATAATTCATAAGATAAAGGCATGTCTACTGTTATCAACACTAAATACATAATATCATGCTTTGATATGAATTAAAATGTTGTACTTAAATTAACATTGTGATAATGAACAGTATTAACTGCAGTGATATATGTATTTAGGGTTACTGTACACATGTGATATATGTCTATATATAAATATTTTAACAAATGTATGTAAACGAAACTTAATGCTCATATTACCGTGCTATTGTTCAGCAACTGGGATCATGGATGTGTAGATAATCCATTGATAATGTATACCTTTAACTTTTATACCATGTATATATATATTGAATATAGAAATAGTGAGTAGAAGTAGACTTAGTACACGTTTTTATTTGTTATTTTTGACAAATGTTTCATGTATGATATTACTGTGTCAATAAAAGCATATATATGATATATCCACATATGTTTATGGTGTTGTAGCGTGAGGTGGTGTATTGACTACTCCACTGAAAAGACTGAATATCTGAAATAAAAGAGCTCTTAGGCTGATCAGCAATTCAATTTACAATGCTCATATTTCAAATCGCTGAAAAGATTTCAGGATGTGTATGAACTTGATAATTGAAAACTATATTTAAAAAATAAATGTAGTGAGACTCATTTTCTTCAAAGAAAATTGTCATTTGAAAATTATTGTCATAATTACAACTTAAGTAAAAAGGGTACAATTAAAATGCCACTCGTTAAAACTAAATTGCAACAATATATGATCAACTATAAAGTTGCCAACATTTTTAACAAAATGCCACTTGCACTGAAAGAAGATGAAACAGTTAAGAATTTTAAAAATAACTTTATCAAATTACTAAATTACGATGAAGCTTGTCAATTGGATCACTGTTATGTGCGTATAAATTTCAAAATTGTCTGTACCCAGGCATACACTGATTGTACATTTTTTTATTCTTCTGGTGTAGTGGTGCATGACCCTTAGGTGGTGATGATATTCTTTTATCAATACCTGAAAATAAATTCAATATCAATATCAATATGCCTGTGTACAGTGGGATTCAGTGGTTTTGCTGCAGGGCAGCCTATGTTATATTGTACTTTTGAGATGACATTGAAGCCTTTGACAGAGTGCTTTATTACTTTTTAACATGATGTATATCTCACAAAAATGTCAAAGTCATAGTTCAGCATGTTTGTAATTTTTTACCTCCAGGGGCTAGCAGTGAAAATGTACCAGTGTATCTCACTGAGATGGTACCAGATGACGTTGAAAAGTTTGCATTAGTGCTACACCAGTTCGCTTTAACTTGTGGGATTTTGGCATCACAACTCGTTGCTGGATTTATATTGTTTATGACAGCAACTTAAACCAAGACATTTTCTTATGATACATATGAATTTAATGAATGGAAATTTTGAAAATATGGTAGAAGCCATTCAAGGTTTCGAATTGACTTGATGAACAATTAGTTTGCATGTAGCTTAAGCCACTGTCACACGGGCCGGTTTTGCCGTAGTGAACCCGTAGTATTACGTAATAGTTATGTAACAGCTCTTTCCGCCGGTTTGGCGACCGGTTCTGGCAGCAAAAAGGGGCGGGGCAGCACCCGCCGGGTTACCCGCCGGGTTACCCGCCGGGTTACCCGCCGGCTGCCGCGGGTGCCTCGGCGGGTTCTACGGATGCCTTGGCGGGTTCTACGGGTGCCTCGGCAGGTTTTACGGGTGACTCGGCGGGTTCTACGGGTGACTCGGCGGGTTCTACGGGTTACTCGCTGAGTTGTAGGAGTAAGCCGGCGAGTAGTCGGAGGAACTCGCAGCTTCCAGGAGTATATTTTAAAAGGCTGCTGCTCCCCTAATATTAGTCCGATTTTCGTCAAATAAAACGGGATTGTAGTATAATTCATACTGACTCCATAGGTGTTTTCGGATTGAAAATAGACCAAATATTAAGCGAGATATTCGTCTGAGAAGGCGGTTGTCTGGTGGCGGCTGCTGCTCCATTAATATTAATCCGATTTGCGTCAAATAAATATTGAATTATAGAAGAGTTCATACTTATTTCACACAGAATTTCAGATTGAAAATGGACCAAATATTAAGCGTGATATTCGTCTGAGAAGGCAGCATGGTGCTCTGTGTATGTTCATGACTTGAATGGTGTGGTCAATATTTTTTACCATTATATATACATTGTTTGGATGAGCTTTATTGCAATTATTTTCTACTCATTCTGCCAACTGGCCAATGGGAAGGACTTTTCCTTTGGTTTTGTAAAGTCAATTAACCTATATATGTAATAGCAATCTGCCTTGACCGTTATGTCAATTGCTATTAGCATTTTGAATAATAAAAAGAATGGGGTAAGTCATGCTTTTTCATCATTGATCACAAGCATTAATTGAAGTTCTGAATTTCAACTGATTCCTGTTTATTAAGCATATTAAAGAGGGAGATTGTTTTGATCATGGATGGAACATGCAATATCAATATTAATTCCAGTTGGATTATTTTCAGAAACAACAACGAAATATTGATAATTTATATAAACTAGAGTATATCTATCTATAGATAGTTGTTATAGCTCCATAGACATCTTTATCAAGTCGGAATTTTATTGGCAACAAGCAAACAAACATTGTTTTATTTTCGTTTTTTATTGATTACGAATTAATTAATTATTGATAGTAACGTATTATTAGGTGAAGATCTTATAACTATCTGTCTATCTACATATCTATACTCTATGAGGTATTACTAACTTTATTAACAAGAATATTCTTGTTTGTGCCTAGTATACTCCATTAATTTTCCCCACCTTAACTATTATATAAATACTACACATTTCCCTGAATAATTCAGTCTTTATTTGACGAAAATCGAATATGAAGATAGACGGATAGATTTATATGCTTATTATATAATATAGAATATCTAGCTTAATATTTGGTCCATATAAGTACATAAAAGATAGCAAATAAAATCACAGATCAAATCACAAATACTAATTACAATATCAATATTAGATATAAATTTTACAAAAATATACACAAAAAGATAAGAATGTTCACATGTATAAAAAAAATACCAATATACAAATATAATCAATGCCTGGTAATTACAATACAATACATTGTTTTTGATTAATGAAAGCAATTACATCTTTTTGTAATTGTGAATGACAATCAAGACAATGTCATATTACTGTGTCATCTTTGAACAAACTATGAAATGACAGGTCAAAGAACCCCAATTTAGGCAATTAGGCAATTGACACATGTATTGAGCATTTGCTGTATTCTCTACACCCATTCTTTATATCATTCAAAATGCTAATAGCAATTGACATAACGGTCATGGCAGTTGGCAGAATGAGTAGAAATGAATTGCAATAAAGCTCATCCAAACAATGTATATATATCATGGTCAAAAATATTGACCACACCATTCAAGTCATGACCATACACAGAGCACCTGGCCGCCACCAGAGAACTGCATTCTCAGATGAATATCTCGCTTAATATTTGGTCTATTTTCAATCCGAAAAAATGATGGAATCAGTATGAACTATGCTACAATACAGTTTTAATTTGATGAAAATCGGACTAATATTAGGGGAGCAGCAGCCTTTTAAAGAAGGGCTCAGCCCTTCCTGCATTGATACAGTCAGGGCGCGGACGTCTGCGAGAGCACCACTGTTTGCCTCCGCCAACCCAGCTACCTTCTCAGACGAATATCTCGCTTAATATTTGGTCTATTTTCAATCCGAAAACACGTATGGAATCAGTATGATTTATACTACAATTCAGTCCTGATTTGACGAAAATCGGATTAATATAAATGGAGCAGCAGCCACCGCAAGACAACTGCCTTCTCAGACAAATATCTCGCTTAATATTCGGGTTTTTTTAAATCCGAAAATACGTATGGAATCAGTATGAGCTATACTGCCATGCAGTCTTTATTTGAGGAAAATCGGACTAATATTAGAGGAGCAGCAGCCTTTTAAAGTATATACCTCCCTGCCTACGCTGACGCTGCTAGCAAAAAGCCGGCGGGTTACCCGTGAAAGCTGGCGGGTTACCCGTGAAAGCCGGCGGGTTACCCGTGAAAGCCGCCGGGTTACCCGTAGAACCCCTCAACAAGACGCCGGGGTGAAATTAGGGACGAATAATTCGCCGGCTTCTACGGGCCACCCGCCGGCCTCCACGGGTCACCCGTCGGCTTCCACGTGTTTTTTTTTTTTTTTTTTCACCCGTGAGATTTCTACGGTTGTGCCATGCAAGCATGGCACAACCGGCTACCAGGGCCGGGTTTCGCGGCTGGGTCAAGGGTCCCACGGGTGCTTGCCGGGTATCCCTGGGTATCCACGGGTGGCCGTATTGGGGCCGCCGGCTTGGAGCCGGGTAGCGATTTCCGCAACTATTACGTAATTCTACGGCTTCACTACGGCACAACCGGCCCGTGTGACAGTGGCTTTAGAGTACAACCTTTTGAAAATGGTTCGTCAGTTACTGATTTAGCTGCTATACATATATTGTACAGGTACTAGTATTGGTATACTAGCTGTGCCTCTTGATGCTAGATTATTCCAGATATTTACAAAAAATCCCCTGGCATAATAACAGAGCTCCCATATGATAATATTCATAAGATCATATTGAAAAGAATAATGTTTCAAGTTCAATATTAGGATGAAATACAACTAAGGCACAACTAATAGCAAATTAGCTGACCTGGCAGGTAATATTAGCGGACACCCCCAGTGCGAGCCCTCATGGTATACGAAACCAGTCACAAAATGTACGCAAAAACTGTCTTTTCAACCTAGGAAAAGATAAAATAAGCGAGATTGTAGGCATGCACGAAAATTCATGATGCGGAAATTTCTCGGGATAAACAAATGCATGTTGTCTGGTTTCTGTGTCCAGTGGAGGTGTGTTTATCCCATTTTCTTGGCAACTATAAGACGTACAGAGACAAATGACAGCTGGTTTTTCTCCTTACTTCAAACTGATCGATTTATCCTATCATCATTATTGTTAATACATTATTGTAGAGTTCAGAAAATTTCCATATATAGACCTATATATAGGACTGAAATATGTTTTTCTGCTGGCTATTACATCAGCATTCCGCATGGTCCACCGTATTATCAAAGAGAATACACTTTCCCTAGTATTATAGACCTACCTATAGTTTTTTTCTCTACATAGCCTGTTAATTACAGAATTCGCCAAAAAACCCAGAAAATATGTCATGGGCGCAGATTTTTAATTTTGCTGGGGGGGGGGGGGGGTGGGTGAAATAATCCTGTACCAAATCATGAAGAGATCTTCCTATGTTATAACATTTTGAAAGTAACTCAAAATATGAAACATTATGCATGATTGATGTATCTGAAAACTTGCAGATGGTTTTAATGAATAAATGTTATGCTTTACAAAGTTGCATTTACTGATGCCGTTGCTGCACAAAACTAAGAGTGCATGCTCAACAAAAGGTGCAGAAAAACAGGACGCACCCTTAATCCACCCAACCCCACCATCAACAATGTTTGGCAGAAAGTTGAAGGACACATAAGTGACAATTAGAAGTGATTTGTGAAGGTAAAAAATTTCCCCTCAGGTAGGTTGATTGTAACCAGGCTGCCACTGCGGATGCAATGTCTACAGCAACACATTTTAATATCCAGCATGCCTATCGCAGTATTACTAAAGCTTCCAAACTCCTCAATTGCATGGCTTGTGATAGTGATCAATTCTGTGCAAGATAGACTAAAAAACCTGTGAATTTAGAAATAAGGCTTTAATATCCTTTTAATAAAAATTAGCTAATTTCCATTGTTTTCATTTTCAGGTGGGGAATCATTTTGGCCCATTCTGCTAGTTCTCACAGTCATACCATGCGTGATTTCATTTTTTTCGTTACCCTTCTTACCGAAATCCCCTACATATTTGATGAAACAAATGAAAAGTTGGTCTGAAAACCAACAAAGTGATGAATATGACAAAACTAAGAAAGCGCTGGAAAAACTCGATAATTGTAGCGATAAGGAAATTAAGGATGTTTTGTCCGATTTGTACCGGAAACAGCTCCAAAGAAGGACACATTCCTGGTTTGCTGCCTGGCACTTTGCTAGCAACTCTGTGGGATCAACATTGTAAGCATGTTCTGTTCATCTCTCGTGATATAAAATATTTAGAAAGTTTAAAGATACAATTAATGTCTTCTTACGAGCATTAATTATACATTCACAGTTTTAAAAAAAACACCGCCAGGTTATACAGAGAATATTGATCCTTATGAGACAGAGGCCCAAAAAAAAAAAAACGAGTTCACGGAAATGTGGCTACTTACCTTTCCATTAGATTATGCATAGATTCTTTTTTTTTTTTGTAAATTTTCTTAGCTATGTTGCAGTATTAAATCATTTTACAAATAACTAGTCAGTGTGTCAGTCAGAGTTTACTTATCAAAAATATAGATTTTGTGAATACAAACAGAAAGAAGTGAGTATTATGCATAAAAGTGCCACAAAATAGATTTACTTTGATGTCATCAAAGTATTGATATTCATTAAAGAGAATATTTCTTAAGGTTTTAAAATCAATTGTATCATGCTATACCTCATTCGATAGATGAAGAATAGAGCATTCTAAATTTGTCTTTCAGTTTGTTCTATTTTAATTTGGTGCAGAGATATAAGCAGTCAAAATAAGGCAACTTTGGACTACTGTACCACCTAGACCATTTTACCAAATGGGTTCATAGCAGAGCAGCTGAGGTCCAAAAAGTGCAATATTTAAGGAAAAAGTGTGAAACTGGACATAAAAATTGTGTAAACTTTGTGCGAACTCAATGGCAGATGTTTCCATAGCAACTGTTTGGTAAAAATCGACCAGTTATATTTTAATGCTTATGGGACTATAGTATGACCATGACTATGTTGAGAAACAGTTTAACCATACAGCATGACAGTACTACCATTGGGTGTCCTGATGGCCAAATTATTTTTGATCTGCCAACAAATCTGTACAACAAAATCCTAACAAAATTAAATTATTTCATATAAACATTGATTCTGCTATTCATAGCAAAGTAAACTTAAACTGCTAACATCATTGTGTCACACTGCTGGAAAGCCAGTATTCTAAGCTTTCAGATGATACCTCATAAATGCATTCACATCTCATAGTTGCCGTGTAATTTTGTTTAAAAAAGTGCGTAATTTTGCAATGACTAGTGAGTAATTTCACCGAAAGCATGAAATTTCACAAAAAAATTGCATAATTTTGCAAAGAAAAGTACGTAATTTCCAAAGAAAAGTGCACAATTTCGCAAAGAAAAGTGCGTAATTTCACAGAGAAAAGTGCAAAATTTCACACTGGAAGGTGTTTAGTTTCGATAAGATGTTACTCTTAATCAATGTTTGTTTATCACAAGCAAGCCGTAAAGGTATCTTGCTTGTGAAAGGCAAACATTTCAACTCAAAAGTCTCACCTTTATCTATGCTTATGGTAATATCTAATAAATGATAATTTTGTGACATTCATAAACTATAAAAATTCTACAATCATTTAGATGAAACATTTGCTTTCATAAACAAATGCAAAATGCTTATTAAAATTAAAAGGAAAATTGCAGAATTTTTCAACCAGCCCATGACCAAATCAAATTCCATATTTTGCCAGCTCTGCTCATGGTCACGGGTTCGAAAATGGCCCAAGCACTCTTAATGAGCAACATCACAGCTGGATGTGGATTGTATGAGACATTAAATTGGAGATGTCTTGTACTCGGTGTATATGTAAAAGACTCCACCCATGGAGTAAACATGTAACATTGTGACTCCAAGTCTTATTATCTTATCATTATGTCTGCCTCTGATAGCTGGTCATATATGCTCTTCTAAATAATGTAATATTATATTAATTGACTGCCAATGTAAATGAATTAGATAAAAAATATTCATTCCCACCCGGGGGTTTGTGCGTAAATATATAAACTATAAGTCTACACATGACAAAAATGGTAAATGGCATCACAATTTTCATGGAGTTGATAATTTATCATATTTTACAGCTTTTAAAGTCACTTTGCAAGTGTTATAATATTCACAATATTGCATAACCTTTGCACGTGGAAACTCATATAAATGCCATTCTAGGGTAGTGGCATGTTATGGTTTATGTTCTCATAACTATAGTTGATCTAGCTTTCTTTTTATCTGAATGTTATTTTCTAGTCACCAGCTGTTTATTTACGGAGAAAAATTGCAATTTCATTGGCACTTTCATTAAAGCAGCTTAATCATGTTATTTAATTTCATGAAAATGTAATATTGAGCTGGGTGTAAACTTCACTTTTGGTTTTTCATGGACTAGTTATCTGACACTGAAATTTTGAAGTACAAGAACTAAAGTTGGCTTTTCAATAATAAAACGTAATTTTGATGCATTTTTACTAATTTATTCCTCTACTGCAGTGCCTCACATTTTCGGTGAACCGATATTCCATTATATTTTATAGAAAAAGTTTTGCCTGGGTAAGTTTCAGTGAATTTCAGAAAAAATTCTTTGAAAATCTAGAGCAACAAAGAAAATATCCACTATTGTAAAATGCAATTGATATGAGTTCATATGCGGACAGGTTATGTAACATAACATAACAGTTGCGAAATGGCTTAGAAACTTACAAAATATGGCTCCAAAAAAAGTGTGATTATCACATGTATGATTTTTGCTCTGTATTGAATTATAGCTGATATATTGGCATGTAAAAATCCATGGGGCATGAATATTTTTGCAACCCACTGTATATATACAAATTAGTATGATTGAATAATTAATCTGAAATACCATTCATAACGTTTATGTAAATTTCATGTCCAGCTGAAGTAACAAGTATCTCGCCTTCTAGTTGTAGCAGAAGCACATATCTTGTGTCTAGACCTAGGTTTTTGGGGTTATGGAATCCATCCTAGATATGGTTATTAATGTCACATGCATACACCTATCAGTAACAGTGATATCATACATTTTTATTCAGCTGCATATTGATCAACAATACATCCTCTCATCATTAAGATTAAAACCTACTCCCTCCACAGAATCAATTGATTGCTCATAAAAGTATTATGTCACCAAAATATGATTGTTTAATGGCAGTGACTGATGCAACTGGATTGATGCTTTCCTGATTAAAGTATGGATTGTCAAACAGTGTCAAGTTTCATTGGAAATATTATAGAAACCATATCTCCCGTGAAAGCTCAACCCACAAAGTACAGTAAGGATAATACACAGACCTGGTAGTATAATTGCATTAACATGACAGTCAAAGAGGAGAGAGCAGATCGAGAGTTGGTCTTGGTTTTATGGCATCCCATTTTTCTGGTTCTGTCAGCTTCTGAAAACACCTGGCCATTTGCACATAGAATAAAGTTTTTTCAATGTTAAAATGCCTCACTTATCTGCATAGCGCACCTCACACCCCAGCAACATAATTATGTACATGTTTTGTTTGTTCACTCATATAAAGTGTGTTCATCAATTTCTTATAGTGTATAGGTTGGCTTATGGTATTAACAGTTTAAAAATGAAATTACAGAATAATTAGATGTTCATGTTAATTAGGTAAACTAGCAAAGAATGTCAATAATTAGGTCACTGGGCTGTTAGGTGAAAGCACACAGTGCATATGACTGGAATTATTGTTGAAACAGATGTCAGAGAAGTGCAATGCGTTGCACTTGACAGTGTGTTAAGAAACCACTTAGCATCAATTAGTCTTTGTTTAAGATGATATAGAGTTTAGCAATGTATACCGCATTCAATTTCAATTAAGACTGAAATGGCCATTTAGCTCTAGGATCGGCTATGTCATGTGGACCAGTCTACCCCTAGTCTTAGTTTGGTAACCTGATATTAACCGGAAAATTGCAATTTGCAATAGCAAGATGCATTTTTTTTTAAATAGAAAAAAAAATTGTGCACTACTCTCCGTTGACCAAATGAGTAGTTTTCGCTGAATCAAAGAAAACTAATAATTTCCTAACCAAACAAATACTTTGATCCATTATATTATAGTGACCGAGACTAAGTTTCAAGATAACAGGCCAAAATTGAGTATTTAAACCATTAAAGCAAATAATTAAATTACATCTAAGAGTTTAATTTCTTGACCCATATCATTGTTTTCTCTCTTCACATAATAAAATTAGAGTTAAGAGAAGGCTGTCTTCTTTTTGATGAAAAAATCATAAATTCAGTTTTTTAAATTAAAAATTGTACTGGCATTTTTCTAGATTTGAGCAAGGCCTTTGAAACCTTGAATCACTCACTCCTGTTATCAAAACTTGAACATCATGGTTTCAGAGGCCTTGCTCAAACATGGTTCAAAGTCAACACAATATAATATTTGAGCATCAAGCCCAGTTCACACTATCACGAGTAAGAGAGCCGAGTGACCACGAAAGTAAAAAGAGGACTATACGTGCTCACTCCTGACTCTGTTAATCATAAATTCTTTCGACGAGCGTTTGAGGGATGTACGTTGACCGCTTGGTGGGAGATCGACGGGTGGGTCATGGAGACCCAGAAGTGACTTTTGCGGGGCTTCCTACGTCCTACTAATCGGTGGACGTCCTTCGGCCGCTTGGCATGTACGCCACGAGTGAAGGAGGAGAGGACTATGGATGGGCAGGGTGCCAGTGCAGACGCTAGACAGAAGGCAACAGGTGGGCCAATGAGATCAGCCGAGAATTTCCCGAACGTTCCATGAGCTACAAGAGTAAACACAAGTGTGTTCCAGCGAGTGAGCACGAGTGGCCGCAAATGGCCATGGACTTACGTAGATCTAAAGACATTAACATATGGATAGCCAACTCCCCAGATGGCGCTGACAGTGTCATGAGTTTGACAGTGCCTTAAGTGGTGTAGAGAGCAGTGTGTATTGCTCAATACACTCAATATTGATCAAGCTAGAGTCTGTATATAATTTTGTGTCAGATTGCTGATCTGTGGGAGGAGGTGGGAATTGTAGCATTCCTGGCTGTAGTAACTATTATGAGAAGACCAAGGAAAAATAAAGTGTTAGTTATGTGAAATTTCCCAGAAAAGGTGTGAGTGAGTCACAAGACGAATTGCGACAGGATTACCAGCAATACACATTAAAAGTTTGTTTAGTACTTACCATAAGATTTTTTTTTAAATAGAAAATTTTGTTTTGGGCTTTATCAGGGGGGGGGGGGGGCAAAGCTCTGGAAACGTCCCTGTGTGTGATGATGTTATTTTGTGTTCATGAACAAAATTGACCACCACTCTACAATAATAATACAGAATAATATTTAAATAATTAACACTACAGTATAATCTAAATTAAGCCCATCTGTTTGCTGTGTTATTTTTAATCTAGGTAAAGGTTTCAAACTGTTACTGGGCAGTTTGCCAACTCTACACATGCCTGAAAAGAGTTGCCCAAAACAAATGTAACAGGAAAAATGACTGCACTGATGATGGTTCAAATATTTATTGTGCATAAGAAGAAACCCTGCAAATTACAAACAAAATGGCAATAGTCGATACAAGTTATTAATAATTTATAATGACCAGACGATAAATAGAAATAGAAATAATCAACTAATATAATTGCTTACCCTGAATGGGGTTTCTGATTAATGTACTTAGTGTACGTTCAATAAAGACCAAGTGGTGCATGGAGGTGCATGGGTACCTATAATGATAAACGTACCTAAGTGTGTGCACACCAACCAGTACACAAAGTACAGAATGCATATAATAATTATATTAACTGAATGGTAGAGATGTTAAATAGTATAAACCTGTATATGGCTTAGAATTAACAATAAAAGTAAAGCCATGAATGTTTTAACTTCAATGTATGAATATATTAAACTACAACAAATGCAAAACTAGAGTTGAACTAATAATGAGAATGAAAAGAACATACCTGGAAAGTATATCAAAAAACCACTTTAACAAGTAGTAGGTGCAAATATCTAAGTTGCTTGACCAGCAACTCAGTGGTAAAAAAAGCAGGCCTGAGGCTGCTTTCTCCCACTTCAACTTATGGAGGGATTAGCCCTCTATGAGCCCTTGTATAAACCACTCAATGGGCTCACACTGCCACCTAGTGTAATGGCACAAAACCACAAAATAACAGCTGCCACACAAACACCTCCCAAACGAAAAAAACCTTGTAAGACATGCATTAAAAGCAATGGCATGTTCTCCCCATATTCGCACTAATGGACCCAATTTACTCATTCTTTAATATTTACCTAACATTTTATGTTAGTTTAGTATTAGATTAAAAAATTACCTCATGATTAACTGCATTATTAATTTATTGCATGTTATCCGTAACAAAACTAACTCAATTACATAGTATAATGTGACATGTCCTGTAGTATATGAAAAGTTTAATGATGTGAATATATGAGGTTTCTATGACTGTCATATTGAGTCATTTTCATATTATGCCTATTATGATATATGCACTGTATAATGTAATGTAGTATATTGTTTATAATTGTATACTTCCTCATTATACAATTTAGGTGCAGAGGCCCCCATCGCAAGTCCCAGAGAAGATTGCATATTATACCTTCGAGGGACTACTAAAAGATGCCAAGAAACTGGCAACAGATTCTTCTTGGGTAGTGCTGAAGATCAGCAGCATATACTTAGCCTAAGGCCACATAAATGACAAAGTTGATGTGCCTGTAAAAATGGAGTTCCATAACTCCTACTTACCTTCAATATCACATCATGGTATGCTGTATGATAACGATTTATCATTGCAAGACTAATATTTAGTTTTATCCTTGAAAATTTCACATGGCATATGTATTATTTTAGGTGCTTCTTTCAAAGTGCAGTATGGGTCGAAACCAGTGGGCTGGGCAAATTGCTGACACAACTGGCAAATGCTAATTGGTGCCCTGGATCAACTCCACGCAGTAAGCAGTGCCCAGTTATTAATAGTATTTCCGGTATGACCATATAACACATGTACATCTTTAATTTTTAATCTTTCAAAGAGGAAACATTCATAATAACAAGCCCAAGTAGGCTTCCAGCCACATGTTTTTCAGGTTTGTATAAAAATTACAGAAAAGTATAAATTTGTATGTGTATGTAAACTCATGAATTAAGTTATCAAATTATGTTTATTTCTTAAACTGTTTTTTTTTACAGGATCTGCGAGGAGACTGTTATACTTTGTCTGATGACAAAAAATGTGTTTTCTTGCTTCATGATGAGATGACCATCAGGGAAGACCTTGTTTATGAAAGGAGATGTGGCAAGATTGTTGGATTTCTAAATCCACAGACATGGAATATCCAAAAAGTAGGTCTTCACAGAATTTATGCGAGTCATTGATACTTGATACAGATGCTGAGATAATCAATATAACTCAATTGACGTGTGTTATGTCTTTGCAGCCTACATCAACATCCATTGCTACTCATGTACTGGTATTTATGGCTGTCGGAGTGAACAGCACAATTAATGCATCACTGGGTCACTTCCCCTCACAGAGTGCCACTGCTGATTGTCTGTTTCCACGAATGTGGCAGTGCAGTGCTTATTTAGAACAAGCAGGACTCCGTGTTAGAAGAAAGAATCACAATATTCCCTATATTTTTTGACACAGTTGTACATGCCATGGCATTGTGTAAAGTGTGATACAAAAGGTCACTAAATCATATATTTCTAGGTCATAGCTGTCACATGTGTCAGAGCTGCCTCCAACCAGGGGCTGTTCAGGATGCATGGACACAGTGCCATTGTCCATGAGACGACAAATGCTTATGTAGTTGCCAAGCAGCAGCCTCTATTTTTCATATCGGGTGTGCCTCATTTGATAAAAACGCTGTGTGAAGGATGTCTGTTTCTGGTAGTGATGTTGTAGGTGCTCAGCAATAAGGTTGGCTGTGTTCTGCAAAGATATTACCTGTCCTGAAGTTAAGGCAACTTCTGAGTTCATCCTGAACTGCAACAAGATGTTTGACTGCCTGAACACTCAATCATTTGATGAGCATAAGGCAAATAGGAATACAGATTTGGCACCATATGAATCTGTAGATGATAAACGTTTTGAAGTAAGACTGTCTCAAGAAAATCATCTCGGAGAGCCAAAAACTTTTAATAAACATTTAATCAATGCCCTACTTCAATGTTGAAATAATGCTGATAGTTCTATTACTTCGAAGACTTTCATCAACATTTAAGCAATTTGTTGTCAGTCAGCAAATTACTTTCTGTGTAATGTTTAAACATATGTACATGGTTCCAATTTCTTCAAACATTCCTGGATTATCTGGAAGCATGGCGTCAGAAAAGTGAAGAAGAGAAGGTTTCTCTAAAGAAGAGCCTCAGTTTACCAACATATCAAGGCATTGTGACCACAGGTAAATAGTTACTACTTGGTTGTCATACAGTAACTTAAAGCTTTTAATCTGATGATGAATTTTAAACTGGAAGGACATTTAATTATTCTAACTTTAAAATGTGTATGTTTTAATATGTATGCTGTAATTTGTTTGCAGCTAGAAGATTTGCAGGAGCTGGCTACCTGTTGAGTGCAGGGACACCATATGTATTCTCAAATGTGTTTTGTCAAGAACCCCTAGAAGAACATTTTGGCAGACATTGAGGTATTGGATGAAGATCTAGGAATCCTACACTGCATGAATTTGTGTAATATTGTCCCAAAAATAATACTGTATACACAAACATGGTTTAGTAAAGAGATATTTATATCAATCATATATATTAAAATTTTACATTTCATTATTATTTAAGCTTCAATAAACTGCTTCATAATGACAGTTCATTTTATTAAGTGTAAATATAATACTATCATACTAATAAATGAATCAGTTTAAATGACTTCTTTGCCGATAGTACTTAATCAATGTCAACTACATTTCAGAAATCAAGAGAAGAAGTTACATATGCAGAGATCATTGGCATTCACATTTACGCCTACAGGCAAAACATCAGAACGGAAAGGAAAAAAATGATAAACAGAAATGTTTACAATGAATCTTGTAGTGTTTTTGATTTTCTGGCAGCTTTGCGGCCAATGTTTGCCATCAGGTAACGACATTTCTGGTGGGATCTCACAAGCATGAAGAGTTTCAGTGGGTGGGTGATTAGGGCTTTACGTCCTGTATTTCTGCACCAGTTGGGCTAATTAGGACAGGCAGAGACCATGGCAATGAGACGAAGGATGAAACAGCCATCCAACTTAGGCTCGACCGGGATATTAAGAGTTTCAGCAGATCCCTGAAGAATTCCTGCTGCTCGGCCTCAGGGATATGCCCATCATCAAGTTCATCATGAACCTGAGCCACCAAAATCTTCTCAATTTACTAAACCACGTGAAAAAGAAAAACATGAAAAAATGTTGTAGCTCAACAAACAAATGGTTATCTTCAAAATGATATACTAATATGGTAACATCACAACCCATGCTGTGCTTGCCATGACATGTTTCGACATGTGTTTTTAACACTGAAAAGTCTTGTTTCCTATTATTGTCAGCACTTGGGCTTAAAAACCTCTTGGCATAGCATATCCTGCTGGGACCTAAACTCTTCCTAACTAACCTATGTAATTTTTTAGTCTTAAGCTTCTAGGTAACCAATCAGTAACAATTCGGTTCTATAAAAACAAATTGCATCGTTTCAGATAATTTCCGATATGGAACGGCGTCGTTTGCTGTTAATTGGTATGGCAATCATGGCCATTTGTGCCATTATGATGATATGTGCACTACATTTCCAGAACTTTTACATCTTCATTGCAGCCGCAGTATTTTTTGTTATTGGCTTTGCTCTACAGCTAGGTAGGTCAATATTGTCGATATAATGACAAGAGTTCACATTAGTAGAGCTCTGCTTTTTCAGATTAAACTAAATGTATATGTGTAAATAATATAAGTATGGAAGCTATTTTAGGACATGACAGAAAACATTTAATTGTACAAACCATTTAATGAATTTCACAATCGACTAAGTAAAATGTACAAACGTAGTAACTGAACCATACAGCTTGATCATTTTAATAGATTAATTAGTGCCTTTCGCTTATATTGGAAAATATTAGGAAATTTCTCATATTGGGTTGCTTGATACATTCCCCAAACCCTGTTACAGTATGGTACAATGAAAACCATAACATTTTGGAGAAAAAAGTGTTATAAAATGTCATGAATTTATTGTCATTCTCTTTGTAAATGAGGTATTACATTTATGAAAGTATACCTAAATAATTGGCAAAAATATGCTTTGCAAATTTGCCAATCAAAAGGCACTTCATAAATAACTAATTTTCTGAGGGTATGCTGCTGCAGCAGCCTATGTTTGTAGATGTCGTCAAGCAAAATGAGATACAGTATTTTTATATCTGGCGTCTAGACCTATAATGCAATATAAATATGACTGATATAGACTTCAACAATGCCAGATATATATAACGGTTAGATTCTCAGTACTGTGACTGAAATTAGGTCAATGACTAATAGGAGATTTGGATTTGTAATATACATAAATGTAATAACAGTTTCCTTGCTGAAAATTGAAAAACATGAGTCTATTTGAAAGACATAAAACATATATATGGTGATTCACTTGCAGTAAAATTCTATGGTAACCAGTTCAATTTTGACTAAAACTTGAAAATATGACTTTGGAAGTGGTAACCAGGGACTTTATCCAAATTAAAAATTTTTAAAATAGAATATCAGAAGTGATTCATTAAATAAATATGGACAAAATATTAAGTTGCCACAACAGCAGGTGTACTAAACAATATTGCGAATTTACTCATTCCTGACTCTATTGGTGCATACCATTACTGTTTTATGTTTCATTCAATCTTAGGCAAATCTGTCAGTAACTTCTGAAGCACTATCTGTACCTATTTGTATTTATTTATATATATTTTAAAAGGGCTAAATTACTCAGTGCAAACTGTTTTTCAGCAATACCCTTTACATATGTACAAATTAAAAGATTTTACAAAAATGCATGGACAATAAAAACTGCAGTAATACATTTAAATCGATAACAGTGTAATAACATACATAAGGATAATATTATACACGTGCACAATCCTTTTCAGTTGTTTCTTAAAGCCATCTATGTTTATAATTTCTTTGATGTTACCTGGGAAATCATTTCGTTTCTTACCTTCTGAATAATAAAGACTTTTCTTTACTGTTTCACTATTTGGAAAAGGAATGTGCCCACTCATATCATGTGTTCTGGTGACATTTTTTTCTTATTTCTATATCCATAGTTATATTATTAGTCAAATAATCTGGAGCAATTCCATGAATACATTTAAATACAAGTAAACATTCGAAATAATCTAACCTTACCGTGACATTCATCCAATTCAACTGCTTTACCAAATCAGTCCCCCCTAAAATTTATGTAGTCAAAATTATTAAGAACTATACGTGCTTGATTTTGTAACCACTGAATTCTCATTTGTTGTATGACTTCAAACTGTGATAGCATAATCAATGGTTGGTTGTATAATTGAGTTATATATAGTCAACAATATTTCCTTTGTAACCATAACTGAGATATCTTAAAAGACAACTTTTTACAAAGCATTGATATATGTTCTATCCATATTAAATTATCATCAATAATTACACCAAGGTACTTTACACTTTTGACTTGTTTAATTTCTACATTATTTAGGGACACATGTATATTATCATTTAACCCTCTAGTCTGATACTTAGCTTCTATCAACATACATTTGGATTTACTAGCATTTAGCACCAATTTATTTCCATTATACCATTGAGATATTTCCTTTAAAGATGCCTGCATTCGTTCATTAACTTTAATAACATTATTACCAGTTGTATATAAAAGAGTATCATCTGCATATAGATTAACAACACTTGGATAAACAAAACAATTTACATCATTGACAAACAAAGAGAACAACAAAGGGCCAAGCACAGAGCCCTGTGGCACACCGATAACACTTCGATGATAGTTGGCCATTACACTTGACATTCTGAGATCTATTAATCGGATATGCTTTAAACCATATTGCTTTATGTTCAATGATGCCATATCTTGTCAATTTACTTAATAATATCAGATGATCTATAGTGTCGAAGCACTTTTTAATATTGAGTGAACAGACAGCTGTAAGACTATTATCACCAATGTTCTCTATCCAATCTTCAGTGCATCTCTGCAAACTAGTTTGTGTATTATGGTATTGTCTGTATACATATTAAATGCTTATCAACTAGGAACTTTACAAGTTGTCTTTGAGCAAGTTTCTCTAATATCTTAATAATATGACTAATCACAGAAATTGGTTTATAATTTGTCTTCAATCTTTCTGGTCACCACCCTTAAATACAGGCGTAATTTTAGATATTTTCTTGTCATCAATAACAATGCCTTTTTTCATTGAATGATTAAATAATTGAGTAATACAAGGTGCAATGACAGAGGAGAAAACCCAAGATATCAGTTGAACTACTTTCACTTATATTTTGAAGCAATTTTTGTACATTGGTCGTTTCAACATTATGTTGGGATCACATGTGGCCATCACCAATCCTAGTCTGTGCCTCACGGCGCTCATGTGTGAATGAATTAAAACTAGTCAGATCCCATCTGGTATCAATCCCTGCAAATGGTGGCCCTGGTGGGGCTATCTGAGACTTGAGGAATGGCATCATGAGTTGTGTAAAATACCTCGCAAATGTGATTGCTGTATGGCGGACACAGCATTTAAGTAACAACGGACATAATTAGCACAATGACTGTGACTATTCTGGCTCTGAACTGCTCAACTAATTGGTGCTTTGATGCATCTCAGAATTACTGCCGGATCTAAGTGAACCACTTGCTTTCAAAGTGAAAAAAAACTGCATATATATCTACCACTGCTCATGATTTTAGTGAAAGAAAGAGCTTTGTTATTAGAGTCAAACTTTTCTTCTGCACACCACTGGCTTTGTTGCCTTTCTTGGTCAAATCAGGATTATTTGCAAATTATGTCATCAGCTTGTTTCATTGGACAGTGTTCATGATGGTATGGTCTGTCTGTGAAACATATTCTACAGAAAGGCTTTTGCCAAGTTCATGGACCAGAGAGAGTTGTGATGATGTCTTGCTCCATAACCTCTTGTGTGTTGAGTCCCACAAGTTCTTGATCACTAGCAAAGGGATTTTCTAGCTGCTCAACAATCTCAATAAATGGCAAAAAATCTCTCTTGTACTTGAATTGCAATCTGTGTAGCTTCATATGACTAGGATAGCTTCAAACTCTTCAACACACATGGAAGAGTGTGGACCTACTAACATGGAGAGTGTTCTCAAGCAACCTGACAATTTCATTTTGAGTAATGGTAATGCATCATAGTGACAGCTCGACTATATCCCACACATGAACAGGCAGCCAACTTGCATAGTTGTGTATGACCTATCGCAACCATGGGCAGAGCTCATCACCTATGACTCATTTGAAGTGACACATCACTCGAAGCAAATTATATGATGCTAGACTATAACTTAACTTGTGGATTTTCAGTACAGGACTTAGATCCCACATCTCCTGTGATTCATGTGGTCCATGGTCATTGTACTAGTAGTTAGAAAAGACCTTTTGCTTAAGGAAGTGAGGAGATATATCAATATTAGACACCTGATAGTTGACCAGATGTTAGAACCTGTGTCTGAAAAAGAACTGTATAACAACTTTAATCATGTAAACATCTTTCCAAACCTTTGGTGAACATTGTCTTCAATGTGCAATGCTACCATCATCACAACCAACTTATCTCCTAAAATAGCTGGAAATCTCTTTGCAAAAGCATACATTTTCCTACTGAATGTTAATCATGCAGTGTTAGATTGGTCTACACTCAATTTGATCATCTCTGTAAATTAAGGAGACTTGCCAAACAGAATTAATGGTGATCAGATAATTATTTCTATATTCCTACATTTGAAATTAGTTTCTTAATCATCACTCGCATTGTAAATGAAAAGGACAATCATACATCTTGCCAAACTGCATGCCGAATTCCAACGAACAACTAGTTCAGGAAAAAGTTTATGAGACTTTGAAAAGGTTCGTAGCTAATTGCGAGAGTTTGTCAGGTCGTTACAGTTCTTCACAGTTCCTGGAAGGCTATGACAAGATTTTGGAGTGTTCAAAATCATCGTAGCCTTGAACGAATTAGTGGGACTTCGTCGGACAAATTGATGATTGTAAATTCCTTTATATTGTCTAATTTCAAATATTGTGATGCCATTTTGTGTCACTGCAACATCAATGATTTGAAAACGATGGAATGTTTGGTAGGAGAGGCTTACATTTAATGATTTTAGTTCAAACTATAAAGAACTTTGACTGAAAACCAACGTGTGCCATCATACATAAATATGCAAAGAAATATTCTAGTCTTTGTTCACAAGATTATTAATAACTGTTTCAACTTTTGGGTTAGCCTAACATTTTTTTCTAAGCAATTACTGTGTTTCACCCAATGACTACACACTTTTCCCAACGCACACACTTTCTTTATTTATTTATCTATATTGTTTTCTTATCCATTTTAGGATAAGGTGATTCGCCAGTTTTATATCACTGCAGCTGTTGTTGTCTTTGGAAATTATTTTACCCATGGATGGAACACAGGAGTCATCAACATTCCGCAACCTGCAAGTTTGAATACATATTAATTTTATTCTGGTGGCCTTGGCCATTGAACATACTTATTTACAAAAGCTGAGCAGTGGATTACTATTAGTAGGTAATGAAAATTGTAGCTGATTAATCTTCATGAGCTAGTCACATGATCTGGGCGTGACACACATTAACATAGGCAAAGCTTTGGTTTTAATGGCCACCAGGTGTCAACACCCTGCACGATTATTGAAAAAATCAGAAAATTTTCAATCTCGTGCATGTGCAAAGGGTACCCTTGAGTTTATCTTATCATGCGAGATTTGCGAATGGCAAGGCGAATTTGATAATCTCGTCGTTTAGTATTGATCTTAAGCTTTCATATGGTGTATTCATATAGAAAATCAACCAAATATTAAGCGAGATATGAGTAGGAGAAGGCGTGTGCAAAGCAGTTTAGTTCAGTGCATGAACACTATGGCTGTGCAAGATTGTTTAGTTCAGTGAAAGAGCCCTAGGCCTGTGCAAAGCAGTCTAGTTCAGTAAATGGGCACAAGGACTGAGGAGAAGGAAAGTCACTCGGTGCAACAACCTAGTACTAAAATCCTGCAACGCAAAACGACCCTTAAATAGCCACAATTGGTTACATTTTGGCTAGCATAAGTAGGATCAGCCAAACAACAGTGAGAGAGAGGGGAATAAGCCAGAGAGAGAGGGGGAAGGACAAGAGAGAGAAGGAGCAAAGGCAGAGAGAATCAGAGAAGGAGGAAAGGCTAGCAGAGAGATCATAGCAGAGGGATCATAGCAGATAGGAAGAGGAGTGGTCTGTATGTATGGATAATGTCTGTGATGTGAAGAAAGAATCAAACTGGTTCTGGTGTTCCCTTATTTCATGACACTGCCAGGGACACAGCCTGACAACAGGTCCACCCAGACCTCATCATGGAAGCGAGAAGCAACCCCTCATGAATGAAATAAGCGCTACAACACAATATGGCAACATCATTATTCTCCGAACACATCTATTGTACAAAGCGGCTGCCAAGCTAGAACCCCGTAGTATATTACATGCTATAGTAAACATTAAAAGGTTCTCCATCTACAATGTAATAACTTGTGTTAGAACAAAAAATGTGTCCATTAATAGGGCTCATGTAAACCTAATAACAGTTGTGTTTTTAAGCTGGATTGTCACACAATATGACAAAACCCAGATAACAATCCGACGTCAGCTTGTCATTTGGCCAATGTTGGCAGTTCAATCAGCCCAACCCCATTCTTGCTCATCGGCACAAGGTCAGTACGTCATCCAAGGTACAACGCTGGCAAAACAATTAACACCCAGGCAACTGTTGTGCGTTGAGTTCCGTCATGTTTGCTTGGCATTAGTTTTCAATAAATCCTTAAAAATATTATGGTTTAATTTGATAATATGATTATCACAAAGTATTTTGCTAAATTGTAATTATTAAGCAATAGAAAAAGAAAGCATTTAGGTAAAACTTAAGTTTCCACGCAAGATTCGAACTCAGGAACCTTGCACATGATGCAAGTATGCTATCCATTACACCAACGATTTGCTGTTGATTGATGAACATTTGACTGACATATGAACAAAAGTTAGGACTATCATCATTGATTAACTATAAAGTCATACATTTGAATATGATGCATGCTACACATGTATGCACACTGCACCACACAGGTATAATAAATAAATGTAGGCTATATGCATTAAATTTGATGCTGTCACTACTATATATGGCCTCGATGTCCTCTGGCTGACTCCCCCCCCCCAAAAAAAAATCCAAAAAAATTGACCCCACTTGACCCCCCCTTTGATCCCCTGTCTAATTAGCATGCCCCTTCCTCTGTCTTATTAGCTAGTCTAATCTAGACAGATATAGATAGATAGTCGAGACTACATTTCAGGATAGACTATATTTCAGAGCTAGGCTAGACAATTCTAGACAGATACAGACACATATTCTAGGCTAGACAACTAGACACTATAGTCTTCTAACCCATAGTTTTATTTTACCCTAACTCCTGCCACCCCTGCCAGAGGGATTGCTACTATTTTTCCTTATTACTCACAAGGGGGAAGGGGGAGGGGGTCTACCATTTTTACCCTTAAAGCCACTGTCACACGGGCTGGTTTTGCCGTAGTGAACCCGTAGTATTACGTAATAGTTATGTAACAGCTCTTTCCGCCGGTTTGGCGGCAGCAAAAAGGGGCGGGGCAGCACCCGCCGGGCGCTACGGGTTACCTGCCGGGTCACCCGCCGGGTTACCCGCCGGCTTCCACGGGTGCCTCGGCGGGTTCCACGGGTGCCTCGGCGGGTTCTACGGGTGACTCGGCGGGTTCTACGGGTGCCTCGGCGGGTTGTAGGAGTAAGCCGGCGAGTAGTAGGAGTAACTCACAGCTTCCAGGAGTATACTTTAAAAGACTGCTGCTCCCCTAATATTAGGCCGATTTTCGTTAAATAAGAACTAAATTGTAGGATAATTTATACTGATTCCATACGCGTTTTCGGATCGAAAATATACCAAATATTAAGCGAGTTATTTGTATGAGAAGGTAGCTAGGTTGGCGGAGGCAAACAGTGGTGCTCTCGCAGACGTCCGCGCCCTGACTGTATCAATGCAGGTAGGGCTGAGCGCTTCTTTAAAATGCTGCTGCTCCCCTAATATTAGTCCGATTTTCGTCAAATAAGACTGGATTGTAGTATAATTCATACTGACTCCATACGTGTTTTCGGATCGAAAATAGACCAAATATTAAGCGAGATATTCGTCTGAGAAGGCGGTTGTCTGGTGGCGGCTGCTGCTCCTTTAATATTAATCCGATTTGCGTCAAATAAAAATTGAATTATAGAAGAGTTCATACTTATTCCACACAGAATTTCAGATTGAAAATAGACCAAATATTAAGCATGATATTCGTCTGAGAAGGCAGCATGGTGCTCTGTGTATGTTCATGACTTGAATGGTATGGTCAATATTTTTTACCATTATATATACATTGTTTGGATGAGCTTTATTGCAATTAATTTCTACTCATTCTGCCAACTGGCCAATGGGAAGGACTTTTCCTTTGGTTTTGTAAAGTCAATTAACCTATATATGTCAATTGCTATTAGCATTTTGAATAATACAAAGAATGGGGTAAGTCATGCTTTGTCATCATTGATCACAAGCATTAATTGAAATTCTGAATTTCAACTGATTCCTGTTTATTATGCATATTAAAGAGGGAGATTGTTTTGATCATGGATGGAACATGCAATATCAATATTAATTCCAGTTGGATTATTTTCAGAAACAACAACGAAATATTGATAATTTATATAAAATGAAATAAATATCTAAAATGATTACTCTAAACTAGAGTATATCTATCTATAGATAGTTGTTATAGCTCCATAGACATCTTTATCAAGTCGGAATTTTATTGGCAACAAGCAAACAAACATTGTTTTATTATCGTTTTTTATTGATACTAATCAATGAATTATTGATAGTAACATATTATTAGGTGAAGATCTTATAACTATCTGTCTATCTACATATCTATACTCTATAAGGTATTACTAACTTTATTAACAAGAATATTCTTGTTTGTGCCTAGTATACTCCATTAATTTTCCCCACCTTTAACTATTATATAAATTCTACACATTTCCCTGAATAATTCAGTCTTTATTTCACGAAAATCGGATATGTAGATAGACAGATAGTTTAGAGAGACAGATAGATTTATATGCTTATTATATAATATAGAATATCTAGCTTAATATTTGGTACATATAAGTACATAAAAGATAGCAAATAAAATCACAGATCAAATCACAAATACTTCCATTCATGGAATTTGCCACAGAATTAGCACCAGCTACATCTTCATATGCATCACAATCGTCTTTCCTGTCATCCTCTTTCTTCTTTGGTTGAGTTTCCGTGTTGATGTGACAGGCATTGGATGAATACCACAAGAGGTCACTGACACCGTATCAGATAAGTATTGTTGATGACATCATATATATTGTGATGTCAGCCATTAAGTAGTGACGTCATCCTATTGTCTTTTCATGTGCTTCAGTCTTAGTGCCTCCTGTAGGCTCTGTCACTTTTTCTCCCAATTACCTATTAAACAATACATAACCATGATATATGAAGTTGACATTCAGTAATTAAAGTTTATATTTGAGTTTAAATTATTGTATCCTCTCATGCTTTGATGTATCTAATAGAATATACATTTTTTTTATTTTTTACAGACAAGTACATAATCTTTACATCACATTTCTAGCATGACTGCATGATGTTAGTGACTATTTCATTAACCATACTTTGGGACTAGATAACCATCATTTTCCTCATCCAAGTTTGTTGCTGCATGGTGACTGGTTTCCTCTGGCGTTGGAACATCTACATCAGACACCATATCTGCGTGAGTGGTGAGACCTTGATCAGCATCTTGCCTATTTCTGCAACCAGTCAAAAAGTTTCAGTTATTCAGATAAAGGACTGTCAACTGCAGTTATATGAAATGATGTTGTATTCATTAGTACCAGCATATACTGATAAACGTTTCCTTTCATCCTATGCTTTTATTTGTCAATGCCTTTAGTACTCCAGCTGAATTACAGTTAATAAAATGTTAATCATATGATATAACAAAGCTGGAATAAAATCACCTTGCTATAGCTCTAGCTGCATAAACGGCACTGTCAGAAATGTAGGCGTATGCATTATCATCACCCTCCAGTTCATTAATATCATTTCTACGCTTCTTTGCGCAGGGCTGTTTCCTTAATGAGAGAAAAGTAGTTTAGTGGCACAGTTACAAGCAATTTTAGTATAGTTTATATATGAAACATACAGTTTAGGACTGCTTGCTGATTTATAATTGATTACCGGCCTTAGCATAATAAAGAAAGACAGTGAAGACCTTATTTTAAAAGTTATCCAAATCGAGCATAGTTCAATGATCTACGTTATTTGCAATATGGTTACTATTATGAATTATTTGCCAAAATTAACTATCAATAAACGAATATTGCAGTGTCATGATCAGGCTCACCTGCATAGAACAGTTATCACTGCTCCAAAAAATACCAGGAGTATGATCCCCACCACAGCAATTATAATAACTGAAAAGAGTAGAATGTTCAGATTTGACCAAAATTATTGTAAAGTAGCACATGAATTCATTGAAGTTATGCATAGTATTATATCATCAATGTTATTTCACTGTATCAATTAATTAGCATGATCACTGATTAAAATCCAGATATTATTCCTTACAAATATATGAACATTTCACCCTTAATAATCACAAGAGGTGAAATGATTTCAAAAACCGTTTTGATGAGAATTATTCAAATGCTGGTTCTTGGACTAAATATTTTTTCATAAATAGATATTGTGATATTTAAAACAAAGGATGTAGATTAAAATTAGTCCAATTATGGACACAAAAAGTAACTATTAGTTATGTCTGGACTTAGTTACCTAAACCACTTCCTGTATTTTTTTAACCTAGATAACACATTTGATTTCTGGCATTATATTTTCCAAATCTTCTAATATGTTTGAGGCAATCCTGCATTTTGATAACTTAATATCAATAGTTAATATTGAGACAATTAGTTTCCATGAGGCTATGCACAAAAGCACAACTATAGCATTTTTGTATTGCACTAGAAAATAATCAACTTAAAATATTTTGAAAAAGCTAGTCCCTGTTACAAATGACTGTGTTGTGACTTCATGTCATCATTTTGGTTATAATGGACCAGGACGTCATCCGCTTGTGTTTTATTGGCGTTTCAGAGTCTTCTGAAATTATCCCATTTGTGTGCAAATTTTTTACCTTTGCTTTTAATGGTTTCACTTAAGGGGGTCATAGTGGTGGCACACTTGCCTGATGCAGTGGTGGAGGCAGTACTTTGATCCTTTTGTAGTGAAGTCTCACAATGCAATCCTGAAAGCAAGTTTATTTATTTTATTGCATAATTATAACTGCATTTTACATGTATATCTGAATGTGTAATCTGAGAAATCTTCAGTTATTTCGCCTTGAGATGTGCTTGCAAAATAAATTGATAATTGCATTCAATATCAGACAAACAAAATAGGTTGGTCAATATTATCATGATGATGTATAAATAAGCATTAATGCCCCAATGCAGCTTATGCTTTGGAATGAAATCCCGCAGGCCTACGAGACCATACTGGCTCTGCAGCATTTATGTATACTTTTTATAGCCTTGCCTCATTCCCTTTATAATAACATTGCACAGTATTTTTGCGGACCAAATAAAAGACCCAATCTAGTATATTGTTAAATTTCTTTGTGCCTAGATTTGTATTTAAACAGAGTCTGCCTTTTGCTGTCATTTTGATGACAGGTGACAAGATGATATTTTTTTCATTGAGTATAATACTTATACTCCACCATGATAGTTTTCTATTGTGCTGAGAGGGATATAACCAACAAAAATGTTAGTTAACTCTATTGTTAGTGCAAACTGTATTAACTTGCATAAATAGGGGCAGTTAAACAAATCAAACAATGAATTGGTAAAAGTTTAATGGAGTATATAAGTTAGTTTGACAAAAAATAATATGTTAGTAAGTACCAAACTCAACTACTAGTCGAGCAGTTTAACAACTACTGACCTGTGTATCTATCTTTGCAATTGCAGGTATAGCCATTCAGCTGATCTTTACATTCTCCTTGGTTGAGACACGGATTACTCCGGCAGTCATCAATATTCACTGTGCAGTTCTCACCAGTCCAACCTGTCAAAAATTAACATTATACCAGACTACTATAAAAATATTTATTTGTTGTGTGACATGAAATACTGTAGCACAATATTTTCGGTTCATTTCAGAATTCCCACCTGTGTCAACTTTGTGCAGGCCATGATACCAATATAGCACACAAAATATATATTTATTTTAACAAAGGGAGCATGATTTAACATGGTAGCAATTCTTTAAATGGTTACAGCACTTATCAATATCTTCAGTCAATAAACAAAAGTCCCCTGTGGCTAAATCAAAAGTCATATATTTTTTATATGAGTTATTTGCACTAAAACCCATCAATTAAGAGACATTTATGACTCTGAAAGTTGTAACCAAAAACTTATTTTATATGTAATACCTACTTCAAAATCCAATCCTCAATTGAGGACCATTGAAGGGGTATTTCATATTGAGATGTAATCAATAGGTGTGGTTGTAATTTTGTGACTTGCCATAAATAATCTGTGCAGAATATATTTGTAATATATTACATGTACCAGTGGATTACGTTTCTTCCGAGAAAACTTCATGTTTAGCAATGTCACAAGACTTGCATATGACTAGCTCTCGAAAGCTGTGGTCAAGCATATTTCTGTGAAATTAAATTTTGCTTATTGAAAATGCTAAATTATTATTTTACAAAATGTCAGCAAAATAAGCAATGAAATAATTAACTGTTTCTATGAGCCAATGAGAAACTTACCTGGATGACATGTTTTTGTCCCATCAGATGCACAGTTGTAATGTCCATCCCTGTTGTTGGATGGTTTGCAATATCTTGTACAATGTGATTCATACCAGTTCTTGTGGCAGATTTTTGTTCCATTTGATGAGCAGTCATAGTGGTCATTTTTGTCATAAGGATAGCAGAATATATTGCAATCAGGACCATGATAAACCTATGAGTACATATTTTACTTCCATCTGCTGCACAGTCATAATATCCTGTATCATTGTTCATTGGGTGACAGTCACATCTTGGTCCATACCAATTGTCATCACAGTGGACTGCCACCATGACAGTCAATCTGATAATGAAATAGAAAATTTTGAATGAAAATTTAAGAATGATGCCAACTGATGTGTTTCCCAAACCACTTGTTTTTTTTTCAGAACATGACATTGTGCTTTCTTTATTACAATTAAGTTGGGCTAGATTTATATCTTGAAGATCACTCTAGTTATGGCCTCTAAATTAGGCTAGCTTTAATTTGAAACATCTTGGTCCATACCAATTCTCATCACAGTGGACTGCCACCATGACAGTCAATCTGATAATGAAACAGAAAAGTTTAAATGAAAATTTAAGAATGATGCCAACTGATGTTTTTCCCAAACCACTTGTTTTTTTTCAGAATATGACATTGTGCTTTCTTTATTACAATTAAGTTGGGCTAGATTTATATCTTGAAGATCACTCTAGTTATGGCCTCTAAATTAGGCTAGCTTTAATTTGAAACATGACTTATAATCAAGATATTTTGCATTTTTGAATAAGTGCATAACTCATCTTTGTCATTCTGACTATGTCGAAAAACAGAAATTACACATCTTGTTGCCAGAGGCAGTGGTAACTCCAATGTAAAATCAAAGAAGAAGGATATCCTTCTTCCTTGGTAAAATTGAATAGTCTGTTGAATTCACATGTATTTTCTTGTTGTTAATCGCACACGAACTAATCTGGGCATTTCTGCCTGCTCAAAAATGTACTTTACCGTATGTGGATGAACTATGGAAGCCCATTAGAGCAATGAGAAAAACATTCTATTGGGCTGAAATTCGCAATTTTTTGTGTAAATTCGCGATCTTTTTGCGTTATTTACCAAATTTTTGCAAAAATACAATTTTCATAAGTTATTACGTAAACACGGATACAATTTTGGTTCTTGCTTCTTTGTATTGTATTTAAATGCAGTCAAATTTCATTGACCTGCAATACTCTAACTTTCATTTGAAAGGTGTTATATATAAATGCACAAAGACAAGGTCACAGCAGTCTTTCTCATCTTTCTCAAACATGCATCTTGCACATATGTTTCTTGCTATTGCATGACTTTCTTCCCAAAGCCTTATCATATCTGCTGCCTCCCCCCTCTCTCGCTCTCTCTCTGTCTCTCTCTCTCTCTGTGTCTCTATCTCTCTCTCTGTTGAACACTTGTTACCTACTTTACCACTATAGAGCTAATTATCTGCCTTTTATCTTCAAAGCTGGTCTGTATAAATGCCTCTATCTGTCTTTCCCCATCACTTCACTCCAGTCTGTAGTGCTGCTTTTACTAATCTGTCATTCATAAAGACCTCATCTGCCATTCGGAGTTTTTTGTGCTTCTATTAATGGATTGTTCAACTGTAAGTGTGAAGCAAAATTATCTATGATACATATGTAAATACAATTTAACATGAATCTATTATGAGTAGTGTCATCTATTTCACATAAATTGCAATTGAAAGAGTCTGAAGCTTAATCAGTTTATCTACATTGGCTTCATCTTTGTATGACGTGGCCCACATGGGGCCAACATCAATCCACACCATGTTAGCGATTTGCCCCATGCGTGGGGTCATTTACTTGTCTAAACATAGACACCGAGAACAATTAAGGCACCTCCAATTTAACGTCTCATGCCTATATCATATAAACAGACTGTCGTCTGATGTAGGTTACCCTGTTGAATAAATAAATTAATAAATAAAACTATGTACATGCAATGGGATATTAGTCACTTTTTATATGGTGGCTCATTAGTAGGCCTACTATTTCCTTTCTAAAAATGAAGTAAAACTGATGGCATGATCTGCACCATTTGATTAAATCCATGCAAAAAGTAAAACCAGCTGTTAGAGGCAGGTGTAATGATAAGATTATAAAACTTCCATGGGTTCTGCCCCATGTCGTTTAGTTTACCCCATGGGTAGGGGCTTTGCTTACTCCAGCATATACTCCTCCTCTGCCTTATTTCACTGATCGAACAGTGGCGGCGCTATTACCAAACAGTTAATTCAAATAAGTATTATTTCATGATCTGTAGGCATCATTGGTAAAAATTGTGATTTTTATCAAAAGTAATGTCTGGAGGGTCAATCCATTTTAGAACATTTGTCAATGGACGACATCGAAATGCTTATTTCTGTAATTCCAAAACGTTAATTTTATTTTTGGTCAAATCATTATTCTATAATATATGTAATTAACTAGTTGCATTGAATAATCACATTTTAATAATCCTGTGTCAATTGAAATCCAGGTGTTGCACTAAAAGGAATCCACTGCACCAAGAGAAAAGGACTGCAATATGTTAAAAGTTTGCAAATTTAGTGATAGCGAAATTTCATGATAGTTTTACGTAATAACTAAACAAATTTATTGCAAATTTTTGTCATTTTAAACTGGAATATTTTGCAAAAAAAAAGCCGCCAAATTTTAGCTGAAAAATTGCGTAATTGCAAAAACAAAACTTCTATCTTTCACAACCAAATTGCGAAAATTCGCAATGAAAAATTTTTCTTCATAATTAACAAATATGAGCATAAAAACTGCATAATTCAGTAAAATACATGAATTTGTATGTGCATCTCATACATTATTTGTATAAATGATAATGCTTATCACTTTACTTTAAATGTTGATTTCCTAACGGGCTGAATGGCATTATATTCTACTTCCTATTTGTATGGATTTTGAACTTCTATTTTAATATTTTTTGTATTGCATTCATTTTCATTCAAGCATACAATTGCTGGCTTTTATAAATTGAATGTTTTTGAATATTTTATCTGATTTGGATCTTCTATTTTTTCTTTGTGTCCCTAGTTCAAAACATTTCAATTGAGGAAGCATATTTATGATCGTAAAAATATGATACTCACTCTGTGCGACTCTTGAGTGTAAATGATTGGGGATAGCTCTCACTTCTTGACCTTTTGGCATTCATTCTAATCTCGGTGTGAAGTTCATCCACTAAGTCATTAAATGAGAAGGAATCATCATCCCACACCTTGACTTTCAAGAGTATACCACCCTGGTGTTGGAGATGCAGAAGAAAAAAACTGATCAAATGTGCAATTTTGGTGCTTAACAGATTGTAATTTATAAAACATCTTTTAAAAAAAGCACATACATCAGTACGGCCTTGTTGTAAAATGGCATTTTCAGGTTTACAGATCTTCATGTCTCACAATGTAACAAAAGTTTATAGCATACCCATGAACCCCATCCAAGTATCAGAAATAAGATAATACTACCTGTACATTTTTTTTCATTTCCCCATTATGATTCACGGGAAAATAGCGCTTTGTATACAATTCTTCTAATCGATTAATGCCAAGTAGGTGACATCCTAAGCTTTCAAAAAATGCTTAAAATCCGATCAAAACTGACGAAGTTATTAAATAAATCTACAATTAAGTCAGATCTTAAGAATTGCTTGTACTGACTGAATTCATGATTTCTAGCGTGATGCATACATAATGCTGAGTTTCACTGGTGAGTCGTACCCAGAGGGCATTCCAAATCGGCCCGATGGTCGGCAAATAATCATTAGCAGGTGTTGGCCCAGCATCCTTCTGCTCATTGGCAAAACATTGGCCCTATCGTGAAATACCTACGTGACTTGTATAAATAGCCTCCCATCTTTCAAAAAAGATCCACTTTTCAAAAAGATTTGTACTTACTACCTCACCTACACATAGGAGCCCTCATACCAATTGAGCTAACCTGTCAATGCGTTTGAAATAAGTCTCATTAAAGAACTATTCTTAACTTGCCCACCTGGCCCTTTTACCTTGAATTTGTTTATTTTTATTTGAGGTGTGGTCTCTATTAGCACATAACTGTGCTGTCATATATTGGACGTATCAGTGTTTTCCTGCTTTATTTTCAGTAAGTGTATGACATTAGATCAATAAACTACCAATGAATCGATCGATCAATCGTTCGATCAATTGATCAATCAATCAATCAATCAATCAATCAATCAATCAATCTATGATTGAGTTATTGCAAGCCTTTTCAGAATTAATGAGATGATATGCAATAAATATATCTACTTAAAAAAAAAAATTATGCGATCCGTGCAATACACTAATTTGTCAACCTTCCCCTCCCCTCCCCCCGTGGAAATGTTTTCTGGATCTGCCCCTGAATTGGCTAAGGTTACTTTTATGTCCGTCATATTTTCTGCGAACCGTAGGTCAAGAACTACAGGTGGAGTTGGTGTAATGGATAGCACTCTCGCTTCCTACGCATGTGCTCCTGAGTTCAAGTCTAGTCAGAGCACTCTCCCGAATAACTTTTAGGCTAATAAAATTTAATTAGAAAACCTAATGCTTCTATGTTCTCATTTTGTTTACTTAATAAATTTTTTTGCACTAATTGAACCTGTTAACCACAATCACAAACATATAGTCAGTCTCTTACATTAATATATACCTGTCACCAACTCAGCTAGTCTCTGTTTTTTCTTTCTCTTTGTTTTTGTAATGTTCATCTGCATTGCTTCTTTTCCACAGTAGTGACTATGTTCTTTGCTTGTAATATGACCCACAAAGATGAGAATCTAATATAGTCTTTGGCGTTAATGCTACTATATGAAGTTTTCTACTTTTTCAATGTTGACCCAGCAACCAATAATTACCATTAAGCTGAATCAGATCTATGAATGGGATTTAAATAATCAGTATATATTTGACTTACCTGCCACTTGTTAAGGGTGAACACCTTTGGATTTGGTATCATTGTTGTATTGCGGAAGTTAATTGTATTCTGGCGTACAGAAGTTGTGTTGTAATTTCCAATTCTGCACTTGTTCATCCCATCCCCTACACAGACTTCAAAAATGTGCTCACAGGGTGGCCTGAATGGGTCACAAAAGCTACCATCACTTAGTTTTCCGTCTGAGTTATTGTATCTAGACAGGAAGATGGATAGAGTTGCTGTTCCTTTGCATACCTGCAATATAATGATGCTTTTTGTGAGTAATTTCATTTGATTGCATTTGTTTGGTTTGATCAAGTCACTACTATATTGATCTAAAATAAAAGGGAGACGGACAGGAGGTAGCTTGTTGATGGGCCCCAACTTGATAAAAAAAAAAGGTTGTCGCCTTTGAGGAGCCCTAGTTTACCCACTCCTCCATGTCACCCCAGACAGAACATCACCTTGATATTCTGCATATTATAGTATATTAAAGATTGAAGGTAATGCAAGTCATTAAATGATAATCTTTCCTCCTCAAAAGAGAGGGTCACTAAACATATGGTAAAATGGTATTGATGCAACAAACATGCTAGATAATTGAGTTCATATTTTGACAAACATAACAATCCAGAACTGTGCATGAAGAACTATACGAATTTATCAAGTATTGTTTGACATAATTTGAGAAACCCAGAAAGCTATGTGAATAAATCTATTCTATTACTATGTTTGGACAGCTGTTGTAAACTTTAGGAATTGGGAATTGTATGGAGTTTTGCGCAAATTCATGTTATGAACTTAAGAAGTTACCCCACATAGAAGTCTGATTTTTCGGGATTTGTACACTTGCACATTGAATGCACTGCTGCGGAAATGAAGATAGTGTATTTTTATTATAATTTTGTAAAACAAAGACGAGATATGGCAATGTTGCCCCAGATAGCATTCCAAATCCGGCCTGCAATGTTTCTTTATGGGAAGCCGTCGGTACAACATGTCTTCAATCAAAAGGCACAACTAGGCCAAGCATAAGTATTACCAGACAATTAAAAAAACTATTGATTTATTTTCTGTCTCAATTTTTTTGATTACTTTTTCCTTTTTTGTGTGGCTAGTGGGCTTGATCCATTCCTGATTGCTAACTTAAAACTTTGTGAAATCACAATACTGCTAGACAAATGGCTCGTTTATTATCAATCTAGCATAGCTCCTAAAGAGTTCTTCATAGGTACACACATAAGACAGCTGCTGCTGCTTATTTTGAAATTTTGTTTACCAGAAAATATTTCTAAACAAAGTTAAAGTATCACCAGCAGGCTTGCCCTGTGTTTGGCGTCGCTTAAGATGGGGCAGTAATAATGATGACAAAATCTATGTGATGAGCCTGTTTGTTTCGTCAATTTTTTGTTGCTGTGAAAACTGTTTCTTAGGCTGCAGAAAAACTTTGTAAGGGAAATTACTTCTATTTTTGAAAAATGAGGCATTAATAATTGGATTTTAATCAAATTTTCCAAAAATATATTTATGTTTCAGTAACTGTAGAGTGCTCCGTTGTAAAACCGTGAGGTTGCATTAGCGTAATTTGCCTTCTAATCATGTTTGTTGACTGACTGGCAACACAATTTATACCTTTGATTCTTAATGCATCTGTAATTAGTAAAATACTTACCTTAAACAAAATCAGAATGAAGATTATAATGCGTAATATTTTCATTTTCATTCTTTGGAGACCATAGTCTGAAAAAGGAATATGAAAGACATTCATTACTTTATATTATGATCCTTGAATTAATTGTACTAAAACAGGTAAAAGCCCAATGTTTAATGATGCAAGCGACATCTATCCATAAAAATTTAATCAGATAATGAGTATAGTATTACCACAAAAGCACCATACTACACATGGACATCACAGCCTCAGCTGAAACCTTAAATCTCCACAAGATCTGGAGCTTAGTGAGGATAACCGACATGGACTGTAAATTTCATCAACACAGACTGTAGAAAAGGACATTTCACCAAAGTAAATATGAATTAAATTTCCAGATAATTGAATGTGATCTGCACTGGGCAATCAAGAGAGAACAAAGAGATTATTTATTAACATGCAATGTTGTCTGGTTGATTTTTATAGGTTATCACTTTTTGTAAAGTTTGATGAAAAAATTTGTATTTATTGGTAAATTATATACTAAATCAGTTTTGATTTTTTTACTTTCTTGTCATGCATGCAATAGTTAAAATCAGGGAAACATAAAGGTTTGCAGAATTACGACAAAATAACCTGTTATGAGAAATTCATGTCTACTTCAGATTCATAAACTGGACCATGCATGGACTTGTCTATATAGGCAGATTATTTTGGTGTTAGCTATATTTACTCACATTATGTCATATATTTGTTAATTATACCATGATAGCTGTTAACTGTTTTAATATCCCACACTTGGCTGTGTTCCTCATAGAAAACCTGTCAGGAAAAACCCATGTGGTATTTTTTGTGGTCAACCATCCCTAATTATAATAAATTAGTCCACCATCCCTGATTTACATATTGGAAGGACTACTTTAGGTTGATCAGTTTCACTGTCATTTTCACTTTCACACTAAAATCACAGCTTCGCCTATTATATAGACTACTATTCATGAACACAAACTAGGTTTGAAGTAAAAGTAAACTAAAAGTTGTCCGTAGCGGTCGTTGGTCATGTCTGGACGAGACTTCAGTTCAAAGCACTTTCACTTTCACTTTGCCCATTAAATCTGGAAAATGGCCACAACTTCGTCAACTCTTGACCAATTTTGACCAAATAAAATAGGCTTGAAGCTCAATTTCTCTTCTCTTTACATCTGCTAACAGTTCCTTTATATATATCATAGATTATTGTTTTTACCGACAAAAAAATCTGTTGATCTCAGACATGCCATGGCCACAACTACGCCAATTCTTGTCTGATTTTAATCAAATCAAGACTGGCATGAAGCTGAATCTCTCCTTGTTTCAGATCTACTAACATTAATATATATAATTTGTTGTTTATCCATACCAGCGATTTGTTTTTACCGACGAAACTGTCTGTTAAACTCAAACAGATAGGCATTCAGCGTTGTTGCCATGGAGACCAAATGCACAGTGCTGTCACTGATGAATCTGGTTGCACTGAACCATGATTCTGACTAAAATACTCATTTTTTTCTCAATAAATGATGAAATACATATTTCTACATGAACAAAACACAGGTTTCTATAACAAACACAATCTATCAAAAGCCTACTTTTCTGCTAAAAGCCTTCAAACTTTTGAATGGGATGACGTTGTGACATCTGTCTATCCTGTAGACTGAAGCAATGCTGATACCGCCCAGATCCAGGATGATGTCAATTGATGAGAAATCTCTTGTAAAAGTTATCTGGCTGTTTATTTTTTATCATTTCCCAAAAAACCGTTGTCCTCATATTCATAAAAGTAGTAATTTCTCTCTGGCCAAAAGCATATCATGTGATTGCTAAGCAAATTATGTTGGTGAAACGAAGTTGAGAACTTTTTAGACATGTATACCAGCCCAAAGTATGCCATTGGGTCTGCCAAGAAAGGGCAACCAATGTTCTTTTTATTCTAACTAAAACTGTTCCATATTGAAAGTGTTACGCCCCTGTACATGTGCCTTGAAGTTTTAAATATTTGATATATTTTCGTAAATGTTTTAATTTACCGCATTTAGTGACAATTACGCATATCTTAAAACTTATACCCCCATTAGGTTTCTCTTATAAAGGGCTACAAAGTGAGTACCAACATAGGGTGTCTGAAGGTAGATTTGTAACTCGTCAAGCTCCTTATTAAAGGGTTTTATCACGGAAATATGGAAAAATTATCACGTTTCAATGTGAGATTTCTTATCCTGCTAAAGTCCTCCATGGGTGCAGCACTATCAGAAGAATTTTGGTAGATTTTGAAGTTATCAGCATATTTAGCCAAAGGGATATCCTTTTAATTTTGTTTTAAACTAAATATGGTCAACACATGAGGCAACATCAAAGCCATAATTACTTTGGACAAGATATATATTCATAATTATTTTTTTGCTCTGTTTTCTATATGGTCCACTTCCCTTCCTGAGCTGTTCCGTATCTTTACACTCTGCCCCGTCTGCATGTCTGAACTGCTTTTTTGTATTCCTTGATCATGAAACAATAATTGTAGACACTAAATTCATTGTATCATCTGTCATGTATGGAAAAAATGTATCTTTGCAGCCTCACATAGTGTCATGCTTGAATACCACAAAAAAACTTTAGAAAAAAATATTGCATATCTTGGAAATGGCTCAGATAGTATACAAATTCTGGACAGCATGATTTCAATATTGGTCACCAATGGCAAAATAACATATCAAATTTGCCAGCATTGCGCCAATGTTTACACAGTTTTTTATGTTATCTAGATGTTGTTCCTGTTAGTTTGAAATCATCAAATATATAATCATAATGCTTTACAAAAAGCAAGAATGTGTAAATTATATTTTGAAATTAATTTAATGGATTATTGTATGACAATGCACAGAAAGTTTAAGTGAAAAAATAACAGAGGAGTCGTGTGCTTTAATTCTTTAAGTAATATCATTGCCTATACCTGGAAAAAAGATTAAAAAGAAATATTTTCTAAATTAGAACAATTTATGGAAACTGAACTTGCTTCATAGAAACTGAATTTACTTAAATTGGAACTAATTTCAGGAGCCATATGCAAGTAATTTTATGTATTCTATATAATTTTATTAAACTTTTTTTATCTGATAACTTTCTTTTATTTCTGCAAATATGCCACCAGGTTTCAGGCCATATTGTAACCATATAATTGCTTCTTTTTACTTTAATAATGGTTCTTATCTTTTTATTCTTGATGGTTGCAATAAAATACTTGAACTCGAACTTGAACTATAGATGTGTCCTACAAATGCTAGTTATTTTTTAATGATGCCCATCTTTGTAATTATCTCTGCATTTAGTAAACATAAATATACTTCTGGAGGAAGCAATGTTATATACTTCATGAAATATACCAAAGGAAAGCACAAACTTACCTCAAAATGCACAATTTCTCTTCACATGCATCATGTAGTCATCTGCATTATGCAAGTGACTTTTACATGACTTTTACATCCTGTATAACTGTACTGTTAGATAACCATGTTGAGATCCATGTCACTTCTCTGAAACATTGTGACACAGAGTATTTTTATCCACAGAAATAATCCAATGATTTAGTATTCTTCCTGGTTCATTTATATGTATTGCTCGAACAGGATACTTTGTCATGTTTATTGTAACCACTGCTGTTATTTTCCACTAGCAGGAAGAAAATGCTAATATATTTTTTATGAAATATTACACAGTATTGTAAAATAAGTTTAACTACATGGTTTGATGTGACAGAAATAAAATATTCAATACTCAAATTATTTTTTTTCAGAACCACATATTATCACATGGGTGCTACCGCCTGTTGAGCATGGACAATGACCGAATTTGGCTTATAATTATCATTCTGCACCAATGTTGACTAATAGCTGTTAATTTCATACTTAAATAACTTGTTCTAACAATGCTTTTGTGGCAATCACGTTAGTGATGTCGTCACGGTGCTGATGTCGCCAACTGTAGTAGTAGCCGGTTGAAAATGTCTGAAGCTTACCTAGCTCATACAGCCAGCTGCCAGAGGAAAATGTAAAGGGAAAATAAAGTGTTGAGTCTGCATCGTGTTTCCCATTTTCCCCATTGATGGGGTCTTTTACTTGCCTCAGCATAGCCACAAGGTACACGGCACAACCAATGGGGAAAAAAGTACCAACAGAGATCACTGAGACTGTAGCAGATAAGTATTGTTTAATGACGTCATCCATATTCCAATGGTGTAGTGACATCATCTTATTGTCCTTTTATTTGCTACTATACGGTCATAGTGCACCCTGTAGGCTCTTACTTTTTCTCCCCGTTCAACATCTCAGGCAAACAACATTCAGCTGGGATGTAGATCTCAACAACTGGTATGGAATTAGCAGATGCCATAACCATTAAGACACCAAGCTACATGTAAACCACCAGTCATTCGCATCAGGAGCAAGAAAAGGACATCGAAGATTAACAACCTCATATGGCAAAAATGTCGCATAATTAGCCACAGGAGAGATGCAAAGAGCATGAGTTGTGAGATTGTGGGAGATTGATCTGCCTATTTCTGACTCCATTGCTTTGAACAACAAGTTCACCAAGGAATCCTAATATTCTTTGAGCACTAAAGAATTTTTAACTCATACAACCCTTTGTGAGGTTTTACGGTAGTTGGGATTTTGATCATTCAAAGGCGGAAGTCTGCATCAGATGTTAAAGGCGGGAGAGAAAATTTTTAATTATTTTCAGTAAAAAGCCTACCAATAAACCCTTTTCATGCGGTAGCCATGTTGGCACTTTCGCCTCATTAACCTCTCTTTGTACTCAGATATGAATACTGTTATGTCATCAGTAGACAATGGCCATGGTGAGGTCACAGAGTGCAAGAGTAATGACGTCATAATATGACGTCTTTAAAAGCAGGTCAGTGAGGCCAAATGCCAACATGGCTGCACGTGAAACAGGTGTATAGGGTACATGTGTGGCATGATGTAGAATTCAAGTCATATCAACACATTCTGAAGGGCGGGTGCCTAGCTCAGAGGTAGCGCTCTGGGCTTCCAACCGCTGGGTCCCGGGTTCGATTCCCGTTCAAGTCCAAGTTGGATGGGGCTGTTTCATCCTTCGTCTCATTGCCATGGTCTCTGCCTGTCCTAATTAGCCCAACTGGTGCAGAAATACAGGACGTAAAGCCATAATCACACCCACACACACACATCAACTCATTCTGATAGAAGCTTGCTATCATCATATGCAGTATGACTAACAAGCTTACATCAGAATTTTTTTTAACGCGGTCACCAAGAAAGACGTCATATAGTTTCATAAAGCAGAAACTGATATACACGGTCAAATTACTTACTCCATCACACTGTCACTTGCTCATTCTAATATCTTGCAGACCCCTGGCAAAAATTTGTGGATGAGTTTAGTTAATAGGTTACCAGAAGCCATACCTACGAGGTCTCTGACTTATCCACACTTATGTCCATGTATCCTTTGGATGGTTTAGCTGTAGCCTTTCACCAATATGCTGTACTTTAATACAACAGCAGACTGTAAACCTTCCACACTGGGTATACAGTTGGAATCAGAATTATTGGAATTTGAATGAAAATGTGCCAACTATAACATTGCACAGGACATAAATGACAAATGCAATCATCACAATTTTTAAGAATGTGTTAATACGTCATGTTTTGCTAATTTTACTGCTGTTTTGCAGCATGTATGTAATTTTACATAACCTGTGCACATATGAACTCCCGCACCTGCAATTTTGGGGATATTGGGTTGGTATGGTCTATGGGGCCATTGCTATTGTTGAATTCAGCTTGCTTTTCAATTTTTCTAGTCATCACCTGGTTATTTATGATGAAAATATTGCAATATCATTGGCGTTTACAATTCAAGCGACTGTAACACAGATTGCGATTTCGCGATAAGGGGCCATTTTTTTGCCTTATCTGAAGAAGGACAAGAACCAATGTTTGACCTTTTAAGAATAATAGGTAATTTTGATGTATTTTCACCGAATGTAATGTCACTACTGAAGTCTCTGGACCCTTTCACCAGCCAGCTGCTATTTCATGATTTCTGGCAAAAAAAATTTTCAGGATGAATTTCAGGAAATTCAGAGGAAATCTGCTGAACAACTTACACAATGAAGAAAATATTAACCATATCACAACCCTACCCTAAAATACGAATGTACAATACTTTGTATGTGCATTGGTCATGTAGTATTGCAAAACAGATGAAAAACAGCTTTAAAATTTGCAAAATATCATGAATTGTCACTTCCAAGAAAATATAGATGATGGCATGCGTCATTCTTGTCAGGGGTAGAATTATAGTTGACATATTTTGATCCAAAATTCCGGGGGGTTGAATAATTCTGCTTCCAACTGTAAACAGAAAGTATGGTGGACTCTACACAGCTGTAGCTACATATTCCTAGCTGTAGCTATAACTGACTAAAGCCAGCTGCTTCTGTTTACTTCTAGCCAACAGATCGGCTTACATCTACCACCACTGAAAAATATAAACCTTGGTAAATGTAAGAAATTAATTTAGTATATCATAAATACGTACCCTCGCAGCCTCTCACTTAAGCTGAATAATCAGCTGGTGGACAAGTTCAAGCCTGAGCCATTCTCAACTACTGGGAGAGTATACAGCCCCTTACGCAGAATTACCTGCAGGAGCCTAAGCACTCTACAATCGCCATCACTATCAATAGTGGCAAAGACTTACAGAGGATCTGCTCAGTTCCTCCTTGCCAATGCTGGGGGGGGGGGGGGGGGGGTTGACTTGACCTTGCAACCTTACAGTTTGCAGGCGCGCACCATCGTATAGCAGATGTTGTCTTGCCTTGCATAGGTTCAATTTAACAGTGCCATTTTTAATGGCACTAACCATACTGCATGTGCAGTTACCATGCTTATGGTGTAATCATATGATATTACATACATTGTGCATTGTAATTTGCAATTTTGTGGGAATATAACAAAACTGAGCCAAATGAGCTGCAAATTCAGGGGCGTCGATTCGGGGGGGATGTGGGGGATATATACCTCCGACTTTCTGAGAAGGGGGTATGATCAATGCAATCATAACCCCCACCCCCCGCCCCCTGAAATTCACAAATGAAAATTACCCTTTTTCACACATTTTTGTTTTGGAACATTTGTGCTTTGTTAAACAGCTTTACACTTGATATCACATATCAGTACAAGTTTATAAGTTTGGCATAAGTGATCCACCATTAATTTACCGTTTGGCCAGTGTCCGCGCATTAACTGCTACTACTTGTACGAGCGAGGGAAAGTCACAGTGGGACAGACATAGTAGGCCTGCATCCCCCCAACTATCCAGAGAATTCGACGCCCCTGTGCAAATTACCGCAGATTTTTGAGACCCACACAAAATTGCTAAATCACACAAATCTGATTGTGAGACAACAGTATATGCGGTCCTCAGCTTTCAACATTGCAGTCTGTTGGAAGAAAACTTTAAATTGAAATAGTGGAAAAAATGACAGGTAGATTCTTGTAGCAAAATCTAACATCTAAAGAAATTGGACACCAACCACTTGATCGCCTGTGCAAAAATTGTTGCCAGGACAGTTTGAAGTAATTTTGTATTCTCTTTATGCTTTTTTCATTGGGATATCTGCTATATATATAAAAAGTTATACATGCGCAGGTTTTTGCTTCACTTATATAACCAGTGGGTGATCTCGGTTGCAAACAACAACTCTTGATTGCAGTTGAATCCTTTAATGCAGATAAAAGCCTGAGGGTATACACACCCCAAAGGGCAGTGTATATCATTTGCACCAATTATGGCTGTGGTATTACGAGTAGTGACATTTCTCCCTCCAGCTGTGAGGATTCACAGGAGCTGAGACTACCAACTTGTATACAGCATGACCTGCAAAGGATGACAACATATTTCTGGCCAATTAACTAAATTATATCTTCTTCCGGACAGGAAAGGGAAGTTGAAAGGCCACTCCACCTATTGATCCCAAGGCAAGCTACAAATGCACAGTTGCTTCACCTTGTGTTAATTGGTGGAACCACTAATCAATTTTGTTTATGAAATTATCATAGGCCAGGTCACACTTACCTCCGCCTACAGCTCTGTTATAATCTGGCATCTCAAGGTTTTTATAATACCTGTAAAATAGCAGGAAGCCTGGTTATAATTCATATCGATGTTCTTTCGGTTACATGAAAGATATTACATAAAAATATTAGCTTACATAAGCCTACAACGTGTACATGTATTTATGTACAGTTCCCGAAGTCGAAGTTCTGGCATAGATAGAAGTCATGGCCTTGAATTCTGATGTCAAGGGGCAGAATCAAAACATTCTGAATGAACAGGATAATAGATATCACTATATCACCCGTCTATGTCAAAATGTTCTGGGGCATACTCTCGGATAGCCACCGCCCGTTGCTATTCAGTGACTAAATAAAAGGAAACCTTAATTGCTATTTAACAGATTGCTTAATGTAAAAAGGAATAAGCCTCATTTATGACGAAATTTCGTATAAACGTGTATATCTTACTTATAAGCAGATGCTACTATATACTACACTAACTGAACAGCCCTTTTACAAACCGAATGCGAATTTTTCAATATTATCGCCACAAAAATTTGGAAAATCATCAATAAGTTTAGACCTACCAGATGGATTTAAATGAAACTCCGGTAATTAAAAAGTATGCCAAATTTGTCTGCAAATGTGCAATTATTGGTGTAATTTTTTTATAGCACATTGTATTTTAAGTACAGTTACTAATAACTCGGATGTTTTGACTGCACAACAGGCGGCGATAATACCCCAACTTAAGCATTCGTCCCGCTCGGACTGCTACTCGCCCACATGGACCAGCTGTCAATTCAGTAATTTTCTATTACCCATAATGCACTATGCTTTTCACTCTCTATTGCGGGAGGCGAATACAGTGACAGAATTCCAGTCTAAAATTTAACACAGTGACATTCATTATGGGGCACGAATAAAAACATTGCTTTCAATTATGTGAAACACTCCTAACATGTGGCAAAGCTTATATCATTGTCTGAACTTCTTTTATTAAGTAAAGACAATTATCCAGCATCTGAGAGCATGTTTTTGCTCCTCAAATTTTCAGTACAAGTCGAAGACATTGCATAACTTAACGACAGGTGTCGTGCTTCATGAAAAACCCAGTCGAATACACCCAATGATGTAAACAATAAAAACCAACTTAAGAAACCAGTATGACACCAAATTGTTGATATAGTAACGACCCGATTATGTATGACAGACTTCATTTTGCTTCAATGTTAAAATATCCAGACAAGCTTTTAATACATTGTTTACCGAAAGACATTTAGTGTTACTCAATAGGAATACCAACTTTGACTCATCATTAAAACTGTCAAAAATTGTAATCTACTTGTTTTTGGAACCAGCAAACAATACAAGTCTTATACAGTATTGTAAAATAACCAGAAATATGACATCAAATTATCCAGTGCCATATATCAGTGCATTTTAACAGTTTCTTTATTTTAGTGTACACAAATTTGACAAAAACTCTGAGGCACCTACCATAGTACCTGTATGTTTACTTGGCTTGAATTTACCACCAGTTTCAGTTTTACTTATGAACACTAAGATGGTTGCAGGCAAAGCTTATGTATTTTAGCATTTCTGTATCCTTGTGGTGATTGGTACAATCTGCCGAGGTTGGAAGCGGCTGGATGGCCTAATGATTAAGGCATCCACTAATTCCTCATTTGCCAGCAATGTGGAAGATCCCTGGTTCAATCCTCAACCCAGGCACTCTTCGTGAGCTTCATCCCAGCTGGATGTCAATTGCATCAGACATTAAATTGAAGGTGCCCTCTACTCAGTGTCTATGCTAAGGCCAATAAAACACCCCATCAGTGAGGTAAATGTGTATCAAATATAGGAACCCCAAGCCTTATCATCTCAACATTACATCTGCCTCAGGCAGCTGGTCATATAAGCTGACTAAGCATCAGACCTAGTAGCACTGAGACATAGACAGAACCTCGTTGCATTGCTGTCTACATTGTAGGTATGCCTGGATAGCTATCATGCACCTAGCACCGGGTTGAATGAGCTTTTTTGGTTATTATTTTGTTTGATGCAACATCACTCACCTTGCGATAACTCACTGTGACCCCACGCTGGTAAAAATGCTGACAAACTGACAAATATCTACTATAAATGTGTGTCTTTTTTTGTAATCTCCTCCTCCCATATTTTAATCGTAGAGTTTCACGATTTTCTTGAAAATCCAGATATGTTTGGACCCAGAGAAAACTGTGTTGACAGAATTGGACTGATGTGACAGTAGCAAATCACATTTAGGGTTAATGCAGCCAATGAAAGGTATGTTGTCCTAGGGTCATTGCGACATTGTGCTGTTAACAAAAATATCGGTTATGCGTCTGAACAGATGAAATGATTAAAATCAACTGGATTGTATGCCTGAATATAATTTGATTGTATATTAGACAATATAACTGGATATACAATCTGTACATATGTAAATACCCACTCCTGCTGCTTATTTGTATTCAGTATTAATCTTCTATGGTGCATTGATTCCTGCTAATTGCCCTGATGGTGCCTTGTTTTATTCATATGCTTATAGATGTACATAATTATTATTATGTTCATGTAGATTGTTCTTTTATTTTACTTTATCATTATATACATGCATATTTTTTATCCTTTTATTTTATTATTTTATGACACATGTATCTTTTTAATGCTTTGCGATCAAACAAATTATATATATATAAATATATATATATTTTGTGTTTGATGATCCATTAGTAAATGAAGCTGACTTAAGAAATCTCAAGACTCAAGACACTTTATTTGCTGCACATTGCACAATACATATTTCATATATAATTGAATTTTTTTAAAGAAACATACTTATGTATTATATAAACAAATATTCAGAAGTGTAAATATTATGTATTGGCAGATCAGGAGAGCACTATAAGAAACCGGACGGTAACGCTAGCGAGTGCCAACCAGAAAGACCTCAGCAAATGATTATGTGATCATGGGAATGATAATAGTTTTTTATGTATGATAAACCTCTTTCTTATGATTATTGAAGATGATGGTGATAGTTATAATGCCTAAGGAACAGTTGCATTGTTATTGAAGGTTAGAATATCAAGAATATCAAGTATTTAAGTATGAAAGTCACATGCCTGGCATAGTATGTATACTAAACATTTTCCTGCCAAGAAATTGGACAGACATTTCAAATAATAGACAGACAGACAGATAGACAGACAGAAAGTATTTATTTGACCATAAACTTACAATTTACATAAACAAAAATAATCAAGGAAAACTGGTTATATTATGGTCATAGGAGACATTCACTAAGGCCAAAAGCCGCTGACGTGCATAACATCCTCTTGAGAAAATATCCAACAATTATGTTTTTGTTTGAAAATAACATGGGTGGAACATGACCTGGATAATAGCCAAAGGCTGCATGATCAAGCTGCAGAGAAGTCGGCGGTGGCAATTTTGTGTCGTGCTCCCGCTGATGTGGTAATCCGATCTTCATTGGCACCGTGCTGGGGTCATATGCAAATTATCCTAAAGCTGCTTGGTGATCATGAACAGACACGTGCATGCCAAATGTTGTCAGCCAGATCTAAAATGCCTTGCCCAAAACATGATTTACTAATGCCACAGATCTGAGACGGATTATTGACCTTATACGTTTAGTAAGGAGCAATATCTTACACCTTTGACACTCATCCTACATGAAATGCTTTATATTGCTTTCAAAGCTTGCTAATATATGGAGAAAACCCTCTCATTAATAGGTACGGACTTGTGATGTTCTCTTTCAACACCTATTATTCTCCTGAACACTTGCTAGTCATACTTTTATATCCATAGCATAGTCAGACGTTAATGACCTTATAGATTGAAACGTCATTAACTTCAACTACCCCACACCTCCACCTGTGTTTTTTAAATTTCAAACTTGCTGTGCATGCATAGGTACCTGAGGCTACCTGTGCTAGAGCTCCAAGAAAAGAGTTACAGGAAATGAGATTCAGTTTTGATGTCTCGGAGTGCTTTACAGACGGTTCTTGATTGGTAAACATAAGAGCATTAAATTTGACATTTTCATGAAAATGTGCCTTTGGCCATCAGGAAATTCAGCTTAATATAAAAAACCACAGAAAATACATTACAGTAGAGCCTGGCTCTTGATACCACCCAATATCATATTGATAAATTAGTAAGTAAGGGATTTGATAAAATGAAACATCAAAGATCATAAATAATTTTTTTTAAATACATGGTCAATTGTGCCACATGCGTTTGGATAATCGCATAGAAAACGCACGGTTTTCACCTCATTTTAATTAGGCAAAACCATGCGTTTTCCATGCGTCTATCTTTCTCATGGAAAACGCACGTGGTACATTTGGCCATGTACAAGAGTAAAGAAAGAGTCCCTTGAGCAATGAATTTTGATATGTTCTAGTCTAAAGTCAGTAGGTCAAGCAAGTAACTAGGTAAGTGAAACGTATTTCGAGTCAATAAGTAATAACATGAACAAAAATGTTTTTATTCAATGAGATGGCACCCATTAATAAATTGCAGTGGAAATAATTGAAATTTGCAATGAAATAACCAAAGAAATCGTCGTGTGCATAAAATGTAATGTCAGGTTGGCAAGACTACATTATATGCAATGTATGCATTTTTTTTGGTATCATTTAGCTGGTTAATTGATGATTTGTAACCAAAAATTTTTGTTTCACACTAAGGTTACAGAATGAGATCGAAGACACGTTTCTCTCTTAGAAAGGACATTATGTTTCATGCAAATGATTATCTTAACAACTGGATAAAGAAATCAATTACTTTAGAAATAAGTTAAATGAAACTTCATGTGATTTCTGGTTGAATTGATTTCTTTTTCATCTGCGTGCAGCAGACGTTTATTCCATGGAGAACATTAAATTTAATTTCAAAATTAATTGTGTTTTAAGATCCTGAGTCGTAGGTCCTAAATCAGATAATGAATTAATTGTTGTCTTATTATTTCGCTGTGCATTACATTTTAGGGTTTTTTTGAAAGAAATGGATAATAAATTATTCATCGGGGAAATTTTAGGTTTTCCAAAAAGGCAATTTCCAAATCAAGATGTCAAAATGGTAAAATATAATTATTATAAAAGTACGTTAAACTATTCTTAACTAAAGCTAATTAAAACTCTTTAAGGTAAAATGACTACAAACAAACCTGGAACACTGTTGCAATGTACTTTCTCAGTCTTTTGGATGTTATTAGTTCAGGATTCAAGCATCCCGCGGCTCTGACCAATTTTAAAGAGTATTTCATAACGACTTATGTGTCCCATTCCCAAATTTAGAAACATATACTCATTTGTAAGCATACCTAGTGTTGGCCCCTGGCCCACAGAATTATCATGAGATGTATTATTGAATCTTACACGTTTAGTAAGGAGCAATATCTTGCACTATTGACACTTGTTCTACATGACCTGTTTTATGTTGCTTCAAAAGCTTGCTAAGATTTGGAGAAATCTCCCTCATTCATGAGTACAGACTTGTGGTGTTATTTTTCAACACCTAGTATTCTCCTGTACACTTGATAGCCATACTTATTGTGAGGGTTCTATGCCAATTGACCAAGTCATCCAAATTGAAATTTCCACAGTTTATTACACACAGTGTGGACCGGTGAATCTACAAAAAAATGAACATCAAAAGAAGGAAATGAATGCACACACATACTAAATAACTGTCTCATCTGATGAGCCAGAACAATATTTTATAAAATCCTAATATATGTTATATATTAAGCTATCAATAAATACGAATCATACAATAATTAATACTAACAAAATCATGTGGATTGATATAAAATATGTAGTAGAACCGAAGAACCACTCAGATTTCCATGTATTTTGCCAGCTTGACATTCAGATAGCTAATGACTCTCATTATTAGGGTCCCATCATTTTACATCAATTACATAAAATCAGCCATATTGAAATAACCAATAGAAATCATTTAGTCACATGCTAAATGAATGGATGAATTTTATGACAGGTTGATTAACAACAGGAGAGTAAGCAACAGAAACAATGGTTAAGCTCACAGGTGAGAAAATTGTCTAACAGCAATACTCAATTTAGTTGGAAATGGTAGACTATGGTAAACAACTGCACTTAGTAAAAATTGAAAGTTTAATAATTATCTGTAATATAAAAAATGCATGTATATATGAAGAATAAAACAAGATTATCATTTGTATCTGTAGACAAAATAACACTCCCCCTCCCTTGGATCTACAACATAAAGCAATCGGAGAATAATAATCATAAATAATTTTAAACAAATGATTAATCAGAAATATATACATTAGATACTGCATTCAAGCCATAAAATGGTGATGGGCCTCACAATTTCTGTGGGGTGGGTCTTAACATGCACACGTCTCCCTAGTTCATCTTCACGAAGTTTAATGTCAGTCACAATGGGGGTGGGGGCCTAGCTCAGTGGAAGCGCGCTGGGCTTCCAACCACTGGGTCCCGGGTTTGATTCCCGGTCGATCCTATGTTGGATGGCTGTTTCAACCTTCGTCTCATTGCCATGGTCCCTACCTGTCCTGATTAGCCCATCAGGTGCATAAATACAGGACATAAAGCCCTAATCCACCACAACCACACCAGTAACAATGCCCATTGGCTAGAGACCTCTGCGAGTACATTCAACTACTACAAGCAGAAGTTCATTGACCTGGACATTCTTATGAGAATTTTGCCACTGACAAGCTTTTCGCAATGAGGAACATATTGCCTTAACCACCCTTTCCAAAACACATCAGTTAGATCTTGTACATGTCTCCATCTTCTCCTATACACATCAGCAACACAAAATTCACCAGGAAGAGGAGATGAGCCGCCCTTCAAAAGTAACAAGAGGTTTGGTGACAAAGCAGATGCATCACAAAATCAACATATTTCTCTCTGGAAGCTCCTCCATTTGATGAAGACAGCCATTACTGCTGCCCTTTGTAATGGGTCGAAACAAAATGTCAAATGTGTTGCTTATTAGCTAGCTATTGTAAATCCTGTGCAGGCCAGCCTGTGAAATTGCTTAGTGTCCTAAACTGACATGTCAACGACTGCACACCATCTTTTGTCAGGAAGATCAAAGGTGAATGGGGTTATTTGGCCCAAAGAAAAGCTTCTGCTTCAGAAAGACCATCGGAATTTTTGATGAATTGATAAGCAGCTTAAGGCACCAACCCTTGTTCTACATGAGATGTTTGTTGTTGTATAAATGCTTATAGTTTGCCTATGAAGCAACTTTAGCGACCTAAGCTGACCTACCTTTACCTTAGCAGCAAGTAAGTTAAGATTAACACATCTACTCAATTATAGCAAAAAATTGATTGGCTGCAGAAATCGTTTAATGCACGAGCACTTATTTTGCCAAAACCAGGGTATCTACACACACACATATATATATATATATATATATATATTTATTTATATATATACAAAGAGTAAGTAACTTGACCTGAGCAACAAATGTACCTCACAAAGGATTTCCCTTGTTATATAAATGTATGCAAACATTTGACTGGCTGCAGAAAGTGTTTAACGCACAAGCGCTTTGACTTAATTTGCCCAAACCAGGGTATCTTCATGGTATCACTAGACATAAGCAACAAATGTACCTTACATAGGATTTCCCTTGTGATATAAATGTAAGCAAATATTTGTGCCGAAAAAATGGCACAGAACTTACCCACGATTTTAACAAAATGGTACTGTGACATGATGGTCTTCAAAATAGCTTATTAAAATCTAGACATGGGGATTAGTTACAGTGACAAAAAACCTATTTTTAGCATGACGTCATCTACTAAAAAAAAAAGAGATATTGAATCCCACACAGTTGATAAACAGCTCAACTTGTGTCTTTCTGTTCGTGAATAGTAGCCATTCGGAACACAGTTAGCAAAGATGACAGCATGCTGTAGTGATTGGTGATCCCCCTCCGTGAAACCCAGTGTGCTTACTTTTAATAGCAGCGATGTTGCTCAAGGATACTATAGGCCTAGTGTATAGAATACATTCTAAGTAATTGATAAAAATATATATCTGCTCTGGTGAAATCGAATTTCAAGCATAGGTCGTCCGTATGTTTACTGGAGAGAGCGATACTAGTACTACTTGGAGAAACTATTGACACTCGTCCTACATGACATGCTTTATATTGCTGCAAAGGTTGCTAAGAGATGGAGTAAACTCCCTCATTCATAGGTACAGACTTATGTTCTCTTTCTACACCTAGCATTCTTCAGTACACTTGCTAGCCATATTTATATATCCATACCATAGTCGAATGTTATCTTCTTAACCACCTCATAGGTTAAAACGTCATCAACTTCAATTAAGACCATATACCCCTACATATGATCTGATATATATTACTGTTTTTTAAAGTGTATTGAATAAATTTGTATTAATAAAATACACTTATTTACCCTGAGATATCAACAAATAACAAAGTGGTTTTTTTTACTTGAGTGTTAATGGAGTGATATTTTCTGTTCTAATAGTCCCATTGTTCAGGTCCCATCTAGGATGCCCGCTGTCCCTGGTAGATAGATAGACAGATAGATAGATATGGGAAGTACAGCCCTCTAAGGCAAGTTCTTGCCACTGTCAAGGGTTGATTGATGAGGTGAGAGAGGAGTTTGATAGCGAAGTCATTTGTTTGTACACAATGTTTTTTTAATTACAGTAATAGTAATGCTCACCTGGATGCAATCGTGTGTTCTCAAATGCTAATTATTTGTGTTTAAATGAAAAAAAACAATTTTTTTGAATTTACATATTGTCGTGCAAATGCAAATTTGTCTCATTTAAAGCTTCATAATAATTAGTTTATAATTAAAATAGTACCTATCTGTTTGTGAAAATTTAATTGTGTCAGGAGCCATGTCACAAAATATGATGCCACTTTCAGGATAATCCTGCCAACCGCTTTTGGAAATGCCTTGGTAAGCAGCCGTTTCACTGAACATGCCTCCCTTGGCAAACCATCGATTTGATAAAAGGACAAAACCATTGAATCTATAAAAAAATGAATGAATTCAATGGTTTTGTCCTTTTTGAAGCTAGCTACAGAATAACCTCATATAACATTATTCCACATTGGCCAGCTCCGGTGAAGGTCCTGGGTTCTATGCCTGGCCTGGTCACTCTTCATGAGCTTCATCCATTCCTTGATGTTAAAAATCATGTTTTCCTAAAAACTTTATCGGTTTTTTTTTATTTGGTTCGTTTGTTGATTTATCTAATGTTGCTTGTCTATAAATTTACTATAGAAGTAAGTGTTTTTTAGAAATGATTACACTGTTGGTTAACTTTTATAAGCTGATGCATGTCTGGTTGCTGTACAGAACTACCTGGGCTTTACGGTGGGGGCCTAGCTCAGTGGTAGTGCAGTTGGCTTCCAACCACTGTGTCCCGGGTTCGATTCCTAGTGGAGCCTAAGTTGGACGGCTGTTTCATCCTTCATCTCACTGCCATGGTCCCTGCCTGTCCTAATTAGCCCAACAGGCATCTGGATACAGCTGCATAACCAACAACAATTTTAGTTAACTCCCTTCTATTCGGGGTATAACTAATACTTAGACATATTAAGTCTACGGCCACCAACCCCACCATGTCAAGACTTGAATGACCTCTCTGGTTAACATATCATTAAACACAATATCACATGTACAAACGTTTTCAAGCAACTTGAGCCAGTGTTAGAAAATCCGAAATGTTAATAAATTTGTATGGCGTGGCACAATAAGACTGTACAAAAATGAATTAGATAGTAAAAACGAAAGTGCAGTCTAATGCATTGGAATGTGGAAATGAAATTTATGTAAAGCCATATTTCTTTAGATGTGAAGCCACATAAAGTAAATGTGTATATCCAGACAAAAATTAAAAGGTATTTTATTTAAGAAGCTCTGGACTGATATCCTCTGTTGTGGACTAGGTGATGATTGCGAAGCAGTAATTCATGTCTTGTGGGTGGGTGTGTGATAAGGGCTTTACGTCCTGTATTTCTGCACCAGTTGGGCTAATTAGGACAGGCAGAGACCATGGCAATGAGACGAAGGATGAAACAGCCATCCAACTTAGGCTCGACCAGGAATCGAACCCGGGACCCAGTGGTTGGAAGCCCAGAGCGCTACCTCTGAGCTAGGCCCCCGCCCCCCAATTCGTTTCTTGTAACATACACTGTCCTTTTACTTAAATTGGCACAGATTCCTATTATAAAACAACAAAGCAAGTATAAATCCAACATAAAAGCTTTGTTGTTTCATAGGTTTTTGATCATATAGCCAGCTAAGTGAACTGAAAATACTCAGAGATATATGAAAATAGCAAATAGATATATTTCAAAGGCTGTACAAGAAGAATTATCTGTAACAAATGCTTTTGCTTTTTGTTGTTTGTGTGTGATAAGTACGGAGCAGTGTCTTGCACCATTGTCACGCGTCCTAAATGACGTGCTTTCTATTGCTTCAATGCTTGCCAAGTTATGGAGAAAACTCACTCATTCATGGGTACAGACTTGTAATGTTCTCTTTCTAAATCTAGTATTTTCCTGTAAACTAGCAGGCGGGGGCCTAGCTCAGAGGTAGTGCTCTGGGCTTCCAACCACTGGGTCCCGGGTTAGATTCCCGGTCAAGCCTAAGTTGGAAGGCTGTTTCCTCCTTCATCTCATTGCCATGGTGTCTGCCTGTCCTAATTAGCCCAACTGGTGCAGAAATACAGGACGTAAAGCCCTAATCCACCACTACCCACTCACTCCATCACACTGTGAAAAGTAATATTTACAGATAATGGACATGTTTCTGACTATTTCCGAAAAGTATCTTCTTGTCGTATAACCTCACTTACAAGAAGTGTGTCAATCATGGGTTATGAAAAATATGTAATTTTAAAGTGTTGCCACAAAAATTCCGGATACCTGTTATGGGTCAACTCATCCCCCTCATGCAAAACATTGGAGGGGTGTTGCAATAAACTAAATGGAACCAACAACTTTTCACTCATTTGTGACCCCACTAGCTACTTGTGCTAAAACACTCATACTATTGTAGTGACCTTAGACTTTCAAGGAGAATGCAACAAACAAATGGCTGTCTTTGACTGAGATAATATCTTACATTTAAGCTTTGGCCTGTGCTTAGAACAGTTTGTGTAAAAACCATTGTTGTGGGGTTATGTTTCATAAATTGCAACACCTGTTTGTATAGTGCTTTCCAGAGTCACTTTTGAACGTATTGCTTTGATATATTATATTTATATTAATAGCACTTAAGCAAATAAAGGTCAGCAACAACTTCAAGTAAAATTGTCTGATAAAGCAGATTATCACTCAGGTTCCAAATTATTTCTTCTCCCGGAAACTATTTTTATATACGAAGTTGGTGTAATTCATTGTCAAGTGAAACTGAAGCATATTTCTGAATTCAGTATTGCGCTATCACCCATAAATGCACTAGGATTTTCACTCTCCATTGCGGGAGGCGAATATTGTGGGAGAATTCCTGTCTAAACTTTAACACAGCGGCAAAGGGACATGGAGTAAAAGCATCGCTATCAATTACCTTAAACACTCTTAACATATGGCAAAACGTATATCATTGTGGAGCTTAAAGTCTCAGCTTTTCATATCTGAACTTTTTTTAGGATCTAAAGACTGGCAGAACTTATTTTCAGTGCTTGCTCAACTTACTGTGTAACCACTAATATGCTGGGCATTCGAAGATAATGTCAAGCACAATCTCAACTTGCAGAGTTCAATGAAATGGTGGATACCAATTGCAGTAATCAGAAATAGACTATTATGCAAATTATGTTTACATTTTTATATAGGATTCTATTATTAATAGCAAATTATCAATGTAACACAACCCTGCCTTTAAATCTCTTTAAGGCCCCTTTGCAAAATCGTGAGGGAAAACCCCATACTTTGACCATTTGGCCAATCTGCCAGGAGTGGCCTCTCTGACATTTGACCTGTTTACGCTATACTAAATCGGTATATCCGGGTAATACTACACCAGACTGGCACATTACTAGGTCAAGATTAATACGCCTAATAAGATCTGATTAATTGGAACTATTTCAGTGACCTGATCCATGACCCGACTTCCTTTTGAAAATAGTCCAATCCCATAATCCCAATGTAGCAGTGAGGCCATTCCTAGCAGAATGGCAAGCTGGGCAGTGTGGGGAAACCCATCAAGAGCCGCTTAGTTAAATTGATGTCATTGAATTCTCCCACAAAGTCACAACATAGAACACAGCAAATTTGCACACAAGATTGTTTTATGACCACTTAAGGTATGTATAGAACATTACTGTTATACGAAGGAATACCTTGCGATTGATATTTATTCCTATAGACAAAAAGTCGAACATGAAAGTCTGTAATCCCAGTATTTGTCTCACACTGTGATAACTCTTCAAGTCTAAATTAAGTCCCAGGCCTAATTTTGTTATCTGAAAACATTTCAAAGCATACAATTAAACATTGTTTAAAACTTTAACAACCTCTGCCAAATCGGAATTTCTGAACTCTATCCCATTGTCAGATTGTAAAGTTTTGGGAGGGCCATACAGGTAAATGAATTGCAGCACAATATCAGCTATTTCTTTGGCAGACTTTCCTTTTGTGGCTTTGCCAAATCCTAGTCGTGAGAAACAGTCAATTATGTTACAAACATGGTTATAGCCTTTGCAGGTAGGCCTCTTTTTTAAGTCAATTTGCCATCTTGAATTTCGACATGTTGCTTGAATTGGTCTTCTTGTTGTGGTTGTCTTGGGCTGATCAATGGCTTTCTTGCACTGCAGTTAATCTGTGAAATACAGATGCTAGATTTCAGTCTTGCACTCCATGCAGTTAATCTGTGAAATACAGATGCTAAATTTCAGTCTTGCACTCCATGCAGTTAATCTGTGAAATACAGATGCTAGATTTCAGTCTTGCACTCCATGCAGTTAATCTGTGAAATACAGATGCTAGATTTCGGTCATGCACTCCATGCAGTTAATCTGTGAAATACAGATGCTAAATTTCGGTCTTGCACTCCATGCAGTTAATCTGTGAAATACAGATGCTAAATTTTGGTCTTGCACTCCATGCAGTTAATCTGTGAAATACAGATGCTAAATTTCGGTCTTGCACTCCATGCAGTTAATCTGTGAAATACAGATGCTAAATTTCGGTCTTGCACTCCATGCAGTTAATCTGTGAAATACAGATGCTAAATTTCGGTCTTGCACTCCATGCAGTTAATCTGTGAAACAGATGCTAAATTTCGGTCTTGCACTTCATGCAGTTAATCTGTGAAATACAGATGCTAAATTTCAGTCTTGCACTCCATGCAGTTAATCTGTGAAATACAGATGCTAAATTTCGGTCTTGCACTCCATGCAGTTAATCTGTGAAATACAGATGCTAAATTTAAGTCTTGCACTCCATGCAGTTAATCTGTGAAATACAGATGCAAAATTTCAGTCTTGCACTCCGTGCAGTTAATCTGTGAAATACAGATGCAAAATTTCAGTCATGCACTCGCTGCAGTTAATCTGTGAAATACAGATGCTAGATTTCAGTAATGGTCGTATAAATGCATTGAAATTTGGGGAATTAGGTTGTTCCAATAAATGAAAAATATAAATAAAAAGTAAAACAAGATTAAATAAATACTGACCTCCGTCTTGACTATGAGAGCAATATTTTCTCTAACAGCTGGGAACACAGATCTTCGAAGAGTTTCTATGGTCTTTCTGATGATTGTGTTTGACTTTCAAAAAAAAAGTTCATCCCTTGTTAAACACTGCCTGTGGGGTACTTCCAAGTCTGTGCTCTTTCAGTATACACAGTGCTTGGAATCGAGAAAGTAATTTCAAGAATCTTCTTTATCGTCCGTACAAATATTTCAGGTTGTAGGCCTCCCATGCAGTTCAGTATCTTCACAGATCCCCATTTAGGGTTTTGTTCTGTGAGTTTGGTAAAATTGATGATACTATAAACTCCTGCCAGAACTATTCCGGATTTGGGTCTTTTGAAAAGTGTTTTCAGCCCGAGCTGAGTCTTACAGATATACAATACATTTGATGCTCATTTGGCTTAATTATGAACAGGATGGATTGCTGTTTAACAAATGGAGAAATTCAAGAGTTAATAAATTGGGACATCTTGGATTCTAATTGCCATTGCGTAACATGCTGATTAGGCCTAGTCGCGATTGTTCAGGTTGATCACACACACTTCTAAAGCACTAAGTAAATAAATTGGTTATCCAGCAGACTAGCACAATTAGAATTTATCATCCTTAGCCAACAATGGTTGTCTCAGACAACTGAGTACCGCTTATTTCAAACACTCAATGTCTGAGTTCGTCTTCGGAGACAACAGAAAAAATGAATTATTTTTCACTTTTTTCCTATTAAAAGGTACCACTAGGTCATATGGAGTATTACTGTATGAAATTTTTTAGGGAAGTTGCATTACTATTGGGAGTTTTGCTCTAAAAACAAAAGTGTTCCGCCCGCTCTCCTGCCTGCTGCTACGACGCAGCCTATGTTTTTTTTCCTGTTGCTGTACATGTATTTTTAACGTTACTGCAATGTTATTTGAACTGGATAATTTCCGGTGGCAGCAAAGATTAGAAACGTGATATGGTGGGGTTGCCTTAGGCTATTCGGCACATCTTTTGATGACATTAATGATGTGAAAATTCGCTGTCTGTGAATGACAGCATGCAAATCTTGTGTATCTATTTTTACACAACAGCACATTGACAGGCATCCAATCTGTAATGATTACTATTTATCTAATATGATGAATCATGTAAGCAAAAATTCAAACATTTCCATAGTACCTTTATAATATACAACATAAATAATCCTTATTTTTAATTATAATCTTCCATCTCCCATTATTACTTCAGACAGTTAAACTAATTACTGTGCCCTGTAAACATTGAATCAATTTTTATTTAGTGTATCTGACTGACTGTGCTAATGAGACATTTACAGTGAATATGACATATTACAATGACATTAAGATGTTTATTGGAGAACAATAACAAAACCTTATAGAGCATGAAAGAACGAAATGAATAACTAAAAACGAGTGAAATATAAATAACTAACATAAAACGCAGCAAGAACATACTGTACTTGAAAGATTTGAAAATACCTAATATACTAAGTCATATAGTAAACATATCTAATGTCTCAATGCTACTGGACCTGAAGCTTAATCGGCTTATATGACCAGCTTCCCGAGGCAGATGTAATGATGAGATGATAAGACTCGGGAGTACACCATTTACCCCATGGGTGGGGTCTTTTACCTCCGCATAGACACCGAGTACTAGGTACATCCAATTTAACGTCTCACGCGATCAGCATGAGTGCCCGGACCAGGGATAGAACCGGGACCTTCTGCAGAGCTGGCCAATATGGAATTGTCGGATGCCTTAACCATTAGGCCACACAGCTGCTAAGAGTCCAATTAGGCATTCAAAGTTACTGACAATAATGTTATTATCGAAGTATAGATTTTACTAAATACAAAATTAATGATATATGGATGATAGAGGTATACTTGCATGGGTATATAGAGTTGGAAACCAATCTCATAGACTTGGAAACTAAACTTCAGATGATGTCATGTGAATGCAGGACTACAACTGGTTAAGGAAGTCACTCAGCCAATGGGAGTCCTGGATTTGCATGACATCTTCTGGAGTTTAGCTTCCAAGACTATACGATTTGTTTCCAAGTCAATGAATTAGGCTGTAATAGACAGCAATAGATTCACAGGTTAATTTAGTTTCAGTCTATTTGGTGTGGTACAACATTTTTACGTTATTTTTACTAAGGCCAAACGTTCTATATTTAGATAAAAAAAAAAATTAATTAAACCTGTCATATATATATATTTTTTTAATTCAAAATAAAATAAAATGATGCCATGGTCTTATAGTACAATGAACATGTTTAAAGATTTGGCGGACGTTCTACGAGTGAATTGTTTACATTATTTTCAGGAATTGCTGGGGATTCACTCGGCCAGCGTTCTACGTACGTAATACATACATACATACATTATTTTCAGGAATTGCTCGGGATTCACTCGCACAGGCGATCTACGAGTGCCTCACGGATGCCTTGCAGATGCCTTACGGATGCCTTACGGATGCCTCGGGGATGCCTCACGGATGCCTCACGGATGCCTCACGGATGCCTGGCAACAGGCGCTCGGTGAGCGGTCAACGGACATTCACCGAGCGGTAGAATGTTTGTGATGAACTCAGCCACAAGTGAGCATGTATAGCCCAGATTCACGTTCATGGTCATAAGTAGGTCTTATCAGTGATAGTGTGAACGTCCCTTTAGAGCGTTGCACTTTCCATATCTTTAATTTGATACTATATTCATAGAATTATAAGAACAATTAACATCAATATTGGCAGTAATGGCAATAATATGATTTGGTCTCTATCTTATTATCTCAAGCTGCCTGAGAATCTGTGAGTAATTGGGAAATTCTAGCTTGGTGGTGGTAGTAAAAAAAAAACCATTGAAATGTACACCTTCCCTTAACTTGAAAACGCTAAAAATTCAAACGATTGATGAACAGTCATCTTTTTATGTTGATACATCAACATATTTGTCCATGTTACAATGGAATTGCTAATCCTCTGAGTAAAGTGTTGAGTAAAAAAATATTAAAGTCTCTAAATAAAGAGGTGGTCTTAGAAGTAAGGTTACACTCAGTATAATAGATTTAACCCGTAATGAGTTACTAGTAAAATAGGTAACTAGAACTCCCACCTTTCCATTCTGGTCAAATTCTCATTTGAAAAATATTTGCTGTTCACACATGATGGTAATAATTTTCTTACACAGAGTTGTCTTACTGGTGAAGTTCCACTGTAATGATGTTCTAGCTTAAGATACTCTTACTCTGAAGGCTATCACAGAATCTGTTTTTCCCTTTCTTAATATAGCATCAAATTGATAATTACTCAACTGCTGTGCCATATAATTACTTTCTCATCATCGCAACCTCTTAGAACTTCTGACGTAAGTGAACCCTTGATGTTAACAAGTTGTTATTCTCAACCTACTGCTACTGCTACCACAAATTAAGTAATGGGTTCAATGCCCTCTCTCTCCACTGTTTATGAGCCACATCTCTGTTCCCATTTTCCCGTTGGCAAAGATCTCCGTGCATGGAGCTGGTACAGCGACCTTTGATGGAATGGCCTAAATTCGTGTGGTTATTCATCTCCTTTCTCATTGGATGCAACAGAGACGTATCTGCACAATCAGAGAAGGCCTTGCCATATTTGGAATATGGTGTCATAGCGTCATGGTCTAAGCAGGGTTGGCCAATAGGCATGTTTTTTTCCCCACCAGAGGACAACCTCTGCAAGGGCCTTCCATTGGAGCAGCAATGACTATTGCCAGCTGTCATTATAGATGGCAACAGTTGCAATACCCCACAAATCTAGCTCAAGGATTCAGAGTGTCGTTTGCTCGAGCGATTCATTACCATCTCATCCATGGCAGTAACTGTGGGTTCACTCCCTGCACTGTTTATGAGCCACATGTCAGTCACTTTCCCATCACATGGGATGTACTCATCATCATCTCATCCATGGTAGTGACTATGGGTACATGGGTTCACAGCCCACTCCCTGCACTGTTTATGAGCCACATCTCAGTCACTTTCCCATCACATGGGATGTACTCATCATCATCTCATCCATAATAGTGACTATGGGTACATGGGTTCACAGCCCACTCCCTGCACTGTTTATGAGCCACATCTCAGTCACTTTCCCATCACATGGGATGTACTCATCATTATCTCATATATGGTAGTGACTGTGGGTGCATGGGTTCAAAGCCCTCTCCATGCACTGTTTATGAGCCACATCTCAGTCACTTTCCCATCACATGGGATGTACTCATCATCATCTCATCCATGGCAGTAACTGTGGGTACATGGGTTCACAGCCCACTCCATGCACTGTTTATGAGCCACATCTCAGTCACTTTCCCATCACATATTCTTGTAACACTTTTTAGATGAAAGCATTGAAATGATTTAATATGTTAATGCCTCATCATGAAACCGAAGGCCGTTTTTTATGTGATACATTACATTTTAAACACATAAATATGCCAAAGCATACATGCAGCACTTATCACCACAGCATCGATTCAACTTTTGTGTGGATTTGGGTAATTTTACAAGATGTGTAAATGACTCTTATCTGCTTGAAAGCTGTGATGATTAATTTTAATGTATGCTGCCTATCTTTCACTTAAATTCACTTAAACATTTTGAATCGGCAATGCCTTCATGACGTTGGACACAAATCTCATACTAAAATGTGAAGAAAATCACCTTGCTCCTCTTTGCACGTGCGCGAGATTGACTTTTTTCTGATTTGTCCAATAATCATGGGTCACGTGACCTATGACCTCCTGCCAGCTTGGTCATACGGGCTACGGCCTCTGGACCTTTGGGTAATATAACAATTGAAACCAACGGAAAGACTAATATATATTATGCCTCATCATTTCCACCTTTGTAATTTTGGGACAATATACCATGAACCTTCAGTATCTTGCACCTTTTAAACTGTAATTAAAGTAATTTAGTTCAAGATGGCCTTAAATTCGCTAGTGTAAATCTAAATTCTGTTCATGTCAGTGGCTGTTAAATAGTGGCGGTGGTAATAGAGTTCTCTATGTTTGTAGAATTTCAAGTGTCTGTAAAATTTCTGCCTGCAATTAATATTCATGACGGCATCCGATTTACATGAAAAGAGGCAATTCTATGAAAAGAATAAATTGTTCTGATTAGTAAATACAGTTTTATCCTACTTTAAGACAATCTCAATATTAAGACCACCTCACCATTAAGACCACCTATTTTTGGACCCAAGTGTATTCTTACTATTTTTTACCTCTCTATTAAGACCACCCATCATTCAAGAACCCCACAATTTGCACAAAGTGTGGTCTCAAAGGGATGGTTATACTGTAATGAAATGGAATAATGTAGTTTTGATTGCTGGTCTAAATTGAATTAGATTTTGTCACGCTATACAAATGATCAGGAATTTGTCACATTACAATATGCAGTAAAACCTTGCCCATTAACTTTATTGTGAGGTGCTTTTATAATGAGATATGACCATCTCATTGTCAAGGCCAATGCAAATAAAACCTCGCTGTTAACCAACTTCGTTAATTTCATTAGGTTTACACTGTAACGAATGTCCACGGTTGTCTTGCAGTTTAATCGTTATTTTTTTTATGGTAAAATACTGTTAACTTGGTATGCAGCCTGCTTCCATAAATCTTTTACGGCAAGATGCAGAGAGTCTACCCTACGCCATAACACTATAAAATGTACAGCTAAGGCACTACTGTAATTTATCTAGTAGATGGCTGTGAAATACACCAAGTCCACCAAACAGCTTGTCACCACATATTTACAGGACTATACCGTAAAACTGCTCTACACCATGATACCGTAGCATTTTACTGTAAGGTACTGTAAAGAATTAACTGCAGTATGATGCCGTAAAATTTACGTTAGATGGCCCAACATTAGGTTATTTTAGGGGCTCATCGGTGGGGCCAACATGAAAGTACAACAGTAATATACGGTAAGGTGCCGTTTGTATGATGCATGTGCTGTAGATTTTACGGCAAACACCCGTTTGTTCTATATTATGGTAGACCAACTTGTAACCATACTTTTTGCTGCAAAATACTGCGCAAATATTGTCCAGCTAAATAGTGTAAATACGACAGGAAATAGTTTACGTGTACCTCATTTTAAGTTAAAGTATTATATCCACAATATATGTCCACTTCATTTTGGTCATATTTTTTACATATATGTCATGGAGAAGCACAAAATAGACACTTCTAGTTTCCTATTAGTCCAATAATTTTTTTTTTGCCAATTTGTCACCATTATAGCCATCTATTATGGTCACGCAGAAATTACAATGGGCAAACTTCAAGTTACATTTTTCACAGAAGTGTTTTTTGTCGGCTAGAAAGCTGGGATTGAATTTCTGCGAACTTCTCTGTCCATTTTGTGCTTCTTCATGCCATTTGTGACAAAATATGACAGTCAAACGGGTGGCCATTTATTCTTGATCATACTATAGCCTCACAATTAAGAACATAATAATTAGCACTAAGGGTGGTCTTAAGGACCAGGTTGCAATCAATTAATATCCAATTGTTCAGGCAAGTAAGTTATAGGTAGTCCGACCAGACCAGAACATTAATTTGGTACAGTCACTTAGCACTGTGTGTTGTCACTGCGAAGTCGAACGAGTAAATTAGCAAAACATGTACATAATCTGGTCGCTAGGCTTTGAGGTGACAGCACACAGTGTTAGCTAAACTGAGATCTATTTAGTATCTAATGTCTCAATGCTACTTGGTCTGAAGCTTATTCAGCTTATATATCTTGATATATTTTTCCCAACTGCAAAAAAATGGATTCGAAAGACTTAGCTATAAGACTACTATCGTTTCTAGTCATTCTAACCACAGGATTATGCTTAAGCTACGACTTTATTAGATCACCCTCTAGATACACATCAACTGAGAGCATTATGGAAGAAAAATAGTTGGCCCCCTCCTGTTCACAACCTATACGTCATATATCAGGGCAAATGACAGCAGGTTTTGCATTAATACATTTGCTGATGACACTGCACTTATTGGATTACTTAACAAGGATAACATCGCAGCTCGCAATGAACAGATCCAAAACTTTACCAAGTATTGCCAGGACAATTACTTAGAACTCTATATCACTGAGACCTTGTTATTACCATCATGAGCCGATCAGAATTAATGACAGTGAGGTGCAGCAAACCCATAATTACAATACCTAGGTGTCATGGTTGACAATCGCCCACAATGGCACAATTATATTGACTATCTTTGCAAGAAACTCAGTTCAAGATTGCACTGTCATAGGAAAATGCATAGATTTAACATCGATCCAAAGGTTATTCAACTTTTCCACAATGCTGTCATTGGCAGTGTCTGGGGCTATTGTTTAAGCTCCTGGGGTGGAAATGCACAAGGATGTGACATAAAAGACATTGGTCTCAGGAATAGAACACAACACTAGTAACAACAATAGGCAGTCAAAGAAATAACAATTTATGAAGATCTAACAGTAAATAACAATAAAAGGTTCATTAGTAATAGAAAAACAAAACAATAGGTTTACCATAAACAAATTTAAATAACATCTATTTTTCTGCAGTAGCTTCATTATCAATTTGATAACCAAATAATATGTCTCGATAAATTTGGAGTGGCTCCTGTGGCTTATTGCTCATTCTCACATCTGTGTGATTGTTTACTGCAAATTCTTGTACCCTCATGAGTGCTATTTTCTAACATTATTGTATTCCAGACAATGTCAATGTTCTCTCCACCTTATATATGAAAGTTATTGCTTGCTCTTATCTTTCTCAGATGCAAAAAAAAAAAGTCACCCACAGCAGTTTACACAGTAGCTTTTGTCTTTGTGGAGAAAACAAAACATACCATATGTGGTATTGAAATGTGACAGGGGTCACGTTTATTTTCATCAAAACAATTACAATGAAATTGTTGTGACAGTCAGCAGTAGGCTGAAAGTCCATGGAAATATATAATAAAATGAGGGTGTGGCAGCTTTTAAAAAATAGCTGAATATAAAGACGAAGTCGCATAACAAATTGTTGAATGTTCCATGATAGTGTTGGCTACAGCTTGTAGTTGGCTGGCTGTAGTTTGTCCAGGATTGTTGTTGGTTGAAGGTCCATGGACATCTCCTGCAACATTTTGGAGGTGGGTAAAGACCATGATTAGGCAGTGAATAGAATATTGTAATGAAGACAATGTAAGACTAGATGTCTGAGTAATATTAGCATTTGAGGATGTTTGGTGGTCTTGCTGGTCAATACCTCTACCACTGCTATATTGTCACTGTGTATAATAATATGACTGTTGGCAATTTTGTTTGCATATAGTTGAAGGGCTAGACTTATGGGGTACAGCTCAAGAACGCATATGTTGTAAGTAGACCAAGTACTGGGGAACTTCCCCAAAAAGTAATGTGTCTGGAATGTGCCACCATATCCCTTGGGGCAACGGTCAGTGTGGAGGTTTAATTGCGGTGATGGGATGGGGGCTGGGTCGATGAAGAATGTTGTTCCATTATACTTCTGTAAAAAAGTGAGCCATAAACTGATGTCTTCCTTGGTTATATGTATATGATGGTAGGGCTTGGTGATGCCAATTGTGCTATTAATGAGTCTTCTCAAGAAAGTGCTGCCTGGTCGTACAACCGAGGTAATAAATTGTAGACTGCCAATAACTTTTTTGCATATCAAATAAAGTGCAGGTCTTGCACTGCAGCATATTGTTCATGAGGTCGATGTATCTTTGTACCTTGTCCAAGGGTAGTGAGGCTGTGAATGTCGAAGTATCCAAAGAGATACCTAGGAAGGATAGTGATGTTGCTGGACCTTCTCTCTTGTTCTCATTGATTGGAATAGCCAATTCAGCGCATAGTTGTCGGAATATGGCCATATTCTGTCTGCATCTTATATGACTGCTGCTGATGAAGAGAAAATCATCAAGGTAGTGTACTAGATGGTTGATGCCAAATTTGTTGAGTAGTATCCTATGGATTACAGTTGCAATTCTTTCGAATATATAGCAACTTGAACCAGCTTTTGGGCAATGTTTTGTAATAATAGTAATTGTCCTTCCATTGGAAGCCAAGTAAAGGTAAATTATTAGGGTGGATGGGAACAAGAATAAAAGCTGATGCTATGTTGGTCTTGCCCATGTATGTGAATCTTCCTATAGTTTGTATTATGGAAATAGCATCCTGAATTGATGCATATTTGACATGCTTAAAGGTGTCGGGAATTGCACTGTTTATAGATGTGTCGTCATATGGAAAAATTAAATAATGCAGTAACTGCCATCCGGTCTTTTTTTTCCCTAAGTGAAAGGGGCGAGATCTGCATATTTGGGAAATGAAGTGTTTGAAATGGGCCTGCAACTTCTATAAATAGATTTATTTGCTGTCTCCAAGACAACTGATTTTTTTAGCAAAAATTCATTGACTTGGAAACCAATCTCATAGACTTATGAGAGTCCTCAATTCACATGATGTCATCCGGAGTTTAGCTTCCTAGTCTCTGAGATTGGTTTCCAAGTCAATGAATTTGGGTTGTAAGGCCACGTTTTACTATTAAGACCACCCCCAATAAGGCCTGTGTGTAATGCCCTAATGATGAACTAAATTTTATCGCGTCCTGGATAGCATGTCAGATTGGGTCGACATTGGAGAATGATATTCAACACGACATTCTAATAACTATCAATTACCCCATATTAAGCATACGTTCATGAAATATAGCCTGAGATACAGAATTACCAAGACTTTTAATGATAAACCATCCATAATTACAGATAAGATAAAAAATCATAGTTTTAATGGTTTCAAGCAATATGTAAGAAATATTTCCTCAATATGTACAGTGAATTTTGCACACTTAGGAATTATTATATCTGTCACTGAAGTGAAACATCAGATAGACTAAATGATATGATTTTACAGGGATGGCTTTTTCTCGACTGCCTCCTCTTCCACATTCTCCTCTTCATAAGATTTATTGGTGTTTATTTCCTCCTTTCCTTAATTAATGCCTGTGTTTATATTTCTATTTTAAATATTAACTGGGTGCTCCCCTTGCCAGCGACAGATAACTGTCATATAAGGGGCCCCAATCAATAGAGTCTTTTCACTGAACCGCCCTGAATTCCGCAAGACATAAGTTCTTCCTCTCCTCTTATTACTCATTTTGCTTTTCAGACAGAGTAGGTAATAACTAACTGATTCCATAAATATAACTTTCTCAGAAGAATAACAAAAATCAACTAAATGATAAAGTGTCAAATATACATTAAAATGCACTAAAAATACTGCTGCTTGGATGCACTTTGCTTCAGCCAATCACAGTCAAGGGCAGGAACTTTTTCAGCCAATAGAATTTCAGTATTCTGTTTTAGCCACCTGGTGGAAGTACAGAGAACCTTCCGTGAAAATCCACTATTGCATTTTTCCATATGTTATTGATAAAATAAAGTTGTTCTGAGTTCTGAAATGTTGGCTCTAGCTGACATCGAGCCAATGTGGCTTGTTGTATGGGATGGGTATTATTTCAACTACAAACGCTGTAGTTACTACCAAATGCTCTGTGCAAATGAAGCAAATTATACAAGAGAAGACTTAAGTTGTACCCAGAAAACATGTCACGTGATTTCGACGCCATTCAAGTTACACAGCCACCAAAATTGGATTGCTAATGCGTTGGCAAACATAAGGCCAAGCTATATGTTCAAGTAAAGGTGAGGTTGTAGTAAAATAGACACCTATTATATTTGCAGGCTGTTTTTTGTTTTTTTTCTGAATTATTTTTTATTATCAATTAATAACAACAGAAAACATCTTATACAAATTAACGATATGTTTGCGTTCGATATAATTTGTGCTTTAAGTTGACTTCACTGACTGACCAATATGTGACAACCCACGAACAATATCAATTTACTTCCAACTTGTGTTTAGTATTATACGATACAGTTATGCACAATTATTGAGACACTTTTTCATTTTGATGCAATCAAATTATGTAATTCAGTCAAAGATTGGGTTCTCTTTTGCATTCAAGTTACAGTCAAATTCATAGAGTAGAAACTAATCTCTTGGACTTGGAGCAGTCCCTCAGCCAATGTGATGTCATCTGGAGTTTAGCATCCAAGTCTATCAGACTTGTTTCCAACTCTATGAATGTGGCTGTAATGTCAGTTGCTGTCTAATACGTCCGTGTCCATGGGATCAATACATTCATCATTGTAGTTTACAAATTATTTAGTAGCTAAGTATTTGGTGTGCAGTTAAATGTGACCAAATATTTAGAATGTGGAGTTCAGCCCTGTCCAATCTCTCTAAACCATGTCCAAAAAGTGACTTCTGAGATTGTCAAACAATAGAATTATTATATAATAGTCCGGGGCTTAGCTTATACAGTTTTTTTCGGTTGACATCACATCCATGTCGTTAAAGTTTCCCATTCCGTTCTTCCGACAGATTGAAAGACATGGAGGAAGTGTCATGTTTCGGATGCGATGAACCGTCTTTGTAATCATATGCTTGAGTGCCGATCGAAATGTCCTTCCGCAGAGGCTGTAAAGGAAAAAATTCACTGCGAAGTTGCAGTAATTGACGTATTGAAATATCCTTTGCCAGGATATGAATCTGTTCGACGGGATGACAGAATGTTGCGTGAACTGCATCACGAAGACGTAAAAGCGGATGGCATGAGTCGGCAAATTTAACAATAGAAAGACACCAGAGACGACAAGTAGCATGTAAGTTAGGCGATTCAACTGGTTGGTTTGTTGGTACGATCGATAAGTCACAGCATGCGATGATCTGTAAATAGAAATTGTTTTTTTATTAGAAAAAATTCATGTGGTTTCATTACAGTTCCTGATGGGGATGGGGGCCTAGCTCAGTGGTAGCATGCTAGGCTTCTAACCACTGGGTCTCGGGTTCGATTCTCGGTAGAACCTAAGTTGGATGGCTGTTTCATCCATCATCTCATTGCCATGTACGTCCCTGCCTGTCCTAATTAGCTTAGCAGGTGAAGAAATACAGGATATAAAGCCCTAATCCACGAAGATTTGTAGTTTTCTTAAATCTAGGAGATTATGTAAAGGAGGTAATACCAATTTCAGCGCTATAGTTTCCTGAAGTTAAATACTATAATATCTGGCATGAGGCAATGGCCCTTCGACGATATGGAGTTTTGTATGTTATACTCTTAAAATATTCTACTACTACTACTGCTACTATACTACTACTACTACTACTACTACTACTACTACTACTACTACTACTACTATTACTACTACTACTACTACTACTACTACTGCATTCTACTACTATAACTACTACTACTACTACTACTTTTACTACTACTACTACTGCTACTGCTACTGCTACTATTACTGCTACTACTACTACTACTACTACTACTACTACTACTACTACTACTACTACTACCACTACTACTACTACTACTAAAACTACTATCTACCTACTACTACTACTACTACTACTACTACTACTACTACTTCTACTACTTCTACTACTACTACTAGTACTACTACTACTAGTACTACTACTACTTCTACTACTTCGATAGAGTAAACTGTTTGTCTGAACCACTAAACTACAAAACCCAAGTAAAGCTTATGGCCATGGAATAACGTAAGCCATAAACTTCAGAATGCTTATATTAAGATACTTTAACACAAAGACATCAGCTGGCCACAGTGTCCTCTGGGGATAAGAAGTTGTCACTGGAATTACAAATGCCACTATAGAGAGACAACAACAAAAAAAAGAGATCTACAGTCTGTAAATTAAATAGTCCTCAGTGTCAAGTAGGCTCGTGACCTGGGTGGTAACACTACTAATACTACTACTGCTATCACTGCTACTAAAACTACTGCTACTACTACTGCTACTACTACTACTAATACTACTACCTACTACTACCTACTACTACTACAACTTCCACTACTACTACTACTTCCACTAGTCCTTCTATTTCTACTACTGCTACTGCTACTGCTACTACTATTACTATATTACTACTACTACTACTACTATACTACTACTACTACTACTACTACTTCCACTACTACTTCCACTAGTCCTTCTATTTCTACTACTGCTACTGCTACTACTATTACTACTATTACTACTACTACTACTACTACTATTACTACTACAACTACTACTACTACTACTACTACTACTCTACTACTACCACTATACTACTACTCTACTACTACTACCACTATCACTGCTGCTATTACTACCAACCACTACTACTACTAATAATAGCTCTGCTGTACGTCCCGGGTTGAACACCCGGCCTGAGCACCCTTTTTGAGCTACATCCCAGACGGATGTTGTTTGGATAATACATTAGATTGGTGGTTAAAAGTAGCAGTTAGTGAAATCTGATACTCAAATTGAGTTTATATTTAGCTTTTTTATATACTTCTACTTAATTTGTTCTGCCTGGACACCCACGTAAAATGCCAAAATGCATTGTATTAAAATGAATTATTAGTTACAAATTTAACCATGAAGTGATACATAACTCACCTTTGCAATGAAGTGACTCCTTTATTATTAATCCGCATTGTATTAAAGGCTTCGTTGGATATTGTCTGTCCTTGGATACGAAGTCTCTTTGAAACAAATGCTGTTCGATATTGCGCCACTCTTCTGTTTTGTTCGTTCAAAGGCAGTTTTCTTTTCCGTTCATGATAACGAGTGATTTTGCAGATGATGGTTATGTTAAAAAAGAGTATCATTAAAAATGGCAGCACAAATGTGACAAAGGCATCTACGTTGGTCAATATCGTGATGAGTTCATAATATTGGGGCAATATGGTGCAGAAGGCATCTAAATGGTACATGGGTTGCACGCCCGAAGTCCATAAAGCGAAATTGTACAGCAGCAAGGCAACTACAGTCAGAGATATCACAACCAATCTTGCTCGTCGAGGTGTCGTTAGCTCGTTTCGGCGTAAAGGATATTGTATCACGAGGTATCGTTCGAAAGTAAAGGCTACGACATACCATACGCTTAAAAAACTGCAAACATAAGTCAAATACACAAAAATCTGGCAGCACACGTTAGTGTGGTATATGTGAACCCCGACATTATTTGACCATGACAATAACACGCATAGTAAAAATCCCGAGTCCGATATTGCCAGTGCGGCTAGGTATACGCTCCAGCTCATCTTGCGGAGATGGGTCATCAGGAAGACGCACAGCGAAATCATGTTTCCAGTAATCCCCACGACCACGACAATCGGTATCATGTAAATGTCGATCTGACTCACGATGTATCGCATGTATAATGAATCCGAATCGGCTTCATTTTCGTAGTAATAATTCCAGGATAAGTTGCCATAATCTCCGTTGTGTAGGTAATCATCATGTGTTTCTGACACATTAGTGCTATTTTCAATTTTGTCAGCCATCTTAGATTTATCAATCAGTTCTTGAAGTTTTTATGCATTGAAGCTCCTTGGATGTCTTGAATAACATCTGTAAGATAAAGACAAACATCACGCCATGCAATCATACATTATCATTTTGGAAAGTGAGTGAAATTTATAACTACACAAAATAAATGATGTCTAAATTGAGAAGAGAATTATCAGGTAAGTTAATATCTACTAAACTGTAATAGTTACATTTAATAAAGTGTTTAAAACTAGTTGAGTTATTGCATCATATACAGTGTGCTCATATCATAATGATTAGAAAATAAAGCAAAAGTCATTTAAATAAAAAACCAGCGCAATATCCCATTTTAGATTAGTTTAGTTTCCAAGTCAATGAAATATACTGCAATACACTACACCCCAACTTCTAACTGAATTATTGAGATATCGTGTGAACTTTTTCCTTTGTAACTTCTCAAAAAAAATTGACACCTCAATTATGACAGAAAATTTGCAAAACAAGGAAAGCATACATGACCAATTGTGCCACGTGCGTTTGCCATGCGTTTATCCTTCACATGGAAAACGCACGTGGCACATTTGGCCATGTACAGCGAGTGGATCATGATAACTGATACAATTGGAAAGATGTCTGATGATAAGAAGGAAATTATCATACCATGCAGCTATCTGGACATAAAGATACGTCCCTAGAAAGTCTAATGTACAACCCTTTGAAATGTCAGTACATTTACTGCAGTAGCAGTGGATTCCAAAACCATAACTGCAGTCATGGTTCGGTCTTTTTAGATGTGGCAAAGGTAATTACTTATTTTACCTGTGGATTACTAGAAAATCTTTTAGCAATGCCATTTCCCTGCAGCAACATTGAGGAAGCCATACATAATTATTCAATAACCATTACACTGTACATGGCAACATTAAGTTGGAGTGCATTAAGTTTATTTCATTCACAAAAAAGTTGTCACATAGAACCTACACACAGCTAACTGGGCTAGATAAGGTTTTAGAATAAGATAAGACAAGATAAGTTTAGATTTTAGTGATTTGGAGAAATTTTAACCAAATTTTAGGTCACAAATTGAGTGATAAATTCATAACGTAGCTCAGATACCCACTGGGAATATTTAGACTGAAAACTTGAATATATTCAACTAGCCTTACGAAAGGTTTTTCTTTTTTTTTCTTTCATTATTTACTGATAACATACAACTAATTTGATTACAATTTTTTCTTATATACTGCTTCAAACCATTTATGAGATTATATGCATGTCACATCAGCTTGACCTTTGGTCATCACTCCATACTCCTTCTAACCATTTACATGATTAAATACACGTCACATCAGCTTGACCTTTGGTCATCACTGCATACACCTTCAAACCATTTACATGATTAAATACAGGTCACATCAGCTTGACCTTTGGTCATCACTGCCCAGTGTCCACGTTGGATTGATGTCAGTTCAACTTAACATGCCATCTGGGAGGTTTACACAGGTCTTTGGTATATAAGAGGGGCTGTTGTCTTCAGGGTCGAACGAACCATTGCACTGCAACAATTATAATATTTCGTATGCAGTTTACAATGGCAGACATGTATTTTCAAATTATTATTCTAAACCTGATAGTTAATATATTGGAATTTGATATACTAAAACATTAATAGATTTAAATTATACCCAAAAATTTGCAAAAATCTAACTTTTCTCAAAACAGACAGTTTTGTAGGCTGCAAATTGGAGAATACAAAGAATATTTAGGTACTTGTAATATATATCATAAAAACTAGACAAAATTCTATACAACTTTAAAACAAGACTTTTTGAATTATGGCTGTGTTGAAGAGAAAATTAATTATGAAGTTCAAAGTTTCACACAAATTGCTGCTTGGGAAAGGGCAGTTTGCTTAATTTCACTATGACCTGAAATTAAATCACTATAACTATAAAACCAGGACATAAAACAAAATTCCCTACTATAAAATTGTATAAAAAAAACGTTTTCTTTCATTAGAAATTATCAGAAGTACTATTTCTCAACTCGGTTCTTATACAATTCAATTCAATTCAAATTTTTATTTCACAAAAAAAGTAGGATGTCAAAAAGGCCATAGCCTGTAAACTGCAGTCAAAATTGTGTTATAAAAATAAATTGTCGAGATTTGACATGCCAAAATAAGCTGATAATACAGATTTGAGCGTCATTATTATTGCCCCATCTTACGTAATAGCGTACTTGGGCCAAATCCACAGCTACAAATACCCTGTTTATTGCATAATTCATTTACCTCTCCTATTTGTTTATCATTCAGTGATACAATAGTGTTATTTATCTGTGTAATAAAATAAGCTGCAGTGGGCGCAACAATGTAATGGTTGTCACGACGCTTAATTGCTTATTGTTAATGGTGTGAAGCAAGGAGTGTTTGTATGATCAACTACTAGAGGTAGATATTTATGAGGGCTGACTGCAGACAGCCGCTCATGTCACAGGGCTGTCAGTGCTCCTATGACTTTATACCCAGAAATACTACATACAATAGGTGATGTCACCACCGTTCAATTATTGATGACGTCATCTAGTATTGTGTATTGGTGACGTCATGTATTGTTTGACAGATTTCGAGGGGAGCCAGAAGTACAGTGGAGGGAGCAAGGAATTCATTACCACAAATTATCTAGTATTAACCACTAGAATGCATTTTGACAGGTTCCTATACAAAAAAAAAAATACAACATCAGATTCAGTGATATTTAAAGTCTTAGAGCTATTTTGTTCGCTGCTATGTTGAAATCCTCGGGCACAATAATTAACCTTCTTTCAGCGTCTATAGAGCAATCTTGCAACATCACATCGTCTGTGATAAGGCAACAAGGTTTGGTGACCATACTGTGTTACATATTTGGCTTACTGTGGGTTAAATAACCCTGCACAGCCTTTTAATTAATTGGTTTTGCGATGTCACTTTAAAAAAAAAAAAGGTTAGTTATAATGCGTAAATCCGGGTTTATAATCTGTTATCACTCAACAGATTCTCAACCAACTTGACTATTTGGAAAAAAAGTTGTGAGTTATAAGTAACGAAAAATAAATACATCAAGTAAGTAAGAACATTTGTCTAGAATTCAGTAATTCTAGTTAAAATCCAGCAATTTTATTGGAAATATATATATATATATATATATATTTCATGGTAATACAATTATATTGTTAAGGACTTATATTTCCAACAAAAAAAATTTTTGTGCACAACTAAATAGCTTATGTCACGTGACGGTGGCTTAAAAGATGGGTTTCCTCGTACTCCCTAATTTTTTGTATTCAGAGGAACAAGGAAGTTATTCTACAGTTTTCCGCTAACTCCAGTACAGCGGATAATGCCATTTATGATTATTTGCTTAATGCACTTGCGATGCTACGTATAGTCTGGTAGACATCCGGCCCAGCGTTAAACTAAACCTGGCATGAATAATGGGCCCTGCCAACTTCGTGATACCCTTAATAGGAATCCAATAAGGTGGAAATATTGCCCATCTTGTGCTGGAGTTTTGTCATTGGGAGGAACTAGGTTATGGCATAAGGCACCCTGTTGAACCAGGGCCCTTGTAAAACACAAGAGTAACAAACAAATACACACATTTGATTTTGTCTGTGCTTATTGACTAAGACAGATGCTGTGTCCACGCAGTGACACACTTCTGATTGGCTAAAAGCAATTGTTATGTGAAAATTAAGTCAGTTCATGAATATGTATGATAAAGTCATCTTCAAAGACAGTTTGGTCATGGTAAATGACTTTGGATGATGGCTTAACATTATGTATATGATTTTAATGTCGTCGGTGGTGGTAAAGTAAATCAGGACTGCAGTGTCCCTTTATACTGTAATGGTAGGTTGTATATAGAAGAGGGTGAATTAAGGCTTTACGTCCTGTATTTCTGCACCCGATGGGCTAATTAGGACAGGAAGGGATCATGGCAATGAGAGGATGGATGAAACAGCCATCCAACTAGGGCTAGACCCAGTGGTTGGAAGCTCTGTGGACAAGCTAGGTATTCCATGTGATCCAAGATGCACTTAGTTTGTAATTTTATTATTTTAGATTTTGAGGTATTTGGACATAATATCCTAGTGTAATATTGGTGGATAATTGGTTAAGGGGTAAATGACGACTCTTTTTCAATGTATCTGTTCAGTGGTAAAATTCACATCCAGGTGATGTTGCATATTCAATATGTACTCCACAAGAATTCCACGAAGCTCCTCTATGGATAATATACATGTAATACACGAGTATGTGCTTGCTTGACTTACAACATTTTACCCCATTTATATGGGGGGTAATTGCACTGAGGTACCTCAGATGTCATCAAGATGTAACCAAACCTCCTAGCCAACACTCTTGAGTGATTTCCATGTATAAAACTTGCTAAGTTGCTAGTTTTTCAAATTTGACCTTGAATTTTGACCTTACTCAAGGTCAAATATCCTATACATTTTAAGAACCTTTGCTCAATTTCCCCATTACTTCCATAGAATTTTATATTAATATTAAACATTGAAAAATTGGGAATTTCGGATGACCCACAAATCCTCCAAATTTACACGTGTATTCCATGTAGAATCCATCTAGAGAATCAATGTAGAATCCATGTAGAATCCACGTTGAATCAACTTTGCCTGCCCACTGGGTAAGTGACTAGTGTATATGCGCTGTACACAACGCCAATTTTTATTGTCTTCCTCCAGTAATATCTGCACGTCTCCAAAGCAGCTGCTCTTGACTTATCCAGAAGGTGAGTGATTTAAAGCTGACACAAGAACTCTTTTATTTGTCTATATGAATAAGTTATGTTGTCGTCAGAAAAAGAGCTGTTATGTCATTCTCAGGAACAATTGTACTCAATGAACAACAAACGTAAATTACAAACACATAAAACAAACAATTGCCTGACAGTTAAAGGTGCCCTAAATTGGAATTTGCACTTTTTTAGGTTTGTATGCCATGTGAAATAATATACCCTAAAATACAAATTTCTCAAATCCTAGGTTGACTAGTTAAGGTTGAGCTCTAAAAAAATAGACTTTAAAATGGACATTCTCAGGTCAGAACTACTGCAGATGGGGAAGTAACTCATTACATATGCATGACGTCACATCAGGAGCTAATTGCCCTGACCAGGGGTCTAGTGCCTAGGAATCACTAGGGTGTGACTAAGGTGCAAGGATGCTGCAATCCAGCATCACAGCTTACCTGTTGTTTACTGCTAACAGAAATTATGGGCTCACTAAAGGGCACTATGAAGAACTCACTATTAAGAGATTTGAATATGAAATCGAACGGTATTGTTGTCACTGCTTTGTGTCAAGTAGTAAAACATAATAGATGAACAATACGTTGGTGTAAAATAAACTTCTTGTCTATTTTGCCAGTGTACTTGATGAGGTCAATGGAAACTTTGCCAATTATATTATCGACTGCTCTTCATTGTCTCAGCATATTTATTACGTTTTTGTCATCTTAACTGATTTAATACAATTAGTTAGGAAATCTATCAAACCAATAACTGGATACTTTCTTCAACCACAGCATTAATTGTATATGATTATATTTAGAGAAGGATAATTAGCATTAGGAGGATAATTATATATAATTAGGATAAGGTTTAGCGAATCTTTCTAAGCACTAATCTAATTTGACTTACAGGATTATTAGGACAGTGAAACCCTCTAAGACAAGTAATTGTCAGTCATGAGGGTTGATCAACGAGAAAGTGTCAATGCCATGTTAAGCATTGACTTCATGCATGGGAGGGTCTTTCACTTGCCTCAGTGCAGAAACCAAGTGCAAGCTGACCAATGTCTTACCAAGCTGTAATTCTTTATAGTGTTTTTACCTTTAATTCATATCCTTGGTTTACAGTTAATCTTAGTGATGGTTTTAAGGTTGTAGCTAACAAATTTAACAATAAATCTAATTCCAATATCACTTTGCCCAAAGAACAAAGTAACTGTTCACAAATTATGTCTCAATGTCTCAATGCTACTGGGTCTGAAGCTTAGTCAGCTTATATGACCACCTGTCAGAGGCAGATGTAATGATGAGATGATAAGGCTTGGACTCCACACCATGTTACACATTTACCCCAATGGTGGAGTCTTTGTGCTATCTCATAAAAATATTCATCAGAAAACAATCTGGAATTGTAAATGTATTGTATGTTACATGCCAACCTGCAATGCCAACCTTGAAAGAACATCTGGATAACCGGTTTATTTCACTACCCTAAGGCCAGACTTAGACTATCATATCGTGTTCTGATTTGTCATCAGAACGGAAATACGAGCCATATATATAAGTCTGGAAGGTGTATACCTATAACAGGATGAAAGACCAAAATGTCACATCCATTTATATAGTTTCATATCACAGAGGGTGATGATACAAATGCGATGTGAAACTTTGACGTTTGATGTTTGTTGGTCGCACTGTCAGACCGAAAGTCACGCAGACACTTTCAGATGCTCATGCAAGACATTAGACGTCATGTAGAAGGCATCCGATTTTTGGAGTGTATATAATAGGGGAAAGTAAAGAGATCTGGACACCCTCCCTACAGCTAAAGGTAATATTGGTATTGCCTTGAAGTTGGGTCACATGACTCTTAAGTGATCATATAAATGCATTTCTCTTTCTGATAAAGTGAAATTTTAGTTTTTGGTGTCAGTAAGTAAAATTTCCACTATGTATACAATTGTTCATTGACAAAAACTGATAGAGGATAGATTAGAAATACAATTATTGTTATAATCAGCACATAATCAGAGTACAATCATGTAACTGATATGTTGTTCTTGCTATGTGGAAAAATATGGCTGTCCTTTCTTTTAAGCAACAGCTTTGGGGAGAACTGGGCCGCCTCAGGTGGGGAGAACTGGACCCCTGTCATAGGCCTCCCTCTGTTAGAAATACAGTCACATTTTTTGATACGGAAATCATAAACCACTTGACTTTAGAAAGTATGCCTAAACACTAGCTTACACATTGAAAATCAAAAGGAAAAAATAATCTTAGCTATGTCACATAGTAATTGCTTACAATACAAGTTGGTTAAACTCATGTTTACTCTTTCAGAGTTCAAATTATTCAAACATAAATTTAGCAGGCTGTCAAATGTCTGCATGACAGTGATTTACTCATGTGTTACAGCTAAAGTTAAGACATACTAAATGCTAGATGTTTGGCGATTTACAAAAAAAAATCTAAAAATGTTGTAAACTTCAAAATGGAGCTTTGATAGATTTTACAGAATCATGCCAAGATGCTGTTCAAATGTTACATAATACATTTAAAATGCTGTATTCACACAGTATATGAAGTTTAAGACTGAAATAAATGGATTTTCAAAACGAATTTTTGTGAGCCAAGTTTTCATATTAAAGCTATCATGTTTGTTGATAACTCTTTATGAAAACATCAATAACTTTTCCAGTTTTTCAGTTTGTTTTTATCTGACAAGGAGGTGCCCAGTTCTCTTTCCCCTATGGCCCAGTTCTTACCCGGAGAAAGAACTGGGCCACTTTTTTTCTGAAATTTAATTTTCTCGTTTTACAGGAAATGGTTGTGACTTTTGGCAAAACGGCGCTTAAAATTGTTACAGGAATACTTATAGTATAATTTAGAATGGAAAAAAGTAACTTTGCTCTACAACTTGAATCTGCGAAAAATGAAATGTGATAAACTGCCCAGTTGCCCAGTTCTCACTACTTTCCGCTATATATTTCTTTATTCCATTATAGACAAAGCCTAAGTTGGATGGCTGTTTCATCCTTCATCTCATTGCCATGTTCCCTGCCTGTCCTAATTAGCCCATCAGTGCAGAAATACAGGATGTAAAGCCCTAATAAACCCACCCACCCACCCACCCACCCAATATAAACAAAGATAATTAATTTTTAAATATATTCTTTAATTTGTAACTGTACTGTATTTCCTCGAAGCAACATTTTACTAAGTCTTTGGAAAGAGTCTGACAGCCATCCAACTTAGGCTCGACCGGGAATTGAACCTGGGACCCCGTGGTTGGAAGCCCAGTGCGCTACCTCTAAGCTGGGCTCCCACCATTGTGGATAGATGATGTGTCAAGGAACTCCTTAATCTGTGAGCCTACTTGAATAAACTATACAGAGTATTTCAAACAATTCATTAGCATTAACTTTCAACTGATGACGCTCATGTAAAACGTTGCCACGCATTCTCAATTATCTTTTGTTGTGTTTAGAGCTTTTAAGAGAATATAACACCAGTTACTACATTTAAAAAAAAAAAGAATATTTGTAATCATTTGCTGATTCAATAAAGCTTTCCATTTTGGTTAGATATCTGCTCATGCCAATTAGCTAATGGATTCCCAAATCGGACATCAGAAGCGCATCATTATTTTCTTGTTCATCAACACAAGCAGTTTTTGAAAGGATTACTTTGTGGGCTAACCTTTTAAAGTTCAGATAATGATGATCCCTATCCGCAGGTAAATGTAATAATGATGCAATTTGACGCGTTTTCCTTTCATCCTCTGCTATTTTCAGTCAGTGATATCTAAGCCTATTTACTTTTCCATGGTTCAAAATGATGCTCCCTTTTTTCAACAAAAAGACACAAACCACAGCATCCAAAAATTGAGATAAAAAGTTCAACACCACCCACTTAATATGGCTTTAATGGTAAGGTGGTCTTAATTGTGAGAACAAATTATAATGGTAAATGTTTATTTTAATTCCAAGTGTTGTCTTGACAACGGTTGTATAGTTCAAACAATGATGTAATTAATTTTCTCGTTTTACAGGAAATGGGACTTTTTGCAAAATGGCGCTTAAAATTGTTAGAGGAATACTTATAGTATATATAAGTATTCCTTTATATATATATATATATGTTTATTGCTGTAGACACACATAATGCTTTACAATATGGTGTATTTGCAAAATATTAGTTAGATTAAAATTGCAAATAACAAATTTTATAAATAAATAATCAAATAGTACAAAAGTAAATCAAAGTGTCCTTGCGTGAATCTGGATCCACATAAAGTTCATGACTTGGTAAATCTCTGATTAACTGTATAATACAGTAGTCTTCAGTAGAGCATTTCAATAATTGTGTGAAGTTTGAATTTAATTGTGTTAATTCATTCACCGGTACTTTAGTAAGCTTAAGCAATTCAATGTCTGAGGCCAAACAATATCTTCTCTAATTTTACACAAAATTTGCAAATGACACCAGCTAAATAATCCTTTGTCTGAAACAGACAAACATTTCTAAGAGTGCCAAAGCTATGAGCTGTACAACTATGTTTTTTTAACCATTCATTACATTTAATTATTATATACTATTAACACAAAAAAAGGCGTCGTTTCTATAGGGCAAATCTCTTATTTTATCTATTAATCATGGCAATGTTATTATATTTATTTTTTTTTAGGTCTGATGAAATTACTTCGATTTAGCGTTGATAAAACTAGGGATTGAATTTCTAGTGTAGCTAGCAAATGAATGGAATTAATGCAAAATTACAAAATGTTAACGCAATAAATTCATTTTTTAACGCAGGTCGTTTCAGACACTAGTGGAAAGTAATTGAGTTTAGAATTTCTACGAAATTAAATCATGTTACTTTATTTATTTTATTTTCAGCAAATTGATATTAAATCGCGAAGTATATACTTAGGTGTATGCAGAGGGGAATAGAAGAGCCCAATAGATTCCAATACGGCTTAAATAAAAGGGGAGGGAAGGGAAGGAAAGGAAAGGGAAGGGAAAGGGAAGGAAAGGAAGGGAAAGGGAAGGAAAGGAAGGGAAAGGGAAGGAAACAAAGTTATTCCCGCTTTTGCCGACATATACTTTGAGTGCCGTTGTCATAGGTTATGCTGTACCTAGACTTTTCTAACTTATAGAGTCTTTAGATAGGTGGCACATAATTGTAGACCAAATAATAACAAAGATATGGCTGGTTTAGTAATTTGTTTAAACGATATAGTAATTTGTTTAAACGATTTGGTAATTTCGTTTATACAGTTTATTTTGTTCATACAAATTAGTATTTGTATATTCAATTTATTATTTCGTGTATACAATTTACTACATCGTTTATACAATATAATTTTTTTTCTCATGTACTAAAATGGCTTCCGTAGCTAACAACACAAACTAGAAAAAAATTATGTTGAAAAATTGCAAAAAAAAAAATATAAAAAAGGTTATGTTAAAAAACGCAAATTTTTTTCAAATCATTTTTTAACAGGCGTGCGCTGCAGTGAACTGCCGTATTTATCTTTAATATGGTGAAAATTGGTGATAGGTCGAACGTTATTGTACTTCTAGTATCACAGAATATATTTTATTAAGAGTGTTGCGCCATTTTAGAGTCTCAATACTGTTCTAAAAGCTGTGTTCACACTGTCAGGAGTGGGGAGTGCGAGTGAGCACAGATGATGAAAAATTGTTAATCGTGCAAATCCTTGTTCATACCCAATTCACTCGCCGGGCGATGTAAGGATACTCCTGCTAATCCGTAGAATGCCCTCCAGATCACTCGTGAATATCCGTGTAGAGGGGCAAACATTTTTAAACATGTTATAAAATTTGGCAGATGTTCAACGAAAAAATTGTTCAGGGAATCACTCGCCGAGCGGTTGGGGAGTGATCTACGGACGTCCGTGGCCATTCGCGGCCACTCGTGCTCACTCGCGAGGACAGAGGGAAGGCTGTCTATTTATGTGTACTCGCCATCCACTCATATTCACCCTTTTACAGCTTGTGGAAAGCTCGGGTAATGCTCTTAAACCATCGACCATCACAATGGCTTCTCCTGGACCGGCACGTTCTTTCGCCGAGCGGTCTTATCAAAAGAATTCATACGTGATTAACAACCTCCCGATTGACCACGAGGATGCACGTATAGTCCGTCTTTGACGTTGGTGGTCACTCGGCTCACTTACTCGTGATAGTGTGAACGGGGCTTTTAAGAGACAATCATCATATCTTCTATCGTAATGAATAGAGCCCTAAGCTAATATTTTCTAAGCAGTGACATATGATGCTGATCAATGAGACACTGCAGAGGTGTTATGGAAATATTAATATTAATATTTCTCCAATTAGCACTCAGCGTTAGCTGCCATAGCCGTTGTCGTTCAGACAGTAACATATTGAATTACTTGTATTTTTCATTTTACCTTATTTTTTACGGTATACATGTCACTGGCATTTGCCTGCTATGTACATACCTTTGATTTGTAGTTATTCTGAAAGCTGAGAATTAAATACAGGTGAAACTACGAAGTACTGTATATGTAGTAAAGTTTGGTTTTAGCACAGAAAAAAATATTTAGATAAACTATTTTCTTACCTACCTATCCTATTTTTGCTATGGTGCACATCTAGATTTTAAGGTGCAGATTCTATGAAGGACTTTGTTGCAAAAATGAACCCAGTTGCTCTTTATAATTTTCTTAATTAAAGCTATCATTATTCTCCATAAGATCATATTTACGTTCCCTTTCATGTTCATTGTATCTCTAGCAATGGTCATCTAGCTAATCAAAATTAATATAATATTAACCAATATAGATAGTTTGAGATGCAAAATAAGCAAACAAATGAATGGTATAAATTATGTCAAAATTATCAGAAATCTACAGTGTGCCAGAATTTCGGTAGAATATTATACATCATAAAATAATATATTCACTAACCTTATTGCAATATTTATGCAGCTTTTTGTATCCTACAACTGTCTCCTGCGGTGTGGCTCTCAGAATAGAACATCTTCTGGGGCTGTGAAAGGTTTTACTGCTTATGAAAGTCACGTGACCCAGCCAGAGCAGCTGATTGGTTGTTTCCTATTGGTTGCTTGCGCAGCCCGCTATAGGAAGGAAGGAAGGAAAATCTTTATTTTAGTGACATGTGGTAAATTACATACATTTGTACGGTAAACAAACAATAAACAAAAGCACAACCACCCGGCCACCCGGGCCCTATATGTCACCTTTTCTTAAAGAGCTAACGTTATTATGCATACAATTGATTTTTTCTCATCTGGATTGCCTTTACCAAAAACTGAAGAAACGTCTGAAAGTGATTACAAATACATAACAATTTATCAAAATTATCCATACCATTAAAATTGCTATCAATATTTCAAATTTTCTGAAACAGCTCATTTTCCAAAAACAACATAAGAAACACATATCATTATCAAGTGAAACTCGTCTTCAATTATCAGTACAAAACATACCTAATCTTTTAATCTATCGGTATACCTCTATACCTTCCTATTTCAAGTTGCAATGGCAAGATTCCAAATCTGAATTGTGCTATTAAACACCTTGTATACTTATCAATATTCATAGATACATAATCTTCAACACTATAACACCACTTATACACGTTATATGTTTTTAACTTTACTTTTTGAATGACAAGCTTTGTTACTGCAATGGCTGTCTTGAAGCCATGCACAGACCAAAGATTGTAGAGATTGTTGTTTTTATGCAAGTTTAAACTGCAATAGAAGTTATTTAGTTAAAGATATGGCAACATAATCTTTGGTATAATATAACATGAGCTGTAACATCAGCAGCTGCCTATAATACAATGTATTTTTCAAAGTTTTAGAAAAAAGTTACAAATTGTCTGGTGATTACATAGTACCGTAGACCGGGGTATATCTGTATTACTGCTGTCCCACTAATGTTTCATCCCTCATCTCATTGCCATGGTCCCTGTCTGTACTAATTAGCCCATCAGGTGCAGAAATACAGGATGCAAAGCCCTAATCCACCAACCACAACATCTTGGTAGAGGAGAAAGGGGGTATTTAAGCCCTTTGAAGCTGAGTGCTGGGTATATTTGGCCAAGGCCCCAATTTTGTGGTATATTGACGCAATTTGCATGACGTATGTCCATTGACTAGTTTATTAAAGTAACAGGGTCATATTATTGCAAAATCATCAAATAATCTGGTTATGCATTCTTGCAGACTTTTGAATGCTGTTATATGGGATTTTGACAAACCATCAACATTTTTCGGTAAATAGATGTATATTCTTGATGAACCTGCTTTGAAGTATTACTGCTGTCCCACTAATGGCCGTGCCAATGAATTTTCCAAATCATAGCCAAACATTTTAGCTGCATCATTGCAAAAGCCATGGGTGGCCAAAGTTACCTCGATGCGGGGTAGCTTTTTGGCTGCCCATAATTTTGTCAATAAATCTCTTATGATTATGGGTTTCAAAAAACTGTCTTGTATATGTATGTCATCCCTTATAAGGTCCATTTAGGTAGCATAAAATGCATTATGTTTTCATTGTCTGTGTTGGTTGAGGCAAACATAAATTGCTGGAAATCATTAAAGTGTGTCATTCTTATGGAAGGACTTCAAGTAAGAAATGGCAGCTGACAAACTTCTTCCTTGCATGCAGGTTCAACAGACATCAACAGTGATCAACCCTAAATACACTCACAGATGGCAACATTGATCTTTCTATGTGTGCCTTGTTTGTTTGGACTTGCAGCAACTACATTTATGTAAGAGAATTCACTATGATACAGACTTGGTGCATATGATGATTCAAAATTTATTGAATTTAGGTCAAACAAATTTACCCAATAACCAGTAAATACAGCGACACCTGTTAGATGGATCGAATGCTGTGACCTTCCTTTGTCATAAATGTTCTGTAACTGTGGTTCTAGTTGTGCAAAGATTCAACATAGGAGTTCTACTTGGCAAGGTTTATTGTGCGTTGTATTTTAAGCAAACACATGACTTCATACGACTCATAGGCTTAAACAGCATGTGGATTTCATTTATATGGCCGGGGTTTGTAGAAAAGGATACCAGCAAATATATCCAAAATGGTTGTGGGAAAGGGACTACTGATTGTCCATAAATTGAATAAATGACCACTTAAGATGCTCAGTCCTGATAAAGCATGCGAATTTCAGCAAAACATTTGGCCACTTTAATATGCCCAGTGAAGATATAGCATGTGAATTTCATAAAAAAAAAATTAAACTGGTCTTGATCTATAATCATTTAGGAGGCTCTTCTGAATGTTTTCATTAACACAAATATAAATTGATTCTGACATTTAATTAAAGTTCAGTTCTTGGCTGACGTGAGTGTCAGAGAAGTCCCACTGTAAAACAAAAGTACTGTGACGGTGATGAGGACAAAGTGATCTCGTCTTGTCCTGTCAAACTGATTAATCTCTGTCCATCCGGTCATAGAGACACCAATTTCTGAGGAAATATAAGGTCTAGGTAGACAAATGACGGCTAATTTGGTTGCTTTTATACCTGCTCCGGCAGCAGAATATCATGCCTGTGTTCGACCTTGTACTCAAAATAGATATTTTTTAAGTTCTACTTGTTCGGACTTGTACTCTAAATAAATATTTTTTATGTTCTACTTGTTCTGACTTGTGCTCAAAATAGCATATATATATTTTGCTCGTTTTTGCAATCCACGCACGTTCGTGTATATGCAATTTCTCGCTCATTCACTAGAGTCAATTTATGCCATGAAATAATTTATCACTGGCAGTTTATGCACACCCACACATTTGTGTATATGGATAATAATTCACTGCATTGGGCAGAGCAAATACTCTTTCGAGATGCCCTGCATGGGTGCATTATGACTAACTTCGATGCAAAAAGACTAAAACATCATAAGCAAGTTATCAAATTTTATTCATTTTATAGAAAGCACATGGTAATCCACTATATTTTTTTAAATTTCACCTCAATAGTCATTAAAAAAGTACTGTAAGGTTTATGACTCATCTCTACACATTGAATACATGAAATATACACATAGTTAAAGGCCAATTTGTACCAGACTGCTATTGAATTAATTAAACAGATAAAATAATAACGTTACTATAACAGTCAAATTTCAATCCTTGTTCAGAGCTGACCATCTTGTCAATGTTCCTCAGTGCAAGAAAAATGGAAACGTGTTTCATTACATTATTTGGGGACATGTAAGTCAGTTGTGTGGCCAAGCGGCAAAGGCTGGCATTGGCCTGCTCATTTGCTTGGCTGTTGATCCCAGCTATCTCTTTGTCTGATTCAAAGCTGTCCATCGAATACCCAAGTGAACAGCCAATGTGTCCTTTTCGAAAGTGGAGTCTGTCTACCATGAACCTAGTGTTTTTGAATCTGCTGGGTTCCCTCTTTAAGCAATAGAAATGTAGCTTACAGGCATTGTCATAAATGATTAATTGAGGTATCCTTTTAAATCTGGGTACCAGAATGTCAAATTTTAAGGCAGTCCTTGGGGACTCTGCGTGCTCCATAAACTGGAATCCCAAGCAGACACCAAGGGGGCAAAACATTGTAAAAAGACCAGGGGTAAGAGAACTGTGGCGAAATGAGTCCTTGCGGCAACCAGTCACCAGAGCTAATTTAGAAGAATTTGCCTTGTAGTTAGCAGAGCCTCGCAACAAAGGACGAAGAACTCAAGTTCTTCATTAGCCAAAGAAGGGGCACCATATGCCGAGTCGTCTGGCATCCGTTGGTGGAAAGTGGCATCCATTGATATCAAAAGATCTTTCAAGAGACTGGCCAAAGTTTTTATTGACATCTCTTGCAACCAGGATATCATGCAGTTTAGGACATGTCTGCAAAAGCAACTTACTATCCTGCAATGTGTGGAAGTGACTTCCATTAGCCACCTTCAGTAGAATTTCAAGGGTTTTTTTAAATTCCTCTTTGCTGGTCAGCTGAACAATGCCAAATGTGGGACTCCCTCTTGATAGTTCAACAATTAGCTTTTGGTGGGACTTCAGGCAGGTTCTACCAGCTTCCTGCACAATCTTCTGCAGTGCTGGCCTCTCCTTTAGAGACTGACATAAGTCTTTGATAGAAGTCCTTTGATGAAATTTGCTCACAGTCACAGTATCTGCCATGGTGCAGTCCAGCATATGCAGATATGCAGACAACTTCTTCCTGGCTACAACATTCAATAATAATACTCTATCTTTCATCTCGTACTCAGGGATTACAGTGGATGGGGGACTTAGGGAGTAATACAAGGGTGCAAAATCTTGTTTTTTTTTTTGTCGGAGAATTAGCAGGGAATGGAAATTGTTTGCTTCTAAGATTTCATGGAAATTTAATAAATGATTATATTTATGACTATATAAATTTTAGGGTAGTGAAAATAAATAAATGTCGTAATTTGTTTGAGAGAAATAATTAAGATATATAATTTTTCTTAGAGTCATAATGACCAATGTGTTGTCTTATGTTGCGATATGGATGTGGTCAGTATGTTACATCCACTTAACTTAATGGTCCTATTTTTCTTGTATATTGCCATATCTTTTCTCATTTGTACATACTCATTTTAGAATGTATGAAATAAAAATGTTTGAAATTTTATGTTGAACAGATTTTTCATAGTCATGAGGTTTTAATAAAGTTCATAAAGTGTAAAGAATAAATGTCCTTCAACATTTCTTTATGTTATGACATCATTTTTAGCATTGAAAATGGTTATTACACAAACACGCTTGCAGGTGTAGGTTATGTCTCATTGACGCGCATTAAATATGCTCGTAATTGCACCTAATCCCTTGCACATATGCTAGTTGTTGCATTACATACATGTATATGCAAGCTATGGCAGTTGTGTACATGCTAAATATGACAAAATAATTAGCTCCAAAATATATATTTTTTAAGTTCTACTTGTTCTGACTTGTACTCAAAATCTTAATAGGTGGGAGGGAAATGTGTTCGGTGGTGGTGGTTGATTAGGGCTTTACGTCCCGTATTTCTGCACCTGGTGGGCTAATTAGGACAGGTGGGGACCATGGCAATGAGACAAAGGATGAAACAGCCATCCAACATAGGCACGACCGGGAATTGAACTCGCCAGGACCCAGCGGTTGGAAGCCCAGCACGCTACCACTGAGCTGGGCCCCTACCCCCTGGGAAATGTGTTCTAAAACAATCATAGTCACTAATGAATATGATTGTGTTTGATGATGCTGTCATGGCAGCACCTTGCGGATAATGTTAGGGCATTTTTAATCTTATGGAAATTAACTGGTGTCAAACTGTCAATGGTAGGCGTGCTCATAGATTAATCACACCACATGTCAAGAATTCTCCTCAAATCTCCTTTATTGTTTCAACAATTCATTTGTTAATTAACACTCAGTGGGGCTGTCATTCTCGTGACATACACTACCTGGTGAAATGGCAAAATTTTGTAATGCAAAAAATCTTCAAAACTGACTATTCTTCATTGGGAGATATCGCGGTTATTTGGGAAAGAATTACTTTTGATGATACATGATAGGTGCAAATACGAAGAACAGTTATGTGAGTAAACAATGGAAAGTACATATGGGATTTTGCAGTCGTGTAAAGGTTAATATTTACCATCAAAGTTGATCGGTTTTTTGAATGATGTGATGTGGGAAGCCAATGTGAGTGTTGATCTGTCCAAGTGTGCCTTGTTGGTGGAAGTTGCACCTTGACTACAACTTTGTGCAAATGATGTTTGAAAATTAATTGAATTTTAAGTCGGTACAAATTTGTCATTTACCAGTAAATAAAATGGCACATCATAGATGGATCAAATGCTGCAACCTTTTACATCTTTATGAAGACAATGGTTCCTTGCTGCTATTTTAGAGTACTTTGTGCGGACAGCGACTTCATTTAACATAATTTGTGTGATGCTTGTTACCTATGTTTAAAAATTAGTCATAGTGCTTATACAGTCAAATCCACAACAGTCACCACCTGTTATAATTTGAATGATTGGACTTTCACAAAGATTTATGATACAATAAGAAAATCTTTAGAAATAAATGTTCTTATAACTGTACATGGTTCAATTTGTGTTTCAGTGTGGGCAAGTTCTACTTGGCAAGGTTTACTGTACATGGAATATCATAGTCAAATTTAAATGCATGACTTCTTATATATACTACCCTAGGCGGCCTCAGAAATTAGCTTAAACAGCATGTAAAAAGATACTTATTGCTAGTCAACCTTGAGACACCCCAACTTGGCAACATCCAACCCGTCAACAACTTACCCAGCAACAATGAATTCGGTGACATGGTGGGACTGGCACAACCAGGGCATTTAGTAGCAGAACTTCCAACTGCTGAGGTGCCCGTGACGCGATTCACACAACCCTGCATCTTGGCGGGTTATCATTGTCCTGTGCATTATCAAAACAGCTGTCACTGTTGTCGCTGGGTTGGCTTGTTGGTTGATTACTCACCCAAGAAAATATATGAAATGTTGTGGTAAAGGGACTACTGACTGTCCATAAATTTTATAAATGGCCATACAGAATAATTCCTATTTAATGATGATATTTATTTTATAAAGCGCAAAAATCACTAAGTCTCAGCTGCGCTGTACAAAAAAGGCAAATGATTGAAATGTACAGGGTGCGGCATAAAAACTTGCACCAGCAGCTACTGCAACCTCTTCTGTTATTACCTCAATTGACAGTGCTCGCATGCAGCTGCAATCGTACACACAAAAGTAATTATTGTCCTAAATTATCTTTATTAATATATTTTCTTGTTTCCTCATGAATTATTGATAATATGGATCTAAATATAGCACATGCACACTTATCACACCTTCGGGTCATTTACCCTCGGCCTTTGCAATACAAGCACTAGATTATGTCACTGATCATACAGACACCTTTGTTGACTTTTGCCACCAAAATAGGGCAAATAGGTTAATTTTTAATAAGAAGGTAGACCATTGACACCTTCGAGGTGGAAAGTGCCAGTTTAGATTCTGATCAATTTTCTGTCATTTCTGTCTTATTAACTGGCCCATCTTCCTGAAAATCATGTGATTTTTTCCAGATTAATTGTATCTTCAAAAAGCCCCTCTGGAATACCATTATATATCTCTGTTATAATTTTATGACCTAGCTGGATAAAACTGAAACCAACCTTCTTATCATCTTATACCATAATATATATATGCTTGTATAGAAAACACTGAAGGAGGATTCTCTGCAAATATTATATTTTTCGGTAGCTTCAGAGGTGTATAAACTAGGAAATCTCTAATTTGTAAACTTTTCTGCAACTAGAGACACCATGCAAGCAGACAAAAGTCTGACTTCTGTGATATGTGTCTCTCAGAACAAGCCTCACAGCATGTACCCTCTCAATAATTCAGACACTGATATTGTCTGAAATTACAAGACAAAAAAAATCACAATGACCAATTGCTTATACCCCTTACTAAATGTGGCAAAACTTTAAAAGACCTCATAAGCATTTGAGTAACCTCGAGCTATCTCGAAAGAGGAGATGCCCAGTGCGCATTTTTAGGCCGCACCCTATATATGAATTGAGTAAAATATAAAGTACATTTATATAAAGTTGAGGTTAAAAATATCAGCAGAAAGTAAATTTATAAAAAAGAAATTGAAATATATAAGCTTAAAAGAGTCCATAGCATTGTCTAAAAAGATGGGTTATTAATTTGCTTTTGAAAATCTCAACTGGACTGGATTTACGGATGTCTTCAGGTAAAGTGTTCCACAGAGAAGGATCTGCAACGCTAAAGGCTCTTGCACCATAGAGGAGCTGATCAAAGTGCTCTTTGAGGGACATGTACTTGGGGCTCAGATTATAAGTGATTGGAAAGTCATGAGGTAGACTTTGAACTTTACGCATGACCCTTGGTGGTTAACGTGCCGTTAATCTCTACTACTGCTAGGTCATTAACGTTCGTGCCAGGCATGGGATAGTTAGACAGGCATAACAGGAGAGTGTATTGTTTAAGTCTTCACCCACAGTGTTTCCAAAGACATTAATGTCCTTGGTGTAACTAACCTAGGGACCTCCAAAGGGCATTTTCTTGGTTTTTTTTTCATCAAACTAGTTGTGATAATGAAGTCGATCTTCATTTTTTCAAGGGGCAGTATTCCTCGAAATAAGTTGAGTGAGCATTCTCATATTTTGTCTTCTATTGCTAGATTATCTAGTACCACATATCATTCTGCCTCAATAAGATGAATAAACCCAATCGTATCCACATAGCTTGACAATCATTTTGACAACAGCAAATGGTGACTGGCCATTGATAGTTATTCTGTTATGCTGCTATTTCACCCCAAGATATGTATAGCACTGACCTCAAATTCCAGTAGCAAAGTTTTCCTTGGTGTTTTAATATCTGTCAACCTTTATTATTTTCTTTAGATGTGTTGATGAGACATCCCTCAAAGCTCACAAACATGTTTATCACAAATTGCTTGTAGAAAACAACCTGTTCAACATTGTTCAACTTGACCCAGATAGTGGCTGACTCAGCAGACTCAGACTTACAAGTCCAAAAATCAGCTGCACTAAAAACCTGGAATTGATCCATTAAGGTTAAATGTTCTGCCTTCTTATTTTGATGAATCAATTACTTCTCTTTCTACTCTTCATTGCTGTATCACAAAATTAAGCCAAATTGAGGAATAATACTCCTTTAATAAGCAGCATACACTGAAGGTGTATGACCCTACTCTCACATCTTCAGAATTCCTAATAATTAGCCAGTATTATCACGACAAGCAAACTCGTCAGGCATCAAAAAGTTGGCTTTGTGATCGTAAGTTCCTCGTAGCTCATCGTAGGAGGTCGTAGAAGGTCATAGGCAGCCGTAGGTGTAATCGTTATCAGTCGCCATATTATGAGGGGCCATGAACAGCTATGATTTAGCTACAATCACCTACATGTACGTATATGTCAATGTACCTTATGTAATGAGTTTACATCTGAAATATCTGAAAATGTAATCAGAAAAATGCATGAATTTGATAATTTAGGAACCCTTGAAAAATGTAAACACATTAAGTGTAAAGAATGGAAACTATTAAGAATTTATTTGGAACTAGCCTTGGAAAAACGTAATTATAGTAAGTTATATGAAAACTGAAGTACTACTGTCAAGTAGGTCTCTGTGTTATATTTTGCTATAATACATGTTATGTAAATGGTTAATGCTGTTTGGAGGCCACAGGAAACCCATGGGAGGCTGTCATAATTTGACCTCCTGAAAACATTAAATATGTGTCTTATATATTAAAATGCTTGTTTTATCTTTTAACGTTTAACACAGTCACTGAAGAATAACAATTTTTTAAAAAGTTGATTTTTTTTTAGAGAAGGCCTTAAGCCATTTTGGGGTAAAATAAGTAAAATTATAAATTTTTACCTAAAAAAAACCTATAGATCTATTCTAGTGGATATGTTTTGGTAGCAAAATCTGTGAAATAAAGTGTTTTATCGGGTTCCAGGGGCTCCTTTTTAAATTTGCTTATGTAACCCCACAATTATCTGTCTGAGCTGATTTCGACCCTTTTATACTAATTTCACCCGAACATTTCAATGTACAGCGAGGCCGATAGGCTGAGTTGTACATAACGTTTGAGGGTGTACATATCTCATGTCTCACAATGTAACCATTGTGTAATTGTTTTGTACCACTGAACCCCAATATTTCTATTGGTTATGTGTTATTTTCCTTTTTTCATTGATTACGATTCACGGAAAAATATTGCTCCATCTACAATTTGTCTAATGAATTAATGACAGTGACTTATTTTGATAGGTGAAGATTTGGGCTTTCAGAAAATTGCCCTGATGCTGGTGATGCTGCTTTGTTATCTGTCCACTTTCTGGCTGCCTACTAATCGCAGCGTGGCGTGGCTCACTAACTGTTGTTGTACATGAGAATTTGTGCAACGGCGTACATAACGCTAAATTTCGCATTATGTACGCCATTGCACATATTCTCATGAGTGGTACAATATATAATGTATATCTGTATGGAGGTAATGTATTTATTGTGATGCCCTATAATAAATAAAATATCAAATAAAATACTAATATATTTGTAGTGCTAAGTACTTGGTGTTTGTGCTGTAGCAACTAAATGACCCCACCCGTGGAGTTAATGACACAATGCAACATAGTTCGGGTTCTCAGAATTATCACCTCATCATTACATCTGTCTCTGGCAGATGGTCCTATTGACTAAGTTTTAGACCAGTAACAAATGAAAATAAAAAGTCTTATGCTCTGATTTCTTTTCCTGTATTTTGCCACGAAATATATGGTGGTAGCTGCGGTTTGCAAAATTGTTAACTGTATGGAAATGTGTAACTATGTTTCTGTTGTTAGTTTGCTGGTCATACTTCAGGTTTTTGTATGGCCTTGGCCCCCTGCAAACACAACTAGGTTGGAACATTCAAGCCACGATATTTGAATAATTTTGTTACAATTTTAAAGTGTGGACCCTTAAAAACTTCCTAGTGATATCTTCAAGTAATATTCCCAAAAATGCTTGTAGCATGTTGTCAGAAGGAGATAACATGGACTCCCAAAACATTTCAGCAATATTTGAGATACTATTTCCTACATAAATTACCAAAATATTGACACAACATTTGAATTATCATGTTAACTAACATTATGTCAATATATTGGGGACATATTGTCACTTTATAAAAGTGTGGACCCTAGAAAAGCCTGCATAAATATCAAAAATTATATTTCCAAAACAAACTTGTCAAAATAATATCACCATGTATTTTCACATGTTGCAGTGACATTCCTACAACATTTTTTGGAATAATATTTTACAAAATTTTCCCAATATGCCATGTAAAATATGTTGAAAAACATTTCGTGTTTATAGGGGATTCTAGGTCATATTTTGTTTTAGACTTTGTATCAACAGCTAGAGATCCTGCGTCGTAACGCTTTTGAATTGATATCAACGAATATTATTGATTTCAATGATTATTGGCAATTTAAAACATTTAATCAAGTGTGTTTTCAAATGTTATTGAAACTAATTCAATCAAGTGTGTTTTTAAGGTTATTGAAACTGATACAATTAAGTATTTTTAAATGTTATTTACACTAATTCATTCAAGTGTGTTTTTTTTAAATGTTATTTAAACTAATTCAATTTAATGTGTTTTTAAATGTCATTCAAACTAATTCAATTAAATGTGTCTTTAAATGTTATTCAAACTGATTCAATCAAGTCTGTTTTTAAATGTTATTCAAACTAATAACCTACACATTATAACAATCAAGGTAAGCTTATCGAGATGCATTTGACTATCTGGCATATACACAGTTTTCCATGTGACAGCCAGCTTATTACGATACATTGCATTGTAATTTAATCTTATGACTGCTTTTCATCGTTTATATCATTTTAATTTCAAAAGAATCTAGATACAATCCGTTGGTCAAGTTACTCCCTGACTCCCCAACAAGCGGTAAAATAATAATAATAATTATTATATTATTATCTATACCAGGGTTGGCAGATTTAAATCAAGCGATTTAAACTAAGGCTAAAAAATCAACAATTTAAATTTTTTTTTATTTAGATTTTTTTTTGGAAATTTAACAATATTCAGTTTTACTCAAAACATAATTTATTGGAATACGATGTGATTTTTGTTTAGTTAATTCTTTTTCAAAAACTCAAATTGTTGATTAAATCAAAGTTCTGTTCATTTTCATAGCACAGTTCAGTAAGTTTAAGAATTCTGGAAAAAAGATCGAATTTGGGTTAAGCTAGACAGTACTTGTCATTAAAAAAGATCTGATTTAAATTTTAAAAAATCAGATTTTTTTTTTTATACCAACCTTGATCTATACATGTCAAATTTTGTTTTAAATTGTAACTTCGATTTGAAAAATCAACTAATGCCATCTTAAATAGACACATAAAATGTAGTTTGAATTTGCACCAAAATGCAAATGCGTAGGGAGTAATTCCTGCTGTAAATGTATTTAGGATAATAGTTTCCACCATATCCGTTTCACGAGTGCTATTTATGACATTTGCGACACTATTTAACACTAATTACAAGAGCTCTACCAGCGAAGAATCAATTACCAATTTAATCATACCACTGCTTGTTTTACAGCATTTAATGGTAAGGCAAATATCACCATGAAATTTTATGTAACTGCACCTTGATTACTGTGCTGCTTAATATATCGTCGGCCTCCTGATGAAACCTGCTATCTCCATTTTTGCCCAAAATGAGATATTTGTTTGTAGCCCTTAGTTTTGAATACGCCCATGTTCTCATTAAAAAATATCACGTGATTTCTATTATTAATGAGGGCCAAAAGCAGGTTTAAAATTCTGCTATGTCCAAACTGCTCAAAGCTATCCTAATAAAACCTGCTATGTCCCTACAGCTGTTATTGTGATTCCAGTCTCAGAGTATCTTGTCCTGATAAAACCTGCTATGTCCAAATTCACAGCTCTTATTGGTTGGAATCATGACATCATGATAATTTTTCTTAAGCTCACAATCAATGTTTGTGCCAGTGGTGCCTGAAACTGGTAAGTTGTTTATTTTTCATACCTATTGTTCAAATCTTGGTAAATAGGACGATTGCCACTTAGTGGCTAAAAAGACAAACAGTGACGTCACATTGGGACAATCAGGGCCAGAGGTGGGTGTGGGGGGGGGGGGGTGACATTGTGTGAATGCGTTTGTGCAGAAAAGTTTTCACAAAGGAATTAAGAAGTCATGAATTATGAAGTACAGTATAACTTGGCTATAAACACTCAAACACATAATGGTCTTTTGTACACATTATTTCGAATGTTTCTCTAAAAAACACAACACAGTTACATAACAATACAATAGTAACTGTTCCAAAATTCAATCACAATTCAATCAAAATATAAATAAAATGTACCTTTGTAAAACTGCTCAGCTTTGTACTTATTTCATTAATAGGTAATAATGAAGAAGTTCAGCCGAGGCTGGCAAATTCTTCAAAGAAGTGTGAAAACAAAGCCGAGAGAAGAGGTCTCTAATGAACAACCAAAAGATGTGAAAACAAAGCCGAGAGAAGAAGTCTCTAATGAACAACCAAGAGGTGTGAATACGAAGTCAAGAGAAGAGGTCTCTAATAAACAACCAAGAGGTGTGAAAACAAAGCCAAGAGAAGAGGTCTCAAAGGAACAACCGAAAGATGTGAAAACAAAGCCGAGAGAAGAGGTCTATAATGAACAACCGAAAGTCGTGAAAACAAAGCTGAGAGAAGAGGTCTCCAAGGAACAACTGAGAGGTCAATGCCTTATATACAAAGTTTTGCTGAGGCCTTTATTTATATCAAGATTATAATAACATTATGATCATAATATAAATAAAAAATAATCAACAGATGATAGAATCCATTATGTGCATGCCGTAAGTAATATTTTCAATTATTATTTTTTCAGAGTCCTCAACTCAGGAAAATGTAACTGCAGCAGAATTATTTGAAAGCATGTTCACTCAGGATTTCTCTGAGGATGAAATGGAGCCTGACCTTGAGCCCCCTTTGAGTACTTCACTTGCGGAGGAACTTCTTGAAGCCATGGGACTACAGATAGAAGTTGAACAGATGCAAACTAAGGAAACAGAGATTGAAATTAAAGAAATAGAGATTGAAAGTGAGGAAATACAGATTGAAAGTGAGGAAATACAGATTGAAACTGAGGAAATACAGATTGAAACTGAGGGAGTCCAGTTTGAAAAGAAGGGAGTGCAGACTGACACTGAGAAAACTGATGTAGTTGAGGATGATGATCACCAGTTGGACCCAGACTACCTGCCATCTGACCATGAGTCCACTATCATTGACACAGAAGACACAGAAGACACAGAGGAGCCTCAGGTACTGCAAAGTGTCGAGAACATCCATACTGATGATAGTGCCATTGAAGAACAACCAAGAAAGAGAGCCAAGAAAGCCCAACCCGAAAAATGGAAGCAAAATTTGAACAAACAAAAGCGTGAAAAGGGAGATGTATATGAAGGCTCCAAAATTACTAGTGGTGCCAGAAATAAAGTAAGAAAGCCTGCCAAAAAGTTGAAAAATCGTTGTGCCTGCAAGGAATCGTCTAACCGAAAGTGCGGAATGTTCACTGAAGAGGACAGACAAGAAATTTTCAATTTAGTGTGGAAAAAGATGAGTTGGGGAGAGCGGAAAATCTGTGTGCAAGGGTTAGTAGATGTTGCACCCACCCAAAGGAAACGAACTGACGCCTTAAATTCAAAGAAGAGCAATACACTGAAATATTATCTGAAACAAGATGGAGAGTGTATGCAAGTCTGCAGGAAAATGTTCTTATCCACCACTGGGTTAGGAAGGTGGTCAGTTCACAAGTGGGCAGTACAGTCAAAGTCGCTAGATCAACCAGGCAGGGTAAGATCACAATATTACAAAAGAGCAGAGGCTGGCAGGGAGTTCATCAGATCAGAATTTCTAGGTAAACTGGCAAAGATGCCTTCTCACTATTGTAGAGCCTCGACTGCCAAAGAGTATTTGGAACCAATCATATCATCAAAGGCCGAATTGTACAAACTGTACAGACAAAAGTGTTCCGAGCTTAACAAATCTCCTCTGTCCCAGCAAATACTTGATAATGAATTTGAAAACATGAACCTAGCTCTGTTTCAGCCTAAAAAGGATCAGTGTGATCTATGCGTTGGCTATGAAGTTGGTCAAATTTCAGAGGAGGACTGGACAAACCACAGACAAAAGAAAGATGAAGCGAGACAGGAAAAAGTTAGAGACAAAGACCTAGCCACACAGTGCCTGAAGCCTGAATACAATGGTAAGAAAATCCTAGTTGCATGCATGGACATGCAGGCAGTGCTACTAGCTCCTTCACTACAGGCATCAGCACTGTACTACAAGCAAAAATTAGCTGTACACAATTTTACCATTTTCAACTTGGCAACACATGAAGTTGTGTGCTATGTGTGGCATGAGGGTGAGGGAGGCCTCACATCCAGTGAGTTTTCTTCGTGCATCACTGATTTTCTTTCAGAAAATTTGGATTATGATGAGTTCATCTTGTACTCAGATGGTTGTGGGTACCAAAACAGAAATGTGGTTTTGTCCAATTCCCTCTTGCGATTTTCTGCAATTCACAACAAAGTAATAATGCAGAAAATATTAGAAAAGGGTCACACCCAAATGGAGGTGGACTCGGCCCATGCCAAAATCGAAACAAAACTTCGCCCTAAGCACATCCCTGTCTATGTCCCAGCAACTTACATTGACATCATTAAAAGCGCTCGTATCCACCCCCAGCCTTTCAAAGTGAAATACCTGGAACACAGCTTTTTCAAAGATTTCTTGAATGTGGGCCCATTTAAGTCTATCCGGCCAGGGAGCAAGGTGGGAGACCCAACTGTTTCAAACATTAGGGCACTGAAGTATACACCTGATAAGAAACTCCAATACAAGCTGTCTCACTCAGAGGCTGAGCACTGGAGTGTCTTGCCAGCACCTCGTCGTCAAAGGGCAGCAGGGACCCTAGCCCCAGGACCTGTTCCATTGTACTCAGAATCAGGGAAAATTTCTCCAGCAAAATGGCAAAATCTACAGGAGTTGAAGTCTGTAATTCCAGCCGATTTCCACAGCTTTTATGACAATCTTCGCAAGGAAACTGAGAATTAAATCTGTTTCTTCTCAGCTGTTTCTCCCTTTAAAAGGTTTTGATACATAATTGTAGACTCATGCCTTCACAAAGTAATTCATGATCAAATGGTTGTTGCACTAAATCAGATTATACCAATATAAGAAATCGAAATATTCTTCAGTTTTGTTGAATACAGTATTTTATGGTGTTTGAACAATATCAGTATCTAGAGTGTTTTTAAATCTTTTTAATGTAATTTTCAAACTGAAAAGATAATTTCTAATTTGGCTTGTGGTCAGGTTAGTTAATCAGTTGACAAATAAAAGTCATTTTATGCAAATTTTATGTGTCTTTGTTTGAAGTTCTAGTGCCTGCACGAAATGTGTGATTTCCCCCTTTACTTTCAACCAACATAATCAGAAAGCACTCAAGGCGTGCAAACCTCTGGAGATGTTCACAATAACTCAAAATGATTTTTGTAATTATCTTAATTTCATAATTTTACTATTATAATTACTATTATAACAAACATGACCAGCTATGGAAACCTGCTATCTCCAGAAATTGGGGGCTGAAAAACTGCTATGTCCCGTAGAATTGTGAGACTGGCCAGTTGATCCTAGAAGTGACCAGAATCGACTTTATCTTTCTAATTTTGATAAATAATGGCACTAGCCACTTTAAATAAGGCATTGTTACAAAACAAATACGTTTTTTGCTTCTCCTGAAAAATTGCAAATTTGGAGATGTCAGGTTTCATCAGGAGGCCGACGATATATAGATTTTATTGACATGTAAAATATCATAAGTGATACGTATGTCATTCAGTTAAAAGATAACATGAAGGAGACATTAATGTAAATACAGAAATGCTAGTAGGCGAGGTAGTTGTGTACTGAGATCGTAATACTATATTTTTGTATGAAAAATATATCTCGTGAACTATATGCTAAACATCTACTCATGCATTTTTGTATGAAAGATTTCTTATGGAAAATATGACTACAAAATCTCTACAAATTTATATTTGTATGCAAATATGACTGGTACATGTCTCCGGATTTATGTTTGCGTGAAAAATAAGACTGATAAACGCCGATGCATTCATAATGACTGATTACTATCTATACACTTTTTGTAAGAACATTTTCGTATGCAAAATATGACTGAGAAGCATGCATGTTTGAAATCATTTCGCTTCACACTTATTGCCTTGGGCATGGCTACAGCGTAAAATTAATAAGTGTGGTGGCAATGCGGCGGACAGTTTTTTTTTCTATTTTAGGATTTTCCTCATTCTGTGACACATGTTGCAATTGCTACTTTCCTGTGAAATTACATGGAAATCTGCATGTTGTTTTTCTGGGCAAAAGCTGGTATATCAAGTCTCTTTATGGGTATGGCATTTGCTTGGTGTCAGAAAAGAAACTTTTGCAGGTAAAATAAGCAACACTTACAGAATATACACTGACAGAAAATAGAACGACAGAACATAGACTGACAGAGCATAAACTGACATAACATAGACTGACAGAGCAAAGCCTGACATAACATAGACTGACAGAGCATAGACTGACAAAACATAGACTGACAGAGCATAGACTGACAGAACATAGACTTGAAATGAGATTAGATGAGAATGGGGAGGGGAGATAGAGGAAGACAGAAAAGAAAAGGATCAAAGAAATGAAATGTTCGAAGAGATGGAAATATATTGAGTGAGGTGAGAGATAAAATTGGACAGAAAAAAAAGAGAGGGGAATTAAATGAGATTCGAGGGATAAAATGAAATTTGATGAGCTGAGAAAAATATGAGGTTGAATCTAATGGGACGAAGAACAGTAAAGCTGGCAAGAAATGAAAGTAGGTTTGACGAAATGAAATGAAATTGAAGAGATGATATTGTGTGAGGTGAAGTTGGATGAACTGGGACTAAAAGTAAGATGATGTGAGGTGAGATGAGAAATCAGTTGAAGTGAGTGGAGGTGAGATGAGGTGAGCTGAGGTGAGCTGACTAACAGCAGAACAGAGATGCAATGAAACAGAATTCGATAATTGGAAAATGTTTTATGGGATGAGATAACTAAAAATTAAATTTAAGGACCTTTAAGGATAAGTTGAGGGAGATCAAATAAACTGTAAAGATGATAATTACGTTGGTGTGGATACATGTTATATAAATTGTGTTAAATTTTATTTAACGTCATTGAACTTGTCAAGTGCATGTTTCAAAACATTACATACGAGAAGCGTTCAGAAAGTTCTGAAAATTTTTTTTTATATAGATAGTTATAATTGACATAGGCTGATGATATTTACACAAAATAAAATTCAAGTAACCTACTTTTTATATGCGAGTAAACTGGTCATTCGAATAAAGCAAAACCGGTTTTCTGTCGCCATGGAAGCGAGTCGTTGAGGTATGTGTAGCCGGTCATTTTGTGAAATGCTAATTCCAAAGAATTAATAGTGAAACATTACTATATTATTTTCCTATACATCACAAATTATCACCAAATGATTTAGATACAGGTATATTGCTATTGGTCAAAATAACCCCCATTTGCATGCCACACACTCGTTCATACTCTCTGTTCACTTATCACAGCATCATTGAGAGGCCTCCACACTCAGCTGTGAGAGCTCTCATCGCTGCAGCTTTCATTAACTTCAGGGACTCACCAACTGTGTAAACCACGTGTAACATATGTTTGGGAATTATCATAGAAAACGAACGTGGCACATTTGGCCATGTATAATCTTTGGTAATTTCCATGCATCTAAGGCCAGATAAGGGGTGGATAAACGCATGGAAAAGGCATGGTTTTTGCCTAATTATAATGAGGCGAAAAGCATGCGTTTTCCAAGTCATATCCTCTGCAACAGGTCATATCCTCTGCAACTCTTTCAGTTTTCCTATTAGTTAATGGAATTGCTTTTAGTTAATGTCATTGCTTTTGTTAACGGTAAGATTAATAAAAAAAAACTATGGTTATCACTCTTTTCGTATTATGGATCTAAAGTCTGAAATGTTTTACCATAACAAATCAAATGTTCGACTACATTGAATGAATTTAAAGATAAGATCAGATGTATCTTAATTGTTTCATGAAATATGTTAATGTGATATGTTAATATGAAATGCCTCGGTTATTGGTGCTTCTTTTTATATACAGTAGTCTCTTTTCATTTTTGTTAGTTTCTATTAGTCATGTAATAGGCTAATGTTGCTTTGTTTATATTTTAAATCATGACTCAAAATAAATATTATTCTTATTTTACTTTTTAAAATCAATAATATGATTTGATTATTGGTAAATTTCATTGCTCGCTATCCCCCAAACAGTTTCTGAAGTAATTTTATGATTTATATAATCTGAAAATGACATCATTATGGCAAATAATGACATCACGAATATTAATGTTGGCCAACTTGAGATATGTAGAGATTTAGAGTGGTAGTGTGAAGTGTAACAGTTAATTCGACAATTGCGATATACCTGATCTGCATACCTCGAAGTCTTGTTTCCATGGCAACAGAAAAAGGGTTTTACTTCATCAGCATGAGCAGAAATAATTTTGTATATAAAATAGGCATTACCTGATTTTGATTTTGTACAAAAATCATCTTCCTATATTAGATATAACTGTCCATATGAAAAAATGGTCAGAACTTTCTGAACGCCCCTCGTACACATATATGTATGAGAGATTCTAAATGTTTATTTCACAGGTGTGCTGAAATTTTTTTCTGCAGCAGCACTTTGGTGCTTTGAACTTTTGATGTTGGCTCAAACAGTAATTGGTAAGAGTTTTTGTCTAATTATTTTACTCGGTGAAGCCCGAAAGGCACATTCTTTGATTTTCATGAAACCCATGAAGTTCAATAATATCATTACAACTTCCAAGGTCGTTCATCATTTTCTTAGATTTCTTTAAGTATTTTTCTGTAGTATGAATGTACCTGTATAAAATGGATCATAAGTGAAATTAAATGTCATCTTCAGATTTTATTTAAAACTCAGAATATATTAAGGAGCAAAGAAAAAGTTGAAATTCTACAGAAATTATATGGCGTGTTATATTAAGAGATGGAAGTTTTTATTTATCGTAAGTGACGCAATAATGTATTTATTACAGTTTTTATGTAATACTATGAATGTATTCCAATGTATTAAAACATTATTGTATGTATTTAAATATTATTGTATGTATTTTTCTGTGTTTATAGTGGGATAATATGATGTAAATAGATATATAGACATACTGTTATATATTATTTGTTCTATTTCATGTCAGATGGCAAGGTGCGTTTCCAGGGATATTTAGTTAATGATTTGCAATTGAATTATTAATGAATTTACCACGTTGATAATATTGTAGATCTACTGTTTGTTGGTATGAATAAAAAAAAAAATTTAAAAAGTGGGGTAGACATAGCAGCTGTGTTGGCCAAATGGTTAAGGCATCTGCCAATCCAACTGGCCAGCTCTGCCGAAGGTCCCTGGTTTGATGCCTAGCTCAGGCACTCTTCATAAGCTATATCCCAACTGGATGTCAATCGCATGAGATGATAGATTTGAGGTCCTTGTTGAACTTCCAATCTATTTTATAAAAGTAGATTTTACTTCAGGATAACTAGCACTCTGTCGAGGAAAATTACATTTAATTAACAAACTAAGATTTCTCAAGAATATCGATATGCTATAGCCCAATAAGGCTCATTAATTGTAGATTGTGTAATTGTTCTTGATAATTGGTAACTGATATTTCGCAGCCGTGCAGCTTGATTGATGAATGATGAATAAGTATTCTGGGTTACAATTCAGTTAAGAAAAAAAACGGTTTTATAATTTGCCCTGAGAATAAGTAAAAACAATATAAAAACATGTAAAAGTAGATATTAAGTACATATTAAGATGATAAAAAAAAAGATAATGCTTTAAATACAGTTTTAAAGTGGAGAGCGAAGCTTTAAAATCATTTGGCACGTTGTTCCATAAAATACCAGCTTTGTACATAAGAGAATTCTTAAAAATATCTTTTCTAGGAAAAAGAAGGTAGATATTGGTAAAATAATTGAAATTTGTGTGTCTCTCAGATTGAGACTTCCTAAGACACAACAAACATGCATAAATGTTTAAGTCTCTGTATTTTATTGCTGGTTTGTCAAGACAGAGAAATAACGATGTATATTATATGGCTAGCAGAAATCCTGGCTTCTGATTGGCTGAGAGCCGTGCAATATTTTCATATATTGCACGGCTGTATTGCACTGTACATTTTAGCTGGCGAAATAGGTATTTTCTAGTTATAAGCAAGTCATTATACATTTGTGCTTAAGTGAATATAGAGCAATTACACTGTAACAATAACAACTTTTCATTTACCGCATTTTGCATAACAGGCAAATTGGATTGCGTATGTTTCGAAAGGTAAACAACCTCTTTAAACAATGTACGCTTTGTTCTGTTGCTCAAAACAGAAAAAGAGATACTTTAATTGTAAGTAATAGTTAAAGGAGTAAGAAAATAATGAATAATAAAAAAGATAAAGTAAATTTCGCCCTAGATTACACTGCCATGTTAAATAATCAAGGTTTCAGAGGACTTTTCACACTGTTAACTGCACTCATAACAGCCCTTTTATTTGTGTAAATTGAAAGGCCATATAACATAACAATTACTGCACAGTGTCTCGTGCAATATCTGTTTTTATGGAACCTTGACAACTGATATTGCACTCGGCTTCGCTTCATGCAATATTAGTTGTCTCACTTCAATAAAACAGGTAATTATTGCACTCCCCACTGTGCAATAATTGCGTAGTATTTTATTATTAGTCAATCCCTACAATGTCCTCCATGTCATTACCATTGTTGATTGCAAATATGGAGGTGTTGTCATGGTACCCAACTGTATATAAACATATGACTCCTCTCCCCCTCCCCCCCCCCCCAACTGTATTGTTTACTTGCTATTCGATCAGGGATTGGAATTGGGCAAAGTTCAGTAACCACATATCCTGAATTTATGTAATTTTGTATGGAAAAAACATCAGGAAATGAAAAGGGACCACATATTACAAGAGTATTTAGCCAATGGAACATAATTATGGTAATGCAAATAACAACCCTGTCATTGCATCTGTTATGTGCATAAAAAGCATGCATTATGAGGATACATTCCAAGCTTTTCACAAAAGTTGCTTATTTTGTATTTGTGTAGTTTTTCGTATTCTCCGAAGTCCTTTTTACTCGTTTAAGACTTAGATATTGCAATTTTTTTTTCCAGATTTTAGTTAATTAATGGAAGGAGTAATATAATGACCTTCTATGGCTTATACAGCCATGGCCAAAAGTTGTTTTACTTTGCTGCATTTTTTCTGGAATTGTTTTCTTCGGGGATCATATTTACTGTCCTGAAGATGCGTTTTCACAATAATCACGTCAATCTATGGATAATGGATGGTTGGTCAGATGGAACAGCCTCTTTTTCCACTTTTTTTTCTGGATAAAGAGTTCAGTTGGAAGAGTCACAAGGTTCTGGATGAGTTTGACCCTTGTGACCTCAAAAAAGGTCAAAGTCATCCATTTTTGAACTCATTCAAGGTCTTCATCGAAGGTATATTTTCATGTAGTTTAGCATCAACAGACCTAACGTTATCATTTCAATAAGTGTGGTTGACAGACAGACAGAAAGACAAAAGGGCGGGACAAACTGACTGATATGCAGGCCATTGTAATACCCTAGGCCATATACATGGCTAAGGTTTATAAAACATATGATGCAAGATCAAAAAAATTAAATAGCCACCATCATTTGCTTTTATCTGAAAACTTATGGCCACGGCTGTAAATGAAGCTACTGGCAGATGGCATATACCTTTAGCTACCAGGGTAAATAGATCATTTGGTAAAAACGTATAATCCTGGACTCCCTAGACCTGGTAAACGATATCTTAGTTGTCTTCAGAGGTAGGACATTTTTCTCTTAAATATTACCTGTTTTAGTATAAATGTCAAAACCCAACCAGTGCTCTACAAAAGCCACATCGAAGGAAGGAAGGAAGGAAGGAAGGAAACAAGGAAGGAAGGAAGGAAGGAAGGAAGGAAGGAAGGAAGGAAGGAAGGAAGGAAGGAAGGAAGGAAGGAAGGAAGGAAGCCTGCAGAATAGCATGAATGTTGAATTGCAATGCCTTGTACTTTTTGCTTGTGCAATGATCCTATTAAAGGGGTAAGTTTTATTGTTTTCATCATTACATGCTGTCTCTGGCAGGTGACTAACCAAGCGTGCTAAATGTATGTGCCACTGGGTCTGAAACTGATCAGCTTATATGACCAGCTATCAGAGGCAGACATAGTGATGATGATAAGCTTGGAGTCCACACCATGTTACACATTTACCCCATGGATGGGTCCTTAACTTGCCTCAGCATAGACACAGAGCACAAGGCACTGCTAATTTAGCATCTCATACGAACAACATCCAGCTGAGAGGTAGCTCATGAAGAGTGTTCTAGTTGGGAATTCAACCCTGGACCTTCAGCATAGCTGGCTGATGTGCTAACATCAGCAGCTGGGTGGTCTAGTGCTAAGACGCTTGCCTGCTCCTCTGAAAGACCCGAGTTCAATCCCAGGCCCGGGCAACCTTCAAGAGCAACATCTCAGCTGGATGTTGCTGAGATGTTGTTCGGATGAGACGTTAAATTGGCAGTCCCTTGAACTCAATGTCGATGCTGAGGCAAGTAAAATGTAAAAGGGATGGACTCCTCATCCCTGCAACCTCATCAATCAACCATTGATAGTGGCACACACTTGCCTTAGAGGACTGCACTTTCCACATATATCTATATCTATCTGACTTCCTGATGTCCTACCCGTTACACAACCAAGCTGCGTGAATGTTTGTCAAGACAAATATTTTTTGACAAGAAAAGATTTGGGAAAAATAGGATCATGTGATCACTTGTGTATGCTGTTCGTGTCACAGTAAATTATACGTTTCCCCCCCTCATTTTGATGAGTAATGTGAAATTTTTTTTTGACAAAAACATTCAGAGGCGGAATTAATTAACTTACCCTGCTGACATTATACCATATCGAATAAATACATTAATACAATATTATAAGTTATACAAATGGACATATTTCTTTATCGCAATATACATTTTAGTATGTCCATATATTGTTTATTTTTTGTCTACATATGTATATCTGGTTTTTAGTTACATTTATGGGATGAAAATATTAGGAAGCCAAAGATAAAAGCCAACCTACATGGCCAAATGTGCCACGTGCGTTTTCCATAAAAAGGATAAACGCATGGTTTTTGCCTAATTATATTGAGGTGAAAACCATGCGTTTTTATCCAAACTCATGGAAAATTGACCATGTCAAGTAAAAGTACAATAAAACTACATAACCACCAGTGCTTGTAGTCGACAAATGATAATGATTATATACCATGAAATAATGGGTATTTACAATGACAATTGAGCTGTGATGGGCAAAACAATGAAGGTTGTAGTTCTTTAGACATTATAGGTTCGAGGTCTTCACCCTGATTGTTATCTCCCTCCACAAGGATGCCCTTGACATTCGATTGAGGACTCTCACCAACACAAGTCACACTGTCATAAACAGATGGTCATTTATTGGTCAGTTACATTAGTGTCACTTAATACCAAGAAAGTATCAATCTCATGGGATGAGGTCCAAACCTCATCCCTTAAGATTGAGAGTCTATATGTAGCACTACACTTGCTCTTCACAGATGTATTAAAATTAAGAACTGCATATATACTTTAAGCATTAACATATGGTAGCTATTTGATTTGGAGGCTTGGATACATTGTACTGTAAGAATAGGAGTGGGGGCCTAGCTCAAAGCCTGAAGCCAAGGTAAGAATAACAAGGAAATCAATGAATGTGTTTCATAGTGCTATATTTTTGTCTTAACAGGGAAGTGTTTAGAAGTTAGTCTGCAAGTGTTTTACCTCTGAATGATTATGGACTTTATGGGTGTTTGTCAAGATGGTGAAATCTCAATAATTTCAATATTTTAAACAAGATAACTCATCTGCCGCTGGTTTGTTTGTCAGTACAGTAACCGACACAAAAGTTGTCTCTCTCAATAGACTTGTCAGCCCTAATTATGATGCGGGGAGGGGCAGATCCTGAAAATTCTGTTCTGGAAATGTTCCTCATTTACCAGTTTTCTGTGTCAGAATGTTTTGGGTCCGCCCCTGGTCGTTGCTATTAACGGATGGTAGGTATTAACGGAGGCAACTTTCGTATCAGTGCATCATAAAATTAAAACAAGAACAGAGATAACAGACCCAAAGAAAATGTATGCATCATCAGTTTATTCCTAAGGCAAATATAGGCATTTGTTAGTCTCAAATTGTTCAATGTTCAAATGGTGAAATGGTGCATGTGCAAACAATGAGTATGTATTTATAATTTATTTAAAGTCGTTTTCAATCTAAAATATCAAGTAAATGACATTTATAAGCTTACACTTATGACTACAGTTACAATAAAATTTAAAGCAATGAAATTTGATGAATAAATATAGTACAATGATAATAATAATAATAATACATGAATCATAATAGTACAAATGACAAAGAAAAAAGTGTCCATCTTGAATGTCCAAAGTATTGTCCAGAGTAGTTTGACTGGCAGCAAGCACTGACCAGCCTCATCGCAATGTAACGCTGTCAACCAGAGATACTTAATTTGTTAGGCTCTGCATTTACTCTACATGTGCGAAGTCACAGATTGTTGAGTTGCTGTTGGGTTCACACCGGCTTTGTTCTTACACTTTGTCCAGGTATGCCCAACTATTCCCGACAATAGGAAAATGTAAACGCCCTGTAAGCCATTAAGTATAACAAATATATACCACAATTCTTCAATGCCAGTTGCAAAAGGTACAAGTGCAAACAGCCATGTCACACCCATTACGCTGCCAATTTTGGTAAATATCATTGTCATGTTGCGGTCGGAAGCAGCAGCAATCTCAGCCTCATCTGGCATTGCACGATGGATATTATACATTGTAATAACAAAGCATATTGTATTGATGGCAATCAGGAACATTGTCGGGCCTATAAAGAAGGCAATGATATAAAATTGAGGTTCCAAGAAGCAGATGCCACTGTTTGCAGCATAGGTCATTGGCAAGTCAGTAAACTGGTCAACATTTATTGGTATCAACATAAGCAAAATGCCTATAACCCAACAAAATTTTACTTTTTCTCTGCAATTACTTTGTTTATTAAACCATGGCTTATAAATGTTTGAGAAGCGATAAAGAAAGTCAATGGATATGAATGACATAATTAAGAATGATGTAAACCAAAAGTAATGCAACATTATTCCACAAATTTGGCAGAGAACAGCGTTTGAAGTAATCACTCCTATGAAGCTGACCTGAAAAAAAAAAACAGTGGCTGCTTGACTTAATTAGCTCTATTTATTAACTGGTAAGGAGAGAACATCATGACAAGAGTGTGCATTGTGCTGACTACGGAGGTCTTCACCCACGTTGTTATATGACCCTTGCCATGGCATTTCAAAAGAGATAGAAATAGTGAAATTAACAAAATACAATTACGTCTATCTGATCACAAAGCTGCTAGAAATAGTGAACTTTTCAAAATAATCCCATATCCAACAAATATAGATCATATCTCACTGGAGTTAGGGGTGAAATTACTGGAAGCATCAAGTATTTTGTTCTGCATACAGGTGTAGTGTAATGGTCTGAGTGTGAGCCTTCGCACCAGAGGGTGACTCTTTGGTATAATTGTTAACGTTCTGGCTTTTAGTCCCAGGGACCAGTGTTTGATTCCCGCTCCAGGAGAATTTTTACAAATGGTCCCCGATGTGAGTGTACTTGTGGAACTATGCCCTGCTAGCCTGGTCTAGCGAGCCTCATTGTGAGAAAGGGAGTGTAGTGTAGTGTAGTGTAGTGTAGTGTAGTGTAGTGTAGTGTAGTGTAGTGTAGTGTAGTGTAGTGTAGTGTAGTGTAGTGTAGTGTAGTGTAGTGTAGTGTAGTGTAGTGTAGTGGTCTTGGTGGGAGCAGAATGTTACCCTCATGCCAGAGAGTGACTCTTTGGCACAATGGTTAACATTCTGGCATTTGGTCCCAGGGACCAGTGCTTGATTCTCGCTAAAGGAAAACGTTTACAAATGTACACGCTTAACAGAAAATAACAATGTCTGAGGAGATCATTAATTACGCTTGAGAAGCAAAGGCCTGAAAATCCCAAGATGATATTTGAATAACCAAGTAATGCCATTCTTTGTATAAGTCTTTGTGCCATGCTTTTTGTTTCATCAGTTGTCTTTCATGAGATGTTGAGTTTACAAAATGCTAGCTGCTGACAAATTTCTGAAGGTCTTGAATGGGTACTAGAGACTAAATCATTTTTTGAGTAATATCAATGACAATGACAAAAGATTTATTGACAAAGCAACAATACATTTAAGAAAATAAACAAATATTAGATAAGTAGTTAATGGTCAATAGAGACTTATTAAGATACACCAGCAACGCTGTCATAATGCCCCTCTTTAAGTTATCTAAAATTTGTAAATATATACAAGGTTTCAAAACTCTGCCTTACCTGGAAAAGAAACTGAGCAAAGAATAGTGCAGTGGAAAGATGTGGTATTGTTGATACCATTGAAGCACGAATTGATTTTGACAAAGCGTAAATGCAGATGGTTGCAAAAAGGAGAACTAGAGATACACAGTTGCAAATAGTTGTTAAAATGCCAAGATAATCCTCACTCTTGTCAGCTACTCGGCACAAAAGGGCAACCAGTGAAATGTTGTTTTCATCCTGCTTTCTGTCATAGCTCATTCTTCCAATGATGATTGACATATTGAGCATGAAAAGATATTTTTTCTGTTTTACATCAACAGCAACCATTATGTCGCCCGAGAAGTTGAAAATATTTGCATCTAAAATCTGCAGCTCATCGGGCTTGTTACAAAAGTTGGTGTCAAACTGAAAGTCAGCATTAGAGATCAGAATCTCCTGTAGGAAGAAATCATATGTTTCTGAGGTAATCAGATCAATACCAGACTGACTGGCATCTGTGATACTGACAAAGGTCTCATTTAACACAATACAAAACATTTGGTCGTCTTCAGAATGCTTCTTCAGCAAAACGTCCCTGATCGCTTCATTGGACATATTTTTGAAACATGGGTTCATGATTTTGTCTGTATCAGACATAAATTCCTTGGTAAAGTTCCTAATTTTAGTAGAATTTCCAAATAGATAATCATGATTTAATTTAATACTGTCATTTGCAGCAATTGCAATCATTTTAAAATCAGGGAAGCCCCCTTGTTTTGGCAAGAAATATAGTTCATTAGTCTTTGCTAGAGTTGACTCATGTACATGAACACAAACTTTAGAGAAAATGTCAAATTTTCCATCCATGGTACACACAGTATCATATTGAAATTTGTTGATTGCTTTTAAATCATATTTTCGTATAGCTGAGGTTTTGGCTTTGTTAATTGAAAATAACAATGTATAGCTTGGAAGATTCATTTCTTCCCAATCTCTCATTATCATAAAACACCTTCGATAAAGTAAATAATGATTTGAACATTCGCAGAAAGGGTTACCCTTATTTCCCAATCCAGGAATTAAAAGCGAATAACATAGTATTTCAAAATTTTCACAAGTGGCAGGATCTTTGATAAGACAACCGAGTCGTTTTATAAAATCATAACTCAGCCCTGGAGTTCCAAGAGAATTATTTTGTTTCTTTAAATCAACTGTAAATTTACAATATTGAAAAAGAGAACTCCGAAATAAAGAAATATTGCCCATCTCTAGCTGTTTGTTAAGTATGGACATACGATTTAAGTCATCCTTTTCACATACAAAACTTATTGGCATCGGAGTGAATTCATTAATATCTAAGCCTTGACAAAACACGCAAAATTTGTTCTTGACAATGCCAATCTTATCGTTATAAACTGGGTAGAAAGATTGCTCATCGGAGCCTTGTTCACATTTGTCTTTTATGTCTTTGGAAACCAAAACATTTGTTGGACATTTATCAATTATGTAAAGATAAAATAAATTTACAGATGAAATTAAAGTGCAAGTAGAATATTTTTTAGGTGTAGCTACATGATAACCACCATGATATTCCTTGTAGATATAATACTTCAAGAAATTTGATAGGCTGGTGTCGTTAAGTCTTCCCACTGCACCCGTCAACCATTTAGGCATTAGTTCAATATCGCTATTTTGCAATAAACCGTCAAAGTGTATCACATCTTTCTTTTTGCAGTAAAACCAGTAGTCAGGGCAGCAGTCACCATATGATACACAATCATCATTACATTTGCATTTACGGGAGCACATTATCAATGATCTGCATTCCTTCATCTTGTTACACAAATTATAACAGCTTTGTTTAGTTACACAAGTTGCTGCAGCCCTGTCCAATGATATTCCCATTTTGTTTAAACCGTCAAAATGTAGTAAATTATCTGCAATGAAATGTTGATGCTGGTTTATGTGTCATTGAATCATGTTACAGCCAATTTCAGGGACTTGGATGCTGCACCCTATTTCCAAAAAAGAGCCACTCAAACCCGATTAAACACTTTTTTCACACATTTTGCTACCAAAACATATCCACTAGCATAGACCTATAGGTCTAGGGTTTTTTTAGTAAAACAATTCTAATTTGACCCCAAAATGGCTTGAGGCCTTCTTTAAGAAATCATCTTTTGAAAGAAATTTTTTTTTCAGTAACTGTGCTAAAAGATAAACCAAGCGTTTTAATATATAAGACACATATTTAATGTGTTCAGGGGGTCAATTATGACAACCTCCCATGGGCCTCCTGGGGCCTCCAAACAGCATTAACCTACTAGAGGAGTGGATGTTATGTGAATCCAGGACTCCTTCTCATTGGTGGAGGGAAATCTAACCAATGGGAGTTTTGGATTCACATGACATCCTCTGATCTGATGTTGTCTAGTTTCCAAAACACTATTAAATTCGATGCATGCAGCAAAAGTCAGTTCATTCACTTAATTTTACTCAATTGCACAGACGCAATTAATCAATCAGGAGCTACATATGTGTACCCAAGGCTAAGCCACTTTTAGTACTTCCAGCTAGGAAAAAAAACAAGTAGATTCAGACTCAGATCAATTTTGTTTGCTAAATACTTTTAAATTAGATAGCCAATTTTATAATAAAAAATAAACATTATCATTGATTTTGCTAAATTTGGCAGGGTGACCTCCCAAAGATATTTAATATCCCAGATAGCATTCCAAATCGGGCCAGTGTAGTTTCTGTATAGGCCACTGTTGGCAGCATAGTTTTGACGTCGCCAACGACACGCTAATGCTTAAACGATTTGGAATGCTTTTTGGGTCATGCCATTTTTCCCATCGGTTTGATACCTTTTGGGGCACTTAAATGATACACCACTGGAGCTACAATTAAATATTAACAATCAAGCACAGAAATTTAATAAAGGTCTTCGCATTGGATGATACATTTTGGGATTCTGCTTAAATTATACATGGCCAAATGTGCCACGTGCGTTTTCGATGAGAAGGATAAATGCATGGAAAATGCATGGTTTTTGCCAAATTTTAATGAGGTGACAAACATGCGTTTATCCAAATGCAAGGAAAACGCATGTTACACATTTGGCCATGTACACCATAGCAATTGCAATCAAAAGTTGTAACCTAAGTAAAGAATTTTGAAAAAAATCTGATCAGTATTTGCAATGCAAATCACACATGTATTTGATTAATTTCAAATGGCACTTGCGACTTTCGGGTTTCATCAACAGCTTTCATACTTCGAGTTGTTATCGGTTATTTTGATTAATAATAATTATGTAAACTCCCGTGGTGTTGATATTAAGTCATTAAAATTCATGAATGTGATACAAATAAGGAATTATTTTACAATACTGTTTGTCTTTAAATGTCTGATAGGTCATGCACCAAGTTATTTGTCATGTGATTTTATATTTAACACTATAGTGGGATATTGAAAGAGCGTATACTAATAATAATAACTAGACTGGCACTTGTCCCTATGTGACAAATACAATAAACTTTTCTTTTTCCTCACTTTCCAAGGATTCCATAAGCTTTCTGTGTTGTGAAAATCCCACTTTTATGGGCTTGCCTTTGCAATGTTTTACAACAGCACAGAGAGCACATAAAATGCAATCAACAAAGCAATCGAGAAGGTCAATTGATACTACCAATGCCTTTAACCCCAAATTCAACTATTAGTTAGTATATACTTGGATTTAAAAATGACTTAATGAACCCAACAATCAATCAAGACACTGACAAATTGACTGACTGTCGATGTCCGTGTAGACTAGCAATACCTATAATGTAGCTGAATTTGTGGATAGCTAACAAAAGAGAAAAGATTATATGTATACTATCACCCTACTGAAATTAAGAATGATTATAAATGTTTACTTACATAACTGACTACAAAGAAACAATAATGAATGAACAAATTATTTATATATAAACATATGAATCAATGTACAATCAATCAATAAATCAATCAGTCTGCTAATCAGTGGTTTTTAGCAGTTCTGTGTATATATCTATTGATGACTTTTGACCCTCACTATAGGGCTTCTTCTTTTTTTGTTTAGTCAATATGAATTATATACATGGTTAAGTTTACTAAAACCTAAGAAATATTTAATAATACTGTATGCGACCGAAATTCAAAACCTCTGAAAATTAACATGTAGGAAAATCGGTGACCTTGGACCTATAAATCAAGAAAAAATCAGACTTGTCTAGGAGCCAAGCATATCAACTATGAATTTTAATAAGCCAACTCAACAAATATTTCTGAGTTATTGTATTTTACAGATTTTTAGTCAATGTTACATGACACAAAGTGGTTAAGTCGCCTAAAACCTTATAAAACATTACCTTATGCTGTCAAGATATACATCAATGGAAAGATAACAGGTTAATCTTTGCAAATATATATTTTAGTTTCATGTATCTAGCATAGGACCCGAGTTCAAAACGCCTGAAAATTGTACACGTAGTACTCTGTGACATTGAGCCTTTGACCTAGAAATCTAGAAAAATTCACAGATGTCCAGAAGCTCAATATACATCCCTATTATTTTTTTTAGGGCAATCCAACCAACAGTTTTTGAGTTACGGAATTATAATTTTTTCTGAAAGAATTTTGTGACTTGAAATTTTCTAGGCCCTACGCATTTCTACACGAGCCGAGATACAAGCGGTCCAAAATAGCAACTTTTGACCCCTGTACCACCTAGACCACTTTACCAAATGAGCTCATTTTTAGTATGGCAGTTGTACTAGGGTAGTACTATTAGAGCATCAAATAGCAAGTCAATAGAAGTTTTCCTTCCATGGTTTTTAAAATTTTGTCATGAAATTTTTGAATAACTTTGTTTCTAAAATTACAATTTTCATAAGTTTCCTTTCCACACTGTGTATTTGTCAAAGGTATCTTAAAAAAAATTGTATGGAATTTTCATAACTCAGTTTCTAGATTCCGTAAACAGAATTTTTTTTGTATGTATTGTAAATAGCACCTAAAAATCATGAAATTTTGTCACAAAAATTGTGTACATCAAACTTCTACTTCTTAGGAATAATAATAATAAAAAAAGAAACAAAAATAATACTTAAAATAACAATATAAACTTTCCGTAATAATAGTGATTATGTATGACTTGAGATCGTCTGTAGATACTAATGTTAATAATTGTTAAGGTGCCATATGTATATGCTTCTGTGATGAAATGCTATTTTATCTAACAATCTCCCAGATTATCTAAAAGTTTTTAACGATGTCTGGGATTTTAAACAAAGTCTTAAGGATTTTATATTTACAAGTTTTTACATTTCCGATGGTTTTATATTATTTCTTGTTGTTAGCTTCAGAAACAATTGAAACACATTTTAATGATATTGTATTGCTGACAAAATATATTCAACAAATAAATACTTACATAACTTTTGAACCTGTGTAGGAACTTCAGAAACATTGCCTTGAAGGCAAAATGCCACACTGGCAAGCAGAACCAGCTTCAACATTGTTGCATGTAGTTCTGATTTCCATGGTTCATCTTCGTTTATTATATATACAAATTTATTGCATCGAAAAAGAAAAGCTCTTTTTTAGTGACATCAAGTCACAAATTGGACCTTTTAGATGACAATCCCGCATTCAATTATTCCATATATGTGTAAAAAATAAATAAAAAACATCTCAGCTTTGACATTTCTTCTTTGAAAGACAGTGATTTCTTTTTTTTTCTCTCTTTTTTCTTTTTTTTTGTGTTTTTGTTTTGTTTTTTCTATTGAAGTGTCAGTTATCATAAATGATTCATTTCACAAAATTGCTCCAAGAGGATGGAAAACTGTTCAGCCAAGTTTCAACTTGGAAGGTATGTCAGCAAGGGGGAGGTTTCGGGAGCTCAAGGTGTTGGAAGAGCTACGTGTAGTAAGTGCTCACGGTGGGATAAGTACAATGACAATAAAAAAGAGGGGTAGTGTTAGAAATAAGGGCCGGTCCATCGGTCCTGACCGGCAGCGTGATGGCAGGACTGATAGATTTAATGACTTCCCGGTCTTGGTGACTGGCAGGTCTGAATGAAAGGCTAATGTTATGGCCTGGTTGGGACCGACAGGTTTGCTCAAGGACCAGCAGCTTCCCCACACAACTGGTCCTTGGGACCGGCAGCTATTTTGTGTGCTTACCGTGAACACTGGGTAGGGAGACCCACTGAAGACAAGCATGTTGTTGCTGGTAGTAGGCCACCCAGGCAATTTGATTTTCTATGCAATTAAAAACATTTTTGACATGATATTGATAATAAAGATTATATTTTATAATACAGTACAAGGATACTAATGGGCACAGATATTACAATTAGCAATTTTGCAGTGCACGTGGTAGGATTCTATGAATTTTGATTTGTTGTAATTTTTAAACTGGCAAAACTATGAGTTGAAATTTTAGTTTTGAAATTTTGTGGATAATATTGTATATTTTTGGATATTGGTAGCTAATACTATTTCTCGCTAGACAGTCGGCAATCCGCAGAGCTCTGTGTTGATCACTGAGGTTCTTACAGGAAAATGCATAATGTAATTTTCTAATGTTAGTAAATTTCAACTAATGTTGTAGGCCTTAGGTGGCTTCCTGATGCTGATGAGACTGTAGGATGTGAGCTAGGCCCTCACCCCTATTCTCACAGGTAAAGTACAATGTATCCAAGCCTCTACAACAAATAGCTACCATATGTTAATACTTAAAGTATATATGCAGTTCTTAATTTTAATACATCTGTGAAGAGCAAAATAATGTAGTGCTACATGTAGAGTGTTTGACTCTCAATCTCAAACTTCATCCCTTGAAATGGGTATTTTCTTGGAATTGAGTGACACTAATAGAATTGACCAATAAATGACCAGCTGTTAATAACAGTGTGACTTTAATTGCTGAGATTTGATGTAATTTTTAAAACCGGCAAATCTATGAGTGGAAATTTTGTGGATAATATTGTATATTTTTGGATATCGGTAGCTAATACTATTTCTCGCTAGACAGTTGGCAATCCGCAGAGCCCTGTGGATCACTGGGTTTCTTACAGGAAAATTCATAATGTAATATTCTAATGTTAGTAAATTTAAACTGATGTTGTAGACCTTAGGTGGCTTCCTGATGCTGATGAGACTGTAGGATGTGTGTCCAAGGTTTTTTGATGTCATACTACATTTCCTGTTGGTAGCTTAACTTTTATGTTGTTATATATATCTTTAAGAACTGTTAATCTTCTCAGATGGCATGATTTGTCTTAACATAAACAAAGGGTCAAGGTCAATGGTGTTAAATGTGTATGTTGTTTTTGCTGTAAATTGGAAATAAAATTTTACTTTATCTTTTTATTACTTTCCCACTAACACGTTTCAAATCAAATCTCCATCAGTTCATATTTCAAAAAAGACCCCTTTTTCTAAATTTTGTTTGTTTAATGTGTCAAATTGCCAGTCCAAAAACTGGAATCACGCTTGATGTGCCACTCCTTAACACAACTGAATGTGAAGATCGTCATCTCACATTTTTCATAATTTCTATATTTCCAACTTTTTTCAATTGACCAAATCCTATGAACATATAGTCACGATTTTTGTCTCACGTTGACACTAAAAAGTGAAATTCATCTTCAATTTTATCGTTGTCAAAAACTGAACACAACCTATTGTTTAAAATAACATTTGACACCTGCCTTTTTGAATTGACAAAGACAGAATTGTGCAACAAGAGACTGACACAGACAATGACAATGAAATGCATTTATTCGACCAAAAATGACATATAATTAGTATAAAATATGGCCTATTCACACTGCTATTGTCCACTGCTAATTAATAGTTGGCTTACCACCATTGCATGAAAAAAAAACCATAAACCTTTGTAAATGTAAGAAATTAGTCATATTTTTATTGACAGCAAAATATCAAATTGATACATGTGTCAGAATATACATGCATATTTTTAAGAATTGACCACATTACGTAACTCTACTTATTCACCAGATGGTGCTGCTTGTACATTTAGATGTGACTTTGAGCAGCCAGCTATAGCCAGACAGTTCCGTTTAGTGGCAGGTTGCATCGTGTATCTTGACTGGCTGTTTTGAAAGTAACTGTATATGCAATAATGGTGGATTGGATCACATGGAAAGAAAGAAAGGGTCAAGGCAACCTCATTTTGTCTCAGCTTGGAGAAATTAGACCAAGAGGGAACACTAGGAAGTTGAAACATGAGCATGCTCTAATGAAAGTCTTTATTTATTCAGATTACAGGTTAAGGATATCCCTTTTTCTATTTAAAATGAAAAAACCCTTGCACGCCTATAAATTCTGACCTGCACCGGTCACTTAGAATTTTCTGCATATAAGACCAATTGCTAAAATGCAGTGGCTCAAATTTGGATATTATTTATTGACTCCAAAATTTGAATATATCTCTGACTTCTAATATATATTCTTCTGACAGACGGACAGAAACTAGTGAAACCAATGACTGCTTGACAAAGATCTTAATAGTTTAAGAAAAGTATAAGAACTTTAGTATAAGTATAATCTTCATGAACCTATGGTGGAAGAAAGTAAACATTATTTTAATTCTGTTAATTCTGTAAATTAATAAATCTCATGTCTTTCAGAGATCATGAAGTTCCAGTACGTCTATTTCTTTGCATCAATAACACTGATGTTTCATCAAGCTAGCTGCTTTTGTGGCATAACTAACCACAGATATTGTCATCCAACAACTCAGGCACCAAAAAAAAAAGTGAACATATTCACAGCACCCACAATGTCACATCGTATTGCAAATGCTCGGAGTTGTGCAACACTTACAAGAATGAATGCATGACTTCAAACTTGAGAGAAGTGGAATGCACATTTGTTAAATACTGAAAGCCCTGGGAAGATTGAAATGTGCCAGCACAGCAGGTGTTCAGCACAACATTTCGGTGAGCCAATATGAAAGATGAAGCAAATTAGTGTGATATGGTTTGCGGATTGTTGTTGCCTAAATTTCTTAAGTTTTTATCCTGGGATTGTATTGCAAGTCATAAGGTTTCAATCCCAAGCGAAAATTATGGAAACTGTGTGTCTGATGAGGGGTTAAGAGTAGATCGAACTGAAAGCTCTTGTACAGCAGAAAAAAAAAATCCATCCCTCTGAAGCATTTGAGATCCTTTTCTGGTGACGTGTCCAATTTAAAATGTCTTTGTCCAAAGAAATACACAAATATACAGCGTAACTCTTGAGGAAATAACATTTGTCCCTTGCCCCCAAGCAACGACGAACAAAGTAGTTTTGGTGTTATAAATTACAGGGGTTTTATTTGTTTAAAATTTACATGGTATGCCTTCAGCAATAGGCTGCAGGCGATATTGAAATACAGTGATCATGTATTACACGAAATCATACATAAAATGTCTTAGGTATTTGAAAACCCCTGTGGATATATATAAAAGTAAGAAACATACAAAGTTTTTTGGTAATTTTGAATTAAACTTGTGGCAGCATGTACAAAAAGAAATGGCCAGAAGCTAAGCAAGGCTAAGCTGGTGCCAGGGATCATGGGTATTTAAGTTGGTCATGTGACATGCTGCAGGGTGACTAGATGTTGCGTGGGGGCCTAGACAAACTCATTTTTTACTGAAAATGATTCTGAACTCGGCTGAGAGCAATTGTGCCAGTAAGTATTAGTTAATATCCTGAATAGTTCTATCCCAATACGAAAGGCAGAGGGATACAAACAACAATAATGCTAGTTACCTCCCAACTATGAGGGATATAACTAACTTATACTCCTTTAGGCATATTTACTCATTTGTTCGATTGTTTGGTAGTATTATTACGCAAAACAAGTTCAGTGTCCACTCAGGAGAAAGTTAATTTTTTTTTTATTGGTTTTTAAGTGCTCAGAACAATATGAAAACAGTCTAAGTGGAGTATAGCTGAAGTTACCCATACAGCTTTGCCCAGGGATTATGGGTTTCAAAGCAAAATCATACGTAAAGCCAGGGATGAGTCTTAATATTGGGTTGTTTCGATTGTTTTACTTCACTCTACCTTATGTCAGTGATAATATTTTTCTAGGATGACTTCCCTAAACGTTGCAGCATAAACTGCACAGTGTACATAGGTTGTGATTGAGAATATGAATATTTTGGAATGTGCTTGGATTATCCGATGTACATCCAAATGCCATCTAAAAGCAGGGTAATCTTTGTGGGTCTAGTGAATGGGATGTCACATCTTGTCTCTCTTCATACTATGTCAGGACAGAGCAAAGGGAAACCTTATAAGGAGGTTGGGAAAATGACACTTATCATGCTAATTGCACCTGTGAATAAGTACGGTACAACTTTTGAAAGCAGTTGATTTCATCAAAAGCAACTGTCCAGAACTGTCTAATTGTAACTATGTGGTTTTGGGTGGGTCTTTTACTTGCCCCAGCAAAGACACATAGCACCATATCTGTCTTTTATGATGTTTTTTTTTACACATGACAACAATTATAATTGTACCTATAACACCATGTAGCAACTTATTTTATATTTGTTTATTTCATCAAAATATACATAAACATGAAATGATCGTACATCTATGAGACATAAAACCTTCGAAGGGATTGTTGGTCTCAGGAACAGTACACTATAGTAACATCAACAGGCAGACGGTCAAAGAAATAGTGGTGGTGGTGGATTGGGGCTTAACGTCCTGTATTTCTGCACCTGATGGGCTAATTAGGACAGGTAAGGACCATGGCAATGAGACCAAGGATGAAACAGCAATCCAACATAGGCTCAACCGGGAAACGAACCTGGGACCTAGTGGCTGGAAGCCCAGCAATCTACAACTGAGCTAAGCCCCCACTCCTTGTCAAAGAAATAACAATTTATGAATATTTAACAGAAAAAATTAAATAAAAAGGGTTTGTTAGTATTAGAAAAATAATAGGTTTACCACACAATATACACTAGTCATGTAAATCTAATACAATGTAAGACAAATGAAAAAGGCTATTATAGATATCAATATATCATATGTCCCTAACTTCTCAATTTAGTATACATTTCTTAATTTGTATCTTGAATACATTAAGCGTATATAAAGTGATTATGTTTTCAGGTAGTAAATTCCATTTAGGCACATGGCTATGTTTCACAGAAAATGTATATTGATTAATTCTCGCGAAAGGAAGGTGATACTTATTAAAATTTTGGTTTGAAAAGTATGGATATCACTGCTACATTGGAACATGTTTGAAAAACTCAGTGGTAGAAGACTATTAGAATGTTTATACATGAAGACACATAAATAAATGGCGTTTATTTCATATACAGAATGTACTTGAGCACTTTGGAAAACGATTACACGAGGAGTACGATAATGCATATTTAGAGCAATTTTTATAGCTTTCTTTTTTAAGTATAATAGGTTTTAAGGAGGTTGTATAAGTTGATGCCAAGATCATGTTACAGTAAATATTAAAGTATAAAAAATTCTATAATTTTAATTTTTTATTTAATATGTATCTTACTTTATAAAATACACCCATTGGCTTGCTTATTTTACTGTTTATATTATCTATGTGATTCTCCCAAGTTAATTTATGATCAATCTTAACACCTAGAAATTTTATAACTTGTACTTGTAAGTTAATTGTCTAGTGTTATATTTAAATCATGAATAATTCTATCATAAATGAAATGAATAAAATTTGTCTTTGTGACATTTAAGAAAACTAATTTGCTGCAAAACCAGTCCGAGAGACTGACAAGTTCTACATTGAAATTATTGACCATTTCTAACAAATGTTTGCCTTTTAAAAATACATATGTGTCATCAGCAAATAGTATGAATGTTAACCATAGTTTGAGTAGATACCATTGCCATATTTAACTTTTGGGGCCTGTTTGTTAGGTGAGTCCTAAACCCTGATAATGTGTCATTGTAAATATCATAATGAGGAAATTTGCGAAGCAAGATTTGATGATAAATGGTATCAAATGCTTTCTTTAAATCTTTTGATAAACCAAGAACTTGTTATTTTTCATTAAGTGCTTTCTATATAAATTCAATGATTGTAATTAATGCATAATCAGTTAAATGACTCTCTTGGAATACTGATGTAGATAAAACCCATTGTTCTGAACTAAATCATCATAAAATTGCTTATACATTAACTTTTCATAAATTTTGGAAAGTACACTTAAAAAATATATAGGGCGATAGTTATCAACTTTCTGTTTGTTGCCCTATTTATGAATAGGCGTAATTATATAAAATATATTATTAAGTAGGTCAATGGGGATTTCACCTGATCAAATACAGATTTCAAAATTGATGGACGAATGCCATCAAAACCAGCAGTTGTGTTCTTTAGACTCATCAATTTATACTTTATTTAATTCTTCATTAATGATACTTGGCATGAAATCATTTCCTTAAGTATATCTCATATAATGTAGATGGTCTATATTAGTGTGCCTTATATGTACTGCTAAATCATATCCAATTGATGAAAAATATTCATGAAAATAATTAGCAATATTGCTTAGACCAGTAATATTGCCACGGCTGTTTCCAAGGTTTAAGGCAAAGTATTTATTGTATTTGTAAGCTCTAACATTTCATTAATAATTCACCATGATTTCCGTAAATTGCGCGTATACCTGTTAAGTGATTCGGCATAATATTTTCTCTTGCTTTTTCTATGTAAATGAGTTAGTTTATTCCTGAATATCGTGATTTTGTGGCTTCACATGGATGTTTAAGATAAGCTTTATACAGCACATCTTTCTTCTTAATTTAATTCAACAAACTTTTGAAACATAAATGCTCAAATAATAATGGAGTTTTTATTATAATTCTTGAATTTTTCTTTCAAATTATACCAATTACACTCAAATCCATCCTATTAATCTAAAACGCAAGTTTTACCAAAAAGCCCTACAAAAGCCCTACGAAAGCTTGTTTATTTTATTATTATTATATATATTTGTTATTTTATATTGAAAATTATTTTTCTGCAGACTGCTGAATGCTATGGGAGTTCTTGATTAGTTTTGACAGATCAGACAATGTGGGTGCAAAGCTGAAACTCAAAGATTTTACTTTTATGATTATGCAAATAATAATTGATTATCCCAAAGAAAATTCTGGACATGCACTCATCATGATGAACGTTCTTGTATGGATATTTTTTTGTCATGTAAAAATAATAAAAATTTCGAACCAAAGAATAATTTAGACGTTTTCTTTGCTTTTTGAGTTATTAATGCTGTCATAGAAATATTGAGAGGCAAGTGGACAGCTTTTTCTGTTGAATAGTAGCAAACAATTGGCTTCTATTCCAACATAAAGTACAATACATTTTTAAACGGATGTTATTGTCCTTTTTCCATGTTTTTCCAAATGGAGAGTTTTCATGACATTGCAATCTAGTTAGACTGACTGGAGCGATAGTAATGCACATTAAAAAAATATGAATCCATTTGTGATGTGGTATTATGTCTCATTGCCAACTTCTAAGCTTATATAGCGATGCTGATATTGAATGAAATGAATCTATCATGCTAGTACACCAAACCTAAGATAGCATTCTGACTGTTGACCGGATAGCATACGGCATCCTTATCTGCTACGTTAACTACAATTTAACCGGTAAGTTCATTAACGTCTGGCTAGGGTATGAACATGGAAGTATGGTTAGCTAGTGTACAGGGGAACAGGAGAAAATCAGAAGTCAGTACCTGTGAAAAAGGGAGCTTTCTCCAAAGTTTGGCAAGCTTTGAAGCTGCAGAAAGCATGTTATGTAGGACGAGTGTCAAAAGCGCAAGATACTGCTCCTTACTTAACATGCACTCATAAGTGTTTATTATGTAGTCACTGTTAGTGTAGCCTGTCAAGGCCAATTTTTTACCAAATCGTAACATGCTGGTACAAAGGACCAAATTTGGTTTATAAGTACTATCAAACATGCTCTTTCATTCTAGAAAGGGTGCCATGACGAAATATGGGTAGGGTGGCCGCTATCTTGAATTCAAAATGACTACTGCTAAGAATGCTCAAGTCAAACGTATTTCGAGAAAATGTTCTTAAGTTCTGCCATAGTCATCATATAACTGCCAAAAAGTGTAATAAAGTAATGGAATATATTGTAAATCATAAAATCTACTAAATGACACTAAAATCATACAGAATTTCCATTTGGCATAGTTCTAGAAGTTCGATAATTCGTAGAGACAATTCCGGTGAAACTGCTACTATTATCTGCACACTAATGCTGCTTTAGGTGCTGAGCTATAGGCCTATATATATATGTAACTATATCTTAAAAATAGTGGAATGGTAAGGTGTCCAACATTGAGTTTTGTGGAATGAAGAAAATTACATTTGCTGAGGCGAACCCGAAGCCAATATAATTTTACCGAATCCCACAAAACTCTATGTTGGATGAAATTGCTTATATTCTCCATATTGTACAATATTCATTACAACCATCCAACATATTTAGCAGATGTCCTGTATAAACACATACTGGATGACAATGAATTATGGACATTATTTGAATACAAGAGAAATAAATTCATATTTTTTCAGTTTTTGTAATTTTTCTGAACTACCTGCCTGTCAGGTTTGCGCTTTACAAGAATCCTGTAAACTCAGCACATGATCACTGCCTGCTGATGGAAAACGACTGACCATCACAAAAACTGGATGCCACTGTAGTCATACACACTCTGCCAATTTATGAGTTAAGCTCCAACATTCAGTGACTATGCTGATAAAGTGTTCCCTCCATGGATGAGACAAATCTGAACAATTGCAAATGACATGACTGGACAAGGTATGGGCCATATATAGAGAAGACAGTTTGAAAAAAGAGAATTATTTCATTTATTTATCAAGAAAGTCTTTGCAGCAACAGTTTGAAGACAACGATTTTCACAACTGGTTAGGCTTTTCCATGTCCTCAAAGCCTGCTTGTGAAAGCATTGTTACTAGATATCGAGGTACAGAAATGATCTTCCTCAGAACCAAGTGCAAATGCCTCTTTTACAACTTTTTCAACATACAATAGTTACCATACTTTTGACCGCTTAAAGCCTTAAAGCTCCTTTCATCCGTCATACATATCAGTGTGCAATCGAAAAGAGTCTTGTAGGTGTGTCTAAAAGAAAACAGGACAGCACAGTGGACACTGAACAGTGCTTGACACTGATCCTATTGTGACAATGAATGACTTGTTACATACAACTGTATGTGGCATTTGGTGCCCGTAAAAATTACAAAGAGCGTAGCAGTATCTGTGATTCACTTTGGGATGACAAATTCTGTAGTTTGGGTTCTAAGGCTGAATTCAGAAAAGTCAGATTGGGAAGCCTTTCCATAAGTCACTGATGCTTTCAAAATTTTAACTAAGCTCTTTCAGCTAATTTGAGGTGGGGCCTAACTCGGTGGTAGCACTCTGGGCTTCCAACCACTGGGTCCCGGGTTCAACTATATGTCTACATGTCAACTTGTAATACGCATGCACATATTTCACTTTGATAATCTTTCTACTGCAGTCAATATCTGAGAGTGGCTTGTAATTAGTATCGTGGTAATAGTCTAGGGCTAAGTGACTTACAAACTTTGCATTTCCTGTCAAATTACTAAGCACCTTGCCAAACAATAAAGCATGTACATTTGTATCTAGTAAGATTTCACAGATTTGTCAGCATTTTCTATGCACCATTACAATAGTCAATATGGTGGCCATCCCAACTACAATTTAATATAACAACATTTCTAATGAAAAAGAGCATGTTCAAAAGGACATGTGTGCCAAATGTGAGGTATTTATCACGATTTGGCTGGATATTATGAGCATTTTCTTTGTATTGCTGCGATATTAGTGGCCATTTAAAATTAAAGATGGAAGCCATTCTGGTTATATTTTAGCATGAAAACTTTCTGATATTCAAAAGCATGTTACAAAGTACCCCTGTGCCAAATTTCAAGTATCTGGTGGGATTTAACAATGTGTTATGAGCATTTTTCTTGGACTACTGTGATATCATAGGCAGCCATTTTAAAATTTTAAAATCAAGATGGCGGCCTTTCTGACAATAATTCAGTGTGGCACCCCTTCTGAGATGAAAGAGCATGCCCAAAAGTACTCATGTGCCAAATTCAGGTATTTAGTGGGAATTATAGGGTATTATGAGCATTTTTCCTTATTTTCCTTGGAACACTGTGATATCATAGGCGTCCATTTTAAAAATCAAGATGGCAAGATAGCAATTTAGCGTAGAGCCCAATAGTACCTATGTGCCAAATTTCAAGTATCTAGATGGATCTACAGGTTGTTATGAGCATTTTTTTGGGACCACTGTGATACCATAGCCATAAAAATGGCGGCTGTCCTATTAATACTTCAGCATGGCAACCCTTCTGAGATAAAAGAGCATGTCCAAAAGTACCAATGTACCAAATTTCATGCTTTGTAACAGCATGTAACGATCCAAACCTTAACAGACTTCACTATGTGTTTTAGCACTCACATTGGTAAAACTCAACCACACACTTCTTCATAAGATTTTTATTGCACCTAGATCATTTGTCTAGTGGCAGAATGTGTAAGTGGCAGTATAGCTGGGTCTAATTTACAAGAGCTTTTTCTAGTGTCCTGTAGCCTGATGTGCTGTACAGAAAAACTAAACATAAAATGTTATGGTGACAAACTCAGCGAAGATATACCCAGAGGCGCCACTGCAATTGAACCAATGTCAGCCTGTTCAGGATATGACAAGCCAACAGTGATGTTTCATATCAAAATAATGAAAGGATTTGTTCATTTAGACACAATAATGAAAATCGAATAACTAATGTAGATTTATCAGTGAATCGCGTAGTGAAAAATGTGTTTAATGCTTTGGGTAGTGTTTTACATTAATGTGAGGTTCCCAAAAATATTACAAAACATCAACAACAATCACAATGAGGTCACTTCCATTTGTTATGATTATGACATAATATAGCAAAGGACGCCTATTATCGTCCGAAGTTAACCCTGACATGTCTTATAAAAATGAGGAAATTTCCTTTCTTACCATTTCTCCTCTTTGGTGAAAATGACATCGTGATTGTGGTAAGGTGGTGTTTATGGCTTCAGGCTGTTAATTGAAATTTAATAGATATTTGTGAAAAATCTCCATTGGAAAAGCACTGGGAATAAGTTCACATAATGTCATTAACAAAAAAGTGGCATCCTCTACAATGCAATTAATTGAAGAACCCTTATGGAGACTACTGTAAAAAATTATTTCGATTAATCTGACTGCTTAGATATAATGATGATCCTCAGATATGGCTCTCTCTCTCTTTCTTTATGTTTTTTATTTGTAACAATTTCCAAGAGCTGTTCAGCCATGACAATCCAAAGCTATTTAGCTCATAGGTTCGTACACATTATATTACCCATGAAATTCAGTTTCTGCTATTGGCACATAATCCACAATAATAAACATTTCAGCATTTTGGCTGTCCTGTAATCTTCACACGAGTCCATACCAATATTTGTCTCAACATTTTTATGAGCAGTTAAGTCATTGTTACATGACTCATAAAATTTCTAAGAAAACACCATGTGAAATTTGTATAGATATGGTGACACAAAACAGTGCCTTCAGAGTGCTTCACTCCTTCTCCACAAAAATCCTTCCATGCAGGACAGTTGCATGCTCTGTTATGTAGAACAATATTTGATTAAGTTAATATATTTTATTACAGATGGTATGAAGGTAAGGTAAAATATCTAGTGTTTTTATATTGATTTACTTAGTTTAAGCATGTTTTTCATTATTTTAGATGAAGAAACCATTGCACATTTGAAAATACTGACCTCGACCAGTTATTAAGAATTTTCTGCATTTAAGAACAATTGCAAAATGCAGTGGTTCAAATTGGGATATTTTTTATTGAATCCATAATTTGAATATATCTGTGACTTCTAATATATATTTTTTCTGACAGACGGATCAAAGCTAATGAAAGCAAGGACTTGACAAAGATCTTAACAGTGTAATAAAATTATGAGAACTTTTAGTATAATAAATATTTGAACCTATGGTGGAAGAAAGTAAACATTATTTTAATTCTGTTAATTCTGTTAATTAATAAATCGCATGTCTTCCAGAGATGATGAGGTTCCAGGACGTCTACTTCTTTGCATCAATGATACTGATGTTTCATCCAGCGAGCTGCTTGTGTGGCATAACTAATCACAGATATTGTCATCCAACAACTCAGCCACCAAAAAGTGAACATATTTACAGCACCCACAACGTCACATCGTATCGCAAATGCTCGGAGTTGTGCAACACTTACAAGAATGAATGCAAGGCTTTTGACTTCAAACTTGAGAGCAGTGGAATGCACAATTGTCAAATACTGAAAGCCCTGGGAAGATCAAAATGTGCCAGCGCAGCGGGTGTTCAGCACTTCATTTCCGTGAGTCAATATGAAAAATGAAGCAAATATGTTTCAGAAAATCAGTGTGATATGGTTTGCTGTTAGTTGTTGCCTAAATTTCTTTAGATTTTTTTTTTGGAACTACATATATCAAAATTGAAATGGTGACCTTGACTTTCAATTGGTGTTTAAGCCAAATGCTAATGCCGTCAATGTCAGAAGAAGTTCTGCAAGAATTGAATGAATCTCATGCGACCTGATTTTAACCTTGTTTATGGTGAAATAGTCTCAAGCTGGTAATAAATCTTAAACCCTTTTCAAATATTTGTTGTTCTATTGGCCCAATTCACTGAGACTCGGCCTCAAGCCAATGCTAATGGGGAAATCTGATAGATGTCTTCAGACTGAGTCTCAAAATATCTGGCAGTGCTAGATATTTTGGGATTGGATTGCAAGTCATAAAGTTTCAATCCCAAGAAAAAATTAGGGAAACTTAGGGTCAATTTAAAAACAATTTGAAAGTTTGTATATCCACTTCTAGATGAGATACTTATAGCGGAATAAATATATATTTTATGTCAATATGCAATTATTCTAATAATATAGTACAAAGTGTCAAGAAAACCCTGATGAGTATTCAATCCATTGTTGTGAGGTCTTGAAATGTTCAAATTGGTTTATAATAATCCAAATGAAAGGCTTGGATACTCTGGTACATCTCTATGGATGGCGCAGGGGGTCAACCTGTAGAAAGCAGCATAACTCTTGAGGAAACAGCATGAAGTTAGAGTGCCAGTAACTGAAGTTACCCATGCAGTATAGGGGTGGGGGCCTAGCTCAGAGGTAGCACTCTGGGCTTCCAACCGCTGGGTCCCGGGTTCAATTCCCGGTCGAGCCTAAGTTGGATGGCTGTTTCATCCTTCGTCTCATTGCCATGGTCTCTGCCTGTCCTAATTAGCCCAACTGGTGCAGAAATACAGGACGTAAAGCCCTAATCACCCACCCACCCACCCAAACAGTATTATATATATATATAATCTTTATTTCCTGCTTATAACAGTACATATATAAAAACAACAAGAATAGGAAGTTAAACATGTGAAAATATAAAAATGTATAAAATCAACAAGTACAATTGACTTGATGAGGCTGAAAATCTCTACCGTCTATGGATCTTGGAATGGGTAGGTCTGAATACTGGGTGGTTTCAATTGTTTAGCTTCACGCTACCTCATATCAATGATAATGTTTCAATTGTTTGACTTCGATCTACCTTATTTCAGTAATAATTTTTCAAATGTTTGACTTCACTCTACCTCATATAAGTGATAATATTTTTCTATTTTTATCTATGCAGGATGGCTTCCCTAAACATTGCAGCATAAACGGCACAATGTATGCAGATTGTCATGGAGAATATGAATATTTTGGAATGTGCTTGGACTATCCGATGTACATCAAAATGCCATCTAAAACCATGGTCATCTTTCGTCATGCCTTGGGTTATTGGCATTGTGGGTCTAGTAAATGGGATGTAACATCTTGTCTCTCTTCATACTATGTCAGGACAGAGAAAAGGGAAACCTTAGAAGGAGGTTGGGAAAATGACTCTTATTGCACCTGTGATTAAGTACGGTACAACTTTTGAAAGCAGTTTATTTCACTGAAAGCAATTGTCCAGACCTACCCATTCCTATCTAATTTTAACTATGAGGTGATGAGGTTTTGGAGTCTAAACCATATTACACATTTACCATATGGGCGGGTCTTTTACTTGCCCCAGCAAAGACACATAGCATCTGGCTAAAGTTGAGTATGGAAATTTGGTGCGTCCAAAATATGAACCTGGAACCCTCTCGTTTGCCAGACAATGCCTTTTCCACTACTATATAAATACACCAGCTTGATTTATAGATAAAAAGTTAGTCTTATCCTCGATATATGGAATTTTAATAAATTATTCATGCGAACAAAACAGTGAGTTCAGCAATTTATTCAATCTTATGCACAAAGTTCAATTGCATGTCATTGTAATTATCGATGATCAGTTATGAAAATTTAAACCTAAGTCAATAAGCATGGCCCAGATCCTATGATTTTTACATTTCTGTAAATTAATATAAATTAATTAAAAAGAAATAAATGGTATAAACTTCACATTGTAAACTTTTACTTGAATTGTGTTTTTTCTCTCAGTTGATTAAAAGATACAATAACATTACAGTACAAAGGCTATAAAGCCCAAAGTCTTATCATGAATTATTACTTACTTGCACCCAGCAGAGCATGGGTTAGGATAAGTTTGGCCATCTTCTCCACATACTTGTGAAAACTCATACGTACATATGCAGTCAGTCTCAGGGCATTCACCAGGTGATGCTACCTCAGTTTTGCTGTATAGTATCATAACAAAATTTCATGAAAGTAGGTTGTTCGAGGGGGCAATTCTGTCTTTATCAATCAGCTTCTCATCATTCTTCTCAGGAAGACCCAAAACTTGCAAGGAATTACTTCTAGTACTGTTCTTGGTCATCTTGCTGTAACTCCAGTGCTCAGGAAGACCCAAAACTTGCAAGGAATTACTTCTTGTACTGTTCTTGGTCATCTTGCTGTAACTCCAGTGCTCGGACTCGATCATTAAAATTGACAATTTGTGAATTTCTTTTTTTTTTACTTCTTCCCTGAGAGCCACAACTTCATCTTGTAGCTGATTGTTATTTATATGTTATTGGATGATATATCTTTACCTACCCACAAAAATGGCAATACTCTTGATCTAGTAATAACAAAGCAACATTCCATGATGAGACAGTGCAGAGTCGATGAATTAAATTCAGACCACATGAATATATTGATAGAGGTTAACCTGACTAAAATTAAGTCTACCAGAAAAAAGGTAAATAAATGGAAAGTACAGATCCATGAATATGGACGACTTCAAAAGTGACCTGAGGAATCAACTACGCAACCAGAACTTGAATAAAGACTCAGCTGATATGCCTTTTCTATTAGAAAAATAACTCAATCAGAAAAGTCCTTTTTTAAACATGCACCCCAGAATGATCAAATCACACATATTATATCAGAAAACAGAAATAACTCTCGTCATCTGTTCCAGTCCCTCAATGTAATGTTACATAGAAATAATAAATCACCACGTCCGCCGAATGTTGATGAGACTGTGTTGGCTCAACATTTTAGGAACTTCTTTGAAGAGAAATTTGACAAAATTCAGCACACGCTTGACAAAGAAGAAAGGCCGAAACCAAATGAATCTGTAATTCACTTGGCCCACTGCCCCACTGCCCAATTATAACTGATATTTTTAACTTATCACTCAGTCTTGGTGAAGTTCCTAAACAGTTGAAGCATGCGATAATTAGGCCACTCCTGAAAAAAACTTAACGTTGAGCTAGTCAACAAGAACTACAGGCCAGTATCAAATGTACCATTTCTTGGCAAAGCTCTATAAGCATGTGTTATTAAGCAATTTCTTGAGCGTCTGAACACTAATAACCCGTATGATTATAAACATTACTCATACAAGAAATTTCACAGCACTGAAACACTTTTACTCAAAGTCAACGACAGCATTATGACCAGCCTAGACAAAGGTGAAGTAGTCATGCTTGTCATACTTGACCTATCCGCCGCCTTTGATACAACTGACCATGACATTCTTCTCGAATGATTGGGCAAAAAGTATGGCACATCTATTATATGATTCACTTCTTACTTGTCCAACAGAACACAATGAGTTGTGGTTAATGAAAAATTATCATCTAAAAAACTGCTGATGCATGGTGTGCCACAAGGCTCCAAATTAGGTCCAACACTGTTCAACTCTTATATTGCTACTTTGAGTAATATTGCAGTCAAATCTCTCATGAGAAATATGCTGATGATGAACAGTTAATTTTGTCATTTAAGCTGGACACCCTTCTCAACCAAGACAGTTCATTAAAAAAAATGTTAAATGTATTGATGACATCAGGAAATTCTTGCCAGATAACATGCTATGCAACAACAGTGAAAAGACAGAGTAAAATAAAAGGTAACTCAATTCAAGTTCAGGATGCTACTATAAAATCAACAGACAAAGTTAAAACCCTTGGAGTCATGTTTGACAAGTGACAATGGAATGTAAACAAGTCACTCAAAATGATCATAGATAGATAGATAAATAGATAGATAGATAGATAGATAGATAGATAGATAGATAGATAGATAGATAGATAGATAGATAGATAGATGAATTGATAAATAGATGAAAGAAAGGACAGGCTTACCTGCATCCTGCTTCACACGCGTTGCTGTATGTTTTTCCATCTTTGCCACACACTGGCTGGTACAGAGCAATGCAGCCACAGGATTGTGCTGTTTAAATGCACAGGGATACAAAAAGGGGTATTTCGATAATTAAACAATTTTGAGACCATATTTCAAAATATTATACATTAAATGTAGCATGCATTAAAAACAATGAAAACAGCTAAATTGTACAACTTTGATTTTGACTATCCCAACATTGGCTTAATTAGTTTTGCACCAGCTGGTCCTCACTAGTACGGTGGTAGAAAAATGTCTCTTACTAAAATGTGCAATGCACGGAAATTTTCTACTGCTCAAGTTTACATGTGAATGTAAATCAGGATATACATGTGAATGTAAATCGGGATATACATGTAAATGTAAATCGGGATATACATGTGAATGTAAATCGGGATATACATGTGAATGTAAATCAGGATATACATTCAGTTTTCCTTTTCAATTAAAAGAAAAAAGACCATATAGGAGTAAAAAGGCAGGTAAGGAAAAATGATCGTACTTGTTTACAATTACAGGACTTAGACAGTTTAGTTACTAAAAGATTATCAAGAGCCGTTGCCAGGACGAATCAACTAAATATGAAAGTATTTGGGAAGTGGTAACTCACATATTTTTGTTACATTCTCCTTGAGTATAACTTCTTTATTTTTCGTTCGATTTATTATTAACAAATTTGAAGCTCCACAGATAACTACGCATAACATTTGTCTATTTAAATGCTTGATTGTTATTGATTACAAATTACGACCAGTAACCATGGTGACATTTCGTGAACCTTGTTTCCATGGAAACCATTAGGACAAGGATCAAATATTTTATGACCATTTTTTTTTTCACCGAGTACATTATCCAAAATATAATGATTTAATTAGCTAGTATGTCACTTTTCATTCCATGTAATTGTTAATTTCCTTGGACAAATTAGCTTCTTAATTCCTATGGGCTTAGTGCAGTATAGCGGACCCAAATCAATGCCCATATTTGGCGTCCATTAAAATTAAATTTTGATCCAATATTTCACAAGTTTGAAGTTCTAGCACAATTAAAATAACATTCGGTGTCGCATGGGGGGGGGGGGGTAGTAGTCCCCTAGAAAAAGCCAAAATAAACTGTCTTTACCGTGAAGATGAAAACCGCCAACATCAGTTTGTGACATCATAAATTGATTTCAAGCACTTTTACATTATAGGCCTGGCAAAGAGGCTCGTTAAATATAGTCATAAATCTGTGTCCGTTATGCTGCACTTCTTGCTAAGAATGTGTCTTACTCTCTCTCTTCTGGTCACATCGCCCTTTCTTGACGACCTCTACTCTCCTGTGAAAAAAATAATAATAACAAGAAAAAAAAAACGTGAGCAAATGACAACCACAATTATATAGAAATACTAAAAAACTTTTTTTTTTTTTGAATTTACAAAATCTGCAAATAAAATTTTGAATTTTTTCAATATATTATATTTGTTTGACTTGTAATTCTTAAAAATAACTTTTAGATTTTCAAAAAAATGAGTAAATTTTTGTGAAAGATAATAATGATTTCAACCAACTATAGCAGCTATGTCCATCTCAATATTTGGTTGTTATCCAAAATTTTGGTTGATTTCAACTGATCATGGATTGGTTGAAAAACGAATCATTGTCCACTTCTGTGCAAAGTAAGGGGCGTTCCCACTGTCACAGATACGACCTATGGATGACAACATATGAAAAAAAAAAAGTTTTACTCTTGCTCATCCTTGTTCAAACGTGATTCACATGCCAAGCATTTCAAGGATACTTTTGCTATTCCATAGAATGCTTCTGGTAGCACTAAATCATCCATGACCATACATGGAGAAGGCAAAACATTTTTAACATGTTTAAAACTTTGACATTTTGATGTTCTATGAGTAAATTTACATTAGTTACGTAACTTGCTCAGGATTCACTTGGCGAGCATTCTACGTACGTTCTACATATAATCTAAGTACGTTCTACATATGTTCGTGGCCATACGTAGCTAAACGTAGCCACTGTCCATCAGTATATAATCGTAGAATGCCCGTAAAATGTTTGTCGGACATCCGTCGCGATCCCATCATCTTCCGTGCCCATTCTTGCCCATCTTTGAACCACTCACATGGGCGATCTACGAGCGATCTGCGAGAAATCTACGAACGATCTACTGGTGCCTCACTGATGCCTCACTGATGCCTCACTGATGCCTCACTGATGCCTCACTGATGCCTCACTGATGCCTCACTGATGCCTCACTGATGCCTCACTGATGCCTCACAAATGCTTCACGGATGCCTCACAGATGCCTCATGGCGAGCGATCTACGACTGCCTCACGTACGCTCGTGGAAAGAATTTATGCGTCATTAAAAAAGCTACGACTGAGCACGTATAGCCGATTTTTCATGTCATAGGTCATATGTAGGTCTTACCCGTGACAGTGTGAATACCCCTTTAATGGAGCTGGGTATATCAGGCGTGTCTTGTATGACTTGTTTTAGAGTGTAGCATAAGGTAGTTCTTCCCAGTACATATATGGCCTGATTGATGTATTTGTCTTAGCTCTGCATGGATAGTTGGATACATATGCATTTAAACTCTTATCTGTAGGTAGTACTGTACATGAATAATACTTACTCGCAACCTGCAATGCATGGATTAGTATATGTAACTCCATTGGAACCACATGCTGGATCTATGTTCAGGTCACAGATGCATCCCTCTTCATCAGGACAGATACCCACACTCCAGTCAGCCTCAGTATAACCCCTTGCAAAAAAAAAAAAATAATAAAATTTTATTATAATTACTTCTTGTTATGATATTGATTTGCATTGAACTGTATATGGACATATGTATCATATAATGTTTGTATTTGCATTGAACTGTACACATGGACAGATGTATCATATAATGTATTTTGCATAATTTATGTGTTTGCATTGAACTGTATATGGACATATGTATCATATAATTTATGTGTTTAGTGTTGGAGTGCCAGTGAGATGCTAATATAAACTGATAAAGCATAAGTGTAATGATATGTTATTGTAGAACTTATATCACTATGTAATAAAGTCAGTGTATGTGATTAAAGCAGTGTATGGCTCTGATCCGGTGGTGCTGTGCCTTTGTAATAACTATGAGGTGGCAGCAACTGGGCAAAATGTGACAATACATATGAAAAACACCTACTCGCATTCTGCCATACATTCATTTCCGTAAGTTTTTCCTCCTGCACAAACTGGATAGTAATGTCTCGTGCAAGAACAGTCGCCAGGTCTGGCTTCAACTGTAATATAAGTAACAGTAATATCCTGTTAGAGCTACTTTGTCTGTCGCGCCATGACTCTCCCTCACCAGTGGCGCCAGTTAATATGCAGACACTTATCAACAGGTGCCAAACTATTTTTACAGATAAACTTGTACTGATATGTGATATGAAGTGTAAAACTGTCCAACATAGCATACACAATTCCAAACAAAAGTGTATAGAAAAAAGTTGTTTTCATTTATCAAGTTCAGAGGGGGTGTAGGGTTGGTGATTTCATATCCCCCCCCTTTCCTGAATTGACGCCCCTGGAGTTAACTAACATTTTTGTTGGTTGCTACCCAGCACCAAAGCATATTTGATTGATTGATTGATTGATTTGTTTAACTGGAAGTAAAGTAAAATTTGCATTCAAGTGGGAGTTAACTAACATTTTTGTTGGTTGAATACTGTTGACAACAAAAATCCTGAATCTTTCCTTATTTATTTTGTAGGCCATGAAATATTCATAGGGAATATATGGGTCCCAGGCTTACTTTTTCCAATGCAAAAGCTATAGATCATTTGCAAAAAAATGACTTTTTAATAAAAAATTTGGATACATAATATCTTGGATCAAAATATAAAATGAAATAAGGGGGAAGCAGAACTACTTTTACAGACGAAAAAATTTCCATGATTACTGCGGAAGAATATCATGATAAAGTCAAACTGGAAAGAATAAATTTGCGATGTGTTTCCAAAATATTCCCACTTTTTTACACTCAATTTAGATAATTTTTACTTTTTATTTTTTTGCATTTATGGTAAATAAGGTAATATGTGTTAAGTGTCGCCAACATATATTTTATGATCAGCTACGATAGTAATCAACACAATACTGTCAATAGCATGAAACATCACTGAAAGAAAAGAAATTTTTTTTTAAAACTGTCTCTGAAATATCCTTTATTTTAAGTATTAAATAAACACAAAGTACAAAACATAAATGTAAGTAAATTTGTTGAATTGTTTTCTAAAATATACTTCGTTTTCACATGCAATAGCATTACACCATTACAATAGAATTACTGAAATAAAGGAAAAATATTTGGAAAGTGTCTTTAAAATATGCTGAAACATTACCAAGAGAAAAAAAAGTTTCTTCAAAATTGCAATAATAAAAACACATTACGAAACGTTACTGACAGACAAAAAATATGTAGAAAGTGTCTTTAAATATATTTAATTTTCATATGCAAAAGTATTAGATGATTTACATCAACACAACAGTATGAAACATCACTGAAGAAAACCAATCTTACTTGCAAAAGTAAGCCAACATAGATTGCTCGCCATGAGGCATCCGTGAAGCATCCGTGAAGCATTCGTGAGGCATCAGTGAGGCATCAGTGAGGCACCAGTAGATCATTCGTAGATTTCTCGCAGATCGCTCATAGATCGCCCATGTGAGTGGTTCAAAGATGGGCAAGAATGGGCATGGAAGATGACGGGCGGGCGACGGACATCCGACAAACATTTTATGGGCGTTCTATGAGTATATACTGATGGACAGTGGCTACGTATAGCTACGTATGGCCACGAACATACGTAGAACGTACATAGATTATATGTCCTGAGCGAGTTACATAACTAATATAAATTTACTCGTAGAATGTCAAAATACCAAAGTTTTAAACATGTTTTTGCCCTCTCCACATATGGTCACAGATGATGAGGATTCTATTGATTAGCAATCACGTATGAAAAAAGATGAACAAGAGTAAAAAAATTTTTTCATATGTGGTCATCCATAGGTCGTATCTGTGACAGTGTGAACGCTCCTTACTTTACACAGAAGTGGACGATCTGCTGAAGTCAACCAAAATTTTGGTTAACAACCAAATATTGAGATGGACATAACTGCTATAGTTGGTTGAAATCATAATTATCTTTCAAAAAAATTTACTAATTTTTTTGAAAAACTAAAAGTTAATCTCAAGAATTACAAGTCAAACAAATATAATAGATTGAACAAATTTTAAAAACCTAAGAAATTTAATTAACAGATTTATTTGTAATTTCCTGAGAAAAAAAAATCTTTTTTCAGTGATTCTATATTATTATGGTAATCATTTGCTTACGTTTTTTTTCTTGTTTTTTGTTTTGTTTGTTTTTTCACAGGAGAATAGAGGTCGTCAAGAAAGGGCGATGTGACCAGAAGAGAGAGAGTAAGACACATTCATAGGAAAAAGTGCAGTATAACGGATACAGATTCATGACCATATTTAACGAGCCTCTTTGCCAGGCCTATAACGTAAAAGTGCTTGAAATCAATCTATGATGTCACAAACTGATGTAGTTATGATGGCGGTTTTCATCTTCACGATAAAGAGAGAGTTTATTTCGGCTTTTTCTGGGGGGCTACTACCCCCCCCCCCCCTCTGCTATTCGACACCAAATGTTATTTTAATTTTGCTACAACTTCAAACTTCACAATTTAATTTTAATGAACGCCAAATATGGGCATTGATTTGGGTCCGCTATACTGCACTAAACGCATAGGAATTAGAAAGCTATTTTGTCCCAGGAAATTAACAATTACATGGAATGAAAAGTGACATACTAGCAAATTAAATCATAATTTTTTGGATAATGTACTTGTTGAAAAAGAAATGGTCATAAAAAATGTGTTCCTTGTCTTAATGGTTTCCATGGAAACAAGGTTCACGAAATGTCACCATGGTTACTGGTCGTGATTCTTAATCAATAAAAATCATGCGTTTAAATAGACAAATGTTATGCGTAGTTATCTATGGAGCTTCAAATTTGTTTATAATAAATTGAACGAAAAATAAAGAAGTCATACTCAAGGAGAATGTAACAAGTTACCACTTTCCAAATATTTTCATATTTAGTTGATCAGTCCTGGCAACGGCTCTTGATAATCTGTTAGTAACTAAACTGTCTATAAGTCCTGTAATTGTAAACAAGTACGATGATTATTTTTTTCCTTACCTGCCTTTTACTCCTATATGGCCTATTTTCTTTTAATTGAAAAGGAAAACTGAATGTATATCCCGATTTACATGCACATGTATATGCCGATTTATATTCACATGTATATCCCGATTTACATTCACATGTATATCCCGATTTACATTCACATGTTTATCCCGATTTACATTCACATGTATATCCCGATTTACATTCACATGTAAACTTGAGCAGTAGAAAATTTCCGTGCATTGCACATTTTAGTAAGAGACATTTTTCTACCACAGTACTTGTGAGGACCAGCTGGTGCAAAACTAATTAAGCCAATGTTGGGATAGTCAAAATCAAAGTTGTACAATTTAACTGTTTTCATTGTTTTTAATGCATGCTACATTTAATGTATAATATTTTGAAATATGGTTAAAAATTGTTTAATTATCGAAATACACCTTTTTGTATCCCTGTGCATTTAAACAGCACAATCCTGTGGCTGCATTGCTATGTACCAGCCAGTGTGTGGCAAAGATGGAAAAACATACAGCAATGCGTGTGAAGCAGGATGCAGGTAAGCCTGTCCTTTCTTTCATCTATTCATCTATTCGTCTATTTATCTATCTATTTATCTATCTATCTGTCTATCTATCTATCTATCTATCTATCTATCTATCTATCTATCTATCTATCTATCTATCTATCTATCTATCTATCTATCTATGATCATTTTGAGTGACTTGTTTACATTCCATTGTCACTTGTCAAACATGACTCCAAGGTTTTTAACTTTGTCTGTTGATTTTATAGCAGCATCCTGAACTTGAATTGAGTTACCTTTTATTTTACTTAGTTGCTGTGGGCACCAATAAGTATGAACTCTGTCTTTTCACTGTTGTTGCAAAGCTTGTTATCTGGCAAGAATTTCCTGATGTCATTAATACATTTTAAATTTTTTTTAATGAACTGTCTTGGTTGAGAAGGGTGTCCAGCTTAAATGACAAAATTAACTGTTCATCATCAGCATGTTTCTCATCAGAGATTTGACTGCAATATTACTCAAAGTAGCACTATAAGAGTTGAACAGTGTTGGACCTAATTTGGAGCCTTGTGGCACACCATGCATCAGCAGTTTTTTAGATGATAATTTTTCATTAATCACAACTCATTGTGTTCTGTTGGACAAGTAAGAAGTGAACCATATAATAGATGTGCCATACTTTTTGCCCAATCGTTTGAGAAGAATGTCATGGTCAGTTGTATCAAAGGCGGCGGATAGGTCAAGTATGACAAGCATGACTACTTCACCTTTGTCTAGGCTGGTCATAATGCTGTCGTTGACTTTGAGTAAAAGTGTTTCAGTACTGTGAAATTTCTTGTATGAGGAATGTTTATAATCATACGGGTTATTAGAGTTCAGACGCTCAAGATATTGCTTAATAACACATGCTTCTAGAGTTTTGCAAGAAATGGTACATTTGATACAGGCCTGTAGTTCTTGTTGACTAGCTCAAGGTTAAGTTTTTTTCAGGAGTGGCCTAATTATCGCATGCTTCATCTGTTTAGGAACTTTACCAAGACTGAGTGATAAGTTAATAATATCAGTCATAATTGGGCATAGGGGCAGTGGGTCAAGTAAATTGCAGATTCATTTGGTTTCGGCCTTTCTTCTATGTCAAGCGTGTGCCGAAATTTGGTCAAATTTCTCTTCAAAGAAGTTCCTAAAATGTTGAGCCAACACAGTCTCATCAACTTTCGGTGGACGTGGTGAGCTAATATTTCTATGTAACATTGCATTAAGGGACTGGAACAGATGACGAGAGTTATTTCTTTTTTCTGATATAATATGTGTGATTTGATCATTCTGGGGTGCATGTTTAAAAAAGGACTTTTCTGATTGAGTTTTATTTTTCTAATAGAAAAGGCATATCAGCTGAGTCTTTATTCAAGTTCTGGTTGCATAGTAGATTCCTCAGGTCACTTTTGAAGTCGTCCATATTCATGGATCTGTACTTTCCGTTTATTTACCTTTTTTCTGGTAGACTTAATTTTAGTCAGGTTAACCTCTATCAATATATTCATGTGGTCTGAATTTAATTCATCGACTCTGCACTGTCTCATCATGGAATGTTGCTTTGTTATTACTAGATCAAGGGTATTGCCATTTTTGTGGGTAGGTAAAGATATATCATCCAATAACATATAAATAACAATCAGCTACAAGATGAAGTTGTGGCTCTCAGGGAAGAAGTAAAAAAAAAAGAAATTCACAAATTGTCAATTTTAATGATCGAGTCCGAGCACTGGAGTTACAGCAAGATGACCAAGAACAGTACAAGAAGTAATTCCTTGCAAGTTTTGGGTCTTCCTGAGCACTGGAGTTACAGCAAGATGACCAAGAACAGTACTAGAAGTAATTCCTTGCAAGTTTTGGGTCTTCCTGAGAAGAATGATGAGAAGCTGATTGATAAAGACAGAATTGCCCCCTCGAACAACCTACTTTCATGAAATTTTGTTATGATACTATACAGCAGAACTGAGGTAGCATCACCTGGTGAATGCCCTGAGACTGACTGCATATGTACGTATGAGTTTTCACCAGTATGTGGAGAAGATGGCCAAACATATCCTAACCCGTGCTCTGCTGGGTGCAAGTAAGTAATAATTCATGATAAGACTTTTGGCTTTATAGCATTTGTACTGTAATGTAATTGTATCTTTCAATCACCTGAGAGAAAAAAAAACACAATTCAGGTAAAAGTTTAAAGTGTGAAGTTTATACCATTTATTACTTATTAATTAATTTATATTAATTTACAGAAATGTGAAAATCATAGGATCTGGGCCGTGCTTATTGACTTAGGTTTAAATTTTCATGACTGATCATGGATAATTACAATGACATGCAATTGAACTTTGTGCATAAGATAAATTGAATAAATTGCTGAACTCACTGTTTTGTTCGAATGAATAATTTATTCAAATTCCATATATCATGGATAAGACTAACTTTTTATCTATAAATCAAGCTGGTGTATTTATATAGTAGTGGAAAAGGCATTGTCTGGCAAACGAGAGGGTTCCAGGTTCACATTTTGGACGAACCAAATTTCCATACTCAACTTTAGCCAGATGCTATGTGTCTTTGCTGGGGCAAGTAAAAGACCCGCCCATATGGTAAATGTGTAATATGGTTTAGACTCCAAACCTCATCAGCTCATCGTTACAATTAGATAGGAATGGGTAGGTCTGGACAATTGCTTTTAGTAAAATAAACTGCTTTCAAAAGTTGTACCGTACTTATTCACAGGTGCAATTAGCATGATAAGTGGTATGTTCCCAACCTCCATCGATGGTTTCCCTTTGATCTGTCCTGACATAGTATGGAGAGAGACAAGATGTGACATTCCATATACTAGACCCACAATGCCAATAACCCCAGGCATGACGAAAGATGACCCTGGTTTTAGATGGCATTTTGATGTACATCGGATAGTCCAAGCACTTTCCAAAATATTTATATTCTCCATCACAACTTGCGTACAATGTGCCGTTTATGCTGCAACGTTTAGGGAAGCCATCCTGCATAGATAAAAATAGAAAAATATTCTCACTGATATGAGGTAGAGTGAATTCAAACATTTGAAAAATTATCACTTAAATAAGGTAGATCGAAGTCAGTTTAAACATTATCATTGATATGAGGTAGCGTGATGCTAAACAATTAAAAAAACCCAATATTCAGACCTACCCATTCCAAGATCCATAGAGGTAGAGATTTTCTAGTCTCATCAAGTCAATTGTACTTGTTGATTTTATACATTTGTATATTTTTACATTTTTAACTTCCTATTCTTGTTGTTTCATATATGTACTATTATAAACAATAAATAAAGATTAAATATATATAATACTGCATGGGTAACTTCAGTTACTGCCACTCTAACTTCATGCTGTTTCCTCAAGAGTTATGCTGCTTTCTACAAGTTGACCCCCTGCGCCATCCATAGAGATGTTAAATTGATGACCAGAGCAAGGGTCTACAGAATCTCATTGAGAGCAACTCACCAAATGTCCAACACAACTAACTGAGGCAGGTTTGACCAATAGTCCTCTATTCAAAGTTTTTCAATTCCATACAAAGAATACAAAACTGCAGAAATCAGGATATTATGTACTCTATTTTGAAGCGATGCGTGGAGCTAATTAGTTTGGTCGACAATAAGTTATACATGCGTAGAAATCTAGAAATTTAGGTCACTTGAGTTTCCAGGGGCCCTGAAGATTCAGGTTTCCCAGCAGAGATAAGATATGCTGTACATTTGTGGGTTTCTAAGGACAAAGAGATTTAAGTTGGTCACCTTACCACAAAGAGATTTGAAATGCTTGAATTAGAGCTGGACTATCATAAACATTAAATAAAGATTATATATATATAATACTGCATGGGTAACTTCAGTTACTGCCACTCTAACTTCATGCTGTTTCCTCAAGAGTTATGCTGCTTTTTTTTGTTGAGATCAGGTTACTCATTTTTAAATTTTTCTTTTCACACACCAGAAAGTTCAAATTAAAATGAGCTACCCGAACTGCTCTCAGACTTTTCTCCATAGCTAATGCATTGATTTCCTGGCAAAAAGACAACCGTACCAGCTTCTATATCAATAGAAATGCTATCTTATAATCAACCTGAAAAGGGGTCGATTGAAATGTGGCCAGCTACTACATGTAATTGGAAAAGTGCAGTTACCTAGTCAGCATTGGCAAATATTGACAAAATGTGAACATATAGTATAAGAAGCATGAAACTTTTAATCTCAAGGGTATTTCTAAATATAACTTTGCAACATCTGAGTACCAGAGTATCCAAGCCTTTCATTTGGATTATTATAAACCAATTTGAACATTTCAAGACCTCACAACAATGGATTGAATACTCATCAGGGTTTTCTTGACACTTTGTATTATATTATTAGAATAATTTTATATTGACATAAAATATATATTTATTCAGCTATAAGTATCTCATCTAGAAGTGGATATACAAACTTTCAAATTGTTTTTAAATTGACCCTAAGTTTCCCTAATTTTTTCTTGGGATTGAAACTTTATGACTTGCAATCTAATCCCAAAATATCTAGCACTACCAGATATTTTGAGACTCAGTCTCAAGACATCTATCAGATTTCCCCATTAGCATTGGCTTGAGGCCGAGGCTCAGTGAATTGGGCCAATAGAACAACAAATATTTGAAAAGGGTTTAAGATTTATTACCAGCTTGAGACTATTTCACCATACACAAGGTTAAAATCAGGTCGCATGAGATTCATTCAATTCTTGCAGAACTTCTTCTGACATTGACGGCATTAGCATTTGGCTTAAACACCAATTGAAAGTCAAGGTCACCATTTCAATTTTGATATATGTAGTTCCAAATAAAAAAATCTAAAGAAATTTAGGCAACAACTAACAGCAAACCATATCACACTGATTTTCTGAAACATATTTGCTTCATTTTTCATATTGACTCACGGAAATGAAGTGCTGAACACCCGCTGCGCTGGCACATTTTGATCTTCCCAGGGCTTTCAGTATTTGACAACTGTGCATTCCACTGCTCTCAAGTTTGAAGTCGAAAGCCTTGCATTCATTCTTGTAAGTGTTGCACAACTCCGAGCATTTGCGATATGATGTGACGTTGTGGGTGCTGTAAATATGTTCACTTTTTGGTGGCTGAGTTGTTGGATGACAATATCTGTGACTAGTTATGCCACACAAGCAGCTCGCTGGATGAAACATCAGTATCATTGATGCAAAGAAGTAAACGTCCTGGAACCTCATCATCTCTGGAAGACATGAGATTTATTAATTAACAGAATTAACAGAATTAAAATAATGTTTACTTTCTTCCACCATAGGTTCAAATATTTAAAAGTTCTCATGCTTTTATTACACTGTTAAGATCTTTGTCAAGTCCTTGCTTTCATTAGCTTTGATCCGTCTGTTAGAAAAAATATATATTAGAAGTCACAGATATATTCAAATTATGGATTCAATAAAATATATCCCAATTTGAATCACTGCATTTTGCAATTGTTCTTAAATGCAGAAAATTCTTAATAACTGGTCGAGGTCAGTATTTTCAAATGTGCAATGGTTTCTTCATCTAAAATAATGAAAAACATGCTTAAACTAAGTAAATCAATATAAAAACACTAGATACTTTACCTTACCTTCATACCATCTGTAATAAAATATATTAACTTAATCAAATATTGTTCTACATAACAGAGCATGCAACTGTTCTGCATGGAAGGATTTTTGTGGAGAAGGAGTGAAGCACTCTGAAGGCACTGTTTTGTGTCACCATATCTATACAAATTTCACATGGTGTTTTCTTAGAAATTTTATGAGTCATGTAACAATGACTTAACTGCTCATAAAAATGTTGAGACAAATATTGGTATGGACTCATGTGAAGATTACAGGACAGCCAAAATGCTGAAATGTTTATTATTGTGGATTATGTGCCAATAGCAGAAACTGAATTTCATGGGTAATATAATGTGTACGAACCTATGAGCTAAATAGCTTTGGATTGTCATGGCTGAACAGCTCTTGGAAATTGTTACAAATAAAAAACATAAAAAAAGAGAGAGAGAGCCATATCTGAAGATCATCATTATATCTAAGCTGTCAGATTAATCGAAATAATTTTTTACAGTAGTCTCCATAAGGGTTCTTCAATTAATTGCATTGTAGAGGATGCCACTTTTTTGTTAATGACATTATGTGAACTTATTCCCAGTGCTTTTCCAATGGAGATTTTTCACAAATATCTATTAAATTTCAATTAACAGCCTGAAGCCACAAACACCGCCTTACCACAATCACGATGTCATTGTCACCAAAGAGGAGAAATGGTAAGAAAGGAAATTTCCTCCTTTTTATAAGACATGTCAGGGTTAGCTTTGGACGATAATAGGCGTCCTTTGCTATATTATGTCATAATCATAACAAACGGAAGTGAAGTCATCGTGATTGTTGTTGATGTTTTGTAATATTTTTGGGAACTTCACATTAATGTAAAACACTAACCCAGACCATTAAACACATTTTTCATTCATCATCGGATTCACTGATAAATTTACATGTGTCCTTGTTTGTATTGTTTTCATTGATATTTTGTGAATTGTAAGCGCAAGAGGGCTGTGGGTAACACACGTGAGCCCAATTAACATGAATAAAGATTTTTATTTCTCTTCTTTCTATGAGATCATCTTACTGTTTTCCGGATAGGCTGCTTTAATATTAAGAGCTGTGATAAGAACATTATCATTTCCAAAGACATGCTTGGTCCAGCAAATGTTAATGCATTCAAAAATATGTTGATGAGAGAAAATTTGGTGCGAGTTCTCTACTGTAATGATGTCAATTGTGTGACAAATGTTTTTTATAGAAACAATCTATTATTGATATAAATTTGTATGCCTTTCAAAAGGTTGTTGAATTAAATTAAGAGGAAAGATGTGGTTTATAAGACTTATCTTAAACATCCATGTGAAGCCACAAAATCACGATTATTAGGAATAAACTAACCCTTTTACATAGAAAAAGTAAGAGAAAATATTATGCCGAATCACTTAACAAACCTTGGAAACAAGCAGTGGCAATATTACTGGTCTAAGCAATATTGCTAATTATTCTAATGAATAGTTTTCATGGTTTGGATTTGATTTAGCTGTACATATAAGGCGCACTAATATAGACCCTTTACATTACATGAGATGTTCTTAAGGAAAAAATTTCATGCCAAGTATCATTATTGAAGAATTAAAGAAAGTATAAATTGATGAGTCTGAAGAACACAACTGCTGGCTTTGATGGCATTCGTCCATCAATTTTGAAATCTGTATTTGATCAGGTGAAATCCCCATTGACCTACTTAATAATATATTTTATATAATTTTCCAAAATTTATGATAATTTAGTTCAGAACAATGGGTTTTATCTACATCAATATGGATTCCCAAGAGGGTCATTCAACTGATTATGCATTAATTACAATCATTGAATTTATCATCTCTGAAAGACATGAAATTTATTAATTTACAGAATTTTTTCTCCCAAGGCTGTTAAAATAATGTTTACTTTATTTTACCACAGGTTTAAGAAGATTATACTTATACTAAAGTTCTTATAGTTTTCTGAAACTATTAAGATCTTTGTCAAGCAGTCATTGGCTTTACAAGTTTCTGTCCGTCTGTCAGAAGTATATATATTAGAAGTCGCAGATATATTCAAATTTTGGAGTCAATGAATAATATTCCAATTTGAACCACTGCATTTTGCAATTGTTCTTATATGCAGAAAATTGCCTCCACCGGTCAGATTTTATAAGCGTGCAAGGGTTTTTTCGTTTTAAATAGAAAAAGGGATATCCTTATGAAAAGGCATATAATATATATAATTAAACTAAATCAATCAATATAAAAACACTAGATACCTTACCTTGCCTTCATACCATCTGTAATAAGATATATTAATTCAATTAGTTATAGTTCTGCATGCCACTGCATGCAACTGTTCAGCATGGAATGATTTTTGTTGGGAAGGTGTGAAGCACTCTGAAGGCACTGTTTTGTGTCACCATATCTATACTAATTTCACATTGTGATTTCTAGGAAATTATATGAGTCATGCAAAAATTACTGGACTGCTCATAAAAATATTGGGATCTAGTGGGATTTTACAGGTTGTTATGAGCATTTTTTTGGGACCACTGTGATACCATAGGCAGCCATTTTTAAAATAAAAATGGCGGCTGTCCTATTAATACTTCAGCATGGCAAAAATTCTGTAAATTAATAAATTTCATGTCTTTCAGAGATGATAAATTCAATGATTGTAATTAATGCATAATCAGTTGAATGACCCTCTTGGGAATCCATATTGATGTAGATAAAACCCATTGTTCTGAACTAAATTATCATAAATTTTGGAAAATTATATAAAATATATTAGTAAGTAGGTCAATGGGGATTTCACCTGATCAAATACAGATTTCAAAATGGATGGACAAATGCCATCAAAGCCAGCAGTTGTGTTCTTCAGACTCATTAATTTATACTTTCTTTAATTCTTCATTAATGATACTTGGCATGAAATCATTTCCTTAAGTATATCTCATATAATGTAAAGGGTCTATATTAGTGCGCCTTATATGTACAGCTAAATCACATCCAATCCATGAAAAATATGCATTAGAATAATTAGCAATATTGCTTAGACCAGTAATATTGCCACGGCTTGTTTCCAAGGTTTTAGGCAAAGTATTTATTGTATTTTTGAGCTCTAACATTTCATTAATAATTCACCATGATTTCCGTAAATTGCGCGTATACTTGTTAAGTGATTCGGCATAATATTTTCTCTTGCTTTTTTTCTATGTGAAATATATCATTTGTACCAGTAACGTAGCCATCGCTTGATTCTAAGGTATTAGGCAAAGTATTTATTGTATTTGTACGCTCTAACATTTCATTAATAATTCACCATTATTTCTGTAAATTATGCGTATACTTGTTAAGTAATGCGGCATTATATTTTCTCTTGCTTTTTTTTATGTAAATGGGTTAGTTTATTCCTAATAATCTTGATTTTGTGGCTTCACATGGATGTTTAAGGTAAGTCTTATACAGCACATCTTTCCTCTTAATTTATTTCAACAAACTTTTGAAAGGCATACAAATTTATAACAATAAAAGATTGTCTCTATAAAAAAACATGTCACACAATTGACATTACAGTAGAGAACTCGCTCCCAATTTTCTCTCATCAACATATTTTTAAATCCATTAACATTTGCTGGACCAAGCATGTCTTTGGAAATGATAATGTTCTTATCACAGCTCTTAATATTAAAGCAGCCTATCAGAAACACAGTAAGATGATCTCATAGAAAGAAGAAGAAGAGAAAGAAAAATCTTTATTAATGTTAATTGGGCTCACGTGTGTTACCAACAGCCCTCTTGGGCTTACAATTCACAAAATATCAATGAAAACAATACAAACAAGGACATATGTAAATTTATCAGTGAATCAGATAATGAATGAAAAATGTGTTTTATGGTCTGCGTTAGTGTTTTACATTAATGTGAAGTTCCCAAAAATATTACAAAACATCAACAACAATCACGATGACTTCACTTCCGTTTGTTATGATTATGACATAATATAGCAAAAGATGCCTATTATCATCCGAAGCTAACCCTGACATGTCTTATAAAAATGAGGAAATTTCCTTTCTTACCATTTCTCCTCTTTGGTGACAATGACATCGTGATTGTGGTAAGGTGGTGTTAATGGCTTCAGGCTGTTAATTGAAATTTAATAGATATTTCTGAAAAATCTCCATTGGAAAAGCACTGGAAATAAATTCATATAATGTCATTAACAAAAAAGTGGCATCCTCTACAATGCAATTAATTGAAGACCCTTATGGAGACTACTCTAAACAATTATTTCGATTAATCTGACTGCTTAGATATAATGATGATCCTCAGATATGGCTCTCTCTCTCTTTTTTTATGTTTTTTATTTGTAACAATTTCCAAGAGCTGTTCAGCCATGACAATCCAAAGCTATTTAGCTCATAGGTTCGTACACATTATATTACCCATGAAATTCAGTTTCTGCTATTGGCACACAATCCACACTAATAAACATTTCAGCATTTTAGCATTCCTGCAATCTTCACATGAGTCCATACCAATATTCGTCTCAACATTTTTATGAGGAGTTAAGTCATTGTTGCACGACTCATAAAATTTCTAAGAAATCACAATGTGAAATTAGTATAGATATGGTGACACAAAACAGTGCCTTCAGAGTGCTTCACTCCTTCTCCACAAAAATCCTTCCCTGCAGAACAGTTGCATGCTCTGGTATGTAGAACGATATTTGATTAAGTTAATATATTTTATTACAGATGGTATGAAGGTAAGGTAAAGTATCTAGTGTTTTTATATTGATTTACTTAGTTTAAGCATGTATTTTATTATTTTAGATGAAGAAACCATTGCACACTTGAAAATACTGACCTCGACCAGTTATTAAGAATTTTCTGCATTTAAGAACAATTGCAAAATGCAGTGGTTCAAATTGGGATATTTTTTATTGACTCCATAATTTGAATATAACTTCTAATATATATTTTTTCTGACAGACGGATCAAAGCTAATGAAAGCAATGACTTGACAAAGATCTTAACAGTGTAATAAAAGTATAAGAACTTTTAGTATAAGAAATATATGAACCTATGGTGGAAGAAAGTAAACATTATTTTAATTCTGTTAATTCTGTAAATTAATAAATCTCATGTCTTCCAGAGATGATGAAGTTCCAGTACGTCTATTTCTTTGCATCAATAATACTGATGTTTCACTCAGCCAGCTGCTTGTGTGGCATAACTAACCACAGATATTGTCATCCAACAACTCAGGCACCAAAAAGTGAACATATTCACAGCACCCACAATGTCACATCATATCGCAAATGCTCGGAGTTGTGCAATACTTACAAGAATGAATGCAAGGCTTTCGACTTCAAACTTGAGAGCAGTGGAATGCACAGTTGTCAAATACTGAAAGCCCTGGGAAGATCAAAATGTGCCAGCGCAGCGGGTGTTCAGCACTTCATTTCCGTGAGTCAATATGAAAAATGAAGCAAATATGTTTCAGAAAATCAGTGTGATATGGTTTGCTGTTAGTTGTTGCCTAAATTTCTTTAGATTTTTTTTTTGGAACTACATATATCCAAATTGAAATTGTGACCTTGACTTTCAATTGGTGTTTAAGCCAAATGCTAATGCCGTCAATGTCAGAAAAAGTTCAGCAAAAATTGAATGAATCTCATGCGACCTGATCATAACCTTGTGTATGGTGAAATAGTCTCAAGCTAGTAATAAATCTTAAACCCTTTTCAAATATTTGTTGTTCTATTGGCCCAATTCACTGAGCCTCGGCCTCAAGCCAATGCTAATGAGGAAATCTGATAGATGTCTTCAGACTGAGTCTCAAAATATCTGGCAGTGCTAGATTTTTTGGGATTGGATTGCAAGTCATAAAGTTTCAATCCCAAGAAAAAAACTAAGGAAACTTAGGGTCAATTTAAAAACAATTTGAAAGTTTGTATATCCACTTCTAGATGAGATACTTATAGCTGAATAAATATATATTTTATGTCAATATGCAATTATTCTAATAATATAATACAAAGTGTCAAGAAAACCCTGATGAATATTCAATCCATTGTTGTGAGGTCTTGAAATGTTCAAATTGGTTTATAATAATCCAAATGAAAGGCTTGGATACTCTGGTACATCTCTATGGATGGCGCAGGGGGTCATCCTGTAGAAAGCAGCACAACTCTTGAGGAAACAGCATGAAGTTAGAGTGCCAGTAACTGAAGTTACCCATGCAGTATAGGGGTGGGGGCCTAGCTCAGAGGTAGCACCCTGGGCTTCCAATCGCTGGGTCCCAGTTTGATTCCCGGTCGAGCCTAAGTTTGATGGCTGTTTCATCCTTCGTCTCATTGCAATGGTCTCTGCCTGTCCTAATTAGCCCAACTGGTGCGGAAATACAGGACGTAAAGCCCTTATCACCCACCCACCCACCCATGCAGTATTATATATATATAATCTTTATTTACTGTTTATAACAGTACATATATAAAAACAACAAGAATAGGAAGTTAAACATGTTAAAATATAAAAATGTATAAAATCAACAAGTACAATTGACTTGATGAGGCTAAAAATCTCTACCGTCTATGGATCTTGGAATGGGTAGGTTTGAATATTGGGTGGTTTCAATTGTTTAGCTTCACGCTACCTCATATCAATAATAATGTTTCAATTGTTTGACTTCGATCTACCTTATTTCAGTGATAATTTTTCAAATGTTTGACTTCACTCTACCTCATATCAGTGATAATATTTTTCTATTTTTATCTATGCAGGATGGCTTCCCTAAACGTTGCAGCATGAACGGCACAATGTACGCAGATTGTCATGGAGAATATGAATATTTTGGAATGTGCTTGGACTATCCGATGTACATCAAAATGCCATCTAAAACCAGGGTCATCTTTCGTCATGCCTGGGGTTATTGGCATTGTGGGTCTAGTAAATGGGATCTCACATCTTGTCTCTCACCATACTATGTCAGGACAGAGCAAAGGGAAACCTTAGAAGGAGGTTGGGAACATGACACTTATCATGCTTATTGCACCTGTGAATAAGTACGGTACAACTTTTGAAAGCAGTTTATTTTACTAAAAGCAATTGTCCAGACCTACCCATTCCTATCTAATTGTAACTATGAGGTGATGAGGTTTGGAGTCTAAACCATATTACACATTTACCATATGGGCGGGTCTTTTACTTGCCCCAGCAAAGACACATAGCATCTGGCTAAAGTTGAGTATGGAAATTTGGTGTGTCCAAAATGTGAACCTGGAACCCTCTAGTTTGCCCGACAATGCCTTTTCCACTACTATATAAATACACCAGCTAGATTTATAGATAAAAAGTTAGTCTTATCCTCGATATATGGAATTTGAATAAATTATTCATGCGAACAAAACAGTGAGTTCAGCAATTTATTCAATCTTATGCACAAAGTTCAATTGCATGTCATTGTAACTATCGATGATCAGTTATGAAAATTTAAACCTAAGTCAATAAGCATGGCCCAGATCCTATGATTTTCACATTTCTGTAAATTAATATAAATTAATTAATAAGAAATAAATGGTATAAACTTCAAATTTTAAACTTTAACTTGAATTGTGTTTTTTTTCTCTCAGTTGATTAAAAGATACAATAACATTACAGTACAAAGGCTATAAAGCCAAAAGTCTTATCATGAATTATTACTTACTTGCACCCAGCAGAGCACGGGTTAGGATATGTTTGGCCATCTTCTCCACATACTGGTGAAAACTCATACGTACATATGCAGTCAGTCTCAGGGCATTCACCAGGTGATGCTACCTCAGTTCTGCTGTATAGTATCATAACAAAATTTCATGAAAGTAGGTTGTTCGAGGGGGCAATCTGTTTTTATCAATCAGCTTCTCATCATTCTTCTCAGGAATTACTTCTTGTACTGTTCTTGGTCATCTTGCTGTAACTCCAGTGCTCAGACTCGATCAGTGAATCTTTTTTTTTTTACTTCTTCCCTGAGAGCCACGACTTCATCTTGTAGCTGATTGTTATTTATATGTTATTGGTTGATATATCTTTACCTACCCACAAAAATGGCAATACTCTTGATCTAGTAATAACAAAGCAACATTCCATGATGAGACAGTGCAGAGTCGATGAATTAAATTCAGACCACATGAATATATTGATAGAGGTTAACCTGACTAAAAATTAAGTCTACCAGAAAAAAGGTAAATAAAACAGAAAGTACAGATCCATGAAAATGGACGAGTTCAAAAGTGACCTGAGGAATCAACTACGCAACCAGAACTTGAATAAAGACTCAGCTGATATGCCTTTTCTATTAGAAAAATAACTCAATTAGAAAAGTCCTTTTTTAAACATGCACCCCAGAATGATCAAATCACAAATATTATATCAGAAAACAGAAATAACTCTCGTCATCTGTTCAAGTCCCTGAATGCAATGTTACATAGAAATATTAGTTCACCACGTCCACCGAATGTTGATGAGACTGTGTTGGCTCAACATTTTAGGAACTTCTTTGAAGAGAAATTTGACAAAATTTGGCACACGCTTGACAAAGAAGAAAGACCGAAACCAAATGAATCTGTAATTCACTTGACCCACTGCCCCTATGCCCAATTACAACTGATATTATTAACTTATCACTCAGTTTGGTGAAGTTCCTAAACAGTTGAAGCATGCGATAATTAGGCCACTCCTGAAAAAAAACTTAACGTTGAGCTAGTCAACAAGAAATACAGGCCAGTATCAAATGTACCATTTCTTGGTAAAGCTCTAGAAGCATGTGTTATTAAGCAATATCTTGAGCGTCTGAACACTAATAACCCGTATGATTATAAACATTCCTCATACAAGAAATTTCAAAGCACTGAAACACTTTTACTCAAAGTCAACAACAGCATTATGACCAGCTTAGACAAAGGTGAAGTAGTCATGCTTGTCATACTTGACCTATCCGCCGCCTTTGATACAACTGACCATGACATTCTTCTCGAACGTATGGCACATCTGTTATATGGTTCACTTCTTACTTGTCCAACAGAACACAATGAGTTGTGATTAATGAAAAATTATCATCTAAAAAACTGCTGATGCATGGTGTGCCACAAGGCTCCAAATTAGGTCCAACACTGTTCAACTCTTATATTGCTACTTTGAGTAACATTGCAGTCAAATCTCTGATGAGAAACAAGCTGATGATGAACAGTTAATTTTGTCATTTAAGCTGGACACCCTTCTCAACCAAGACAGTTCATTCAAAAAAATTGAAAATGTATTGATGACATCAGGAAATTCTTGCCAGATAACAAGCTATGCAACAACAGTGAAAAGACAGAGTTCATACTTATCAGCGCCCACAGCAACTAAGTAAAATAAAAGGTAACTCAATTCAAGTTCAGGATGCTACTATAAAATCAACAGACAAAGTTAAAAACCTTGGAGTCATGTTTGACAAGTGACAATGGAATGTAAACAAGTCATTCAAAATGATGATAGATAGATAGATAGATAGATAGATAGATAGATAGATACATAGATACATAGATACATAGATAGATACATAGATAGATACATAGATAAATAGATGAAAGAAAGGACAGGCTTACCTGCATCCTGCTTCACACGCGTTGCTGTATGTTTTTCCATCTTTGCCACACACTGGCTGGTACAGGGCAATGCAGCCACAAGATTGTGCTGTTTAAATGCACAGGGATACAAAAAGGTGTATTTCGATAATTAAACAATTTTGAGACCATATTTTAAAATATCATACACTAAATGTAGCATGCATTACAAACAATGAAAACAGCTAAATTGTACAACTTTGATTTTGACTATCCCAACATTGGCTTAATAAGTTTTGCACCAGCTGGTCCTCACAAGTACGGTGGTAGAAAAATGTCTCTTACTAAAATGTGCAATGCACGGAAATTTTCTACTGCTCAAGTTTACATGTGAATGTAAATCGGGATATACATGTGAATGTAAATCAGGATATACATGTGAAAATATTTGGAAAGTGGTAACTCACATATTTTTGTTACATTCTCCTTGAGTATAACTTCTTTATTTTTCGTTCGATTTACTATTAACAAATTTGAAGCTCCACAGATAACTACGCATAACATTTGTCTATTTAAATGCATGATTGTTATTGATAACAAATCACGACCAGTAACCATGGTGACATTTTGTGAATCTTGTTTCCATGGAAACCATTAGGACAAGGATCAAATATTTTATGACAATTTTTTTTTTCACCGAGTACATTATCCAAAATATTATGATTTAATTTGCTAGTATGTCACTTGTCATTCCATGTTATTGTTAATTTCCTTGGACAAAATAGCTTTTTAATTCCTATGGTGCAGTATAGCGGACCCAAATCAATGCCCATATTTGGTGTCCATTAAAATTAAATTTTGATCCAATGTTTCACAAGTTTGAAGTTCTAGCACAATTAAAATAACATTTGGGGTCGAATAGCACGGGGTAGTAGCCCCCTAGAAAAAGTCGAAATAAACTCTGTCTTTACCGTGAAGATGAAAACCGCCATCATAACTACATCAGTTTGTGACATCATAAATTGATTTCAAGCACTTTTACGTTGTAGGCCTGGCAAAGAGGCTCGTTAAGTATGGTCATAAATCTGGGTCCGTTAATCTGCACTTTTTCCTATGAATGTGTCTTACTCTCTCTCTTCTGGTCACATCGCCCTTTCTTGACAACCTCTACTCCCCTGTGAAAAAAATTAAATAAAAAAACGTGAGCAAATGACTACCACAATAATATTGAATCACTGAAAAACTAATTTTTTTTTTTTTCATGTAAATTTAATTTCTTAGGAATATTTAAATTTTTTCAATATATTATATTTGTTTGACTTGTAATTCTTAAGATTATTTTTTAGTTTATAAAAAAAAATGAGTACAAGATAATAATGATTTCAACCAAATATAGCAGCTATGTCCATCTCAATATTTGGTTGTTGAAAAATAAATCATTGTCCACTTCTGTGTAAAGTAAGGCACCTTTCACACTGTCACAGATACGACCTATGGATGACCACATATGAAAAAAATTTTTTACTCTTGCTCATCCTTGTTCAAACATGATTCACATGCCAAGCGTTTCAAGGATACTTTTGCCATTCCATAGAATGCTTGTGGTAGCACTAAATCATCCTTGACCATACGTGAAGAGGGCAAAACATTTTTAACATGTTTAAAACTTTGACATTTTGACGTTCTACGAGTAAATTTATATTAATTACGTAACTTGCTCAAGATTCACTTGGCGAGCATTCTACGTACGTTCTACATATAATCTACGTACGTTCTACATATGTTCGTGGCCATACGTAGCTATACGCAGCCACTGTCCATCAGTATATACTCGTAGAATGCCCGTAAAATGTTTGTCAGACGTCCGCCACCCGCCCGTAATCTTCTGTGCCCTTTCTTGCCCATCTTTGATCACTCACATGGGCGATCTACGAGCGATTTGTGAGAAATCTACGAACGATTTACTGGTGCCTCACTGATGCCTCACTGATGCCTCACTGATGCCTCACGAATGCTTCACGGATGCCTCATGGCGAGCGATCTATGACTGCCTCGCGTACGCTCGTGGAAAGAATTTATACGTTATTAAAAAAGCTACGACTGAGCACGTATAGCCGATTTTTCACGTCATAGGTCATATGTAGGTCTTACCCGTGACAGTGTGAATGCCCCTTTAATGGAGCTGGGTATATCAGGCGTGTCTTGTATGACTTGTTTTAGAGTGTAGCATAAGGTAGTTCTTCCCAGTACATATATGGCCTGATTGATGTATTTGTCTTAGCTCTGCATGGATAGTTGGATACATATGCATTTAAACTCTTATCTGTAGGTAGTACTGTACATGATTAATACTTGCTCGCAACCTGCAATGCACGGATTAGTATATGTAACTCCATTGGAACCACATGCTGGATCTATGTTCAGGTCACAGATGCATCCCTCTTCATCAGGACAGATACCCACAATCCAGTCAGCCTCAGTATAACCCCTTGCAAAAAAAAAAAAATAATAAAATTTTATTATAATTACTTCTTGTTATGATATTGATTTGCATTGAACTGTATATGGACATATGTATCATATAATGTTTGTATTTGCATTGAACTGTACACATGGACAGATGTATCATATAATGTATTTTGCATAATTTATGTGTTTGCATTGAACTGTATATGGACATATGTATCATATAATTTATGTGTTTAGTGTTGGAGTGCCAGTGAGATGGTAACATAAACTGATAAAGCATAAGTGTAATGATTTGTTATTGTAGAACTTATATCACTATGTAATAAAGTCAGTGTATGTGATTAAAGCAGTGTATGGCTCTGATCCGGTGGTGCTGTGCCTTTGTAATAACTATGAGTTTGCAGCGACGGGGGCAAAATGTGACCATACATATGAAAAACACCTACTCGCATTCTGCCATACATTCATTTCCGTAAGTTTTTCCTCCTGCACAAACTGGATAGTAATGTCTCGTGCAAGAACAGTCGCCAGGTCTGGCTTCAACTGTAATATAAGTAACAGTAATATCCTGTTAGAGCTACTTTGTCTGTCGCGCCATGACTCTCCCTCACCAGTGGCGCCAGTTAATATGCAGACACTTATCAACAGGTGCCAAACTATTTTTACAGATAAACTTGTACTGATATGTGATATGAAGTGTAAAACTGTCCAACATAGCATACACAATTCCAAACAAAAGTGCATAGAAAAAAGTTAGTTTCATGTGTCAAGTTCAGAGGGGGTTGGGGGGGGGGGTGATTTCATATCCTGAATCTTCCCTTATTTATTCTGTAGGCCATGACATATTCATAGGGGATATATGGGTCCCAGACTTACTTTTTCCAATACAAAAGCTTTAAATTATTTGCAGAAAAATGACTTTTTTATAAAAAATATCTTGGATCAAATTATAAAATGAAATAAGGGGGAGGCAGAACTACTTTTTCAGACGCAAAAATTTCCATGATAACTTGGGACGAATATCATGATAAAGTTAAACTGGAAAGAATAAATTTGTGATGTGTTTCCAAAATATTCCCACTTTTTTTACACTCAATTTAGATAATTTTTACTTTTAATTTTTTTGCATTTATGGTAAAAAAGGTAATATGTGTTAAGTGTCGCCAAAATATATCTTATGATCAGCTACGGTAGTATTAGCCTATATCAACACAATACTGTCAATAGCATGAAACATCACTGAAAGAAAAGAAAAAATATTTTGAAACTGTCTCTAAAGTAGCCTTAATTTTCAGTATTAAATGAACACAAAGTACAAAACATTAATGTAAGTAAATTTGTTGAATTGTTTTCTAAAATATACTTCGTTTTCACATGCAATAGCATTACACCATTACAATAGAATGAAACATTACTGAAACAAAAGCAAAAATATTTGGAAAGTGTCTTTAAAATATGCTGAAACATTACCAAGAGAAGAAAAAGTTTCTTCAAAATTGCAATAATAAAAACACATTACGAAACGTTACTGACAGACCAAAAATATGTAGAAAGTGGCTTTAAATATATCAAATTTTCATATGCAAAAGTATTAGATGATTAACATCAACGTGAAACATCACTGAAGAAAACCAATCTTACCTGCAAAAGTAAGCCAACATAATAGGATGACAAATTTAAACATGTTGTATGCTGTGATTCACAATGCATAGAACAATAAAATGTAAAATGATGAGTGCTGATTGAAGCAAAATGCTTCATAAATAGACCTATGATAGGTCTAACCCAAATGCATGTTATGCTTATGCAGCAAAACTGTAAATTGTTTGAAATAACACAATTGGATATGTCACATACTTTTTTCACAGTGTGATATCTGTCCATTTAAACTGTTTTCGTGCTGGACATTAGAATCACTATAATGAGGTGTCAATTATCCAACATTATATAAGTATCAAGTTGTTACTGCAGCATGGCAATACATCGTTGAGAAAATAACAATTGACAATTTTAATTACTCTTTTCGACATTACGATATATGTAATAGATCCGTTATCATTTTTTTTTTTGTGACTGCATTGTAGTAGAGACTCAATTATGTAACAGTGAAAATATATATTATGTAACAGTGGAAATATAAAGTTATTTATACAGGGCATTGACAATGACAATGAAAAATATTTTTATATATTCACCAACAAGTGGTAGGGAGACCCACTGAAGACAAGCATGTTGTGGCTGATAGTAGGCCACCAAATTTAGATTTTTTATATAATTAAAATAGTTTTTGACATGATTGCAATATTAAAGATTATATTGTAGAATAAAGCAATCCAAGGACACTAATGGCCACAGATATAATAATTAGCAGCTTCACAGTGCACACTGTAGGATTCTGTGAATTTGATTTGATGTAATTTTATATTCAGGGAATTCATTTGCTTGTATAGTGGATCTAATTGTATATGCATTTTATTTTGCTATTTCTGGTATACAAATCGTTTTCTTTAGCAGGTGATGTGGTTATGTGATTTCCAGCCCCATATCAGTATTCAACAAAATTAGGCAATTATAAATATTTCACAAGATATTACCAGGTATGGTTTTGTTCAAGTGGGTCATTATACCAATTGTTTTCGCAATTGTCTTTGCTACGAAATCGATATGCTCATTGCACTTTAAACGTATGTTTGTCAATTTTTACTGATTTTTCAGCCCAAGAAAATTGAACTGTTCAATTACAAGGTTATCTTTAAAAGCACTCAGTGTTGCAAATAGAGTGGTGTCATTTGCAAAATTAAATAATCAGCTGAAAGTGTTTAACTGCATTATTGAAATAATTTTTATTTAAAGTGTATAATTCGTCTCACGTCTTCTGCATTTTAGTGAATAATTATTTGGGCCAGGTGTCATATGGCATTTTAGACCTGGCTGAGAAAATTTGGCATGCACGACAGTGTATATATATATATATATCATCTTCAACAGCATCATCACAGTAACTGAATGCTGTAATTGTTTTGCTATTATTATACAAATTATGAAAAACTATGCGTTTCCAAACTACGGGACTAGTGGGTTCACCAGCCCAACCTCATCCCTCATGAACTTCAAGGCTCTGAACCACACAATTATTAAGTTTTATTATATAATTGAGTCGGCATCTGTTGGCTCTTGAATCTAGTAGTACAAAGAGTTATTAATAGTCTCTCATGTGGCAAAAGAGTATAGTAACAATTCAAGGGATGACATACATCGCTCATAACTTTGGTACACAAAGTTAGTTCATAAATATGGTCAACTCTACACAGTTGTGGCGACCTATTCCTGGCTGTAGCTAAAACTGGCTAAAGCCAGCTGCTGGTTCTGTCTAATTCTAGCTAACAGTCGGCTTACCATCACTGAAAAAATATAAACCTTGGTAAATGTAAGAAATTTGTTTAATATATCATACATTTGTACTTTTATATTTGGTTTTGAGTAGCCAGCTTCACTCCAAACCTTTGGGGTTAGTCATTATGGCTAGTTCAGTCAAGTGAAGCTTGAGTCCCACTTAGTCATAATGACTAACAATTTTGAAGCACAGGGTCAAAATATGACGTCACATTAGTCATCTCCGAAACTAAAATGGCTGATTAGGCTACCGTTCCAGCAGTAACAGTGAGACGTGTTTCAATGGTCTTATTGTACTAAAAGTGAAATTTAACATTAATACTAATAAATTAGCGTTTCAAGAGGTAATCTAAAAACTTAAAATTGATATATTTGTGTCAACTTACTTGCTAAAATCCCATATACACATACACATTACACACCGCACACAATTTATATTTTAATTCAAATCTGTCACAGGTGTGTACATAAAAGGCAAGTGCTTGCAAAAACCAGACACACCCACATTTTTCATTAAATTTTAATCTTAACTTTAATCATAAAACACAGCTATAGTTATTAAATGCTCTGTCACTAAAAACTAAATGAAGAACAAGTTTAATCATTGTAAAACAATATATGAAATTATTTACATAAAAAAAAAAGAAAGAAAAAACTTAAAGAGTTAGATACAGGGTAAAAAAGTGTGTTAATTAAAGGGATCGCATAACAAGATAGACAATAGAAATAAAAATCCCATATTAAACTGTAACACATAGAGCCATGAACAACTCAATGCATTTAACATACATCACATACATATTTACGCTAATCAGAATTTTTATCAATTTTTAAAGATATGGCAGTTTCTTAGTGTACACTGATCTGAGTAGGAAGACAATAGGTAATTGTTTATATGATCATAAAAGGTCTTGATTGTTTTATTTTGTTTAAATTTAATGTCCGAACAGAAGGAAGTGGGTTCCATATTGTGCTTACAAGGTGGTGGTGGTGGTGGATTAGGGCTTTACGTCCTGTATTTCTGCACCTGATGGGCTAATTAGGACAGGTAGGGACCATGGCAATGAGACGAGGGATGAAACAGCCATCCAACATAGGCTCAACCGGGAATTGAACCCAGTACCCAGTGATTGGAAGCCCAGCCCGCTACCACTGAGCTAGGCCCCCACCCCATTGTGCTTACAAGGTAATTCAGGGACTGTTTTCCTAAGTTAGTCCTTATTGGTCTGGTATAAATATCATCAGTCTGTCTGGTCTATTGAGTGGAATGCCGGGATTCCTCTTTGTGACGGTAGATAATATTTGTATGGTCTGCATATAAAACAAATTCACCTAACTTGGAGGAGTTGACAAGATCATTTACATATACCAGAAAAAGAGGGCCAATGACTGACCCTTGAGGTACACCACACGTTATTTTTTTCAGATCGAGAGTTGATATTTTGGATATTAACCGACTGGGGTCCATATGCTAAGTAACTCACAAACCAATATAAGGAAGTTCTGCGTATCCCATAATGCTCCAATTTTGAACTCAAGATATCATGTTGAAGACTACCGAATGCCTTGGAGAGATCTAAAAAGAGGCCGAAACAGTATAAGATGCAAATTTGGTTGAATGCCCTTTTCTAAATCCATACTGAGAAGCAGAAAGACGATTATGATTTGAGAGATAACTATGTAATTGCTTGTGTACTATTTTTTCTAATATCTTAGAGAAGGAGGGAAGCAATTCGATTGGTCTATAGTTTTTAATTTCTTCACTATTGCCATTCTTAAATACTGGTAAAACTTTTGCATTTTGTCAGGTACTGCTCCTTGTTGCATTGAGAGATTGATAATATGTGTTAATGGGGAGAAAATTATTTCATGAAAATTTGCTATACAGCAGAACTGAGGTAGCACCACCTGGTGAATGCCCTGAAAGCGACTGCATTTGTACATACAAGTCTTCACCAGTATGTGGAGAAGATGGCCAGCCATATCCTAACCCATGCTCTGCTGGGTGCAAGTAAATAATAATTAATGATTACAGATTTTAGGTTTTATAGTTCATTAATAGCCTTTGTAGTGTAATGTTATTATATCTTTTAATCAACTGGAAAATAAACTCAATTCAAGTAAATCTAAAAAAACCTTGAAGTTTGTACAATTTATTACTTATTAATTCTTTTACATTCATTTCCAGGAATGTGATAATCATAGGATCTGGGCCATGCTTCCAGACTCAAAACGTATCATCGATAATGACAATGACATGCAACTGAAATTTGTGCATAAGATAAATTGAATAAATTCCTGAACTCACTGTTTTTTCAAATGAATAATTTATTCAAATTCAATTTATAGTGGATTTTTACATATAAATCCAGCTGGTGTATTTATATAGTAGTGGATAAGGCATTGTCTGGCAAAATCTAAGGTTCAAGGTTCACATTTTGAACCAAATTTCTATACTCAACTATAGCCAGATGCTATGTGTGTTTGCTGGGGCAAATAAAAGACCCACCCATATGGTAAATGTGTAATATGGTTTAGACTCCAAACCTCATCACCTCATAGTTACAATTAGATAGGAATGGGTAGGTCTGGACATTGCTTTTGGTGAAATCAGCTGCTTTCAAAAGTTGTGCTGTCCTTATTCACAGGTGCAATAAGAGTCATTTTTCCAAACTCCTTCTATGGTTTCCCTTTGCTCTGTATGGACATAGGATCCAGTGTAACAAGAAGTAATGTCAGATTTACTAGAAACACAATACCAAGATCCATGGACACTATGGTAGATGACCCTGGTTTTCGATGGCATTTTGATGTACATCGGATAATCCAAGCACATTCCAAAATATTCATATTCTCCATGACAACTTGCATACAATGTGCCGTTTATGCTGCAACGTTTAGGGAAGTCATCCTGCAGAGATAAAAATAGAAAAATATTATCACTGAAATAAAGTAGAGTGAACATTTCATAACCTCACATCCATGGATTGAATACTCATCATTATATTACTAGAATAATATTATATTGACATAAAATATATTTATTTAGCTATAAAGTATCTCATCAAAAAGTGGATATACACACTTTCAAAAGCTTTTGAATTATTTAATGTTTTAAACCTGATCTTTGTTAATAAAAATGTTCTTAAACCTAACCCCATGCTGATATTTTTTGGTGCTGTACAAGAGTTTTCCATGCATTCTGCTCTCAACCCCATCTCTGTCAAACTTTCCTTAATTGTTTCTTGGGATTGAAACTTTATGACAAGGTATCTAGTACTGCCAGTTATTATGAGACTCAGTCTCAAGACATTTATCCGATTTTCACATGAGCATTGGCTCACAAGACTCAGTCTCAAAACATTTGTCAGATTTTTCTGTAAGCATTGGCTCACGAGACTTAGTCTCAAGACATCTTTCAGATTTTCTCGTGAGTATTGGCTTCAGGCCGAGTCTCAGTGAATTGGGCCAATAGAACAACAGATATTTGAAAAGGGGTTAAGATTAATTACCAGCTTGAGACAAGTTCACCGAAAGTTAACTTCAATATATGCCCCATCGGGACTGACATACGGCCACTATATTACACAGTTTGAATTGATTTTGAAATGTAACTAAGAATTTTTATATATTTTTTCATGAATTACACCTAACCTCAATATATGCCCATTGGGACTGAGATAGGACTCTTATATTTTGAAATGTGTCCCATTGGGACTGAGATCATGGTTTACTCAATGAAGTATGATTCAATGGTAATATGTGATTTAACTATCCCTAATGATTATATTACGAGTCCAAAATATGTAACTCAGTTAAATATAACCAAATATATATTCTGTACCTTAATGATACATACAAAAATTATAGTGTATGATCCAGTGGACGTAGGTATAGAAAAATGTGTAAGTTGAATGATACAACCCAAACTTCAAGCAAAGGGAATATAATTTTAAATTTCACGAACTAATCTTTACTATCGCAACTGTGATATGTTCGTGTTACTAATCATATTGTTTGGTAGTCAACTATATTACAGCTGAGGCCAGACCTGGCGGCTGTTCTTGCACGAGACATTCCTATCCAGTTTGTGCAGGAGGAAAAACTTACGGAAATGAATGTATGGCAGAATGCGAGTAGGTGTTTTTTCATATGTATTGTTACATTTTGCCCTGTCGCTGCCACCTCATATTTTCATACGTGGTCATACATAGGTTGTATCCATGACAGTGTGAACGCCCCTTACTTTACACAGAAGTGGGCAATGATTCGTTTATCAACCAATCCATGATCAGTTGAAATCAACCAAAAGTTTGGTTAACAACCAAATATTGAGATGGACATAGCTGCCAACTGTTTCCACTGTGCCTTAGTATTTTGGTTGTGTTAGATTGTGCCTGTAATTAAGTTTATATTGTTTGTTGTGTTTGCTTAGAAGTCCAAGCTGTTATTTCATGTGCATCAAACCCAAAATATTAAGTTTTTTTATAGATATGAACAATTGCATGGGCCACATGAACAAGTAACTAATATATATATATTTATTTTCCTCTTCTTTCTTATTTCCAATTTATTTTTAGCTAAATATATATATTTTTTTAATATTAATAAGCTTTTCAGAACTGAATGCTTGCCTTTATTAATATGAAACATCAAACTTTTTGCTTTTCAAGTGTAATACCACGGGAGATTATCCTCTTCTTGATCATTCTGAGAAATAACACCCACATACATCTTACGAATAGACAGAGAAATGCAGTCATAATGATTGGTGAAGCTGACTTACTTAATCTTAAGAATTTGGATAATGATCCTCCCAATAAAATAGATGATAATGCGCCAAACATGTTTAACCGCTCAAATTATTATGTACTAGAATGACACCCCTCCCCCACAAGGGGGATAAGGGTTCTCTCTCTGAGTAAGACTCGCAGGACCTACACTGTGTAAAACAGTGAGTTTTACAAAGCCAAATCTCCTGATTAGTCATATCGGACTGAAACAATTTCTAACTATGATAAACAAACAAGGAGGGTTCCCGACCGGGGGTTCCCTCTGCATCATGTGATCTCCCACAGAGCAGCACCATTTCTAGTCACTCAAATGGAAGCGCTGGAATGAGGGGAGGAGGGTGGGACACTTTGGAGTGTAGGTCCGCCTAAAGGGGGACACTGGGGATCCACGCCACGACTGCTGCACCAGTTGCAGAAGGCGTGCCAATGTTATTGGTACAGCCGGAGAGAACTGGGGTGGAGGTGGCTTGAGGCCAGGGTTGCAGCCCGCGCTGAAAGCCCCGTCTGAAGGAGGTGTAGCCAGGCAATGGCAGCGCGTGTTCAACCACTGAGGGGCGTGATGGTACACACGACTGCCCGGCTGGCTCAACAGCCGACAGTAGTGTGGGAGTTGCACCGGAGGACCCGATAGTAACTGAAGGGTCTCTGGGAACCACAGCTGGGTGGGCCACCAAGGGGCCACCAGCACCAAGACTACTGGTCTGTGAGGACACTAAGGGACCTAGTGACGCCTTCGTGTCGGATGTAAGCGGCCGCCGCCACGTTGTCAAGCATAACGCGAAGCGAGCGGCCGGAGATCTGATAGATATTTGGAGAGACGTTCTGCCGGTGTCCAGCGGCCCGCCAAGGGCTGGTCCCCGAAGTGAGCGCCCCACCCCTCCAGGTTGGCATCGGTGGCGAAAGTAAGCTCGGGGTCCGTCAGACGTAAAGGAACCAGTGCCAGGTCAGACCGGTGGACAGAATCCATCGATGCCAAGGAGTCAGGGTTAACAAATCCCACTGGGAGCCGAAGCTCAGAAGGTGGGCCCCAACAGGAATCTCAGGGACACTGATAGGGCCTGCCAGACGACGTGGCCCCCCACCCGTGTCGGGGAAGGGAGCAGCGTCGAGGGGCGGCCTGCTCAGGCTGCTCCCTAGTGCCAGACGCAGCTGGGCCAGCCGGTGGCATGGGGGTCACTGGCTGGAGCAACAGCCAGTACCGGGTGGAAGGCAGCAACCAAGAGGAACCCGTAAATAGGCGATTCAGCGGAGGTCACCAGAGCTGTGCCAAACTGGGTGGCCTAGTAGAGCCCACGCAGGGTGTACCGCTTCAGTGTGGACAGCTGTTTGGGGGATGCTGAGGTGGAACCAAAAAACATCCCGAACTGCCAGTCAGCTGACGAAAGGCATGACATCTGAGCCCGGGCAAAGGCCTCAATGTCGGTTACCCAAGCATGGTCGACAGGCGGGAGGCTGGAGCTGGCCCAAGCCTTCTCACAAGTGGACAGGCGGGCGGGACGAAGGTCCAGCGCTGGGGAGACATGGGAACCAAGGCCGGAAATCTGGGACCCAGGTGTGCGCTCCCGGATGGACCAAGGGCCACCCCAGCCTGGGTAGGAACCTGGGCGAACTCTGGGAGTACGCAAACTCCAGGATTTGATGCCAGGTCATACCTCGCCAGGCCTGCCGGCTGAGGACCACACAGAAAAGCTGGAAAAGGCCGCCTGAGAGTACTGATCCCAGGGCAGAACCTCATCCAGCAAGCTAGGCAGGGCTGAGCAAGCTGCCCCATCAACAGTGGCACCAGGCCAGACTGAGCCAGTTCTGAGAGTTCGGGCATCCCCAAAGGCAGGGGGGGGGGCCACCTGAGCCGCCGGACCACTGAACAGGGTGGGCAGCGGGGGAACTGAAACCACCACAGAGGCCACCTGTGGGGCCAGTTCCGACTTGGTGTCTGAGCCAGGGGAGACCCACCGGGACCCATCCGCCAAGCGGATTGTCATCTTGGGGATCCGGCTGGGCTCAACCGGGGAAGCAGCCACCACCTGAACAGGGGAGGGGAGCACCAGACTGGTAACTGGCTCCCATGCTCGAGCAGGAGACGGGAGGAGCACCCAGGACAGCAGAAGGCCCTTGGCATGCAGGCGCAGCCTTGGACGCCAAAGCCTCAGAGAGAGCGGGCCTGGGCTGCTTGGCCTTCTTGGCCTTAGCGGGACGGTGCCGCTTAGATGAGGGGGCCAGAGCCTCCTTGGATGGTCAGCATGCCATGACCGGACTGGAGAATCCCCTCCAGCGATGGGTCCCATACAGGGGACTGAGTGGGGGTACGTGGCACATAGAAATTAATTTTCTACTTCACAGACAGAATTGAGAGGTGACACACCACAGCTAGCTAGTGACCAAACCTCAGAATGGTTACCAGCAAACTGATCAAAGTCCGTGAGGCCCGCATTATATAGGGCCATGAAAGTAGATCCCGCGAGAAAAAAAGTCTGCCACCGATCTACCTCCGAGACAGGGGTGATATCGGGAAGGAAATAGACGGTCAACGTCCGTTCAGCCACGTGAATGGCGGGCCGTCAAGCAAGCTAGAAGGTCAAGGACACAGTCCAAGACAGTGCTGACCATGACCAAGTGGAGCCAAGCGTGACGATTAAAACCAGAGTGTGCAAATTTGATTCAAAGTGTGTCTAGTGAAACAATTGCAAAATGAAATTTTGTCAAACAATACTTGATAAATTCATATAGTCTTCACGTACAGTTCTGGATTGTTATGTTTGCTACAATATGAACTCAACTATCTAGCATGTTTGTTGCATCAATACTATTTTACCATATGTTGACGATGGCCATCTCTTTTGAGGAGGAAGCAATTATCATTTTAATGACTTGAATTAACCTACTGTAATAAACTATGATATGAAAAATTTTTTGTCAAGTTGGGACCCATCACCATGTTACCTCCCCGCCTTTTTTGTTATTCTCTTGATGATAATGTTAATGATGATGATGAATAAAGTTCTGAAGTTCTGAAAACAATAAGGGGTTTAGATCAGGTCGCATGAGATTGATTAAATTTTGCATAACTTCTCCTGCCAGTGACGGCAGGAGCAGTGGGCTTTAACAACAATTGAGAGTCAAGGCCACCATTTGAATTTTGGTATATGTAGTTCCGAAAAAAATAAAACCTAAAGAAACATAATTGCTGAATTTTTCATACTGACTCACCGAAATGAAGTGCTGAACACCCGCTGCGCTGGCACATTTTGATCTTCCCAGGGCTTTCAGTATTTGACAACTGTGCATTCCACTGCTTTCAAGTTTGAAGTCAAAAGCCTTGCATTCATTCTTGTAAGTGTTGCACAACTCCGAGCATTTGCGATAGGATGTGACATTGTGGGTGCTGTTAATATGTTCATTTTTTGGAACCTGAGTTTTTGGATGACAATATCTGTGGTTAGTTATGCCACACAAGCAGCTGGCGGAGTGAAACATCAGTATTATTGATGCAAAGAAATAGACGTACTGGAACTTCATCATCTCTGGAAGACATGAGATTTATTAATTAACAGAATTTATTCTTCCAAGCCTGTTAAAATAATGTTTACTTTATTCTACCACAGGTTCATGAAGATTATACTTATACTAAAGATTTTTTTCAAGCAGTCATTGGCTTCACTAGTTTCTGTCCGTCTGTCAGAAGAATATATATTAGAAGTCACAGATATATACAAATTTTGGAGTCAATAAATAATATCCCAATTTGAATCACTGCATTTTGCAATTGGTCTTAAATGCAGAAAACTCTGAGTGACTGGTGGAGGTCAGAAATTATAAGTGTGCAAGGGTTTTTTCATTTTAAATAGAAAAAGGGATATCCTAATGAAAAGGCGTATAATATATATAATTAAACTAAGTAAATCAATATAAAAACACTAGATACCTTACCTTGCCTTCATACCATCTGTAATAAGATATATTATTTTAATTAGTTATAGTTCTACATGCCACTGCATGCAACTGTACAGCATGGAAGGATTTTTGTTGAGAAGGCACTGTTTTGTGTCACCATATCTATACTAATTTCACATAGTGATTTCTTAGAAATTATATGAGTCGTGCAAAAATTACTGGACTGCTCATAAAAATGTTGAGACGAATATTGGTATGGACTAATTTGAAGATTGCAGGATTGCTAAAATGCTGAGAAGTTTATTTGAATGGATTATGTGCAAGTAGCAAAAAACTAAAAAACCTGTGAAATCTGAATAAATAAAGACTTTCATTAGAGCATGCTCATGTTGCAAAATCCTAGTGTTCCCTCTTGGTCTAATTTCTCCAAGCTGAGACAAAATGAGGGTGCCTTGACCCTTTCTTTCTTTCCATGTAATCCAATCCACCATTATTTATTAATTAACAGAATACATGCTTAAACTAAGTAAATCAATATGAAAAAAACGCTAGATACTCTACCTTACCTTCATACCATCTGTAATAAAATATATTTATTTAATTAAATATTGTTCTACATACCAGAGCATGCAACTGTTCAGCATGGAAGGATTTTTGTCGAGTAGGTGTGAAGCACTCTGAAGGCACTGTTTTGTGTCACCGTATCTATACTAATTTCACATTGTGATTTCTCAGAAATTTTATGAGTCGTGAAACAATAAACTGCTCATAAAAATGCTGAGATGTATATTGGTATGGACTCATGTGAAATTTGGTGGACTGCTAAAATGCTGAGATGTTTATTAGTGTGGATTATTTGCCAATAGCAGAAACTGAATTTTGCGGGTAATATAATATGTGAATAATCCTATGATTTAAATAGCTTTGGATTATCATGGCTGAATTGCTCTCGGAAATTATTGCAGAAAATAAATAAAAAAGAAAAGAGAGAGAGAGTCATGTCTGAGAATCATCATTAAATCTAATTAATCAGATTAATCGGATTAATTTTAGAGTGGTTACATGAGATTTCTTCCATTATTGTGGAGGATGCCACCTTTTTGTTAAAGACATGATATGAATTTATTCCCCGTGCATTTTCGAATGGAGAGTCGTCACAAAGTTCCATCGATTTTCAATTAACAGCCTGAGCCTATGAAAACCACCCTAACCACAATCACAATGTCGTTGTCACCAAAGAGGAGAAATAATAAGAGGGGAAAATGCCTCATTTCATAAGCCATGTCAGGGTTAGTTTTGGGCGATATTAGGCGTCCTTTTCTATGTTACGTCATAATCATAACAGACGGAAGTGACGTCATTGTGATTGTTGTTAATGTTACATCATATTTTTGCAAACTTCACATTAATGTAAAACACAAAACCGAAGCATGAAAAAGTTTTTTTGTTTATTATATGATTCACTGATAAATCTATAATATAATTATATAGACATAGTCTAATGAAGCGGCCACAGATGCCCTGTGTTATATGTAAGATATGTACTGGAATATAAACACTATGAGACTGCATCTTCCCAGGCATCTTCCCAACAGCTGCAGGTTACTCTTAGTTTGAGCAACCGTAGCCGGGGATTATAGAAGTCATGCATTTATATAATTGTTAACTGAAATTTATTTTTAGTCTTTTTTCATATAAATTGTATGAAAATGCATGTGTTTGAATTTTTGGGTCCCCCACTCACATTTATGACCTGTGATTTTAGACAATTTCGGATAACCAAAGATGAGCATATATATTGATGTGATTTAGACTGGATAAAATCAAGCAGTATCAAGCTTTGGTTCCATTTTGTGAAGTGACTATACACATTTATCCAATGAAATATGCTTGCGTAATTAGATTTCTTCATTGAATTTCATTCATACCACATTATTTTCCAATATTTTGTTATATAGTACAGGGAAAGTAATATTGGACAGAAAAAGGTATATTGGCCAGTAAAAATTTTTTTTATTGGATAGCTATCCGTAAATAATCAAATTTTCCAATCAAAGGATCTTTTAAGTATATGTTGTACAGTTTGCAAATTGTTCATACGCTGCAACTTGCATACAATAAAATCAATGATTTGAGGAATATCACTGCCTGCTACTGTAAGCTTTACTGGCTCATAAACTGGCATAATTTTATTGAAAATGTTGCAGTGATATGCACTTTAATGTACTAGAGCATTGAAAAAGGCGGGGACCTAGCTCAGAGGTAGCGCTCTGGGCTTCAACCGCTGGGTCCTGGGTTCGATGCCTGGTCGAGCCTAAGTTGGATGGCTGTTTCATCCTTCGTCTCATTGTCATGGTCTCTGCCGGTCCTAATTAGCCCAACTGGTGCAGAAATAGAGGACGTAAAAAAGCCCTAATCACACACACACACACACACACACACACACACAGAGAGCATTGAAAACATTTCTAGTGCTTGAAGCTTGTTTTAAATGCTACAGTTGACCAGTCAATGCCATAATTTTACACCAAGGTTTTGCAAGAAAAATTATATGGAAAGCCAACAGGTAGTGCTTTTTAAGACTTTACAGTAAGAAGCTGTTTGAAATATATATGGTACCATAGTGTAAATATGATTTACAGTCAAGCACCGTTAGTGCAATTAAACAGTAAGCTTACTTGTAGCAGTCATTTACGGTGAAGTATTGTTTGTAACATTTCACAGTAAGCCATCATGTGCTGTAATTTCACGACAAACAACCTTGTATTCTAATTTACAGTAGGCCAACTTGTTACTGAAATGTTTGCAGCAAAGATACTCTGCAAAAATTTGCCAGTAAAATACTGTAAACACTACAGGAGTTTTTTTACAATGTATTGCACAAGTGGTACACACAGTTTGTGTGTTCTGCAGCACACTGTTATAGGTTTTGGATCAATTTTCTTTTAATTCACCAGGCTCGATCACCGTCATATCTACCCAAGAAGAAATATGCGCAACCATGAACACCATCCCTGAAGATATTTGACAACACTGTCTACAATTGGGAGGCCAAAACCCAGCGGATTACAGCCTAATCTAGCTACGAAGCACCACAGCCAGGGGCGAATCCAAAACATTCTGATTGACAAAAACAATGGATAAGTCCTTCCTCGACATGTTAATACCGGCAAGTCTATTGGCAGCCACAACTATTGTGGCGGATACAGTAATATCCTGTTTTTGCACTACCATGTCTCTTGTTCAAAATTACAATGCTTATAGCATCATCAAAATGTGTCATATCATTTAAAACAGGCTTCCACGGCATATCCTAAATTACGTAGTATCTGGGGTGCTTGGAACAGCCAATTTGCTTGACCGTATTTCTATTTCATCATGGCACGCATCACCGGCAAGTTGTGCTGCCAGCGCATTCTGATGACTTGTCTTATGAGATTTTCTGCAAATGCCATTCTTCTTTCCCATGTTGTAGCAACAGTCATGCATAGGGCCATACATAACCAGTTTTCTGTGTTTGGAATTAATCTTGCGAGATGTTGCACTGATCTTGGAATTTCAGTAGCTGAATTCTTGACAATATATAACTGCAATATCCATGAATGGTTACAAAAAAATATGTCATTTTCATTGCTCAAGCTCTGATGAAATATATAATATATCAGTTCTGCAATTATGGAACTGTCACAAATGAGAAATGGACTGTCACTTGGCTCACTAGACCGAAGAGAAGCTGAAATTAGCATGATTAGTCTTGACTTACTTAGTGTTGCATGAACTTTAATCAGTTTATCAAAATTATTGTACTCTATTTAAATAACCACATTATTGAAATTTACTGATATTTTGCTATTCATTGTATACTAGTTAGTATCAATTTGTATGAATAAACATGAAATTTACGTAGGGATCAGAAAAGTGTCAAAAATGTACACGCCCCATCTGTCATGGAATAGCATTGTCTAGGGTTCCAGAAAGATTGTCCATCTCTTTTCAAAAAGTTGTAGTGTACATGTTGTATAGCCAAGTCAATATCATTATGGTGAATTAATTGCATGAGGCTCATTAATTTTTAGAATGTGAGATTATTTTGACAATATCTCATCATATTTCTGCATGCAGTTTTCGGAACGGAACTTTTATAGTGTAACAATATGCTTAGTGATATTGACCTAATGTTAGCTTGTAATGAAACATGGTGGAATAGCTCATTAAACCCATGAGTTACTTGTCTGGCGGAGGTACTCATGAGTGTCAATGCCATGAGTGAGTTCCGTAGCCAGACAGGTCACGGATGGCCTTCATATTAATATCCTACACAATAATCTATTGTGTTTCCAGCTGAAAGAAAATTAAAGTGGTGGTTCCTTTTACTTGGTGTGTATGCTGAGGCAAGTAAAATACCCCACCCATGTGGTTAATGTGTAACATGGGTGGACTCCTCCTCTCTCTCACCCCATCACACAGGGCGGGGGCCTAGCTCAGAGGTAGTGCTCTGGGCTTCCAACCGCTGGGTCCCGGGTTCGATTCCCGGTCGAGCCTAAGTTGGATGGCTGTTTCATCCTTCGTCTCATTGCCATGGTCTCTGCCTGTCCTAATTAGCCCAACTGGGTGCAGAAATACAGGACGTAAAGCCCAAATCAACCAACCAACCAACCACCTCATCACATAACCCATGTTAGCAGCAAGAACTTGTCTGAGCGGGCTGCACTTTCCATTTATAACTATCTATATGGCCCCCGGACTAATACAAATAAATTGACAAAATTGAGCCATTAAAGTATTATGGTACTATAAAATGCTGAAAATCAATTACAAATGCATTAGATAAAAAAAGTTTAACCATTGAGCCATTTATGTCAATTTTGAGCCATGTATGCCAAATCGAAGCCATTTAATATGTCAATTTTGAGCCATTTATGTCAATTTTAAGGATCTATACTCTAATCTATCCTCACAGAGATATATCACAATGCTAAAAAAGTACCGGGTATTTTCCATTGTGTTGTTAAAAATGATCTATGTACAGTTTTGCTGAATGAGCATGTAATGCCTTTGGGGTTAGACATATCATGAAGACATGATCATTTGTGAATCATTTTGGCTTGAGTCTTGGTCCATCAGTCTACATTTCAGTATGTTTAAATTTGCCATATTAATATTTTTGCTTTCGCATGCAGGTAAGGTGAAAATATTCTTAGTGTTGTTTGATACTGTTGTATTGATATGTCATACAGTTATTAATTATATTGCATATAAAAATCAATAATTATATTATGCTGACACATGTATCAATTTGATATTTTGCTGTCAATAAAAATCTATCTATATTTTACCTAAATATGTATGCAGTTAGGTTACCAAGACCACAATTCAATTCAATTGTGGTCTTGGACATCTAACTGCATACAAATTTAGGTGATATAATTATTAATATAATTATCACTTTTTATATGCACATTTCTCTCAAGAAATCTGATACATTAAGGGTCCATTTGTATGGAGTAGTTACCCACTTGGTATCAGAGACTTATTTTCTTTGGGAGACTTGAATGTAAACAAAATGATGTAAATGTGAAAAACCATATTTCTTAAGGCGTGACCAAAGTTTTTCGGACGGTTGCTATAGATGGTGCTTATTTCCCTTATATATATCACTGGTTTTGTTACACCCAGCCATGTGTATGGCCTAGGGCATTACAATAACCGACACTTCTGTATGTTTTTCTCTCCTATTTGTCTGGCTGCCTATCTATATGAACTACAAGGAATATATCTTAGGGCATTTTTCCGCTGGCAAAGGTCTCTGTAGAGCTGGCAGCACAGCAACATTGTGGATCTGATGGTTCAGTAATTTGTGGTTATTCATATATTTTCTGATTGGTTGCAACAAAATGTTTCTGCACAATCAGAAGACTTTTAAGTGTAAGTTGGCATCTGATTGGCCAATACATTTGTTTTTACCACCAGAGGACGCCACCTATAAAGCCTTCCATTTGCCAAGGAATGACTTTCGCCAACTTATATTATAGATGGCAGCAGTTGTAATCCTCAATAAATTCATGTTAAGAGGTCAAGTTGTTACTCTTCGCTCTGCTCGAGTGACAATAAAAGACACCTTGAACTAGGAAAAAATCAGATATGGGTCATATTGTCCCTTTTATTTTTATGTTTGCTTTTTTGAGGCCACAAGGGTCAAAATCCTCCAAAACCGTGTGCAGTCAGTTTCATTAAAAAAGGCCCGTCAACTTGAACCTAGCCATTGCTGTCATAGCTGGCTACTCAAAAGTGGATCTAAAAATACATATATTTATAATATATTAGATACATTTCTTACATTTGCCAGTGTCTACACCTTTCTGGTGATAAATGTAAGCTGACTATTAGCTATATAAGTCTAGAGTCGACTGTGTTTTATGAAACTAACTATGGCCAACCATCCCTAATTCTACATGTATATTAACATGACTATTTTGCAAATGTATTTAAGGAAAGTTTACATTGTCTCTACTGAGAGAATTCAACAAGTATTACAGCATAAAAATCCAGACCAAAATTGAAGCCAGAGCTTTATATTGTTTATGAGTAAAAATGCATGCAGACTTTAGTGAGATAACACAAGTTATTGATAGCATAAAATGCATTTAAGAAAGTATATAAATTGCCCTTATCTCGTCTTGGGAGAGGTGGGTGGGTGAGTTAGGGTTTTACATTCTATATTTCTGCAGCTGTTGGGCTCTTCACGACAGGAAGGGACCATGGCAATGATGAATAAACAGCTATCCAACTTAGGCTCGACCAGGAATTGAACCTGAGACGCCACAACCTCTAACAATCATATTCTATTACAGCTGAGATCACACCTGATGGCTGTGTTTGCCCAAGACCTTACGTTCCAGTTTGTGTCCGAGGAAAATATACTTATGCAAGTTCATGCCTGGCAGAATGCGAGTATGTGGTAACTTCAGATGCTTTAACTTTTATTATTCCAATACAGTCGCACCATAAATTATTCAGACTTTTCCAGAATTTAAGCTAATTCTAACAATAAGAAGTGATTTAGGTTAAAGTGGCCTACAATTCTCTGGTTATACCAAAATATCTATGTGGCTGTGGATTCAATGCTTTGTTAAGTAATTGAAAGTTTATATTTGTGAAAAGTCACAGGATCTATAAATATATACACTGTATACAACTTAAGACCTCAAACTATATCTCGCAATCTACAAAATCAACTCATCAGCGTCAGAGTAGCTAAAGTTTGGAATCATTTGCCTCACTCTCTTAAACCATACTCTGTAAATACAATACACACTTTTTGCAAAGATACCATAATATATCTAGTTAAACAATATCCAACTAATTGTGAACACAGAAACTGCTATATCTGTCAGTCATAAAATTCAACTCATCCCATCCCTTTCATGTCATTACATTATCATTATTACATTTTTGTAAAAAAAATAAAAATTCTATCCATGTTATATAACTTAGAATAATAGTTTAATTATTTTTGTTTAATCTTAATTTAATTTTCTTTCTTTTTATTGAAGGTGCCACCCAAATTCTGCCGAAAGACAGCGCTTGTCCGGTGCATAGCACCGGTCTTTCTGAGAACTCACGCAAAGCATCAAGGGATAATGTAAAAAATGGATCGTTGAATAAGCGTCGCAACGCCGTTACAACGCTTCGCAACGCCGTTACAACGCTTGTTCGGTGCCATTTAACAAAAATAGTACGTCATGCAGCTGGTAGAATTCTCGTCTCAAACTGTGAAATTTTTGTTATGTTGATATAGTTTGGGGGAAGAGAAAACATCTGCACCAGTTTTCCAGTGAGTGGTTTCTTGCAATAAAGAAAATGTGCGTATGAATCGCACTACTTTGTGTGCAGACGACTCGCGTAGACATTTCCCTCTCCGATTCTGGGGGAGCGGCAAATCGGTTATGAGAAAGGCCTGTGCGGATAGTAGCGCCGCCTTTTGGAAGAAAACGAGTTGCCACCATTACAGATAATGCTTACGTGGTTTCCTGATGGATCTCTATTTATAACAGATTAAAATTCATAGTTAACATCATGTAATTGTCCTACTGTATAATCATTTTTGTACCATTCCATCAAAATAAAGTATCTATTTATCTATCTGCCTATCTGTCTGTCTGTCTGTCTAGCTGTCTGTCTGTCCGTCTGTATCGCTATTCTCTCATAGTGCCTAGCAGAAATTTAAAGGGGTGACATCGGCAAACAAAGCAATTTTTTTTACAGTCTTTCAAAATGCTTCTGCCTTTTCATATTGGTTTGATATTGCTTGTAGATTTAAGCCATTGAATACCTTCAACCAACCCTGCATGTTTATAAAATATTAATCAACATTTTAGGATTATCTTGTGCTTGTCGAGCTCTCCAACCTAGCACAGACAGGAATGGACTTTAAAATTAAAATGTATTTAAATATGATAAATATACTATCATTCATTCACTCACTCCAATTCATAGTAGTGAATTTACCATCAAGCAAAGCCTCCATACTGTGTATATTTTACTGAATTTCTTAATATTTCTGCTAGTGGATACATTGAGCCTGACTGGACTTCAGGTAAATGTCCTAACCAAGAGAGATGTTACTGTATGCTGAACCTCGAACCTGTGTGTGGTTCCAATGGAAATACATATACTAATCCATGCTTTGCAGGTTGTAAGTAAGTATCCTTTATTCACTGTGCTAGCTAGTTCTTTTGTGATCTAGTACTTGGAATTATTAATACATGACATCACTATGCCCAATGGTGTGAAAAAGTAACACATCCTACAGGAGGCACTACGACCGTAGTACATAAACAAAGAATAACTACCAAGAAGCGCCACTCCCTATACTTCACACTGTAAACGCCTGCGCCTCTTTTTCCCAGCATGCATTGGGCGCCGGAGTTCTCTAACGCCCCTAGTGGATAATAAAATTCATTCAAAAACTTCTAGTCAAGTGCGTAGATTTGCCAATTTCACATGAACAACACAATAAAATGTAGCTTCCACATTATTTCATTGTCATAATGACGCACGGATGAATGTTTACTATATGTACGAGGTCAACAAACACCAAAATCTGAACGCTACTAACTATGTCCGTATCATGGCATATGACGTCACAATCGGTCCGTATAACAATGCGCCACCATTTCCCATTGGCATAGCGCGTCCTACTTAAGAGAGTACTTATTATTCTTTGACATAAATATTGGATATTTTCCATTGAGGAGAAAATGTACCACAAGAGGTCACTGACACTGCAGCAGATAAGTGTTGTTTGATATCTAAATTGTGACTTCATCCATGCAACAATGGTGAAGTGATATCATCTTATTTTTTTTTTTATGTACTACGGTTGTAGTGCCCCTTATAGGTTCTGTTGAATCAGATGACGTCATCTAGTATTGTGCGTTAGTGACGTCATGTATTGTATTAGTACTTCCGGGTACAAATCACATGAGAACTGGCCACCTCATAAGAGTTTAACTGCATCCATGCAGAGCTAAGACAAATACTTAAATAAGGCCATATATGTTCTTAGCTAGAGACAGCTTCAGAACTAATCATTTAAAAAATATCTACGTTTGTTTTTTCATTGGGAACTTTAGATGGATGGTCGTTACACAGTGCAAGAATAGCACAAACAAAAATCTACACCTTTTTTTTAAACATTTAAAAAAAAAAATTGTTTCGCTGGTTTTAGGTAATTCTCTAACTGTTTTAGTAATAAATTGTTGATTTTTTCCTTTGTGCAACATGAGTACAGGGCTTTACCACGAAGCACCATATATCAGGGATTAGTCCATACATTATTTTATTAGCATTTCTACCTAGGTTTTCTTTCTACTTACAATTCCTGTTGTCTGAAGATAAAGCCTAGAAAAGATAAAGCTGGCAGAACACGACCAATAATAGCAAGATATTTATAATTCAAATACTGAGGATTGGTGTGGAAAAACTCTGACGCATAATGTCAAACTTCAGCATTCTTGAGGATTACCCTATAGGGCTGGTCACTTCTCGTGTGACCTTGTACCCGAAAATACATGACATCATCACAGTTCAATTATTGATGACGTCATCTAGTATAATTGTGCACTGGTGACGTCATGTATTGTATCAGTATTTCCGGCGAGCCCCACTGAGATTCAGAATGAGCTGTTCTTAATCCGCAAGCTTAGGTGGAAAATACTCAAGTCGAGTCCAATGTTATTACACTTATTTCGGATTATGTTGAGTACATGCAATTTGTCGGGGTTTAATTGCATTTACACGAAAACAAGAGCACATGAAATAACTAACTTGTACAATTCATGCTTTTTTATGTTTTCTGTTATAATCTTATTTTAACCTTCTGACTAATTTCATGTCATTGTATCTGATCATTCTCATCTGTACATAATGTCTGATTGTCATTTTAGTCAGAGACGAGCATCACTGGTTATTTTATTGTTCATGTAAAACTGACATAAAGATTTATCTTATCTTATCTTATCTTATAGCGTGTAATATGGTAATGACTCTTTTTACTGACCTGCCCTGTGGGTATAAATCACATATTAATTAATTAAATGACCAGAACGAGTGTATAGAGTCCACGGAAATGCCTTGGAGACATATTGGTGCTAATTACTATTCACATCTCATAACTTCGATGCATGGACATTTCTTATGGGTAAAAGAGTTCACAAGTGCTCAAGCTGTCATTCTATAACATTATACTGTCATCATCCAAGTAATATGAGGAAATGTGCATGTATAACCGTATCACTCATAGTATTTGTATTAATAATGCCAGGAATATTTTACACATATAAAGATTGCTCTGGAACTATAACAAATGAAGAAAACAACGGTGAGATATGTTTTATTAAGTTTATGAAGAACAGACTAGCAACAAACAGGATCAAAATATCTATTCACACATTAGACAAACGTTTTATCCTCCAAGTTGCTCCTAATTGTATTAAATGTGTTTGTAAAAAGCTGTGACAATCAAGAGCATCAAATATTCATTGACCTTATCAAAATCACTGGCAAATTAAGAAGTTTATGATGATTTGTGTATACTTTATCTGCACCCATTACAGTATACAGTAATGGCAGGAGAAAAGTAGAAACACCCTCGAACATGATCTCTGTTGAGCAAAGTGTGCAAAAGATTACTTGACCAAAATAGAATTAATTCACCTACGTTCAGCAACATCTCATGTTCACCAGGAGTTACTGAGTAATTCGAACACATTTTGTTGAAGTAGTTGGTAACAGTACCTTGTTAGAAATACAATAGAACAGTCAATAGCTGGATCCATATTATTTAATTCTCATAACAAGAGAATATTTTCAAGAAAAAAATGTGAAGGCGATGTATCATATAAAAATCGAATGATGGAGAAAACATGGGGAAGATTGCAGATTGAGGTGTTTTGATAGATTTTACAATGATGGAAATTCATGAAATAATTGCATTCATTACAACATTGGCCTATTTATATTAGTCTACATGGCTCTCAATGTAATCAGCTATCAGAAACATAAATAAAGAACAATTAACGGATCCAATTTGTGCTGTTTCACTTGGGAAATAGTGAGCTTAATATATAATTCCATTATTTCATACCTATGAATGAGATTTGAATTGGTTACTATATCATAGTGTGGTGTTTTGGCTTATTTTAATAACAACAATCCATCGAGAATGTTTGCTTGTGATGCTGCTGTTGTTACCAGAGTTACGAATGACACAATTACCTGCGAAGAATGCCAGCATCACAGAGCAAGACACCCGATTTATAAACAATTTTCTTTTTTCTGGCTCATGAAAATTGAATGATGCAGAAGATACAGAAAGAAATTTGCTTTTACATTATACAGGCTACATTATGATCATAACTTGTGAACATGTAAAGCTCTCTTAAAAAAACCTGAATATAGGCAATGCCATACTAATGTGATAGAAATTTTGCATTATATTTTCACATTTATGACATTATGAACTGACAACTTGTAGTGCATACCAGCCTTTATGTAACTTGGTACAACTGCATAAGTTATGGCTTCACAGTAGAGAAGCCTTTTGAGTAATGTTTAGAGTTTATCCACAACTTTCACAAAGATCTCATCTTAAATTTCTGGGAAATGAACTTTCAGGAGATCCCCAAATATGGTTGAGGACGGGAGGTATGTGTGCTAATAGGCATGAAGCCACAGCAGCCTCCACTGACCTAAATATCAGTGCAAGTATCCCACGCATCTTTATGTCATACCTCTCCAGATCATGTCTATGTCCCTTTGCATCCACGTTCAGGCTCCGGTGGGCGAAGCTTAGTGGCCAGCGGCCTCGTCCCGTGACTTCCTCGTCGATGGTGGTGTCCGGTCCAAGTTACTGATTCAAATCACATAATTTTTTTAAAGGAATGAAATTATGTTAGTAGACATTAAGCTTTTGTTGAGAATCTAACCATTGTTAGGCTGTTCTACAGTATCTGGTTATGAGGATCCAACAGGTATTTGTGAAAAACGTCCTACAAAGAAGTGCCTCTCTCAGAGGTTCCAAATGGGTTTCCATTTCTATGTTAACTATCTTTTCAATAGTCACAGCTAACACCCTAAACAGAAAAGGGCCTCAATGGGTACATTTTGACAATGCTTGGAAGATAATCTTCAATATAGTATAGGCATTTCCGCAGGAAAGCCTCTCCTATAAAGATGTCATATAGGCTGAGGCTCGTCCATAAAAAAAGAAAAAAAAAACGAGTAAATAACATAAATAATATCTTTAAAATTCCACGGGAATGGAATAGCTTCAGGGAATGGTTGTAACAATTTTCATTTGTTGGCCATCAGTGATGCGTTTCCAGAAAAACCTTTGTTGAAGAAAGGAAATGATTAAAAATGACTGAAAATACTTCAGAATTACGGTGTTTCCATATTTTACTCCAGTACTGTGAATGTGGCTGATGATGTAATACTGCTATTCAAATGCACTTCCTAGAATCAAGAACTGCAAAATAATTTCTACATGTAAAAGTTTGAAGAATGGCAAATAAAATATTGTATAATATTCACTATATTACTGATCAGCCACTGTCAGTGCTTTGTTTTGTGGACGTAAAATGTCTCATCCATCCAAAGGTGTTTTTTCAACATCAGGTGACACGAAATATATACCAGAGTTATGACAAGAAAAAATTATAATCATAAAGAAAAATCACCAAAATGCAATTAAATGACCCCTAAATAATAATTTTTTGCCAAGCACCTTGAAGTACCCCTAAGTGAGATCAGAGCCCACCCATTGGCTCTGTTGTGATGTCATCATCCATTGTTTGATTACCTCACACCATTGTGTGTAACAATTAGTGGCAACTTGTAACGTCAGGACTGCCAGACAAAAATGGCAGCTGGGAAGGTCATTCAGTGCAGTATTTTTTAACAATTATTAGGCTAATGTTGGAGACAATAACAGCCTGGTATCAGTCTTATTAGTCTATGGGTATGAATAGGAAATATAGAAGTGTGCTTGCCAAGTTGCGTTGTGGCATTCTGCCTTTAGAAATTGAGATGGGAAGATGGAAAGTGATGGAAATAGAAAGGTGAATCTGAAAATTGTGTCATGAAGACTGCGTTATGGATGAAGCACTCTTTCTTTTTAATTTCAAGTTTTATAATCATGAAAGAAACATTTTTATAAATGAACAGTAGATCGTAACATTTTTATGCATTTGATAATCCCTCCAAATTTTAACTGTTAATGCAAAATTGTAACATCCTAGCAACTGCCAAATATGTCTGCCAAATTTATGATAAACTAAGAAAGAGTATATTTGGTTCTTAAGATATATCTTTAAGTTCTACTTTACTTTATTATATTAAATAAATTCAACTATTTTTTAATTTTCCATAACAACTATTTTTTTTTTAATAACTGCACTTTTATTGTATTATTTCAATTTGCCATTCTTTTTTGTTTCATTTGTTTTATAGAAGGAATGACTTGCAAGCCCAAGTGGGCTGGGTGTGACTAAAATTGTTTTGGTACTATTATTATACATGTATCGCACAAGTCAATAAACAAAAACATACCATTAGTGATGAAATGAGCATTAGGCTTGGTTAAACGTGTCTTGCAGCAATAAAAAAAATTGTGTCACCTAAAATTCTGACGAGCAAATGTGAATACCAAGTGAAATTTGCACTTTTTCTATTTTTAACGTACATGCATATATACATGCGGAAACATATTTATGTAAATGTAGCTTCATATTGTTACTTATGATCACTAATGCATATGAATTTATCTTCCAGATTTTGAAAGACGATATAACATGGCAGAAAGAGTGAAGAAGAAATGCAAAGAACTGAAAATTGAATCAAAGAAACTAACACCTTATCGTTTAAAATGGCTCTTTTTCAATATCAAAGAAAGGAGGGCATTTTGCTTGCAACCCAAATCCGCAAGCACGAGTTTTCAATCAGCACTGCAGAAGGCATATAACCAACATGAAGACATGTTTCGAAAGCCCGACGGAGAGACGCCTTACAAAGACGGAAAAGTTTACCAGGGCTCTGTGTTTCTGACGCCTTATCTCACTTCCGCTTTGAAGCTACACTATTTTGAGAGTTTTGCCACAGCGAGAAATCCATTTACCAGACTTCTTTCCGCTTACAAGTTCAGGATCTTACCACATAACGAAGGAATCATTGAAAACCAAACGTTGCCATATTTTGCTCATGATCCTGTACCACGCCAGGTGGCGCATTTTGCTATGACTACTGACGCCCTCTTCTGGAAACTTGGAGTAACTTACGAATCATTTTTGAAATACATTCTATGGGAGAAGAGATCAAAGAAGGAAGTTAATCTCTTATGGATATCATTTTCAGATTTCTGTATGCCTTGTACCATACAATATAATTATATTGGTCGCTTCGAAGACATGGGGTACACACTTCGAAACTTTCACAAACTTCTCTATGGCCATAATAAATCTAAAGATTGGGAAAATACATTCCCATATTACAATGCAAACAAACAGAAAACATCACAGGTCCTGCTGAAATATTATTCCAAAGTGAACACAACCGTGATACGTGATGTTATAAAAGCATTTAGGTTTGACTTTGAACTTCTTGATTACAAACAAACATTACCATTTTTATGATCATTTATTTCAATCATGTTCTTTGCTGCTTGCTAATTGTTCACTTTATCTATTCATTATTACTTGGAAAAAAAAAGAAGTTTCAAACACCCTTTTCGCGCGGCAGCCATGTTGGCATTTGCCTCATTGACCTCAATTTGATTACGTTATATATTATGATATCATTAATTCTTCATTGTTCTTGCACTCTTTGACCTCACACCTCACCATACATGGCCATTGTCTACTGTTGACGTCACCATATTTAAAGTTGAGTGCAAAGAGAGGTCATTAAGGCAAAAATGCCAAAATGGCTGCTCTGTGAAAAGATTCATCCAGTTATTTTATGTCAATAAAAACAAAACAAAACGGGGTAAAAAGTGAAATATTTTCTTAATGAATTGATGCTGTTATTGGTTTTTTTTTTTTTACAGTGATTATTCACTCTATTGATTTTTAAATTTTTGATTAATGGTTATTATTTAGTTTTTCTGTTACACAAAACATTATTTTCTCATTACTTGCACAAATAAAATACAGTTAAGACACCAAATCACTGACTAAGATAAATTGCAATTGCAAGTTATAAAATTATTCCTATTTTAAATGCACAGAAAGTAAAATAGGAATTTTTGTCCTATTCAATTACTATTCCAAAAGTAAATACAATATGAGATATCGAAAAACCATTCAAATACAATTATGAACTTTTAAACTACAACAAAACATTACATATATACCATAGTAAATATCGCTTTATAACTGTTATCTTGCACAATTAAATAACCACTTTCCTGTTACTTTGCAAAAATTAAATTCTGTTGAAATATTCTAACTTTTTAAAATGAATTATTGTTGTTAGTATTTTGTCAAAAGAAAAGGTCCAGCATAATTTATACAAATTGAGTGCCAGATCTTTTATTTATTGAATTTATTCCATCTTTGTAATGTTCATGTGTGATTATGGTCTCTTTAATATATATATATAATTATACAAGCCACCCGGGCACCCGGGCCTATTAGTCACACTAGCTTTTCATAAGCTGACAGACGTTAATTATACAATTTATACTTCGACAATGTAGTTTGCCAATTGTTCTGAGAGGGATATAACTCCCTCCTGGGTGCAAACAGTAAAACAAATCAAATTATCAAACAAATTACTAAGTATGCCTAATGGAGAATCAGTAACCTATATCCCTCATTGTCGAGAGCTAAATCGGGCGTTGCAATATGACCAAGAAAAATGTTACTCCACTCACTCCTATTCAAGGTATAGCCAAGATTTATTTGTTCTTTTCTGCATATATTATGTTATATATTACTGCAATAAGGGGTGTATAGACAAAAGGGTAAAAAACATCCCAGGCTGCAACAATATATTTATCAGACTAAATCAGGCCTGCTATTATTTTCAGATGTAAAAAAGATAAATGCTACAATTTAAAAGTTACCTACATAAATATATGTATACTCCATGCTACTGGGTCTGAGGTTAAGCTTGTATGACCTGCTGCCAGAGGCAGGCATAATGATGAGATGATATGACTTGGGAGTCCACACCTTGTCAAACATTTATTCCATGAGTGGGGACTCTTACTTGCCTCAGCATTGACACCGGGCAAGTCACCACCATTTAATGTCTCATGCGTTCAACATCCAGCTGGGATGTACAAATATAGCTCATGAAGAGTGCCCTGCTGAGGATCAAACCTGGGACCTACAGCAGAGCTGGCCAACATGTAATAGTGGATTTTCACGGAAGGTTCTCTGTATTTCCACCGGGTGGCAAAATCAGAATACTGCAATTCTATTGGCTGAAAAAGTTTCTGCCTTTTGCTGTGATTGGCTAAAGCGAAGTGCATCCTAGCAGCAGTATTTTTAGCGCATTATAATAAATATTTGACACTTTATCATTTAGTTGATGTTTGTTATTTTTCTGAGAAAGTTATATTTATGGAATCAGTTAGTTATTACCTACTGTGTCTGAAAAATGAGTAATAAGAGGAGAGACTTAAGTCCTGCTGAGTTCGGGGCTTTTCAGTGAAAAGACTGTATTGGTGGACACCTTAACCATAAGGCCACCCAGCTGCTTAAACAGCAGCATTGTAATACAGTTTGCATGAAATATCGGTTTAACATATATTTGCATCACATTAACCTTTGATCATTAAATACATGTACATACAATTATAGATCTTTATCTGAAATGTGATTTATGACCAATTAGTGTCAGTGTTATTTTCAATTGAATGATATGTTAATTCCAGGATATAGTCATAGCGAACGCTACAACATTGTTAGTGCAGTTTTTTTTAAAGCAAAATAAATCTTCCTGATTTAACTGTGTATAGTAGTATGGACCACATACCATTTAGCAATTTGTAGCATATAATTTATATGTCACAAGTTGATATAAATCATAAATGTATGGAGTAAGCGTGCATATGACTTCAATTAAGTGTCTTGGTTTAGTGAGCTTCCATGAATTTTCATTAACATGCTCGGATTTTAGCCAATGATTTTGATTATATTAATCACAGAGGTTTAGACATTCTTAAGATTTTAAATATTATGAATGTATATCAACGTGGTGCATAGTTTAATCTTTTTTTTAATGTTCAAATGTACTCATGGACTGGCCCCTGACTATTTATGTAACCAAATTATTATCTCAAATGAGGTCTCTGAAAGATATACACGTTTAAAGGATTTTAATAATGTATATATTCCGTTCCCCTGAAAATATGTTCTTAACAATTTTTTTTATGTATCGAAGTAGTCGTTTATGGAATAATATGCAAAACGATTTTAAAGAAATGATGTCACTTTTCACTTTTAAGCTGCACTTGAAGCATTATGTTTTTACCAATTTTTGATTTATGTTCTTTATAAATGTGATATATACATCATATTTTATTTTATTGTTATCAGGGCCAATTGTAAAACAACATTTTTATCTGAATTGTTACCCTGAATAAATATATTTTATCAATCAATCAGTTAACAGATCAGGTTGCTGCTGCCCAATTACTATGTCAAGCACAATATAAAATTGGTGTTTGTTATTATACAACCTCTGTATAAGGCCACCAACAAATCTTGGCTAATTGGTAAGGAAAAGCTTGAACAAATTATAAAAAATAAACATCAACAATCTATTGAACGCTCTTGTAACACCTCACCTGGACTAAGGAAATGCTCTCTTGCTTGGTATAAATGGGAAACATTCAAGAAACGTACAAGTAGCCCAGAACTCGGCAGCATGATTGATAGAAAAATTTAGGATTATGAGGAAACATGATCAAATTATTCACATCAGGAAAGAACTTCACTGGCTGCCAATTAGTTCCAGAATTGAATTCAAACATCCCAACATGACTAATAAAGAATTCAACTATGAGGAACCAGCTTATATATCAAATTTGTTGCCTCAACAAACAATAAATCTCAGAAGCAATGACAATAATTTGCTCCTCCAACCTCAGTGTTAAAACGACCATTGCTCCTCACCTCTGGAATAAATTACCTGAAGATATCAAACAAATCTCCACCAATGATGGCTTTAAGAGGAAATTCAAAACTAATTGATTCAGAACTGCCTATGAACAACAGCTTCTTTAATCCAAGCGTCGGTGAGCAGAAATATTTTCTGAAACAGGTGCTTTGCAATACGTTTGTGAATATTTAATGCACACATATTAGGTGCTATACAAATATATTTATTTATTTAAATTTATTATTGGTAATTTTGTTATCAATATTAATCAATTAATATCTTTTGTCCGTATTTTGTACATTTGGCATTATTCAATAAGATTGGATAAGATAATAAGATAATTAGTAAGTTTTTTTTTCTACAATATACTCTTTCTGAGTGTAAGAGCTGAGTTTCCTGACTAATAAAACATCCCCAATAAGTAACAATTGTGTCAGTTTTAAAGCTTCTTATTTCAATAGGTACTCTTACTGAGTGTCAAACTTGCATTTTCCAACTACTGAAACTGGTCTACAATCAGTAACAATTGGTATCAGTCTTAAAGCGCTTGCATGCTTCAATAAGCACTCTTCCAGAGTATCGGACTTGCTTCAATAAACACTTAATCTTACTGAGCCCAAATACACAGAGGTCCTCCAAATAATGGAAATGCTAATAAGTAAATATTGGGGATTTAGTGGACCCAAATTTATGCCCATATTTGGCGTCCATTAAATATGAAAATAATCACTATTTATAACCAAATTTCGTTCTTGCACACAATGATAATACATTTGTCTAGAGTAGCAGGGGACTGGAGGCGGCAGCCACCATGAAAATAAAAAAAAACTTATTACACATCAATTGTTGAATTCAAGCATTTTACATCATAGGTCTGGGATGAGGCTCACAAAATATGGTCAATAATTTGGGTCCGCTATACTGAACTTTCTCCAATGTTAGTGTCAGTTTCAAAGTGCTTATTTGCATTTGTACTGAGTGTTAGAGTTGAGTTTCCCGACCAATCGAAGTACTCTAATTAATGATATTTCAAAGCTTAAGGATCTTACGTTCTTCAATATTCATATTAGTATCAGAGTTGAGTTTCCTGGCCATTAGAGCTACTCTTGTCATTCAATACTTGAATTTTGGTTTGCAGTATTGAACCATTGCTACCTCTTCCAAGTGAAGTGCTCTGGATAAAGTACTGAACTTACGACCTTTCAGTTTGATGGCGAGCACTTTAACCACTAGGCGACAGCACCTCTCGTGTTTGAATTGAACAGCTTAAACTAATCCTATAAAGAATATGAATTCTCAAGTTTCTTTATATCGTTCTTTATATCCAATCTGTAACAGCCAGTCTGTTAAAGCTGAAAACAACCTCAAGTATTCACCTTGAAGTTAATTGGAATACCATGATTAGTAGGCTACGTTAACTGAAACTTAATTCCGACACAGGAGTTTTACTTTCTTTGTTGTGATCAATTTAGTTTATTAGATTTTTTTATTTCTCGGGTGTTATTTGGTATTGGGAAAGCAAAGAGTGGGAAATGTTAATGTAGATGCGTACAAGCAGATTATTTATAGGTGTGTAAGAGTGAGACTCACAAGTGATTTTATTATTGAAGGGGGACTAAAACTAAACAATAAAAACACAGTTCCCACACTCACTCCTTCTAACTCATGACCACACAACTCAAATCACTCATTCACACTTAGTTTGGGGAACTAGTGCTCAAAGGTAGTCGCTTGGCTAGTGGAGGCACAGGGATCGCTGGTAATAGCGGTGTGCTGATGGCTATGTCATAACTCAACTCTTGTGTATAATCTTAATCATGTATTCTGAGAAGTGTTACATTTGCACATAAATATACAGTGGCCCACATTTAAGTGCTGCCAGCTCTGAGCAAGGGTATGTTCCTATCAATCAAAAGACACCTACCTGGTTGCATTATAGTTGCTGCCTGTTGTTGCCTGATGAGTGCTGTCAGCTGATGATGTCCAACCAATTGCCAAAGACTATGCTATCTGCCAATTACCCATTTTAAGTGACATGGAGCTGCCTCCCTCTTTCTCTGAACTCTCTGGCTTCACTCCTGATCAACTCCCCAACCCCAAGTCATCTGCTCGGCTGCAACTCATGGACTCCCCTGCTTGGAGTCCTCTCCTAGACTGATCATGAGGGCATGCCCCAGCCCTAACTAATCCCTGTCATTACCCAATCCCAGACTGCCACTACAGCAGCCACTGGCCACGTGGTCCAGTCAGCCTATGGATGAATCCCAAGTCATCCAGAGGAATGACGTGGACCAGTGCTGGAATGTGGGGAATCCCCAATTTCTAGGAAAGCTCATTACTTCCTGCCTTGCAGAGCCCTAAAGTTGTGCAGCACTCTGATCACAGTGATCTGAACCCATCCCTGCTACTTCAGTCTCTCACACTGGAACCCAATCACACATAAGGACATCCCACTTCTATCTACTGCTGCTCGCACCAGCTTCCCCCCTTTCCCATGGGGGCGGGGGCCTAGCTCAGAGGTAGCGCTCTGGGCTTCCAACCCCTGGGTCCCGAGTTCGATTCCCGGTCGAGCCTAAGTTAGATGGCTGTTTCAACCTTCATCTCATTGCCATGGTCCCTGCATGTCCTAATTAGCCCATCAGGTGCAGAAATACAGGACATAAAGCCCTAATTACCTACCTACCTACCTACCCTTTCCCATGTCATCTGGGCAGGGGCCTAGCTCAGAGGTAGCGCTCTGGGCTTCCAACCGCTGGGTCCCGGGTTCGATTCCCGGTCGAGCCTAAGTTGGATGGCTGTTTCATCCTTCGTCTCATTGCCATGGTCCCTGCCTGTCCTAATTAGCACAACTGGTGCAGAAACACAGGACGTAAAGCCCTAATCACTCGCTCACTCACTTCCCATGTCATCTCCTCATGACATCTCCAACCCCAATCCATAACTCAATTGCAGGATCTCTTGTCCACTGCACCTGAATCCCAACTCCCACAACTATCTACTGCTGCTCACACCAGCTTCCCCCTTTCCCCATGTCATCTCATCATGACATTAGCCCTAATAAATATGGGCACTCACACTAGTGCACCTTAGTGGAGCTGAACCCAGAAGATCAGGGGCAGGACCTCTAGTCCACTGCACCTGGAACCCAATCCCCAACAACTATCTACTGCTGCTCGCACCAGCTTCCCCCATTCCCCATGTCATCTCATCATGACATCTCCGAACCCCACATCAAACACATTCCTCATCAACCCCCAATACTATTAACGCATAAAGACATATCAGGCCAGAGTGATCCAGCTGCACCCCTAGCAGGACTCATAACAAGTGATGCCTAAACATAATTATTATCAATTAATTACATATGGAGGCCCTAAAGACCCATGGCCTTTGAATCCAAGGGCTAGGCTATTTTACCCCTTTATCTCTTAGTCATCTTGAAGTCAGCTGACAGCTCCTACATGGCTGGTCCAGACAATCTGCAACACCCTCTTATAGTGTTTACAAACAAACTTCACCATTGCACTCCTGCTAGGATGTAATAGTTATATGGTGTTTAAAGCTTTTAACCTTCCATCTCCTCTCAGGTCACTTATGGCAGTAAATTATGTTCTTTTGTCTATGACATTCTTCTGTAGGGTAGACCGGGGACAAATGTAACAAGGGCCGGTTGTAACATAGGCTATTTATAGAAAACTATGTGAGAAGTTGACGTCACATTTACACTTTATCTGTCCTTTGGGATTACCACCCACTATCAGCTGCTTGAAATACTCAACATACATTTAATTTATCTGCTACAGGACTTCACCCCATTTAAGTAATTTTTTTAACTTCTGTGATTTTCTTCTGTAGCCTGTTATATCGTAGATAGTGCAGTTAAAATCAGTGTGCAGTGAGCAATGACATTGGACTCTGGTAAGCAGTGAGCAATGACATTCGACTCCAAGATTGCACTTGTTGCTCAAGCACAGATTGACCCATTTGGGGCACATATGGTCATTTTCTTAAAAAAGTCACTTTAGGATGGATGGAACAAGTGTTACAATTGACCCATTGAATAACCAAATAAAATAAAGGCTTGCACAGCTGTATTTTATATATATATATATAACAGCTGTAATGATGACAGCTCAATGTTAACAAGGTATCCAGGGTCTTGCCTAATGTTGGTATTCATATATCCCAGACTTGTTGTTGAATACTTTTTTTGGTCGTCTTAAAGAAATCAAACTTGGACAACCAGTAATTCAGGTCATGAGAATTAATACACAGTTGTTTCATGTTTTATTGACAGAAACATATAGAGATGGAGATACAAATTTGTCCAAATTTAAACTGAAACCAAACCATACTTGCATTTTTGTCTTTTAAAATGTTCAATAAATCCCAGTTACGAAGTTTATAAAGGTTTCTCCACTACTGTCACACATTTTTATCTTGTCACACATTTTGCCTGTCACACATTTTTATCTTATCTTATCTTATCTTTCTGAAATCAATTAGTGCAAAATTCTGTCATTTTGATGCAGCTATTTGCTTTCAAGATATTTTCTTAAAGCCGTAGAACAAACTTGTTAAAAATGATCCACAGGTGTGTTGCAACTGACCCTGTGTTTGGGGTCAGTTGTACCAAAATTTCGAAATCACTTTTTGCTCTATAGCTTCAATACAGAAAGACCTATTGAAGCTGTTTTGCCACAAATTGGAAGGCAACTGTATTCCTGAGAAAAACATCACTATTTGTATTACACACTATCTCTTCACACATTTTACTAAAGAGACTGCCAAAGAAAAAATGCTACAAATTGTCCCGGGTCTCCCCTATTCGTTCATCAGGAATTATTAGGAGTGAAATTTCAGAGCAGGGAAATTTGTATTGTTGCCTGTAAATAAGGGGTGGCTCAACTTACCCCTTGGCTCAATATACCCCATTTTCCCCTACTTATGTAGAGATGTTGGGCTATGGTTACTCAGAGATGCAAAGACTGCTTATGCTATGCACTGCCTGCAGAGGGCAGCAGCAGCTATGTAGGTGGCAGCACTGCGCGTGGATTCATGATATCTCCACAGAGGGCAGTGTGGTAGCTGTCTCTGATTGGCTGGTCAGGCTGGCCAATGGGGATGGTGCCTCCTGCCACAAAATGGAAGGGAGGACCCATTCTTTACCACAAAATTGGAGGGAGGACCCAAGAATGGGCAGCTTGCTCTCTGTCATTGCCCCTGCAAGAGCTTTCTTGTGCTCAGCAAGACTTTGGACATTGCATCAGGGCCTTGACTGCTTAGTAGATCACTGGGAGAGTAAGTGCATGCTACCAGTAGTCAGAGCTGGGTAGTAACCAGGGCATAGAGACAAGTGGTCCAACTATTAGTGTTACAACCATTTCTTCTCTGAGTCTGGATCAGTAGCCTAGTGAGCCCTCTCACAGCCTCAGCATAGATTGTGACAGCTCTCTGTCCTTTCTAGTTAAGAGACTAGCATACCAGGGCAGTCTCTGTGCTTCCTCCTGACTCTGGGTTTGTAGTTTGTGTCTGTATATGACATATTGGTTATATATGTATGTTTATGACATGCTGTTTATGTCCTTTGGGGAATGAACCTTTAAACTGCAATCTGTTGTTGATCTTATGTTGGACAAGGCTAATGGTCATTGAACCGTTATTCCATGGTCAACTTGGATGAAGAACCATCACACTTATACTGTTCCGGAATGTGAACCTTAACTGATAATATGTTTTTTTTTGCTTGTTTCCTTTTTCTTCATGTAAATAATGTTAAACAGTTACTTTAAGCACAGGCGCCCTTCAGCAGAGGCTGGTGTGTCCAGACATATAGATAAGAAAGGTGGAGCACTCGAAATTATGTGGCGAGGGTCTTGCGGACAGAATCTAGGTCAGCAGTGTCGCCAATTACGTCCGCCCTGCTCTAAAATAGGTCCACGACCATTTTCAGCAAGTCTGTGTCCTACTGGGCCTCTGGGTTTTACTTAAAAATCCCCGTAGGTGCCCCTCCTGCTGCTATGAATGACCTATATTCTGTCTGCATGACTGACGTGATTGTATTCACGTCCGTAAATTGTGTTTTAACAGCATAAATATGGTAAATAACTATTATGTTGTCGATTCAGATTAATAGGAAATATTGTTTACTTGATGTTATCAAAGAATCTGCCATTTATATTAGTTAGAGCATCAGGCCTTTAAATGAGGCCAAGTCAACTCGCTAAGTGCACGAGAGCGGCACCTTCTTATTATATCTTTACAACGCACTGATGCTAGCTGGACAGCGCCTGTGCTTTAAGTGACTCAATATTATCTTTTGTCACCTCACTAATTAAGACCACTCAATTTTGCGACCCAAATGTAGGCCTTTTCTTTATATTGTATTTTACCTCTCAATTCAGACCACCTAACTGGTAAGATCACCTCACTGGTAAGACCACCTCACCATTAGGACCATCGATGTTTGGACTCAAGTTTTTTCTTTTTATTATAAAACCTATTAATTACGGCCAGTAAACTCTGCACTAAGGGTGGTCTTAATGGCGAGGTTCCACTGTTTTTATTGAAATTAAATTACCCTATGGCACAGGATGCATGCCAGGATATAGAAACAGGATAAAAACGCCACTGTAATCGGTTTGATTGTGATTCTTTATTATCTAAAGTGCCATCACATCTATTTTAATATTTAAAAATTACATATGTAGTATTTCTTTGGCTTAGAGAAATAAACAGGGCTACATGAATAAAGAAAAAAAAAGATATTGTCAATTAGATAACAATCACTGTACTATTCAATATTAAAAAAGCATGCTCTGTTATTATACATATATGTATGTGTATATATATATTAAACATACTAAATTAATGTCATCCATTACAGTAATGTCAAATCATAAGAAAATAGTAGAAAACATGATATAAAACTATATGAAACATGTTACATAATCAATATGATACAATATAAACATCAATTAGTAATAGCTGGTAAAGAACAAAACTGCACTGATTGAACGTAGATAACGAACTGATGTGAAAAGGCTGTTGATTTTATTCTGCTCAAGTTCACGCAAACCTTTGGAGTGACTGTATAGCAGTATAGCCTTTTGGTACTGCTCTCAGCGCGGTGCATGGGGCCACTAGAATGATGGTTTCAGACTGAACTCCCGGATGCTTTGATTATATTAAGAATGCCTTATCCCTGCAGCTATTTTGACCTCAATCAGCCATTTTGACTAACGAGTTAGTGAGACATGCATGACATTGATTTTAGAAGGCTTGTAAAATTGAAATTCATATTTAAAATTAAAAACTAATCATAATATGTCAATATTTACACTACCCTCCAAAACCTTTAAAGGGCAGCGTAAATCTGTATTTCCATCATTTAATTTATGTGAACTTGCTCTTTATTGCCTTATTGTATGTTTGGTATAGGCGAATATACTGAATGTATGCATTTGATTAAAAGGTGTCTGCCTATCATGTGACACCACCCAAAATCACATAAGTCTGGTTAAAAAAAAAGAAGAGAAAGATAAAAAAGGTGATTTCAATTAAGACATGATATATAGATATATAGATGGATAGATAGATGGATAGATAGATAGATAGATAGATAGACTGATAGACTGATAGATAGACAGACATATAGATAGATAGAGAGATAGATATGGGAAGTGCATCCCTCTAAGGAAAGTTCTTGCCACTATCAAGGGTTGATTAATAAGGTGAAAGAAAGAGAGTAGGAGTCCACCCATGTTACACATTTACCCCATGGATGGGGTCTTTTTCTTGCCTCAGCATAGACACTGAGTACAGGGGACCGCCAATTTAACGTCTCATCCGAGCGTTATCCAGCTGGGATGTTGCTCATGAAGGGTGCCCGGGCCTTGGATTGAACCCGGGTCCTTCAGAGGAGCAGGCAAGCATCTTACCACTAGACCACCCTGCTGCTGATGAGACTATGAGGTTCTAGAAGTTGTTCTTTTTATGCAAAAATTAATTAGGACCATCATAAAATTCCAGAAATGAGAGAATTTCAGTGTTTCTCACAAGTGCATTGAGTAGTTTAGATTTCTGGGGTTCACTGCAAAATTTACAAACACAGTATATCTCTTTTGCATATACAAAATGTTGCTTCCCAACTATGATGATTTTGTTCATGGCAAACAATTAGTATATTATCCAAACTACTCATCTTCCATCTACTGAATTTTATTCTTCCTAGTGTACATTATCTTTCTTGTCTGATATGTGTTGTTGTGAATACCGAAAAGCAACAAATCAATGTTTAACAATGTATTTTTCAACATCCAAGAATGTCCAGAACTATGCAAATATCATGTTGAGACACACACAAAAATAAAATTTCTAAATCATGATATTAGAAAAATAGTAATACACAATTTTTTCCATTTCTGTATCACATAGTAATAATACCCAGAGAAGACAGTACAACTGAACCAATTAAGCCTGTTAAGGGTTGGTGTTTGAGAGCATAACAAGCCCGCAGTGACGGTTTCGTATCAAACAAAGAAATAAGTTCATTGAAATACACAAATGAAAATCATATAATCATGACATTTTTTTCAATGCTCAGAATTGGTGTTTTACATTAATGTTAAGCACGCCGAAATATGAAGTAACAATAACAACAATCTCGATGACGTCATTTAGAATTGTTGTTATTATGACGTCATATGGCAAACTTACACCTATTGTCACCCAAAACCAACCCTTGATGGCTTATGCAAATGAAGGACTGTCCAATCTGTGTATATCTATCTGTGGCTGTGTCTTGTAAAGTTTCAAGACCAAGGTAAATACACACAAAATTCACAAGACAAAAATCATGTAGCAATACACAACAGTTTTTCTCAACATGTCGCAGTTTTTTCTGTCATACACGTAATACCGGAGCCAATCAAATATCTCTGGTAATATACTCTGCAGAAATTATAATTTTGAATGTTTGAGCAAAACCATGGGTACAACTGGTAATTCATTGTTTTAATTTGCAGTACTGATCTTGTATTTGACTATGATATTGACATTAGGTTTTGAAAGTGAAACCTGGTAAAATATGTCGTGTAACATTGTGGGTAATAAAACTGCCATGTTTTGTACATGCTATAGCGAAAGATAGCTACAATAAGAACATGTATGGCCAATGGATCTACTCTTGTGACATTTTAAAGCTAATAGAGCATACTTGCTTCAATAAACACTCAAACGAGTATCAGAGTTGAATTTCCTAATTTATGGAATGGCTCCAAATAATGGAAATGCTATAATCAGTAAAAATGTGTGACATTTTTAAAGTGCTTACTTGCATCAATACGCACTCCTACTGAGTATCAGAGTTGAGTTTCCTGGCCATTAGAGCTACTCTTGTCTTTCAAAACTTCATTTTTGGTTTGCAGTATTGAACCATTGCTACCTCTCCGAAGTGAAGTGCTCTGGGATGAAATGCTGTATGCTCGAGTAGAGCGAGACCAAGTATGGTCCCTGGCAGACACTTTGCAGAATAAGAAATACACAAACTCTTTCCTGAACTTTCTACCAGTTACAATATACAGCAGGAAGTTCACTGCATAATTGGCGACAGCTATAACATATGTAATCTCTAATGCGCCATGAAAATGCTTCCATTGTTCATTAGTGTAATGGTGTTGTAAATGGTTCTGTAATGGATACATTATCACATAAGGTGTTCGAAGTGTCACAAAAGCAATGGAAACAGCAAGTAATGCAATCGTAGGCTGGTTGTCCTTGCGCTGTTTGGATTCTGTCTTTTGACCCTCCTTTGATTTCATTCGTTGCAGACGAGCTCTACGAAGTCTGATTATGATTAATATGGTAAACACCATTACAATAATGCTTGGTATAACAAGTTCTCCAGCAAATATTAGGCCCATTATCCACTTGTCATAGTCAACTGTGTAGTCTTGAAGAATAGTGCACATTTCCCTCTGTATACCAAACATGAAAAATGTCGGACAAGTGAAAATCAAGCAAGAGACACTCAATCCTGCAATGACAACTTTTGCTCTTAGTGGGGTAGAAGACAAGGATGTCTTGAATGGGTATGTTACAGTGATGAACCTCTCGATACATATGGTGACTACCAACCATGAAGACAGCAGTCGACCGTAGTATCGCAAGAAATGTATCAAACGGCAAGCAGAAACATTTATGTTCATAAATCCTGTACCAGTGATGTATCCCTCAGATGTTTCAGTATTTAACCAGTGCAATAATTCTCCCATCAAAACAATGTTATCAGCACATGCCAGCGCAAAAAAGTAATATACAGTCACCGACTTCTGCATTCGGGAACGAAGAAACACTGCACACGACATCAAGTTAAATAACAAACCAATTGGAATAATTAAAGCCAGTATGATAAACTTGGCTTTGATAACAGTGTCAGAGTTTATTGACATTAGTTTATGAATTTTGTCTTCACATTCTTCAGAAGTCATGTTAGGTATTAATGACAACATGTCGGTGAGTGAATTGTCAGTCATATCCATTGTTGCAACTAGAAAGCTTTGTAGATGGTCACAAGCATCAAATGTCATGTTTGATAAATTTCCATTTCCTTCAGAAAAATCTTCTTCACTGTAGTAATCATAATATTCATCCATCGCTGATTATAATAATATATTGTCTGCTTAAAAATGCAACAGAACAGCTGAATCTTGGTAATCTATCAAGTCTTTATTTCATATCTGGCCACCATCATTTCGTGACTGATCTACATATCCAGAAAGTCACATTGTATCCAATTTATCAGTTTCAGAAATAAATTAATATTGACAACTAGTATTTCCAAGTGCTCTTAATGTAATGTCCTCATTAAATTGAATCACAAGAGTTCCACTGACTACACTCCCAATGCGAACGCCTGCGCTATTCATATTTCATCCTGTTACGATTAATTGAAATACCATGATTGATAGGAACGTGAATTGAAAGTTCAAATCCGGAACGGCATTACACTTCCTTTATTGTAATCAATAATAGTGTCTTTTATTAACCATTTCATAATTGATCATGCTACATTGCATTCTTTTGCCTTGTATTGATTATAGTACATGGCCAAATGTGCCACGGGCGTTTTCCATAGGAAGGATAAACGCATGGAAAACCCATGGTTTTTAGCTAATTATAATGAGGCAAAAACCATGCGTTTATCCAAATGCATGGAAAACGCACGTGGCACAATTGGCCATGAAGCAGTGTGATCATGTTTAAGGACATGTTTTTCTGTTAACCGTTATGGTCGTTTATCTGTGTGCCTGGTATGCGAGAGCTAGACAGGGTGGGTGGGTGAGACGGGCTTTATATCCAATATTTTCGCACCAGATATGGATGATCAGGACAGGCAGGTGCTAAGGCAAAGAGTCTTAAGGGCCTATCTCACATAGCCGAGTGACAATGCCGAGTGATGCCGAGTGCTTAATAAATTAGGGAGTCGGGAATACACGGCTCTGCACGCCGACCACTCTGGAAAAGCTCGTAAATACACGGCAATACTCGTAGAACGATCGTAAAGTTTTAAACATGTTTAAAACTTTTTAAGATTGTCGCCGAGCAAATTTGCTCTGAAAGAGTACACTTGGTCACACTGGGAGTACACTTGGTCACACTGGGAGTACACTTGGTCACACTGGGAGTACACTTGGTCACTCTGGGAGTACACTTGGTCAGATGGATTGCTGTGTGGACGTGATTTCCTCGCCGACTGGTCGGCGTGTGAAGAAGGCGAGCGATCGGCGAGCGATCTGCGAGCGATCGGCGAGTGATCGGCGATTGATCGGCGAGTGATCTGTGAGCGATCGGCGAGACCTTGCTGACTTGCTTTTTCTTGTCATCAAACGAGCAAGAGTGACGCCGATTGATTGCTTTCCAGCGATCGTCATTACTCTGCATCGTCACTCGGCTATGTGTGATAGTGGCTTTAACGCCCTATCTCACATAGCCGAGTGACAATGCCGAGTGATGCCGAGTGCCTAAAAAATCGACAGTCGGGAATACACGGCTTTGCACGCCAAGCGCACGCCGAGCGCTCTGGAAAAGCTCGGCAATACTCTGCAACACTCGTGGACTGATCGTAAAGTTTTAAACATGTTTAAAACTTTCCAGTATTGTCGCCGAGCAAATTTGCTCTGAAATTGCTCGGGATTGACACGGGGTCAACTCCCCGTGCACTCGGCGAGTTAACCCCATGTCAATGCAGACTGGATTAGACTGGATTTACACGCTGAGTGCACGGCGTGTAAACCAGATTGAACCGTTTGACACTGGTACAACACCGGATCGCTCGGCGTGTTGTCCCAGTGTGGTCGGGGTGTGCTCGGCGTGTAATCGGCGTGTTAAAGCCGTGTTTAGCTAAGTATAAAAGGCTGTGCCCCGAGGCTATTGATTACATTCGTCTGATTGCCGCAATACCTCGCACACCTCGATCACTGAACATTACGACTAATCACTGAAGATTAAAGTATGGGGCCGAAGAAAATGAAAACAACTGTTTCCCAGCTACCTACACCAGCCAGCAAGTCAGCCAGCAAGTCAGCCAACAAGTCAGCCAGCAAGTCAGCCAACATGTCAGCCAGCAAGTCAGCCAGCAAGTCAGCCAACAAGTCAGCCATCAAGTCAGCCAGCAAGTCAGCCAGCAAGTCAGCCAGGTCAAGATCTGTTTCACCAGCCATGTCAGTGTCATCAGGCAGATCCGTGTCACCAGTCAGATCCGTGTCACCAGTCAGATCCGTGTCACCACCACCAGCTGCTGCTGGCAAGGAGAAGAAGAAGCAGAGGGCAAGCAAAGTGATAATTCCTGAAGAAGTGGAGGAAGATTTAGCAGAGTGGTTTCGGTCTAACCCTGTGTTGTATGACCGTACTGAGGGTGACTGGAAGAATACCCAATACAAGAACAGATTGTATGAGGAGAAAGGGGCTTCCTTAAAACCACCTGTCACTGGTTCTGATGTGAAACACTGGTTGGAGACGATGCAAACCCAGTTTGGAAAGCTGGTGAAAGTGGGACCCTCTGGATCTGGGACGAAGTTGCTGACAGCCAGGGAGCAGTGGATTGTGCTCACCTTCAGCTGGCTGACAGACTACATTCGCAGAATACCGACCAGACAAGGCAGAAGCACCTTGACTGAACGCCTTGCAGCTAGAGACAGGAAGAAGGATGCTGATTACCCTCTAAGCTCAACTCCTGTGGACAGTGGACCAGAGCTTGAAGATTCAATCATCATCCCAGATGCTACAGCCCCCCATTTTTCTGCTGCTTCAAAGGGTGGTCCATTCAAGAGGAAGAAGAGGCAAACTGGTGAATCTAGCAAAGAAGAAGAAGTCCTGCACATAGTGAAGAAGATGGCTGATGTGACCTCCTCTGTCCACCAACACTGTGCTCGGAACCTTGACCCTGCCTCAGCAGCCAAGCGTACCTTCTGCGATTCATTATACCATGAGAGTCTCACCCTCCCTGAAGATCTCTGGATGGACTTCCAGACGCAGGCCTTCACTCTTATGATGCAAGCGAAACAAAAGGCCAGACTGAGGACGATGACTGCTCAACAATATCACCAAGTCCCTCAGCAGCAGCAGCAGCAGCAGCACTATCATCAGCTCCCTCAGCATTTTTATCCACAGCAGCCGCAGCCAATCTACCAGCCGACCTTGCAGCACCTGACTCCATCCAAGGTACCTCCAGGGCCATGGTCGACTATGCCACCTCTGCATGGGCAACCAGTTGCAGGGATTTCCCAGCAAGACCAAGGCAATACCAGTGTGGGTCTTAGCACAACCTTCCTAGCCAGCCTTGCTGCAATGCCAAGCACGTCTCCTGAAAAACAGTAATATTGTTGACCATCAGGCCTTTTTCAAGGCCACCAAAACTCCCGGCCTTTTTCAAGGCCACCAAAACTCCCGGCCTTTTTCAAGGCCACCAAATCCTCCCAAGAAAGCATACCATGAACACATTTGTGGCTGACTAATAAAAAAAAGAAAGTGCCTTTCCCATTTTTTTCTATCACACTGTGGCCCTTCTAAATTACAAGTCTTTATTACACTAAATTAATAATTTATATCCCACAATAACCCCTTTTCAAGGCCACCAAAACTCCTGGCCACAAAAACTCCTGGCCTTTTTCAAGGCCACCAAATCCTCCCAAGAGAGCATACCATGAACACATTTTGTGGCTGACTAGTAGATAGATAGATGGATAGATGGATAGATAGATAGATAGACATATAGATAGATAGATAGATAAAATTTAGGCAAGGGGAAAACTTCGGAAAGACAAATTATTGTGTATCAATCATATTTTTGTTGTGGTGCTCCCACTAACGTCCGCGCCCGTGCTATATATATAAGCAGCGAGTGCACGCAATTCTGCCGATGTGACTTGCTCATACGTTTCATTTAATAACTTCATCACTATTTATCCGATTTTAAAAATTAAAGCATATTCTGAAAGCTACGATCTTCACCTAATTTATACAATAGGTAGCATTAATTTTTTTGCTTGAATCGTTGGTTGACTGTCTGATTTTGAAATGGTGACATCATCACCATGGCAACGTCATCACCATGGCAACGTCATCACCATGGCAAAATTTCAGAGTGAGGTAGAACAGATAGACAAACAAAAGATCCTTATAAATCAATGCTGCAATAGTTTAAATTGCACTAAAAAAATTTAAATTGAATTAAAATAGAGGGCTTATTTGCGGGATATAAATTATTATTTATTATTTAAATTATTAATTTAGTGCAATAAAGACTTGTAATTTAGAAGGGCCAAAGTGTGATAGAAAAAGATGGGAAGGGCACTTTCTTTTTTGTTACTAGTCAGCCACAAAATGTGTTCATGGTATGCTCTCTTGGGAGGATTTGGTGGCCTTGAAAAAGGCCGGAAGTTTTGGTGGCCTTGAAAAAGGCCAGGTTTTTTTTTGCTGCCTTCTCACTTCAAATCTTGTCTTCTTGCCAGGGGACACTTCCTGATGAATTGAAGTAATTAACTAAGTACTGTCTGTGTTGCTTGGCTATCCTGGTGGAAAAGTTTCCTCTCGCAGGTGCCCCAATGACATGCATGTTGCCAATCTCCCTCCAGCTCGCAGGAACAACATCATGTGTGTCAGGTGCCTCCTGATCCATCACTCGAGTGTCATTTGGTGAAGGGTATCTCTTCCTGATCAGGTTGTGGAGGCAACAGCAAGCCAGTACAATTGAAGTCACTTTGTCTGGTGTTTGTGGCATGGTGGTCAGGAGACATCTGAATCTGTTGGCCAAAAGACCAAATGCATTCTCTACAACTCTTCTTCCTCGGGACAATCTGTAATTGTAAATCGTTGTGGCCTTGTGAGACCCCTCTGTGGGATGGGCTTCATCAACCAGGTCCTGAGGGGGAAAGCTTCATCTCCCACAATGAAGTATGGCATGTCTCTGTCACCATTTGGTAGAGCTTCAGGAGGAGGTATCCCAAGACTTCCATCTTCCAAGGCTTTTCTCAAGTCAGTTCTGGCAAACACACCTCCATCAGAGCCTGCACCATTGGAGCCCATGTCCACGTAGAGAAATTGATAGTTAGCATCCACAAGAGCCATCAGGACAATGGAGAAGAAGCCCTTGTAGTTGTAGTACTCAGAACCTGAATTTGGAGGACACTTGATAGCCACATGTTTCCCATCTAATGCTCCAACACAATGAGGCAAGTTCCACCGCGAGGCAAAGAGGTCGGCAACTTCCTTCCAATCTTCTGGAGTAATGGGACAGGAGAGAAGTTCATCACTGTAAACTTGGATGATGGCCTCACAAACTGCAGGGACAAAATTACAAATGGTATTTCCAGCCACTCTGAAGCCATACTGCAGTGACATGTAGCTGTTCCCTGTTGCTATGTACCTCAAGGTGATGGCAAGCTTTAGACCAGGTTCTAAAGCTTTTCTCCAGAAAGTATCTTCCTTTTCTATGAGGGGTCCAACTTTTTCAAGCAACTCACTGAACAAGGCTGGATCAACTCTCATGAAGTTCTTGAAGGATGCCACATCTTCATTCTCCAATTCCTTCATTAACTTCTCATACTGGCCATACATTGGTCTTCTCAGGAGCCAAGGTCTTGTCCAATAACTTTTCTTCTTTGCCTTTCTTTTCTTCTTCTTCAACATTTTGTGAAGCAGCAATGCCACTGCTAAATTGGTATTTACCATAGTAAATAGCATAAAGTCCTTCTCCCTCTCCATGGTCAATGTATTCACTCCTGTGAAGACTACTGCCGAATGTGCTCAGAATACACATTCAGGCCTTTATATAGGATTTATAAACCCCCCCCCCCCCCAATTAAGCGGTCGACGAGTGAGTGATTGGTCGGCGAGTGGTCGGCGAGTGGTCGGCGATTGGTCGGCGAGTGGTCGGCGAGTGCTCAGCGTGTAATGAAGAGTTTATTGGTATATATAGAGGAGTACTTGCTCGGCGAGTGGTTGGGGTGTATTTGCAGAGTACTCGTGTTCACTCTCCTTTAATCCTATTCACACGGCCACAACACTGGGTATACACTTGAATTAATTGGCGAGCAATCGCCGATTGCTCGGGGAACAGTCGGCGTGTAATCGGCAAGCAATCGGCGATAATTCGTTTGGTAGGCATAAAATGACCAAGAGTGACCAGGAGTAAAGCCGATTGACTTGCTTGCCAGCGATCGGCATCACTCTGCATCGTCACTCGGCTATGTGAGATAGTGGCTTTACCTTTTAACATCAGCCAGCAGAATCATTTATTTCATATTACATATATCAACTACATTTTGTGATAACATATCTACAAAAAATAATTATATTCATTGTATACGTAATATGAGGGGACACCTTCAAGACATGGAGTGTCGCAGCTTAGGTGCCCCCCAGACTTCAGAGAGACTCAAACAAAAACCTGTTTATTCAGTTAAACAGAAAAAGAAAGTTAAGGTGAACCAGATAAATATATAGGGTGAAATAGCAGAGCACAGCAATAAAAACATGATAAAAGCCCCCCCCCCCTAACAAAAAATAAATCAAAAATCAAAATAATAAAATAAAGAAAAAGAAAACACGCTACCACTGAGTCCCTGCTCAGAGAAGCATCACTGGAATGTGCATTGCACAGAGCCTTGTGTTGCACTAGTGGGTTGGGGGTCTTTATGTTTATGTTTATGTTATGTTTTTATGTTATGCCTAGGGCTTTCAATTAGAAGGGGGTTATACAAGTAGTCAAAGGTCCTAAGCAAGCATGATTATTTGGGTACAAAATGTATTCATCAAAAGTAAAAAAAAAAACATACAATAACTTAGAGTGATGTGTAATGTTTTAAATGTGCACTAATTTAACAACTCCCTGTTTCTAATATATGTAAGATACACTTCCTCGACTAGCAGGCCATTGAGTCTTTTCACTGAGCAGCCCTGAATTCAGCAAGACATAAGTCCTTCCTCTCCTCTTATTACTCATTTTGCTTTTCAGACATAGTAGATCATAACTAACCGATTTCGTAAATATAATTTTCCTAGGGAAATAACAGAAAACTATTGAATGATAGGATGTCAAATATAAATTAAAATACATTAAAAATACTGCTGCTAGGATGCACTTTGCTTCAGCCAATCACAGTAAAGTGTGGGAACCTTTTCATCCAATAGAATTGCAGTATTCTTTGGTAGCCACCTTGTGGAAATATAGAGAACCTTCCATGAAAATCAACTATTACACAAAATGCACAGGCTCTATTCAATATGTAAAGCACCTGTTCCCAACGGGATTGATCTCACTTCACCTGATCATTTCCCATATGTCAATTGGCTAACTGTAACTAAGTGGAAGCAAATTGACCATGCAGTTTCCCCCCTCAGAGGTAGACTTCGCAGAGAGTTCCCCTGTGGCTGGGTTCTCCCCTACTGTTTAAGCATGATTAAAAAATTTTTTAATCTAGTCATTGTTCTTTTTATTTATTTTATTTTTTTAAATTGAGGTACAGTGTATTTTATACTCTTGATTTTAAATTGAGTCAATGAACAATTTTTTCCTTGAAATTGACTTATTGCACAATTTGTCATTGAAATTGAGCTAAAATGGAAGCAAATTGACCAGTTTATAATATTGTTGCAATTATGAAATGCTTCAGCAGTATTCATATTCAGTGAACGACTCATAATGAAATGTAAGAGTAAGTTTTATAATTTTGTCATGGAAATTACTTATTGTAAAGTCTTGTCATTGAAATTGACTTATTTTACAACTAGAAAGCCCACTACAATACATGCACTTGAATTGATCAACCCCCCCAGATAACCCCCCCCCCCCCAGCCGAGGCACACAATTTACAACATTTTTGCGTCCCTCATCGCCTGCATTATAAGTTATTAGATTTTTTAATTGAAATTGACTTATTGGAAAATTATTGGTATCCTTGAATACATATAAATTTATCCAATACATAGGGTGTGTTCCTAGTTGCGTTGAACAGTTCCTGGTTCGTCTATTGTTTATAACATTTCTGAAACATAACAGGGACATGAATACCATCAAGTAACATGAACTGACACTATAAGTTATTCAAAGCACGCTAAATTAAAAAAAAGCATCCTGAATCATTGGCTGAACTGTTCAAATATAATTGAGTTCAATGTGTGACTAGTCGCTCACAGAGGGAGCCACCAGCCAGATGATCCTATCCATTGCGCAATGACTTATTCAATCAGGCTTCCTGTGTTACACTGGGGGTCATCGAAATTGGCTAATCTCTACAAACAAAATCACCCACCTTGCAATTTTGTAACTTTTTCAAAACTAACGGTTCTCGTCATTGGCAATGTCCAACATTTCGACAAGCTTGTTTGAAGCCTTCGTGAAAGTTTATTTAAAGTTGCCAATTTCGATGACCCAGAGTGTAATAACGAGATCGCAATTTATGGCATTAACGAAACGAATAAATGTAGGGAAGAGTGGGTTAGGCTGAGCCACTTTTTGCTTCAATGGGCTTGCAGGCTAAAAGGTAAATTTTTTTTGGGTGCTTTCAACTTTGAACAATAAGAGCAACATCTTAGGAAGATATGACCCAAGTGACAACTACACTGAGTACTTCTTTCATGGACAAAATTGCATCAAAAATGTACAAAGCAATGGCTCAACTTACTTCACTCATGGTTTCTAAAAAAGAATTTCTGTGACATCCTTATGAAAAATGTTCCATACTTGTTAGCAGCTGAATGGTCTAGTGGTAAGATGCTCGTCTGCTCCTCTGAAGGACCCGGGTTCGATCTGCAGGCCCTGGCACCCTTCATGAGCAACATCCCATAAATTGGTGGTCCCTTGTATTCAGAGTCTATGCTGAGGAGGCAAGTAAAAGATCCTAACCGTGTGGTAAATGTGTGACATGGGTGGACTCCTCTTCTCTCTCCTCATCAATCAACCCTCGATAGCGGCAAGAATTTGTCTTCAGCAGGAATAATTAGGAGTGCAATTTTAGAGCAGGGCAACACTCAAAATAAACTTTCAAAAGCACTTCTGAGATGCTAGTTGAATTAATACCAGTATTGAGATCGGTAAAGATCTTTGCAGAAAATATTTGAATTTTAATATCAGATAAAACTGACAAAGTTATTAAATGTACCAGTAAGTCTGTCAGCAAGGATTTATTGCCTGCATGATTTTAAGCCTGCTTTCTAGCTGCTGGCCTATCACCGGTCCAGTGAATTACCATGAAACAGTAATGCTCTATCATTACCACAAATATGGTAGCGATAGAACAGCTACCATAAAATAGGAATGCTCTACTGTTACTAAATTCTGGTAGCGTTTGCAGTTCATTAATAATATGTTAGATGGCAGCAGTATCCACTTGAAAAGGGGTGATTTAGATCGTTATCACTCATGATTGACACCAGCTGATGCTGAATGTTCAACCCCTCACTTCACCTCGCTATAATTTCACCCCTCCCTCTTGTCACCCCCTCCAGTAGCAGCTGATAGCTAGAGCTTATCATGTACATTATAGGAGATAGAAACTTTCTATAGTTCAAACTTGGAAGAAATGTATATTTCTTCAAAGGTTAAAATCTATAGAGATGCAGAGAAGTGAAGAAATGTTCTATTATTTAAGCAGAAATCTATCAAAAACGTTGTTTAATGGTGATAAATAAATGTTGCATTCATATTTTAATATTTCTTTGTTTATTGCACACAGTCAATCAATCAATTAATCAACCAGTCAATCAAACAGTCAATCAATCAGTAAATCAATCTATTTATATATCAATACATCTATTTATCCATCTATCCATCTATATCAGTCAATCTATAAATCAGTCAATCAGTCAATCAATCAATCAATCAATCAGTCAGTCAATCAAGTCAGTCAAATCAATGTGTCAAATCTATAGATCTATCTATCTATCTATTTATCTATCTATCTATCTACCTATCAATCAATCAATCAATCAATCAATCAACCAATCAACCAATCAACTAACCAACCTACCTACCTACCGAGGGCGCGCGAGTCCGAGGGCCCGCGAAAACACGTCTTGAGCGATGGTATCTATCTATCTGTCTATATAGCATGAGAAAAATTAAAACAATATACCTCCTGCAAGTACTAAATTAATTTGTTGTGCAGTAGTTATCATAGTAGCATTTGTCAACACAGTACAGTTGTGGTCAAAAATGTGCATACATTTGAATGGAAAACAGATAACCATAATTAAGTGCACTTAATTTGTCACAATGCAGATCATTTTCAGTTATTAAAACCTAATTAATTGAAAACATTGTTTCAATCAGATGGGCCAAAAGTGTGCATACACCTAAATTAATATGATCTTGTTGCACAGTATTCAGCCTGTTTAATGATAAGTCTGTCAGTCCAGCTAATCAGTTCAATCAGTCAGTTTAGTTAATTCAGTCTGTCTGTCAGTCAGCACAACAAAACATGACAGCTGAAATAGTCATTGGTCATCAGTATTTTTCTTAATTTTTTTCAATAAATTAGGTTCAGAACATTTAATGATAATATGTGAAAAACAACTATTTACTACTTATTTAATATTGTTACAAAAATAAAAATCTAAATACTAAGACTAAGGGAATAAATATCAGGACTTTTGACCATTAAGTTATTTTTTAAGTCTTCTTTAAATATTATGAACATGAAACATTAGTAGACAATGCAGTCACTGGTGATGTTTGTCTAAGACCTTATTGGAATATTTTGTCAATTATACTACAGATGTTTTATAGCTAATTGCACTTGACAATGACATCTTACATTAACACAGTAAAAAGTCAATGCCAATTAACACTGACACAACCTCCTTATACAAAGGGGGGTGTCGTCGTGGGTGGGAGGGGGGCCATCGGACTGTCAGGCCCTGCTGCTAGTAGACTATACTGTTGCGGCAAATTAACAGAATTACACAGTATGTTAACTTACTGGGTGGTTATTAAGTTGTCAGACTTGGTTTTTTTTTTATTATTGAACATCACTTATATGTTTGTCAAAATAACTGCATGCTAAATGATACCAGAATAGACATGTATTTCACAAACAAGACATAGGACAAAGTAACCCAAATTAACAGCACCTTCATCCTGCACCCTCTGCAGGAGGGGTAGAACTAAGCAGTATAAAATGTAGTAATTTTGGCCAACTAAATTTTTTTTTGCCTAGTAGTGATTTAAATTTCTAAAATACTATAGTTCAGCTAAACTGCATGGTTCAATGATGCATTAGAGAGGTGTGCCTGATATTTATTTCTGGTGGTCATGCAAAAAAATTTTTTTAAAAAAACCTGTCAACAGGGGCAATTTCCTTGTTATTAACCCCCCCCCCCCCCCCCCCTTGAGAATTAGATAAAAGTTGAATTACCACTGTGATTGAAGTTGCAATATAACATTGATAGATGTAATATAACCTTGGGCAGAAATTAACGTTTTTATTCCTTGGCACTGCATGAGCAGTGACGTTGCTTCTGGAAAAATGGGCATCCTCTAGTGAAGGAGCCGCTAATCAGCTGGCCCTCAGAAGGCTGGCCCCTTCACCGGGAAGTTTGGCCAAAAGGCAGAAAGTCGCCCTTCCAAGGATGCTGGCCCCCAGCTGCATATGCAATTATGTAGAGAGAGAAAGAATGTTATATTCAACCATATATAAAAACTATATTTCACATAAACAAAAACTAATGCATCTCTTCCCATTTTCAATATTATTAGCAGGGGATGCATTCGGATAACTGGGGCTCACTGTAAATGTGACAATATCATGATATTTATATTTCATTGCCTCAATATGGATATACATGTCTGTATTTGGGTTCAGTTACATTGGCATACAGAGCTATACTGGCCATTTTTGTGTAACATTTTTTGTGTGTAAATCTATGATGAAATAATTAAATGGCAGGAAATGTATATACACATCTTCCTAAAGCAAGCCTGCCTTCTTCACATAGCTACCCAATCCAAATGCAGCCTTGCTAGAAATAGGTTTAATTACCAGATTTATGCAAATCATTCTGATTGGTCAGAACGATCTTTGGACTGCCAAATCAGCGAATGTATCTATATTTAGCACAGCAACGTGGCCTGCAATGACTGTTGAGTCTTTTGAAACACTGGAGCGTCACTTGCATTGGCTGACCTACTTAGTCACGCACCTATTAACCTATTAACTGAGTCACAGTGAAACATAAACCACAGCCTTGCCGTGAAAAATAGCATGGCCACATAACGTAGGTATGCGAAGATGGTGGGCTTGCTCAAGGAAGATTGGATATACAATACTTTTGATGCTCATTTGGCTTTAACAAATGGGGAAATTCAAGAGTTAAAAAATTAGGACATTTTTGGACTCTTAATTTCCATTGCATAGCATGCTGCGTAGGCCTAGTCGCGATTGTTCGGGTTGATCGCACAAACTACCTAATTGATAAACAATTTTAATGATGCTTGTGTGCTATGTGGGATTCGTTGAGGGTTTTGCTGCAGCGCAATCTATGTTTTTACACCGGGAGACAGGCTGATGAATCGGTGCATCTTGGATGTTCATTCAGTACTCTGCTGATTAATTTCATGTCCAAATCTGCAAGCCCAACTTTAATGGTTATGAAACATCTTCAGTTTGAAGTTCAGACCTGCTGCCTTTCATGGGTCATCGTACAGCAAACACATTTGCAATAGATAAGATGGCGGTATGCACCACTGATGACTCGTCATGGACAATTTTACTCTCTAAAGCAGGAATATTCTTCACTCTTACACATGTCACTCTAAGCTCAGACTGAGTCTAGAAAAATTGAGAAGGAGTGAGAAAGCAGGAATACTAACCATACACCGCAGATGCCACTACCACAGGTGATGATTTAAATTCCACTCAAAGCAAGTAGCTCTGTGTAGCTCAATGGGTAACACACTGGCTTGTGAATTCATAACCCATGGACACAACCACATGAATTTGAATCCAGGACTTAGGGGTCTTTTTTTGTTTTGTTTATCAAGTGTCTTTCAATGTTACTATTGATTTGAGTATACCATGGTATAGGGTTCCTCCCAAATACCAAGTGATGTGTCCCACATGGGACCTTGTAGGGTTCTGTATTTGTGACAAGCTGAAAAGCCCAATTTAGTTCTAAGTGGCAGCTTTAATTCTTAGAGTTTAGCTCATCAAGACTGCCTAGGCTGGGGATCAAACCCAGGACCATTTAGAGTAACCAGCCAGTGTGTTATCAGGCTTCACCACTATGCCACCCAGCTGCATGCTGAATAATTAAATTATTCAGAAATATCTGTATGAATAGATGCCTGTATCAGATTGTCAGCCTAGTAGCCCTATTTATCAGTCGCCTGAGTCTGATTGCATTACCTATCTTTTTTTAACTCAGCAGAACCTTTGAGGGATGCACTTTCTCTATACACTTCTTGTATTCTATCTGATTTAACATGGCAGCTATCTTACTATCTTACTATTTTTCTTTCTATCTATCTATCTATCTATCTATCTATCTATCCATCAATCTATCTATCTATCTATCTATCTATCTATCCATCAATCTATCTATCTATCTATCTATCTAGCTATCTAGCCATCTATCCATCTCTCCATCTATCCATCTATCTATCTAGCTCATTGCTGAACTCATGGCAATAGACTTTTTTTTGCAGGAAAAGATAGACCTACATGGCATATCTTCGCCATCCATCATTCAAAACTTATGAGATTTGGATATGTGATTATAATGTAACTGTTCTATATTCAACTGAAATTGTGAGCTGCTACAGAAAATTACTTTTTGTAAAAATCAACATTACAATTGGCGTGTTTAAAAGCCGGTTTCCGACGTAAAAAACCCTCCGTATTTGGTTTTTTATCTCGTTTGTTCATTCACCAACAATTACCAAAATCTGGCATTGTGTTTTTCATGATATTTTCAAAAATTTTCTCAAATTTCATAATTATATGTGCAATATTTTTAACACAATTGAGCCTCAAACATGGGCTACCAGCTGAGGTAAATGTTCTTAATTTCACTGCATGGAGAACAGCAGCATATGACAGTAAGAACATAGAACTAAAAAGGGATGGCACTATTTTGGATCTAATACTAAAATTATGCCAAATAATGCTAATATTATGCCATATATACCAAATGATAACTTAAAGGCTCTACTTTAGGTCTGTGGCTTTGCTGGTCAATATCTTTTACATTTGTGAAAAACTGAACATTATATGAGCAAATGATGCTCTGAGTAGTAATTCGGACGAATTGGGGGACATCATAAAAAGGTCAGTTTTTCTAGAAAACAAGCGTGGTGACCCCCCCCCCCCCCCCCATTTTTTATTGTCTCATAGGGATTCTTATAATAAGTTACAGTCGGATACAATTTTATATTAAATTCATATTTTTTTAAAGATTTGTGAAAAAGTCCCTGAAATTTGAAATTAGACTTTTTGAATTGGCATACTTTTTCTTCGTATCCCCTGAAAATATTGTTCTCTTACGAGTTTTTAATGAAAAACGGTCTCAAAATATTCCTGAAGGTACACTGCATGCAATAACATCACCTTTTATAGTTATAGCATATGAGACGGAATGAATGGGGAAAAGTTGACTTTTTTAGGCCCCCTTGGTTCTGGGCACCAGAATAGAAAACCTCCAATAATAGTCTTTCCACTGAGCAGCCCTGAATTCAGCAGGACATAAGTCTTTCATCTTTTCTCATTACTAGTTTTGCTTTTCAGACATACTAGATCATAACTGATTCCATAAATATAATTTTCTCAGGGAAAAAGCGGAAATCAGTTGAATGATAAGATGTCAAATAAAGATTAAAATGCACTAAAAATACTGCTTCTAGGATGCACTTCGCTTTAGCCAATCGCAGCCAAAGGCGGCAACTTTTTCAGCCAATATAATTGCAGTATTCTTTCAAAGCCACCTGGTGGAAATACAAGGAACCTTCTGTGAAAATCCACTATTCAAAAAATAAGCACAGTTACACCCCATTTGTTCCCCCATATTTTTGCTTTATATGACAAAACACATAAAAAATAAACCTAATTCAAATGGATTCCTATGTCAAAAGTTCATGGGTATCGAGCCACCTTAAAGTCATAATATTTTATTGATGACACTCACATGCTATGATGGAGGAGCATTTTCTGGACTACGTATACACATCTCACAGATGAAACTCACATGCTATGGATGGAGGAGCATTTTCTCTCTATAATCAACAAATATAATCAACATAAAAAGGTCATGGAAAGTCAACAACGGCGTGGAGAAAGTTTGCCTGGTTTGGTAACGAGCGGTTGTGGTGCAACATGATCTTTGTATTCATCTTGACAGTGCTGTCTGATGTTATTGTAAAGATACCACTGTCGCTCTGGGGACAGGCCTGAAGGAGTAACAGCAGATGGCAAATCCTCCCTTCTTGGCACTGGGACTCCATCCTTTAACAGGCAAAACGATTCCTCAGTTGATCCTGGTAGCAGCTTCACATGCAGTGTTCCTGTAGATCCAGAGGCACAAATGATGGTATTTGGTTATCCTGGGCAGAGGTTTGAAGTACCTGCTTAGAAATGCAGACCAATTGTAGATGGGTACATGTAACTCATTGCTCTCAGGACTGCAGATGTACTGAACTTGATTGATTTCTTTATTTGTAGATCTTGTAAGAACACTGCCAATCTTCCATGCTTGAGACTGTTGACTTTCTGTACCACATCTTGCTAAGGCCAAAACACCAATCTGGAGAAAATCTGGTGTGTCCCACAATCATGAAAGACAGTTGACACCTGTTGCTCAGTCCAGTTGCTACTCGCCATAATAAATAATGGACTACAGTGTTATTTTTGTATTGGCCCACACAGTTGTCACAGTGAAAGTTGATGTTCTTATTGGCGATGGCATGCGTTTGAAGATAATGGTTGAGGTAGCTCACTGTCTCATTCGCACCTTTCCCAGTGTTCTGGCTCTTGTCGATCGAATAGTTGACTTGTCTGGGAGCATCTCACAACAATTTCAAATAACAGTACTTTCCTAGGTGTTTTGAAGTACAAGGGTCCCACCTGTTGAGCATTGTGCGGTATGAACAAATTTTGTGCATAGTCAAAAGAAAAGTGGATAGCGCCATTGTTGTCCTCTGCTGTGGATGAAGCGCATTGTTGTACTCTAAATGGCAGTTTTTTGCCTTCTTTAGGTTCCTCTTGTTGTCTAAGTCTTGCACTCTTATCCTCCTCTGTGCAGTTGACAGATCTGATAATTAGATTGTTGTTTTGTTGACAAGTTTCACAAAGATCAGTCAGCACTTTCATGACTGTGACATGCGGCAAGTACATCTGCCAAAGGGCTTTAAACTTTGAAAGCCCAAGAGGTTTTTCACCATCTTCAATGCAACTCTGGACATATAGCTTCCATATGCATACATTGTGGTGTCACTTGGAAGCATTCTGTCTTTCTTTCTATTTGCTTTTCTCTAATAATGTTTTTACCCCTCACACCAACTAATACGAATAATTATTAACATTATAATTCATTATTACTAATGTAACTTTTTGAAGAATTTTTTTCAGTAAACTATCTAGCAAACAAGTAGCATCATAATCTACACTGTTATCTGCATACAGTAGACGTCTGGTCAAAGGGTGCGCTGATAGTAGAGGGGGCCGTCAAAATGGGGGGGGGGGGTGGTCTTAATTGACTATCAGATAACAGGGAATTGTCTCCGCCTGACCTCTGTGGGTAATGATAAACTATGATAGGCTTTTAAGAGGGGTAAAGTTCTATCATTACCATTCTGTCAGGAAAGCTAGAATTAATGAAAACAAACTCTTACGAGCACTTTTTTCCCCCTTACGATCGCTTTTGATAAGAGTTGTGTTGGAAATTGTGACTTCATCACAATTGTTTCAATGATTCAACAATAGCTAAAAATGGGCCTTGTGACGTCATCACTATTGTTTCTTAATGATGTATTTATCGCTGGCAAGCACAAGGGTTGCTGGACATCAAGCTAGGGCCACTCAAACAGCATAGTGTACGAATGACAATAGTGTAATTATCATTATCATTTTCTAGCTTTTTTACAATGAGAGTTGTGTTGAAAATTGTGACGTCATCACTATTGTTACAAAATTATGTATTAATGTCTGGGCAGCTATTCAATATTAGCCCCCTGCCAACTTTGATAGGCTCTACAGCTGCCCTAAAAATTTAGCTATTCACTAGGTAACAGCAAGTGAAAATAATAGTATTGATTACATTTACGGATATCCTGACGTCAGTAAAAAAGCAAAAATCGCACACTGCTGACATTTGTTAAATATCTCTTATTAGTATGCATGCCATTTGACGTACATCCAGATGTCAGTAATACAGCAAATAATACACAATGCTGACATTGTAACCTATCTGTGGTATGTCAGTAAATCCTGAGAACATGGATTCTCCTGACTATCAGTAAGAATGAAATTTCATAGGCATCCTGACGTCAGCAAGAAAGCCTATATTGGACCCTACTGACATTTGAGAAACTTCTGCTCTGCCTAAGGCTTGTCATTAAGTTACCAATAATGGTGTCCTTCTGACTGTCAGTATGGATGATATTTATAAGCATCCTGGCATCAGAAAGGTGACAAAAAGTTAAGCATTTTGACATCAGCAGTGTCAGTAACTGTCCGGGGTAATTGCAATTTTGTTTAGTTGAGCTTAGTTGCTAGAATCAGATGCTCATTTCAATTGCTTAAATTGCAAGAAGGGTCAATATGAGTGTTTTTGATGTCATGTGTAATATGGTACTATATTCCTTGGAAAAGTGTGTATATGTTGGAGTGGTGGTGGTGGTGGATAAGGGCTTTACGGCCCGTATTTCTGCCCCTGATGGGCTAATTTAGGACAGGTAGGGACCATGGCAGTAAGATGTAGGATGAAACAGCCATCCAACATAGTCGTATGTGTTGGAAGCTACTGATGCAGATTTTGTGGCATTGGGTCATATCAAAGAATTAAGAATTGTAATTAACCAACAATACTGTGTCCATGGTTTTAGCACAGAATGTCATCATCGTGCAGTGCGGCGGACATTAGTCCTGATACTCCTATGAATTGAAGGTCTGATAATCGCTTGCACACGTGCAATGGCGTGGGCGGCGCCATGTTGGATTTGCCAATCCAGCGGCTGTACCTTTTCACAAAGGAATGACCAACTATAACGGCCGTAGGGCCATCCATAACTGCTCAAACTGATAGGAGTAGTCTCCGATATAAGCTGTGATGTTTGAGATGAGCTAGCCGGTGGAAAAAATGTAGATAACTATAATATTTAAGGACAAACCTTGGATGGTGTGAAAACGTGAATTGTTGTCAAATAAACTGATCACGTGACAGGAAAAATTGTATTGGTTGAGAGGGGTCATGTGATCACTTGTCAGGCGACTTCTATAAATAGATTTATTTGCTGTCTCCAAGACAAATGATTTTTTCTTTAGCAAAAATTGTGTTTTATGATGCAATTATCTCAGATAGCAAACACAATAAAACTGGTAGGTTACGGGGTTATCGTCTATACAATATCTGTCTGATTACTATATCAGCCAGTGTAATAATGCCAGTTTTCTGGTATTTTCTTTTTCTCAAAAGAATAGGCCTGCATAGTTTTTTTTCCAAAAGAATATACACATATATACACTTATTAATTTAGAATGGCAAGAAAATGTTTGGAGTTGAACTGTTCAGTTGTGGATATTAAATAACTAATGTAGCATTCTGTGAGTGGGCTAACTAGGGCTTGTAAGCAACACAACACCCAGCACCAAGCGATTAAATTAAACAAAAAACCAATGGGTTTACAAGTTTGAAAATAGTGTCTATGTACACAGGCCAAATACAACACTTACTTTTTGAAGTCTCCTCCTAACACTTTATGTACATAATAAAATTGTATATATGCTTAATATACAAGAACAATAGTTGTTAAAGTTCATTTATGATGCAATTATCTCAGAATATTTAGAACAATTAGAGTCAAACTGTAAAAAAGAAACTTACTTATCCATAATAAGGTTATGTGCACAGAAATTCAGAATTTCATTAAAGCCAATATTAAGATAACAATGTCAATGAATAAGTATTTTATTCAATGAATTGTAAGACCATGAACATTGACACTCAGGATTAGCTAGAAATTAAGTTCCAGTACTTTAATTTGCACAGAAAATCTTCTCTCATTCATTGCTATCAGAATCTGTTAAAATTTTGAAAATGTGTAACTAGAAGTGAAGTTATAGTATTTTCATGTCATACAAGCCATTAAAGGCCTGTTGTAATTGCACAGTGTCTGTAATTAAATTCCTTGAATATTATCATACAATAGTGTATCGTCACTGACACTATATATAGAAAACTACAGGTGACGAACCGAGCACATTCGGGTGACAAACATGACTTTTTTGGAGTAGCAAATGGCCCCCGTTTTGGCAGGGACAGATCACGCAGTGATGAATCAACTAGAAAGCTTCAGTCATACCTGCTGCCTAACAGCCACCTGTACAGAACTGTCACCTGCTGTAGGTGGCCTCTATATTTCAACTCCGTCAGATTTTTTTTATTTCATAATAATTTTCACTGTATAGAACATGGCCACCTATTTGAAACAGCCAGATTTATGCAGTCTTTTGGGTGACTGCTTACAGTGCTTGGGACAGGTTGGACTGTAATTTAAATATATGTGGGGACCGCCAAGTTGGGTTTAGCCTAGGGCCCCCGGAAGCCTTAATCAGGCCCTTAATAAATCAAATAGTGTAGACTTTTAGGATTGTATCAGGGCGCCCTCAAAAAATTTATTATGTATGTCCTTGTCTACATTTGTGCCACATTTCATGCTTGTAGACAAATCTGCACAATGCCCCCCTGCTGGATCCCTAAGAGCCTGAAAAATCTGAAATTGGTAGTGACAAAGAATTTATGATTTAATATTTATTTGTTATGTTATTTACAAAGCTTTGATGAAACCAAATGTGTCCTAAGACATATTGTTGGGAATAAAAGTTTCATTTACAAGCACTAAGTATTTTTTTTCTTGCTTTAACATAGTTATGCATATATATGGCTGTAGCAGCTATTGATATGTTTTCATATCAAATGTTGCATATATCTATCGACGCATATATAAATCTTCCTCTATTATCAAATTTCTTGCCCAGATGCTTGTTCAAAATCTGTCATGTTGATAAAGCAATGTGTCACTCTTTACTGAAACTGCGCAGTTGCCATTCTTCAATGCACTTATCAGAGTGGCCGAACAGTTAGATAACCTTGCCTAGCAGAACATGTGCTACTGTGAAAGCAGCCGAGTTTGAAGGAAAGCCTTCATTTAAAATACTTTGATCTAACATATATGATTTTTTAATAGCCTGGACATGAAATTGCGACGTTTTGTGTTAATCCTTGCAGTAATATTTGCATCAACTTATGGTTGGATTGCCTTTAAAAATAACAAATCACAGTCAAAATGGCTGACAGCTCACATCCGAAGACTGGCAAAAATATCGTACACGAAATTACAAGGTAGGCATACTTTAATTTTTGCTTAAAAGATCTTGTCAGGTTAACAAAAAAAATAAAAATAAATACAATAAAAGAAGACATTTAGGGGATTATATTATTCTGCTTGCAAATTAGGTTTATGGCTGTGATCAAGATGAATCAGTGATTTTGACAGACGACACAATCCAAGTGACACATCTGTACACGCAGATCCTTTATTGTTCGGTCTGCTTTGATTCTAATTATTTTTCAATTAATCACAGGTATGGCAAAACAATGTTCAAAATAGCTATACACGTACATTCATAATAAAAGAACATTCTTCTTGTGTTTTTTTATGCGATTTGGTTTGGCGACAACGCCCAGATCATTTATGTTATCAATTTTGTGCTAGCTTATAATAAAACTGGGGCCGGATTAACCATTAGGCTGACTAGCTGAAGTCTAGAGCCCAACACATCAATGCCCCCCCCCCCATCTTGCAAAAAAAAATAATAGGCAATAAGTTTACAAAGAAAAAAGCTATAAAAGTTGCATGAGTTGAGGAAAGAGGGTGATTAGAAATGTTGGGGCCCCTATTTTATAAGTGATCATGACAATGATAATCATTCTGTTATTACTTCTAGAAATTACTTTTGTGAAACTTCTGTATCATTACATTGGCAACCAGTCTTGGCAACCAAAAATTACAATGTAATTGGTGGTTATGGAATGTGTTTAGTTAGGTAACATTCATCACTTCGCGATTCATCTCGGTAGGCAGCCGTGTTCTGCATCAGTGGCCAGCAAAATGGGGTTTGTGAGGCATCTTGAGATACCCTTGTCTGGATGAGAGCCAGTGATTGGCCCTAAGTGTGGGGTACACTGGGGTACCTGTGACTGTGAGGGTCAGTGATTGGCCCTTACCACCATGCTTAAATGAGCCCAGGCACCCCCTCCTCTGTGTATCAGTCCACTTGAGACTAACTGCTGGTCAGAGTCAAGAAATTTCTTGCTCAGGCAACATGCATGGGCCACCAAACAAAAAATAACAAGTAAATAGGAGTATTGAGTTCTTCAAAACATTTAGCTACTGTGACAAGGTAAGAATCATTTTCAGTATGTTTTGAAAACCATGCTATTTGTTATTTTATTATGGCGTTTGTATTTTTAATTTGATTCTTTAATTGTATTGATTTGTTTAAATCAATGAGGGTCAAATTAACTTCAATGCAATTATAATTTACAATGGAATTTAGAACATATGAATGAATGAAATGAATTTACTTTGACCCAAAAAATATAATGCAATGATGTTGGATAACATAAAAAAAAGAAGAAAAATATAGAGGGTCAAGGGACACCCATTTTGTCACAATTAGGATGCTGGCATGGGTGCCTCTTGTATGTAAAAAAGCACAGTGTGAAATATAGCATGTTACACAGTACCATTTAGTTGACATGTATAGCAATCTTCAACTTTACAATCAGTTTTGTATTTTTCCCAAAGCCAATTTAAAAATTAGGATATGTATGCTAAAATGCACAATTTGTTTCATTGAATGGCACTATTCAAATGAAATCTTTAATTAAAGCTATCAAATTTGTGACTTTGAACATGCAGTCTGACAGGTCAAGATAAATGTCAATACCATACGATCATAAAGAAAGATGAAATTTAAAACATAATATATGTTACTTTTATCAGATTTCACAATATCTGCAATATTTATTTCAAGCACTATGTTTTTGGGAAAACAAAGGATTAGATAATGTTTCCTTATCTCATTTGTCTGGACTATTTGTGGGTTAAGTGTATTACTTGACATCTGTCCTTTCTCGGAAATATTAATACTTTGAAATTCCCAGAAAATTACATCAAAGTAAGTGAGCCACATGTCGATTTATGAAACAGTCCCTTAAAGTTTTCGATTAGATAAGAGGCAGGAAAATCATATCACTGTTACCATTATGTTTCTATGCTAATACATTTTAAAGAAAATTAGATATACATATTAATTGTAATGTCAGAAATAGCAGTTGCATACCGTGAGACATGTCATTCCTGTGGCTTACAATAATGCAACTGACAGATAAAAGAAACAAAATTTACACATAGTTACCAAGGTTTTTCTTCATATTAAAAAAAATTGGTTTATTACACAGTATTCATAACATTTCAAATTTCAACTACTTTTTACCACAACAATTCATCTTCAATTAATGAAATACAATATCTTTCAATCATCATTTAAGGCTATTTTTTTTTAACTTTAAATTGCAATATATGGGAAAATAATTCACCAAAATGATTCCCTCTCACAATTTAAACTTGATTGTATGAATGTTGCAGAGTAGTGTCAAATGCTACCCTGTAATCACCTACAGTGTATTTTTTGGGGATGTGTAAATACCAATGCATATTTTTTGTGTAGTGCTTTTCTTGCCAAACTCATATATTTCTAATGATAATACTGATCTAGGCAGCCAAAGTGACGTCATAATTTCTGCTTGATTGTGACATAACAGTTGACCATTGTGACATCACAATTTCAGACTCAGATTCTAAGTCATGCAAGAAACACTGGTGAAGGAGGCTAATATTTTTGTTATGCAATTGCATTGGAAACCTTCATTGTGTGGCTCAGAAATATGCCCCTCATCTTGAATATGGATAAACCTTCTGGTCAAACTGATCATATCAGTGATGAAAATAATGCTGATCATCTGGTCATTTTAAAGTTATGTGTTCAAACCTCATTGCACAATGAAATGAATCAGGGTTGTAATTGCAAATATAATGATGAAAAAAAAAATTCTATATCAGAATTCTTATAACTGCTATTCACTCGAGATTCTGATTATTAAGTATATGAAATTTAAATGCCTCTGAACAACCAGTAGTGATCATAACAAGAGTGATTGCTATATTTAGTGTGACCCCCCCCCCCCCCACTCTCTGATCATTTCTAGCTATGCCCCTGCACTTGAGTTACAATATTGTCTAAAGACGATGCAATTTCTAGCTATGCCCCTGCACTTGAGTTATTATATGTATTCATCTTCTTTCATAATATTGTCTAAAGATGATGCAATTTCTAGCTATGCCACTGCACTTATTTATTTTGTATATGTTTATCTTCTTTCATAATATTGTCTTAAGACGATGCAATTTTTTTCAGTAAATTTTGCTTCTTTATTTTCAGACTTCATGACATTGGGAAGGTGGATGCGAGCAACAGCAATCAAAGTATAATGCTGACAACTAATTGACACCTCAAATAAAATTCATACAAAATACATGTCTCAGACATAGTACTTGTATTATGAATATTGTGTCCATGGTTTTAGCACAGAAGACATTAATGACATGTTATTTCTTGTAATAAAATATTATGTTTATAATAAAATTCATACACTAAAACCAACATAAAATTGTATGTACATAATAAAATTGTATATAGGCTAAATATACAAGAACGGTAGTTGTTACAGATCATTTATGATGCAATTATCTCAGAATATTTAGAAAAATTAAAGTCAAATTCCAAAATATTAAGTCTTTAATTGGTTCCAGTACTTTAATTTGCTCAGAAAAAAAACCCAATTTAGATCAACTAACTAATATCATGAAACAACAAATTGATAGGCTTGGTAATAAATAATTACTCAAGGCCAATTTTCTCTCATTTCGAGCTATCAGAATCTGTTTAAATTTTGAAAATGTGTAACTAGAAGTGAAGTTATAGTATTTTCATGTCATACAAGCTATTAAAGACCTATCGGAATTGCACAGCCAGGGGTACGGCGGACGTATGGGGGGCGGCCGTGGAGTGGGGCTGGCTGGCTGAGAGACGGCCTTTGCCTGTAATTTAATTTCTTGAATATTATTATACAATAGTGTATCATCACTGACACTATATATAGAAAACTATAGGTGACGAACCGACCACATTCAGGTGACGAACAGAACAGTTTTGGGTAACAAACTGACTTTTTTGGAGTAGCGAATAGCCCCCGTTTTGGCGGGGACAAATCACTCAGTGATGAATCGACTAGAAAGCTTCAGTCATACCTGCTGCCTGACAGCCACCTGTACAGAAAAGTCACCTGCTGCAGGTGGCCTCTACATTTCAACTCCCCCAGATTTTTATTTCATAACCATTTTCATTGTATATAACATGGTCACCTATTTCAGTGCTTACAGTGCTTAGGACAGGCATGACTGTAATTTAAATGTATGTGGGGACCGCAAAATTGGGTTTCATCTAGGGCCCCCGGAAGCCTTAATCAGGCCCATAATCAATCAGATAGTGCAGGCTTTTTGGATTGTATCAGTGTCATTTCATTTTCAGAGAACATGAACAAAACTGATCTGTCTGGCACGAGAGTGATATCACCCAGCTCACAAATCACAGAAAAAACAGCACCGAAGCATAAAGAGAAACAGATTGCAAACACAATAAAACTGGACAACAAGACGATACAACTTGATGTGAACTGCTCTTCACCAGCTGAAATGAATCCATACTGCTTGCATTACAATTTCACAAGGCTCTTGTCACCAAAATGGGAATGCGACGGAAATATGTCATTACTAATGATGGTCACGTCAGTGCCTTGGAATATGGAAAGAAGGAGTTTACTCCGAAAAACATGGTGTTCAGATTTCACGTCTAAACATGGGAATGTACAACACATTTTCTTGTTTGGAAGAACAAAATCAGTCCAAGAACAAAAAGAACTTGAAAAAGAAGCTGCAGCTCATGGAGATATTTTACAGGATGATTTTGTCGAGGAATATCGTAACATGACGATTAAAACTATCATGGCATTTCGCTGGTTTCATGAGCATTGCACTAACGTCAGTTATCTCATGAAATGTGATGATGACATGTTTATCAATACGATAGAATTACTTTTGATGCTAATGAGAAATGTAAATCGATTCCAAAATACACTGTTTGGAAGATGTTATGAAACTAGTAAGACACTCCGTAATCCAAAAGTCCGGTGGTATGTTAGCCGTGCACAATTCAACGAATCTCATTTCCCCCCATACTGTGCAGGAACTGGGTATGTTCTTGGTTCATCTATAGCCCACAAGGTGGCAGGACTGATGCCTAGTGTTCCCATATTTCCAATAGAGGACGCCTACGTTGGACTTTGTGTCAAATATTTAAAAGGAAATGTTATTACGCTAAAAGGTTTCAATCATCAGCAGCGAGTAACCCCACTTCCAAAGTTAAAGATTTTAAATAATAATCACAAATTGTTCACTGTGCACAAAGCAAATAACAGTGATGTCAATACTTTATGGGAAGATGCTTTGCATATATCAAGTTTCAAGATAGATATTAAATCAAATGATTGACACTACTATTATATGTGGTATTTCCGTTTGCTTAATTAAGTGGTGTGGCAAATAAATTTATTAATAATGAATTTATTCATGATGTCATATTTTTGATGTCTCCATTCAACATGGCTGTTTCTTACATGCATCAGATTGGTGTCCAATAGTTTATAGTGTCAGCCACTTTACCAAAATGGCCAATTCATTGATGCATTCACTATCAAGGTAACATTTAGGGATTTAATACCAACATCATTATTATTTATTTCTTTTAATGTGATTACAGGGTAAAGCCCCGTTCCCACATAGCCGAGTTTGCCGTAGTCAACTCGTAGTATTACGTAACGGCCAAAATTCGAGGGATTGGCGACGGATTCTGGCGGAAAAAGTCGCTGGGCATGACCCGGCGGGTGACTCGCTGGGTACCAGGAGTTACTCGGCAGGTTCGGCGAGTGACTCGCCGAGTTCGGTGGGTGACTCGTCGGATTACGGCCAATTAGTGAACGATTTCGAGGAGAGAGTCGGCGGGTTGTAGGAGTAACTCGCCGAGTTCGACGAGTAACTCGGCAGGTCAGTCGCCGGGTCTTGTAAAGTCGGCGAGTTACTCCTGGTACCCATCGGGTTACTCCTGCAATTAGCTGTGTTTCCCGTACATATTTAACAAAAATATATAAATAGGGGCTGCATCTACTGTTCTTGATTATTCTGTCTGTAGCTGCTGAAGAGAGAGGACCATGGACATGCATCAGACAGAACATCAGAATAGAGTCTTGGTACTACTAGCTGCTCATGCGAATCTGCAACTTGCTGTTGTTGTAGCAGCATTAGTTGAGGATGAGGAGAGGAAGAAAGAAGAAAGAAAATTAGCAGCCATGAGGAGGAAGAGGAGGAGGAGGAGGTTTTGGGTGAGACCCTGGCTGCTGAGAAGACCTCAGATGGGACAGTATGAGCGTCTACTGACTGAACTGATGCAAGTTATACTAACTTTTTGAGAATGGAACCAGCCATGTTTCAAGGGATCCTTGGCAAAATTGGTCATAGGATTACCAAACAAGACACCTACTGGAGGAAAGCTTTGGAGCCAGGACACAGACTTGCCATCACCCTCTGCTATTTGGCAACTGGAGACAGCTACAGGTCCCTCATGTATGGCTTCAGAGTGGCTTACAACACCATCAGCAAGATAATTCGAGAAGTTTGTGAAGCCATCATTGCGGAGTATAATGAAGATGTCCTGGCATGCCCCACAACTCCAGAAGAGTGGAGAGAAGGTGCGAAACTGTTCTATTCAAGGTGGAACTTTCCTCACTGTGTTGGAGCCATTGATGGGAAGCATGTGGCCATCAAATGTCCTCCAAAACGTGGTTCAGTGTATTACAATTACAAGGGCTTCCATTCCATCGTACTCATGGCTCTTGTGGATGCTGATTACAAGTTCCTCTATGTAGACTGTGGAGCAAACGGCGCTGGATCTGATGGAGGAGTTTTTAAGAAGGGACCATTGGATTACCTCCACCTGAACCAATTGTTCCTGGTGGCAGACCTCTTCCCTACTTCATTGTCGGAGATGATGCCTTCCCCTTGAAAACCTGGCTGATGAAGCCACTGCCCCTCAGAAACATGACCAAAGAGCAGAGGATATACAATTACCCGCCTCTCCCGGGCAAGAAGAATTGTGGAAAACTCATTTGGGATCCTTGCAGCAAGGTTCAGGTGTCTCCTGACTACCATGCCACAAAAAACTAAGACAGTGGAATCCATAGTCATTGCATGCTGCTGCCTCCACAGTCTGATGAGAATAAGTTATCCAAAAGGTCAGAACATGATGCTGGACCATGAAGATCCAATCAGACATCGTATCACCCCAGGAACTTGGAGGACAGCTGGAGAAATCGATGAAATGCCACCAACCAATAGACGGCGTTCTATGACTGAAGCAGCCAAGAATCAACGGCAGTACTTGGTGGACTTTGTCAATTCAGAGGAAGGAAGTGTGCCATGGCAAGATGACATGGTATAAAGATTCCACAAAACAACCCCGGCCTTTTTCAAGGCCACCAAATCCTCCCAAAACAGCAGACCATGTACACTTCTTGTGTAATAAAAAAAAAAGTTCCTGTCTGACCCACGCAAAATAAATACCATCCCAGATAGTTACTTTGTATTATTTTTTTGCTTCAGAACTGCCGTAGTTTTTTCTTGTTCAGAAATGCCGTAGTTTTTTTTTTTTGGTTCAATAAAGTTTTCATATTTCTTTAGCAGACAAAGTTGCAATTAACTTAAGTGTGGTGGTGTCAGGGTTATACTAATATTTAGCAAAGAAGACACAATTTTTTTTGTTCAGAAGTGCCGTAGTTGTTGGTTGTTCAGAACTGCCGTAGTTATTTCTTGTTCAGAAGTGCCGTACTTTCATTATTTTCATTTTCATGGCAGTATACTAGAAAAAACTACGGCCGTTCTGAACCAAAAAAATTATACGGCACTTCTGAACAAGACACAACTACGGCACTTCTGAACAAAAAAAAAAGTACGGCACTTCTGAACAAGGATACACTACGGCAGTTCTGAACCAAAAAAAGTCTTCTTTGATCAAAATGAAAAGGAAATATGAACAAGTTACTTGATGTGAAGAAATTTATTTTTGACTAAAGTATTATACTTTCGAGGACAAAGATAGAGAAAAGTTTACTTTTTTTTTTGATTCGTGCTCTTTTGGGAGGATTTGGTGGCCTTGGAAAAGGCCGGGGATTGTTAAAACTGTTGTTTTCAAATTTTCAAAAACTGGCTTATGTTCAAACCAGGAGTTGAAAATGTGGTGGGGACTCAGATATCATGGATGGAGGTACGGAATGAGGCAGTGCTGAGGTTCCCGCTGCTAGAGTTGGCCAATTCTTTTCTGGACTTAGCATTGGTTGGAAGTGCACCTGATGCTGGGACCCAGAAGGAGGATAGAACTGGTGCTGCTGCTGCTGGTGCTGCTGGTGCTGCACGAATTGCTGAGGTTGATGCTGCAGCTAGAACTTAGCTCTCTGTGCATTCGATTTGAGCTGCATAAATGTCGAAATCAGTTGGCTATGCAGGTCTTCAAATGCGTAATTATCCATGGACAGGCATTCCATGATAACAAATTCCCCCATCGCACAGATTCGCCTCTCCTTCATGTCCTTTGGAGGAGCGGCCAATTGCTGCATAGTCTCCTGGATGACTCCAGTAGACTGTCTGGCAATGTTTACGAGGTTGTCTATGCCAGATTGCGGTGGCGTGCCCATTGTCTTTGATGATTGGGGTATAATTGTGTGTGAACAACAAGAACCATTTTGCATGGAGACAACTAATAGAAATAGATAGACAGACAGACAGCTAGGCAGACAGACAGATAGACAGATAGATAGCTAGATAGATCCATACATCCATGTTATGTGCCAAATTCAACAATGAAAATATAACTTTTCGCGAATGACAGTATCTTATCCACAAACTTTTAACAAAATTATTCTGAATTAATTATTCAACAAATTTATCACAAATATTCTGAAATAATCATCTTCCTGGACTTGTTATTTATTTGTGATATACATTAGTTGGAAACAGGACACAATTAAAAATATTTTTGAATCACTGATTAGTATCAGTAATTATTTTAAGATGGTGCATTTGCAAAACATCTAGACTGATGTTGCAACCCATGCATGAATCAATAGATTAATAAAACACAGCAATTATAAAGTTGGCTATGACAAATATTACTGTACATAGCAATTTCTATGGATATTTGAAATGGCAAGCTGGCAGTAAACAATTAAAATGTAAAGCGAGTTGCTGAATCTGGAACTCAGAACATGAAAAAAGAAATTGTATAGATATATAATTTTTTTTTTCAGGTTGATCTCAGCTAAAATGCCTTATAGGCTAGATGTTAGCACGACGTCTGCCAAAAACAGCCAATGTTGACTGACTGAGTGACTGAGTGACTAACTGGATGATTGACTGAATGACTGACTGACATACTGACAGGATGGCTGATTGACTGACTGACTGGATGAATGGCTGACTGACTGACAGATGGACTAGCTGCCTGCCTCACTGACTGGCGGACCGCCTGACTCACTGACTGCTTGTCTGACTAACTGCCTGGCTGACTGGCTGCCTGACTGGCTGCCTGGCCGACTGCCTGACTGGCTGACTGACTGGGGTGCTGACTGGTGTGCTGACTGGCTGGATGTCTGACTGACTCACTAACAAACTGACTGACTGACTGGATGATTCACTGACTGCCTGATTATCTGAATGGATAACAAACTGACTGACTGCCTGACTGGCTGCCTGACTGCCTGGCTGACTGGCTGACTGACTGACTGACTGGTGTGCTGACTACAAGTGTTTTGATGTATGACTGACTGACGAACTGCTTCTACAATCTAGATAATCACTCAAATAAATGGGTCTTAATAATAGCTTGTTTTCAGACTTATTGTTGCGCATATTGGTCGAAACATTTTTCCTGTATATAGTTATACCGTAGTGGAGGGTATTATTGACAGTAGGTTATTATGTAAGCTGCATAAAGCTAGCAGAAAATGTTTGTTTTTGACTGTAATTAATGATTATTTATGACAAGGATCACAACTTCTATAAAGTATGCAGACCATTTTTTTAAAAATAGAAACAAATTGTAATTGATGTAAAAGCTACATACAACTAAGAACATTACATGACAGCATGTAAACAATGGTAGACTTAATGATAATTATAAGAATAATATAAACCCTTATATGCCTGGTTTTTGTAAATACAAATGGTACCAGGATGACGAAACTAATTCAAACAATTGGCTAGAGAACAATTTATGTTAGCATCAACCATACTCCTTTTTGGTCGAAATATTATGTTATTTAACCAGGGTGGCAATATTAGACCCAATTTTGCTCCATTGGAGGGTATTAATGACACTATCATCATATGATCATGTAATTCATAATGAAGCACTCATAATCTATGGAATTTTCATTTGTATAAAAATCTACCAAGTGACTACATGAACAGTTGTAACGTCTGCAGTCCTTGTCAGATGACATCATTATTTAGAAATGCATTTAAGAGGAAAAAAATGTTGCAAAATTATAATAATAATATATTATGGCTGTTAATCAGTGTAATAATGCCATGACAAAACTAGAGTGACACACTGGCTAAAAAGACATCTCATAGATTTACAATATTCGGAATTTCAGTTGCAATTTAGCAGAAAAAAAGAAGTAAGAGAAAAATACGTGGAAAATGCAATACCTCTGATTTTTCCAAATATTTAGGGCAGTCTGTAAGGCGTTATTATACCCTCCCCATGTCGATAATCCTCTCCGAAGACAGTGTATTATTTAATCAATTGTAGCACTAACAAGGCTCAGACGAACGATCCATTGTGGAGAATTTAGCTCAGGATTAGTGCTACATTTTACCGCTAGGTGGCCACACGTTGATCGACTTTCGAATGCACATGCTTGATTTGTTTATTAAAACCCTCCAATATAATTCATAAAAAAGTTTTTATTTGAAGAAGCTGACAATTCAATAACAATATTTCCACTTTAATTATTCATTTACTTATTGATACTCATCATAGCATAACATATATTCCATTTGGCAATTGAGAAACTTTCAAAAATTTCCTTTCTGCATTTAACTCTATTGTGAAATACATCTTCAAAGCCAGCAATTTCAACAAGTACTGCATACTGCAAACATGGTACCAGCTTGTCATATGGTTTCCATGGTTGTCTTGTTACAGACCTTCATTGTGATATTTGGTGTGTATTTAATCATATGAAAATACGTATAATTAAAGTTGTATTATCTTTAGTTTATGATATCCATGAATGTGACTTTGTTTGTGAGGCACACAAAATATTTTAGTCCATGACAGACACGTAAGCCTTTCATGAAATATAAGAAAGGTGCATAGACCATTCCAGAAATTCACTTATTGCTATAACAAAAAAAATACAGAAAAAATCAGTCATACTTTTGTTACCACTGCTGTCATTTCAGTGATCTAATCCTTCAGCAAAAATGTATTTATATAATTTTTTCAACAGTCTTTGTTCATAAAGAACCTTTCTTGGTATATGGCACTTAAATGTTCCCTCACCTTATCTGAGTATACTTCATGAATACTTTACTTGAGCTATTGTATGCTTGATGAAAAATCACATTACTGGTTTTCTCATCTAATTTGTTAATACTAATAAAAATGGAAATCAATATATAATCACATTGCACTAAATTGCTTGTTATACTAGATGAATGCAAATGACAAAACTGCTGATGCACTAAAATATTCAAATATGTATATCATGTAAACATGTAGGTTCATATAAAACATAACAAAAAGCACTCACTACAGTAAAAGCTAAAATTTAGATCACTAAAAACATTCCTCATATTGCAGGCATCCAAGAATGGCCAAAGAAGCTGTCATAGCTTTTTTCCCACCTCTTTTCTCATTGTCTTATTAAAGTTACAATTGAATATCTAATATCTAATATTGTCACTTTCACTAACTTTCTTCTCAGCCTTGTGAAGGTTGCCAGTAACGTCACTGATGTTTGTGTACATCTACTAAGCCGTGGCCCCATCACTGATCTTCTCATCCTTGAAAAAGGCTTAAATAACCTAACTACTGCATAATTCTCTTCCTTGAATAATATTGAGCTACTTCGAATCGAGGACCAAAGGTCAAAAGTGGCTGGGTTAATTGTGCAAAGGTATTATTAATTAATCTTAACAGTCCCCCTCCGACATCAATGGACTCACCCTATGTTTGTCCGATTTGTTAATTTGACATAACAGGTTACCTTGTCAATATCTGTTACCTGCAACTGATACTCTGTATTCTATACAAAATACATAAAATCTTTTTTTTCCCATGTCTAGACTATATCAAACAGTTCTAGTACAGGCCTCCCTTTTAAGGAGAGATTTGCTTGTTATATCCACCAGGAGGTGGTACAAAATTATGTACAGATCTAAACAGCTGCAGGTATTTTTCAGAACTAAATTCCATGTTTGCAAGATGAATGTGCTGTGTGTATTAAGGCTGATTTGTTTATTTTTTTATAACATGCAATAGAGTCATTTCACACCACTAGTACTCAGATTTTATCTTATATTATAATTATGATGACTAAATATGTGTCTGCATAGTAGTAGTAGTAGTAGTATTATGGTTAGTAGTAGTAGTAGTCAGGGGCAGATCCAGAAAAATGTTCATGTAGGGTTGACAAATCAAAATAAATTGCGGGGACCGCTGAATTTTTTAATATCTTTAAATTTAAATGAACTATGTCTATGTCTATGTCTCAAAGGTACTTGGTCTGAAGGTTAGTCTGCTTAAATGAGCAGCTGCCAGAGGCAGATGTAATAATGATATGATCAGGCTTGTATTCAATGCCATGTTACACATTTACACCATTGGTAGGGTCTTTTACTTGCTTCAGCATAGACACTGAGTGCAAGGCACCTCCAATTTAACGTCTCATGTGATCGACATCCAGCTGGTATTTAGCTCATGAATTGTGCCCGGGTTTAAGCCCCCCCTCCCCTCCAATACACTACTGGTATTAGTTAAGAAATGATGTGTCATCAAATATTTCTTTATTCAGGAAAAATTTGGGTTTAGTGCAGTATAGCGGACCCAAATTTATGCCCATATTTGGCACCCATTAAATTTAATTTTATCAATTATTTCACAAGTTTGAAGTTCTAGCACTATTAAAATAAAATTTGGTGTAGATGAGTGGGGCAAAAATAAATGGTGTCTTTACCGTGAAGATGAAACTGCTGTCATAACCACATTAGTTTGTGACGTCATACATAACTTCAGCATTTTTACGTCATAGGCCTGGCAATGAGACTCTTTAAATATGGTCATAAATCTGGGTCCGCTATACTGCATTTTTTCTAAAAAATTTAATGGGAAATAGACAAAAATGAAGACATTCATAAAGTGAATTAATTCAATCTTTATTTAATTTTTTTTTCAAGATTATCAAACATGATGACAATAATTGTAGTGTGACTTATATTAAAAAAAAGCTTAACATATAAAGTACTTAATTTAAAACAGTATTGACTAATTACTATAGGAAGTAAGTTTAAGACTTAACTTGAGTGTTCTGCAGATCTGCTTCTGTGTACATCACTGTTCATAACTAACAAAACAATATGAAATATACATGACTTAACCTCTAGTGATTAATAAAAAAGCAAGCAAAAAATAAATAAATAAAAAAGTGTAGCAAAAAAAAGGCATTGATAAATGGCAAAGCATAACAGACTATTGGTTGTACCTACACTGGACCCATTTGTCAAAACAATTATATAAAACATTCAAAATTCAGCTGATGCAAATGAGAGGAAAACATGTCCCTTCTGGAAAAATTGATTTGTAGCAGTGTCAAAACATTGTGCAATAAATGCTTTGTAGCATATATCTATTCAAAAACTATATAAAATATAGATGAGCATAGAAAAAGACAAACTAACATGATGCAAAATATTATTTTGAAACAAAACCTCTATATAAGGATTGATTAGCATCTATAAATAACATGCAATATAAGTGTTTTGCAAAAAAAAAATTTAATTCAAAACCAAATCATATATAAGTATAATATTAAAAAAATAAAAATAAAAAAAACAACAACAATTCTCCTGGGTAACAAACATTTCATGAGACAAACATTAGATCACTATCTTTACATTATTGTCTAATATTTATAATAAATATTATTTATAATCAGCTAAAACTGACAAAATATATACACATCATGTGTGTGTGTTATTGTTTAATGCCTCATCAGCACCTGATTGGGCTATGTAGAGGCTATGTAAATTTAATATATATTTCTGAATGGTATAAATTTTCCTTTGACACACACTCAAGTCCAACATTGAATACTTGTAAATTAATATATGTGATCAACACGGAGATATTTGTTTATACAATTCATGATATTGAAATGGCAGGGCACGTGAAATTCAACTATTAATAAAGAACTACATACAACGAAACATAATATATTATATAGACTAATACTGCAAAACACTTGTGGTCATAAAACAACAATGGGCACATCATTATAAACAGATAGATAGACAGATATATATGGGAAGTGCAGCCCTCTAAAGGGTCATTCACACTGTCACGTTTAAGACCTATGTATGCCCGCAGACATAAAAAATGGGCTATACATGCTCACTCGTGGCTCTTAATCATGTATAAATTCTTTCGATGAGCATACTTGAGGCAGTCGTACATTGCTCAGAAGATGTCCGTCATATCCTCGGCAGACGTCCGTCAAACACTCGGAGGACGTCAAATGCTCTGAACATCCATCAAACACTCACCGAACGTCCGTCGCCAGGCTTCTGTGAGATAACTCGTAGATCGCTCATGCGAGTGGTTCAAGGATGGGCATGGGATTCGGCTGGAGGGCGATGGACGTCGGACGGATTTCCACCGAGTGTTTTTGTGAGCATTCTACGAGTGGACGCGAGTGAATGGCGAGTACATAATTATTGATGGACAGTGGCTATGTATATGGCTACGTATGGGCTTGGATGGCCACGGCTATATGTAGAGCATATGTGGAACACTCGCCGAGTGAACTTATGTAAAAAATTCACTCGTAGAACATTTGCCAAGACATGTTTAAAAAAATGTTCCCTCTCCACATATGAGTGATCAAGCGTGACCAGGAGGGTTCTACAAATTTAGTACGATGATACGTAAAACGCTTGGCGAGTGAATCGCTTATGGCCAAGGATGAGCAAGAGTAAAAACATATTTTCATACATGGTCACTTGTAGGTCATATCCGTGACAGTGTGAATGCCCCTTCAGACAAGTTCCTGCCGCTATTGAGGGTAGATTGATTAACAATTAATTTCTAATTATTTTCTGTATATAATGTGGTCACCTGCTTTTGATTATTTGTCTTATTTCGAATATGTTTTCTTACTCATAGCCTCATAAACATTAGGCACATTACTTCTTGGTTGTTCTCTGTCTTCATTCGACAGACCCAAGTATGTGTTCAGAGAGGGATTTCCAGCCATATCTACATATGCCTGGAAATCTGAATTACCTCCATTCATGGAATTTGCCACAGAATTAGAACCAGCCACATCTTGATATGCATCACAATCGTCTTTCCTTTCATCCTCTTTCTTCTTTGGTGGAGTTTCCGTGTTGATGTGACAGGCATTGGATAATGATTCCTCCAGGTAATTGCAAGCACCGCCTCTCTCCACATTTCTTTCTGATGTATAACCTGCTCTGGTAATATCAACCATTGGTAGGACTTCCAAATAATCATGCCTTTCTTCCTTTCCTGGTTTGGTTCGCTCTTTGTCGGTGCTTTTGTAAGAAATCTTTATTGCAGCAGGTTGTTCCTTTTCCGGAAAGTTGTGTCTGCTGAAATGTGTAGAAATTCAGGAATTATAATTTTGTAGATAGTTATCAATAATCATGTCAGTTCTCACAATGTGGAGAAAAAGTACCACAAGAGGACACTGACACTGTAACAGATAAGTATTGTTTGATGTCTTTTCATGTGCTACAGTCTTAGTGCCTCCTGTAGGCTCTGTTAATTTTTCTCCTATTGAACTACAATGTACCTATTGAACTACAATGTATAATCATGTAACATGAAGTTGATTAAAGTTTATATTTGAGTTTAAATTACTGTTTCCTCTCATGCTTTGATGTATTTCATAGAACATATATATTTTTGATATTTTTTACAGACAAGTACATAATCTTTACATCACATTTCTAGCATGATTGTATGATGTTAGTGACCATCTATTAACCATACTTTGGGGCTAGATAACCATCCTTTTCCTCATCCAAGTTTGTTGCTGAATGGTGACTGGTTCCCTCTGGCATTGGAACATCTACATCAGACACCATAACTGATTGAGTGGTTAGACCTTGATCAGCATCTTGCCTATTTCTGTAACCAGTCAAAAAGTTTCAATTATTCAGATAAAGGACTGTCAACTGTTATATGAAATGATGTTGTATTCATTAGAACCATCATATACTGATAAACGTTTCCTTTCATCCTATGCTCTAGCTGAATTAAAGTTAAAAAAATGTTAATCATATGATATAACAAAGCTGGAATATAATCACCTTGCCATAGCTCTGGCTGCATAAACGGCGCTGTGAGGAATGTAGGTGTATGCATTATCATCACCCTCCAGTTCATTAATATCATTTCTGCGCTTCTTTGCGCAGGGCTGTTTCCTTTATGAGAGAAAAGTAGTTTAGTGGCACAGATACACCCATGTTTATTTGAGTTGATATATGAAATATACAAATTAGGACTGCTTGCTGAATTATAAGTGATGACAGGCATTAGCATTTACATTATTTGCAATGGTTTATTATCTAGCTCACCTGCAGATAACAGTTGTCAATACTCCAGAATATACCAGGAGTATGATTCCTATCACACCCACCACAGTTAGAATAACTAAAAAGAGTAGAATGTTCAGATTTGGCCGAAATTCTTGTAAAGTAGCGTATATATTCATTGAGGTTATCCATAATATTATATCATTTGAACAGTTTAGAACTTTGATGAGAATTATTCAAATGCTGATTCTTGGACTAAATATATTTTAATCAATAGATATTGTGATCCTTTAAAAAAAAGGATGTAGATTACAATTAGAACAGTCTATTGCAAACAATTATAAGTTATGTCTGGACATTGTTACCTAAACCACTTCCTGCATTTTTTTTATCTAGATAGCACATCATGGTACTAATTTATTATTCAAAATCTTCTAATATTTATGAGAAAATCCTGAATTGTATTGACTTATTATCAACTAGAAAGCACACTTCAATACATGCACTTGAATTTATCAAATCCCCCCTCCCCCCCCCCCCTCCACCGGGGCAGAAAATTAAATATTTTTTGCATCCATCAAATGTTGTCACTGCCCATGCATTTTGTCTCCTTAAGTCAGAGTTCAAAAAGGTCTTTTGCTCTGTTAGGTCATGTGACCTGCCATTAAGCCTCATTCTGAGTTTCATTCAAGGGAGGGGGCAACAATGGTGTGAATGGTTGCTAAGGAGCTGAATCTTGCAAGCATAATTGCAAGCATGGTTGTGACCCACAGGCACAGTTGCTATGGTGCCATTCAGTTCCTTTCTGAAAGTGATGGCGGCCATATTGGTAGCAAGCATGTGTTCCCTTATGGGAAAAGTAGACTGGTTAAATTAGAGGAATATAGTTCAAATAAAGAGTTGTAATGGTGACAGTTAGTAAGAACCGGAGAAGATAAAAAGAATGAGGTTGGCCTGTAATATGACTACCGCGGCATCCCTTGACGCACAAATTTGAGGTTACTCACTTATAATATGAGATAGTTAACATTGAGGCAATTAGTTCCTAAAATGTCATACACAAAATTACTACTATAGCCTTTTTGTATTGTACTAAAAAATAATCAAATTACAGTAGTCATATGACAGTCTTTTTACCATAGGTAAAATAACAGGTGTTAGCTGGTGATTTTGATAATTGAATACCGAACAAGACAACTGCTGGCTCTGAAGCTTAACTTATATGACCAGCTGCCAGAAGCAGATGTAATGATGAGATATGAGATGAATAGTTACACCATGTTAGATATATACCCCGTGGATGGGGTAATTTACTTGTCTCAGCATGGACACTGAGTACAAGGCACCTCCAGTTTAATTTCTCGTGTGATTGACATCCAGCTCACAAATTATTATTTTTGGCAACAATTTTTTTTTTTTTTTTAGAAATCTATTCAAGAATTGAAAACATGTCTTATGCAAGTAAATTACTTAATTGATGAATTATGTGATTGTCCTTTGATTGTATTTTTTTGGCGTTGGCTTCAGCATCCTCTGTAAGTGTAATTCCCCATTTGTGGGAACAATTTTTACCTTTGCATTTGATAGTTTCACTTGAGGAGGTCTTAGTGGTGGCACTCTTGTCTTCATTGTTTGATGCAGGTGTATAGGCAGTACTGTGTTCCTTTAGTGGTGAAGTCTCACAATGCATTCCTGAAAGCAAGATTATTATATTTTCTCATTGCATAATTATAAATGGATTTTACACGTATATCTGATTGATAATGCGTAATCTGATAAATCTTCAGCCATTTCGCCTTGAAATGTGCTTGCAAAATAAATTGATAATGGCATGCAATATTAGTCAAACAAAATGGTTTAGTCGATATTATTATTATGATGTATGAATAAGCGTTAATGCGCCCAATGCAGCTTTTGTTTGGATTGAAATCTGGCAGGCCCACGAGACCATACTGGCTCTACAGCATTGATAAATACTTATTACAGCCTTACCTCATTCATTTTACAATCACATTATACAACAATATGTGTGTGAATATTGTTCAGTACTTTTTGCGGACCAAATAAAAAGACCAAATCTAATATACTGTTAGATTTCTTTGTGCCTAGATTTAGGTTCAGACTGAGTCTGTCTTTTGCTGTTAATTTGATGACAGGTGAATAGATGACATTGCATTCATTAAGTATAGTTATACTCCACCATGATAGTTTTTCTATTGTGCTGAGTGGGATATAACCAATGCAAATGTTAGGTTGTTTGTGTGTTTGTATGTTTATTTACCAGAAGAAACATATCTGCTTATTGAGCTGGTACAAATTAAGGATAGAGAATTTACAATAAATTGTGATATTGAGAGAATAATTACAGGTGTATTAAAATGATATTGAAATTATTATGAAACAGAGTTGAATAAAAGTGTAATTTTTATGCGATAAATTGGCAGTTAAAAGCAAAATTTTGATAATTTGGAATGATATCTGAAATTTTTTTCAAAATTACAATTGTTAATAATTTATGTATATAAGATCATTCTTTATTGTTTTACTACATGCCTTTAATGAAACTTTCCCCATTTCAAAATGTGATGGGGTAATTTACTTGTCTCAGCATGGACACTGAGTACAAGGCACCTCCAGATTAATTTCTCATCTGATCGACATCCAGCTCACAAATTATTATTTTTGGCAACAATTTTGATTTTTTTTTTCTTCGAAATCTATTCATACATTGAAGACATGTTCTATGCAAGTGAATTACTTAATTGATGAGTTATGTGATTGTCCTTTGATTGTATTTTTTTGGCATTGGCTTCAGCGTCCTCTGTAAGTTTAATTCCCCATTTGTGTACAAAATGTTTACCTTTGCATTTGATAGTTTCGCTTGAGGAGGTCTTAGTGGTGGCACTCTTGTCTACATTGTTTGATGCAGGTGTAGAGGCAGTACTGTGTTCCTTTAGTGGTGAAGTCTCACAATGCATTCCTGAAAGCAAGATTATTTAATTTTATCATTGCATAATTATAACTGCATTTTACATGAATATCTGATAGCGTAATCTGAGAAATCTTCAGTCATTTCGCCTTGAAATATGCTTGCAAAATAAATTGATACTTGCATGCAATATAAGTCAAACAAAATAGTTTGGTCGATATTATTATTATGATGTATGAATAAGCGTTAATGCGCCCAATGCAGCTTTTGTTTGGATTGAAATCTGGCAGCCATACCGGCACATCAGCACTGATATATACATGATATACTTGCCTCATTCCCTTTACAATCACATTATACAACAATAGATGGAATATTGTATAGTACTTTTTGCGGACCAAATAAAAGACCAAATCTAATACTGTTACATTTCTTTGTGCTTAGACTTTCAACAGAGTCTGCCTTATGCTGTTAATTTGATGACAGGTGAAAAGATGACATTGCTTTCATTGAATATAGTTATTCTCCACCATGATAACCAATGCAAATCTTAGGTTGTTTGTGTGTTTGTATGTTAATTTACCAGAAGAAGCATATCTGCTTATTGAGCTGGTACAAATTATGGATAGAGAATTTACAATACATTGTGATATTGAGAGAATAATTACAGGTGTATTAAAATGATATTGAAATTATAATGAAACTGAGTTAAATAAAGTAATTTTTTATGCGATAAATTGGCAGTTAAAAGCAACATTTTGATAATTTGGAATAATATCTGAAAATATTTTTAAAATTACGATTGTTAATAATTTATGTATAGGAGATCATTCTTTATCGTTTTACTAAATGCCTTTTATGAAACTTTCCCCACTTCAAAATGTGATGGCAGTTGTGAAATAAACCAAATCAATAATAAGATTATTAGACATGTTACCCATTATTATTTCAACAAAAAGAACATCACATTTTTTCTGGAGATCATGCGGAATTGACAGATCTGTATGAACAGACAGTCTTTCTTTGATAAACAAGCATAAACCTCCACCTCCTTTTGTATGCTTGAAAATAGGAGTATAGCCATTCAGGAAGACCAGGTTCTCAATGTTGCTATTTACCAAATTTCACAGAATGTAATTACATCAAATTCAAAGAAAGACACCTCATATATAGTTTCTAAAAGGATCTGGTAATCATTGATATGATGAGGAAGAATCCTAGCATTAGTGTTTAAGATGTCATTGTACAATGAACTAACAAAAGGGTGAACATTATTTGGCACATGCCCATCTACAAGGGGTTCACATGACTTGTAACTCTCAGATCAGAAGCCGTGAGGGCAAAAGGTTACAGAAAAGGCCATCTTACTGTAAAATAACAAATATAACTCAAATAGTATATACACAGATTTCAGAATATTATAACTGCGAAAATATGAAACATCTTAAGGTGAAGAGTAATAGATGATATGTAAATAGTGGGGATGATACTGATGACTGTGTTAAGAAACGTATGAAAATAATATATACGTGGTTGTTTATATGCATACATTATACATAACATCAAGTTTTTGCCGGTCCCATGATTGGTCATTTATGCTGTCACCAATGAGCTTGCATTCTAATAAGGGAGCAGATGTTTCCAGAATGCGAGCAGCAGCATAATCTTTAGCAAACCAGCCACTTTTCAGTTGATAGAATTGCTCTACGTTGTGGTAGTTGTGAATATCAATTTGAATATTTGAAAGGGCATTTAATTCTGTAAAGAAGGCCAGGCACTGTGGTGTCTGACGACTTGAAATTTTGTATGGATGTAGATTACCAGACAGTGAAGGAATTGAGTTGACATCAAAGATACGATGTCCCCCATTATCCTTGAATTCAATATGCAATTTATGTCTGGCCTGTATTTTCCTTGGAAAATCTTCACTAAGTTTGAAATTACTGTTTTTCAGTTGGCACCTGGCCTTCCACACTCTTAGTCTATCACCAAACCAGTGGCATTTGCAAATCATGAGTTGAGGCCACAATGTCAGTTAGGACCTTAGCCAAGGTAGACTGCAACTCAGTCAGCTGAGCAGATAGCTCATATTTGACATTTACTTTAGGAGGCATATTTCATATAGGTGTGAAAGACAATTGTTCAAAATAGTAACAAATATAAGTATTCAATATTTCAACAATTAGAGCAAGCAAGCAATCAAGTCCACAAAGTACAGCAAGTAAATTATCAGATCATCATAATAAGCAAACGAGGTAATTCATCAAGGCACAATGAGTCAAATGAGGCAGGCAAAGAAATAGGCAAATATTGTCAGACAACTATATGGATTTGTTCGACAGTCTATCATTTCAGTGTACAAGGGTAAACAGGAGTAAACCAAAAACAGAGTACAACAAGGCAGATTTGAAGTGCTTGTTACAAATGATTTACCACAGAATTGCCAAATATCATATTACAATTTGGAAAATCTTTTATTAATCAAAATAAAAAGTAAAAAAGAAGTACCAACTAAATATCCAAATTCACTGTAATTAAACAAGGTACCGAATTTCTCTGGTACTATAAAAGTAACCACTATATTTTTGTTAGTTTTGTGGAGCAATCCTGTGGCATGTCATTTAGGCTAGGCTGCATATATCAGGCCCACTCTTGGAAATTTTAATTTCTGTCTATTTCTTGTATTTGGATTATTGTTATCTGCTAATTCTTAGAAATATTTTTCATATATGTGTTGCAATATTTTAATTTTATGTTGGTATACTATTTTGGCCATGTTTAAGGTATATAAAATCTTTGATAGTTAATAATTTGTATTTGTTATGTAGCGATGTTGAGGAATCAAGATAAAAGAGTGTTTTCGAGGCCTTATTATGTTGCAAAATGTCAATCCTTTTTAAATGTCTTTTGGCAGCTATACTGTAAATAACAATTCTAGAGTTAATCTCAGAATGAAAATAAGCATGGTACAATTTTCTATTTATGTTGCATGCAGTTGCATTTTTTAGTTCATTAATATGGACTAGGAAGAAAAGTGGGCCTAAGACAGACCCTTGTGGTACACTCATTTTAACAGTTTTTGAGTCTGATTTTTTATTTGTTATTTGTACATCCTGTTGCCTATTAGGAAGATACAATTTTATCAATTCATTGGCTGGTCCTCTTACACCATATTTTTCTAGTTTTGTAACTGATATATCATGTTTTACCAGGTCAAATGCCTTCAATAAATCTAGGAATATTCCAAGTATCATTTCTTTATTTTCTATTGATTGGCCAATGTTGTCCATTACATTGATCCATGCCAATTATGTTGAGTGGTTTTTTCAATCCAAACTGACAGTTGTAAAAAGCATTTTGCTTTTCTAAGAAAGTGTACACTCTATTGTAAATAACCTTTTCTATTACTTTTCTTATACTACTTAGTAAAATAATGGGTCTATAATTATTTGGATCATCAGTATTTTTCCCTTGTGAATTGGAATTACCTTGCCTGTTTTAAGAACATCTGGATATTTCCCTGTTTTTGATATCTTGTTGCATAGGTGAACCAGAGGTATGAGGCTATAGCAGTGCTTAAGAATTTTGTTTGAGATTCCATCATCACTCGGTGCTTTTCTATTTTTTCTTTTTCTGTTTGTTTCTAAATTTGATTTTCTACATTTATAAAATGATCACACAGTGCAATAGCAATTTCTTTGTCACCAGTAAATACTTTTCCTTTGTGTGTTATTTTGTTTATTTCTTTCTTGGCTTTTGTCTTTTTGGGATTAATAACTTAATTAAAGATTTCTCATAAGGCTTTGTCTTCTTTTCATCCATCAGATGTTGAGTGAAAACTATTTTACTGACATAATAGGTTAAGTTAAACAAATGAAACAAGGAATTGGTAAATATGCTTAACGGAGTATAAGTTAGTTTGAAATATATCCCTCAGTGTCGATAAATTATTTAACTAAAATTTTTGTTTGTATCCCTCAAAGCTGACATTGAACTGATATTTTTGTTTTATAACCATCGAAAAATGTTAGTTAACTCCCTCCTGTTTGAAAAATAACTATTTCTCTCACATGTGCAGCTTGTTGCATGTAGTACAAAATGAAACTGGATCATTTAATTGCAACATATATAATTAATAATAGAAAACAAATTATATACACATGTTTAAAAAATGATCTGAAGTTATGGTACTGATAATATTTTAGTAAATACAAACTCAACTACTAATCAAGCAGTTAAACAATCACTCATATGATCTGCACTTATACCTGATCTCATTAGATGAGCATGGCATGCTTGGGATAATGAACAGCTTCTCTGAGGATCTTAATCAACATTTTAGTTTCCTTGTAATTTTTATTTTTGGCTTACACACGTCAGGTTGACCAACCATTGTTTAATTAGGTCATTGAATGCATTGACAATCAAAAAAATAATAAAAGCATGACTGACCTGTGTATCCATCTTTGCATTTGCATATAAAACCATTTATTTTATCCTCACATTCTTCTAAGTTGTGACATGGATTACTCTGGCACTCATCAATATCCACTGTGCAATTCTCACCAGTCCATCCTGTCCCAAATTAACATTATACCATATTAATATTAAGACATTTATTTGTTGTAACATTTGTTATTGCCAGTTGCATAGTCAAACCTGTTTCAAAGTTTGTGTCATGATGCACGGTTAGCATATGAAAATACAAATGTTTTACAAAATGATGAGAATTTATAGAGTTGTAATAATTTATTTAAATTGTTGCAGCTTTCATCGATATATTCAGTCTGTTCATCAGAATCTAGTCTTGAGCAAAATGATAAGCCAGATATTATGAATAGGAATAACTCCACACATGCACAATTAAGAGGCATTAATTTCATGATCCTGTAGTTTGTAACCAAAATCCTATATTTTACATTTATTACCTACTTCACCACCAAATCTGCAATGGGTAGGAAAAGTACTCTTGTGTGCAACTTTCCTGCACCTCTAATAACAGTTGAGCTGAATTGCAGCTGCCCACTAGCCAAGTGCTAGGAGGCGAGGTAGTTGTGTACCGAGATCGTAATACTGTACAGAGGTCACTGTCACTGTAGCAGATAATTATTATGACGTAGTCTATATTGTAACTAGGCGCTGAATCCAGAAGTTATGTAAATGACTAATTACTGATAGTATCCACTGCACCCTCCCTTAAAACTGCAAATGGCTAAATATGAAATAACTCAGTGAAGGCAAGAATTGAAAATACAAATTTAAGTTTAAAATGCAGTGAAACGAATGATTTTTTTTAGAGGTTTTACCTACAACATTTTCTATTTTATTGTATTTGCTCATGCATGTGAGGATGAGTCGATGGCCCATAGAAGACTGGTACACACATAATGTGAAAGGCATCTGCATTTGACTGGTCCCTATTTGACAGGTTAGGGCTGGACATCATTTGATCCTTAACAATTCGATATTATCACTATAAATTTCTAACGATACATGAAATTTCATAATTCTGAATAACGAGCTTCATATAGATGTGCGCAAAAGAGAAAAATATATTTAATGTGCCTCTTTTAGCTGTGAATGAGAACTACAGTTTAACTGAATTCTCTTGCACACTCTGGATACTGTGTGTTCCAATGAGAGAGGAAGAAAAGCAAACGGTAGTTTTAGTTGAGAGAATAGAAAGAAACATTTATGATAATAGTAAATGAATCTGAATCAACACTTCAAGTAATTTGGATTGACGCAGATATCCCAGCTTAACTTTTGAAAAAACACTGGCTGCTCCCTGGCTGGGATTTAACCCAGTGGACGCCTGGGGTGCCCAGTAGGTATCTTCACAATGATTGAGTATTTCTCATGTCAGAAAGGTGGTCGGCACTAATACAGTCTACTACAGCTCAAAAACATCCTCAAATAGTGAAAACTAAGTTGAAATGCGTCAAAAACACTAACGTGACTTTAGAATCACTTTTCTTGCGTGACAAAGCCTTGAAAAGCTAAAAACGCCGCTCTAAAGTGCGAGCAAGCGCCGGTAGGTGAAATTGTCATGTAGAATGTGTAATGCCTATATAATGAATGAGTTTACTTTAAACAGCTAGCAGAAGTGTATAATAATTGTATAGAACCAACCAGGCCTGTATAAATGTACCAGGACAGCAATGATGAGGGAAACCCAAGATGACCCAAAAACACTACCCACAAGATGGCAGCACTGGAGGGACTCCACCTACTGGCAAATTGCACACAACAAAACAAACAGCAAAGATATATACACTTGTCATTTTGGAATGTATAATGCCTATATAATGAATAATTTTAATTGAAATAGCTAGCAAAAATGTATGGTAATTGTATAGAATCAACCAGACCTATGTAAATGTACAATGACAGCAATGATGAAGGACACCCAAGAGGAAACCAACCACTACCCACAAGAGGGCAGCACTGGAGGGAACCCAACTACTGGCAGATGCACACAACTAAACGTCAACAGAGATTTATATGAAGACATATCACAACAAAGTCCAAATTGTATCATCAACTCATAAACAAAAACACTGTAAAAGGTATTAATTGTGAATGTAATAATGTATCAAGGAATTAGGCAAACAGACCAATATAACTGTAGGAACAAGTAAGCAAGGCTTGAGATATTGTACAAAATCACTTCATGTAACTAAGAAATGTCACTAGAGCAACAGACCACTCCAAAATACTGGAAACACCAGGTTGAATGTTGAATATAGAGTTAACTAAGCAGGAATGATTAGAATAATGTAAGAAGGAAATTAGGTGAACAAGTAACAAATGGCACACCACTGTAATTAAATAACAGGTGGAAACATATGTAAAATTAACAGCAACTCACATTAATGGAAAAGCTAAAATCATGGAGTAGATAAGACATGACCAGAGAATCCTAGCTACAGCAAGATAAAGAAACTAGCATTAAGATATGACACTGAAGAGATAAGGAAATGCAATTGCTATTTGAACATACAATTAAAACAGAATACCAAAGGGGCCTTAGGTCATGCCTCCCCTATGCAGCAATTAAACACCATGTCCAGGCAGGCACTGACAAACTCTAGAAATTAATATGCAGAATACCCCAAGTACAAAGGGACCCATATGGCATTAACTTGGAAACTAGTTGTGATGTGATTGTACAGGAAAACCTGAGAAATAGATTAACCAGTAAATGAGTGTATCTTGACAACACTAAGTGCTATGCAGAAAGCAGTGAATGGAGAGGAGGAGTTAAGCCCAACCAGAGACTGTGACCAGAAGGCCTCAGGCTAGCCACATATGAGAACAAGTTTTAACCCAGTCTGTATATAGTAAGGCAAAAGCCATAGCTAAGAGGTCAGCAGTCAGTCAGTCAGGGAGAAGCAGAGTAGTGAGTTGCCAGTTGCCATTTGAGGAATTGCTGAACCAGGTGGACACACAGCAGCTGAGGTGAATTTGAACCAAGCAGTTAGCAAGTCGAGAGGAGCCTTCAAGAACTCAGCCTAACTGTGTTCTGTAAAATCCATTATTCAACAAAGTGAGTGTATTTTCCTTTTCATTTATATATCTGATTAGTAATGCATTTTTGCTGAGTTGCCATTGTATTAATTATTGAGTTGAAGAGTCTGTTTTTAAAGTGGCTTAAGAAGGTTTAGCTAGTGAGAAACTAGGACCTTGTCATAATTTTGAGTCTTGTTTGAGAGGCTAGTGAGAAACTAGGACCTTGCCATATTTTTGAGTCTTGTTTGAGAGGCTAGTGAGAAACTAGGACCTTGTCATAATTTTGAGTCTTGTATGAGAGGCTAGTGCGAAACTAGGACCTTGTCATAATTTTGAGTCTTGTATAAGAGGCTAGTGCGAAACTAGGACCTTGTCACAATTTTGAGTCTTGTATGAGAGGATAGTGAGAAACTAGGACCTTGTCATAATTTTGAGTCTTGTATGAGAGGATAGTGAGACACTAGGACCTTATCATAAGAATATGTCGAAACATTAATGTATTTGTCTTGCCATTTGAAATGAAATTTATGTATGCCTGAGACAAATTTTCCCAAGTATCCATAATCTAATTTGCTAAATATATATATATCCACACCTGAGACCAGGTGTGGCATTGTCTAAATTATTATCAGCATCTCGCATATAAGATAGCTAAAAGTTAAAACACCTATAAATGCGCATCTGAGACCAAATGCCAGTACATGACCATTTGCTTAAACCTGTGCATTGTTTGACTAGTTATTAGGGATGAGTGTGTGACTTTCTTACCATAGAGTCTACCATTTAGTGGGTGTACAACCATTTTGTGTATGAGATTTATGTGCTTGAATGTTAGAAAATTGAGTATTTAAAATTCCATGACCAATTATTGATCATATAAGTGTGTTAAAGTTAGACCCATATTGGTGGAATTTAACACCAATTATTGTGTGAGAACATACTATATTTTATGTTGTATGAATTTTCATGAGAATACATATTTGAAACTTAACCACCTATTTCGTTTCTCCATGTGATTTACATACTTAGTAACTTAAATGAAATATACTGAAACCTCAAAAGCAAGCAAGCGAGTACAAGAACCCCAGAGCATGTATAGACAGAAGTAAGCTGATGATATGTGCAAAGACCCTTAACAGAGTTCGAAATCTGTGTAGTTACTGCAACTGATAGGGAACACCTGCACCTAAAACCAGTGTAATTTGTGTCAGAAAATACAAGGAATAATTGACAGGACATTGATCAGGAAAGTGACAGATCACATCCTGAGGTGCCCAGTGGAGTGAGTAATTAATAATCTGAACTCAGCCAGAATCAAACTCTGGGTAAGAACAATTGAATTATTATAGTAAAGTGTATGAACCATATATTTACACCAATTCTGAATACCAGCCACACTCCCAGACCGGTACCTGAGAAAAAGCACTTCTCGTGACAAAATGACAAATGCTCTGGGCCCCCTACATGCTCATTTTATGCATTTCATATCACACTACTTATATATTTCGTAAGAAACGAGCTGAAAAATGTTGCGCAGTGCATTTTAAAGTATACTGAGGTCTAATTAAGTGACACTACTAAGCTTTATATCTACTGAGGTTATTCATTTGAAAATGTTTTGCTCACTCAGCTCTCATCAACCACTCTCTCTGACAATATCCAGAATTTGCTCCGCAAACCACCTGGATAACAATGGTGTAGACTTCATCTTTAAGTTAGTGTCTTTCTATCTGCTACGTTGGTAGTGCCTTCTGTAGGCTGTGTTACCTTTCTCTCTCCATTGTGGAATATTGAAGTGGCCTTAAACCCTTCTAATGCACTGGCAAGGAAACGAGAAGGCGGTCTCTTGTGAGTGGCTTGAATAGGCCTTTATGAATGAAAGCGAATGACCACTTAGCCCTTGTCCCATAGTTTTATAGAGCTTGGAAAGGGATTAAAATGATATGCCTATGATTGGCCGATATGAGGAGTGCGGCGCCAGGAAAGGTGGGGAGCATTAATGCTTAACTAATTTTATATTAATAAAATATATTTAATATGGAGGTGTTCTAAATATCAATCATCTGTGCGGAATATTTTGGTATTATTACATGTACTACTACTAGTAGATTAAGTTTCTCCTGACAAAGTCTATATTAAAACTTTATGTTTAGCAATGTATTTACATAAATTTTAAGCATCTGAAATTTGTATTTGTTTGCTGAAAATACTGAATGATAATAATTATTATTCAATAAACTGTCTGCAAAACTGTGAATAACAATTTTTTACCATGGTAGCAAAATATGTTTATTCAGCAAAGAAATAATTAACTGTTTCTATGAGCCAGTGAGAAACTTACCTGGATGACATGTTTTTGTCCCATCAGATGCACAGTTGTAATGTCCATCCCAGTTGTTGGATGGTTTGCAATATCTTGTGCAATGTGATTCATACCAGTTCTGGTGGCAGATTTTAGTTCCGTTTGATGAGCAGTTATAGTGGTCATTGTTGTCATGAGCCAAGCATAATATGTTGCAATCTGGACCATAATAATAGCTATAACTACAGATTTTACTTCCATTTGCTGCACAGTGATAATGCCCTGTATCATTGCTCATTGGTTGACAGTCACATCTTGGTCCATACCAGTTGTGATCACAGAAGACCCCCACATGGACAGTCAATCTGATAATGAAACAGAACATTTTGAATAAAAATTTAAGAATGATGAGTTTCCCAAACCACTTAACAGTTGTTTATTTTCAGAACATGAAATTGTGCTTTCTCTATTACAGTTAAGTTGGGCTAGATTTATATCTTGAAGATCACTCTAGTTATGGCCTCTAAATTAGGCTAGCTTTTAATTTGAAACATGGCTTATAATCAAGATATTTTGCATTTTTGAATAAGTGCATAACTCAACTTTGTCATTCTGACTATGTCGAAAAACTGATATTACACATCTTGTTGCTAGAGGCAGTGGTAACTCCAATGTGCAATCAAAGTATAAGGATATCCTTCTTCCTTGGTAAAATTAAATTCACATGTATTTTCTTGTTGTTAATCGCACTCAGACTAGTCTGGGCATTTCCGCCTACTCAAAAATGTACCTTACCTTATGTGTGATAAACTATGGAAGCCCATAAGGGCCATGAGAAAAATATTTTTTGGGCTGAAATTCACAAATTTTTGGGTAAATTCGCGATGTTTTAGCGCTATTTACCAAATGTTTGCAAAATAACAAATTTCCTTGAGTCATTACGTAAACACTAATCAATTTTTGGTTCTTGCTTCTTCGTACTGTATTTAAATGCAGTCAAATGTCATTGACCTGTCATACTCTTACTTTCATTTGAAAGGTGTTAAATGCACAAAGACAAGGCCACAGCATGAGTCTTTCTCATCTTTCTCAAACCTGCATCTTGCACATATGTTTCTTGCTATTGCATGACTTTCTTTCCCCCAATACCTTATCTAATTTACTTCCCCCCCCCCATCTCTCTCTCTCTGTCTCTCTCTGTCTCTCTCTGTCTCTCTCTCTCTCTGTCTCTCTCTCTCTCTGTCTCTCTCTCTCATCTTTCTCATCTTTCTCATCTTTCTCAATCCTGCATCTTGTACATATGTTTCTTGCTATTGCATGACTTTCTTTCCTCCAAAGCCTTATCTAATTTACTCTCCTTTCCCCCTCTCTCTCTCTGTTGTGCTGCTTTTACAAATCAGTCATTTATAGACCTCATCTGCGACTTTGAGTTGTTTGTGTTTTTATGAATGGCTTGTTCAACTGCAAGTGTGAAGCACCATTAGCTATGATACATATTAACATACAATTTAACATGAATCTATTATGAGTAGTGTCATCTATTTCAAATAAATTGTAATTGAACGAGTCTGAAGCTTAGTCATTTTATCTACATTGGCTTGATATTGGTAAGCCCACATGGGGCCGACATTAATCTGATGTCAGTTGCTATCTGGGCAGTGGCAGACATAATGATGAGATGAGAGAGCTTGCAGTCCATACCATGTTAGCGATTTACCCCATGCATGGGGTCTTTTACTTATCTAAACATAGACACAAGAACAATTAAGGCACCTCCAATTTAACCTCTTATGCTTATATCATATAAAAAGACTGTCGTCTGATGCAGATTACTCTGTTAAATAAATAAATAAATAAAACTATGTACATGCAATGGGATATAAATCACTTTTTATATGGTGGCTCATTAGTAGGCCTACTATTTCCTTTCTAAAAAACGAAGTCAAGTAAAACTAATGGCATGATCTGCATCAATTGATTCAATCCATGTAATATGTATGCCTAGCTGTTGGAGGCAAATGTAATGATGAGATTATAAAGCTTCCATGGGGTCTGCACCATGGGTAGGGGCTTTGCTTACGACAGCATAGACCCCTCCTCCCCTCCTTATTTCACTAATTAATCAGTGGCGGTGCTATTACCAAACAGTTAATTTAAATAATTATTACTCCAGGATCTCAAGGAATCATTGGTGAAAATTGTGATTTTATAAAAAGTACTGTCTGGAGGGACAATCCATTTTAGAACATTTGTAAATTTTTTTAATTCTGTAATTCTAAAATGTTACATTTTATTTTGGTCAAATTATTATTATCTTTTGTATGTAATTAACTAGATGCATTTAATAATTCCATGTACAACCTGCTATCACATCGTAAATAAATGATTGATGTACTTTCTCCCTGTCAATTGTCAATTTTCGTGAAATCCAGGTGTTGCACTAATGAGAATCCACTGCACCAAGAGAGAAGGACTGCAATATGTTAAAATTTTGTAAATTTTATGATAGCGAAATTTCACGATAGTTTTGCATAATAACTAAACAAAAATATTGCAAATTTTAGGATTGCAATATGTTAAAATTTTGCAATTTTATGATAACAAAAATATCGCAAAATTTTGTCATTTTAAACTACAACAATTTGCAAAGAAAGGCGCCAAATTTTAGCTGAAAAATTAAGTAATTTCGCAAGAAAAAAACTTCTATCTTTCACAAACAAATTGTGAAAATTAGCAATGAAAAATGTTTCTTTGTAATTGACAACAGTTACTATGAGTGTAAAAAACTTTGTAATTCAGTGAAATACATGAATTTGTATATGCATCTCATACATTATCCGTATAAATGATAATGGTTATCGCATTACTTTAAATGTTGATATCCTAATGGGATCAAAGGCATTATATTCTATTCCTATTTGTATGGATTTTCAACTTCTATATTTTTGTTTTTATTTTAATTGCATTCTTTTTCATTCAATCATAAAATGAAGAGTTTCATAAATTGAATGTTTTTGAATATTTTATGTGATTTGGATCTTCCATGTTTTCTTTGTGTCCCTAGTTCAAAACATTTCAATTAAGGAAGCATATTTATGATCATAAAAATATGATACTCACTCTGTGCGACTTTTGAGTGTAAATGATTTGGGATAGCTCTCACTTTTTGACCTGCTGGCATTCATTCTAATCTCGATCTGAAGTTCATCCACTAAGTCATTAGGTGAGAAGGTATCACCATCCAACACATTGACTTTCAAAAGTATACCACGCTGGTGCTGGATACAGAAGAAAAAAAAACTTGATCAAATATGCAATTTTTGTGCATAACAGATTGTAATTTGTAAAACACCTTTAAAAAAAAGCATATACATGGCTACGGCCTCGTTGTACATTGACATTTTCAGGTTACAATATAACGATAGTTTAATTGCGTACCCATGAACCCCCTCTAAGTGTCAAAAATAAGGTAATACTCCCTGCAAAGTTTTTTTTATTTCCCCATTATAATTAACGGGAAAATAGCGTATGCAATTCATCTAATCGATTAAAGCCAGATAGGTTACATCCTAAGCTTTCAGAAAATGCTTGAATTTGTAAACTCGGATCAAAACTGACGAAATTATTAAATAAATGTACAATCAAGTTAGATCTTAAGAATTGCTGGTACTGGCTGATTTCATGATTTCTAGCGTGATGCTGGAAACGTTGCTTTAGGCTCCGCCTACCGTCTGGCTGCCTACCAATCGCTGTTAGCATACAATGACTAACTGTTGTAAATGAGGTTTCGTACAACGGCATACATAATGCTGAATTTCACTTGTGAGTTGTACCCAGATGGCATTCCAAATCGGCCTGATAGTTGGCCATTAATCATTAGCAGGTGTTGGCCCAGCAGCATTCTGCTCATCGGCAAAACATTGGCCCTACCACTGAATACCTATGTGACTGGGTATAAATAGCCTCCCATCTTTCAAAAAAGATCACCTTTTCAAAAAGATTGAACTTACTACCTCAGCAACACATAGGAGCCATCTTACCAATTGAGCTAACCTGTCAATGCGTTTGAAATAAGTCTCATTAAAGAACTATTCTTAACTTGCCCACCTGGCTCCTTTACCTTGAATTTGTTTCTTTTATTTGAGGTGGCGTCTCTATTAGCATATAACTGTCATTTATTGGATGTATCAGTGTTTGCCTTTATTTTTAGTAGGTGTATGACATTAGATCAACTACCAATGAATCAATGAATCTAATCTATGATTGAGTTATCCTGTAAATCCATACTGATTTGGACTTGTGATTTTATACAATGATAACTCTTGCTCTTTACATTACAAATACAGTTTTCGTAGTCATAGGCCTTCGTAATTTTTCACAAACGGTAGAGAGGAATTGGAGTAATGGACAGCATACCTGCTTTATATGCAAGTTCTCTGTCAGTGCAACATTCTGAAAAATTGTTTGGTCTAAAATACTTCATTTTCTATTTCTGCTTATTATTGCAAGTCTTAGCAGAATTTGTGAGATTATTATGCAACAAGTATATCTACTTGAAAAGCATATTACATATGTGAATGCAATACTGTATTTGTATTTCTTAGGATTTTATAGTATATGACAACTTCTGTTTTACTTTGTGGTAATTGCAGTAGCGGAATTAACAGGGGGGGGGGAAGGTTAAACCCCCCCCCCTTGGCCTAGTACATTTTAATTTTAAAAAATCAAAAATTCTGCGGTCCCTGCAATACACTAATTTGTCAATAATATATACCTGTCACCAACTCAGCTAGTCTCCGTTTTTTCTTTCTCTTTTTTTGTAATGTTTCATCTGCGTTGCTTCTTTTCCAGAGTAGTGACTTGTGTTCTTTGCTTGTAATATGTCCCACAAAGATGAGAATCTAACATAGTCTTTGGCATTAATGCTACTATATGATGTTTTCTTTAAATTTTCAATGTTGACACAGCAACCAATAATTACCATTAAGCTGAATCAGATCTATGAATGCGGTTTTAATATAATAAATTATTTTAGGTGGTCTGTGTGCAACGTTTATCTTCTGCTAATCAATACTTTTTTTTTCAGCATCAGCAGAGATCAAGAACATTTCATCATCAGTATATATTTGACTTACCTGCCACTTGTTAAGGGTGAACACATTTGGATTTGGTTCAAGTTTTGTAATGCGGAAGTCAATTGTATTCTGGCTTATTGCAGGAGTTGTGGTGTAATTTCCAAGTCTGCACTTGTTCATCTCATCCCTGTTAAGTCTGTCTACACAGACTTGAAAAACGTGGTCACAGTTTGAACCGTAGTCACACAAGGCACCATCACTTTGTTTTCCCTCTGAGTTATTGTATCTAGACAGGGTGATGGATAGAGTGGCTGTTCCTTTGCATACCTGCAATATAATAATGCTTCTTGTGAGTAATTTCATTTGACTGCATTTGTTTGGTTTGATCAAATCACTACTACATTAATCTTAAATAAAAGGGGGGGGGGTGGGAGGTAGCTTGGGGATGGGCGCTAACTTGATAACAAAATAATTGTCGCCTTTGAGGAGCCCTAGTTTACGCTAATAATTTGGAGACCCTCCTCCATGTCACCCCAGACAGAACATCACCTTGATATTTTGCATATTATAGTATATTAAAGACTGAAGGTAATGCAAGTCATTAAATCATAATCTTTCCACCTCAAAAGAGATGGTCACTAAACATATGATAAAATAGTATTGATGTAGCAAACATGCTAGATAGTTGAGTTCATATTGTGACAAACATAATCCTGAACTGTGCATGAAGAACTATAGAAATTTATCAAGTATTGTTTGACATAATTTGAGAAACCCAGAAAGCTATGTGAATAAATCTATTCTATTACTATGTTTGGACAGCTGTTGTAAACTTTAGGAATTCGGAATTGTATGGAGTTTTGTGCAAATTCATGTCATGAACTTAAGAAGTTACCCTACACAGAAGTTTCTTTCCGGGACTGACCATAAAACTTTTTAATTACTGGGACGTTACCAATGTCAACTCTTAAAATTTTTTAATTACTGGGACGTTACCAATGTCAACTCTTTTCTGGCGAACCAGTTGAAGAAATTAATTCAATACGGGCACTTTTTTTTTTCATTTATAGTATCAGCAGCTGCAGAGCATTTAATTGTAAAAATTAATGGGCATGCATCCTGAAAGAATTGATTAACTCGTTCTTCTTACTTCTGTTTTCCATTGCTTCGGCTTTAAGGGTTGAGACAACCATTACATTGGCATGGCCCCTTGTAGTATCATTGCTAACAGGAGTGGATCAAGAATTTTTTGGCAGGGGGGGCGGGAGGTCTGACTTTTCGGAATCTATATGCTTGCATGTAGAAGGCAGGTTCTGCTCCCGAAACAAAGAAAGTATATTTTTATTATCATTTTTGTAAAACATAGCCGAGATATGGCAATGTTGCCACCAGGTAGCATTCGAAATCGGACCAGCATCGTTTCTTTATGGGCAGCCGTCGGTACAACATGGTTTCAGTCAAAAGGCACAACTACGCCATTTTGAAATTTAGTTAACGAGAAAACGTATCTAAATAAATTTAAAGTATCACAAGCAGATTAGCCCTGTGTTCAGTCAATTTTGGTGCTTGTTTGTGAAAACACTGTTTTGTAGGCTGCACAAAAACAAAGCAAGGTAAATTACTTGTGATGATTGATCATAAAATAAAACGCTTTCTACACAAATTGTTAGCAGGAAATTTTGTTTCATGTTCTTGCCTCAAAGTTACAGTCAGTTGATATCAGGTCACAGTAACAATTAGCAAACTCCACTTCCCAATGCCAAATTTTCTCCCTGATAAAGTCATAATTTAAAATTATTTTAAGATAAGTCCCTAGATATTTTGAGTACATTAAATTCTTAAATCTGCAGCAGCCAGAACAGAGTCTATTTTGAAAAATGAGGCATTAATAATTTGATTTAAATCAAATTCTAAAATAAATTTATTTATGTTTCAGTAACTGTAGAGTGCTTCATTGTAATACTGTGAGGTTGCATTACCGTAATTGCCTTCTAATCATGTTTGTTGACTGACTGGCAACACAATTTATACCTTTGATTCTTAATGCATCTGTCATTTGTAAAATACTCACCTTAAACAGAATCAGAATGTAGATTATAATGTGTAATATTTTCATTTTCATTCTCTGGAGACCATAGTCTGAAAAAGGAATATGAAAGACATTCATTACTTTATATTATGACCTTGAATTAATTGTATTAAAACAGGTAAAAGCCTTATGTTTTATGATGCAGCTCAACATCTATCCATTAAAATTTTAATTAGATTAATCAGATAATGAGTATAGTATTATCACACAAGCATAATACTACACATGGACATCACAGCCTCAGCTGAAAGCATAAATCTCCACAAGATCTGGAGCTCAGTGAGGATAACCGACATGGACTGTAAACTTCATCAACACAGGTCTGTAGAAAAGGACATTTCATCAAAGTAAATATGAATTAAATGTCCAGATAATTGAATGTGACCTGCACTGGGCAATCAAGAGAGAACAAAGAGATTATTTATTAACATGCAATGTAGTCTGGTTGATTTTTATAGGTTATCACTTTTTGTAAAGTTTGATGAAAAATTTGTATTTATTAGTAAATTATATACTAATCACTTTAGATTTTTTTTACATTGTTGTCGTACATGCAATAGTTAAAATCAGGAAAAAATAAAGTTTTACAGAATTACAACAAAAATAACTGATATGAGAAATTAATGTCTACATTAGATTCATAAATTGGACCATGCATAGACTTAGGTATATGTGCTTACATTATGTCATATATTTGTTAATTATACCATGGTACCTGTTAACTGTTTTAAAACCCTTGAAGTCCTGGGCCTCCTCAAGGGTGACAACACTGTGATAAAGACCTCGAACCCAGTGGCAAATACAGGGCTATGCTCAATGCACACTGTCACGTGTTGCCTAGCTCTCCCTCCCATAGGGGCTTTCTACACCTAGTGCTCCCTTCACATGGCTCTCCCTACACTATAGTGCCCCAGAGTCACCACAGCTACCTCTCCCAAAACCTAGTGCTCCCCAAACCTAGCTCTCCCCACACTGAGCACATCAAGTGCTCCCTACACCTAGCTCCCCATAAACCTAGCTCTCTCTGCACTTAGTGTTCCCCACACTTAGTTCTCCCTACTACCTACACTCCAAGAAATAAAGGTACAATGACTTTTTTAGAGCACCCATGGGTGCTGTGAACTACCCCTTGGGTGTTAAGCTCAGCTTCAGTCTAGAAAAATTGGGAAGGAGTGAGAATTGTCAATACATATATATATTACAATAAATACACCCGATTAAACGAGAAAGAAGTTTAGAATAGGACTTTTTCATGGTGAGCAAGAACACGAGGAGCTATAGTACTGCACTTCCGCTTCACTACCCTGTAAACTGAAGCAATGCTGATACTGCCTAGATCCAGGATGAAGCATATCATGTGATTGGCAATCAATTATACATGCAATTATGTTAGTGAAACAAAGTTGGGAATTTTTTAGACATGTGCTGTAAAAAGATAATACAATTGCAAACATAGGGATAAAGCTACTTGGTCAGTGTATATCTGGGAGCAAAAAAATTATTTTAATCTCAATAGACTTACCCCCCCCCCCCCCCTGTACATGAGCCTTGAAGTTTTACACATTTTAAATATTTTTGTATATATTTTAAATACCGCATTTAGTGACAGTTCCACATATCATAAAAATGATACCACCTTTAGGTTTCTCTTATTAAGGGCTACAATGTGAGTACCAACATAGGGTGTCTGAAGGTAGATTTGTAACTCGTCAAGCTCCTTATTAAAGGGTTTTATCGGAAATATGAAAAAATTATCACTTTTCAGTGTGAGATTTCTTATCCTGCTAAAGGCCTCCATGGGTGCAGCACTACCAGAAGAATTTTGGTATATTTTGAAGTTGTCAGCATATTTAGCAAAAGGGACATCCTTTTAATTTTGTTTCAAACTAAATATGGTCAACACATGGGGCAACATCAAAGCCATAATTACTTTGGACAAGATACATATTTTTTATTCCTCTGTTTTCTATTCTGTCTATTTTCCTTCCTGAGCTGTTCCATATCTTTACACTCTGCCCCGAACAGAGACATTTGCAATTTCCTTTTGACAATCCTTCGGTCAACTCCCTCTGTCTATCATTCCAGAAACATCCCCTTTTTTTTTGTATTACAACTTGTATTACCTGAGACATTCTGGCATTACAATTGAAACCTTAATGCGTAATAATTTGTGAAGAAAGAACACTTTCGGTCTATAATCGTAATATATGCTCAGTCAAACTGTCCGAAAATCTGCATCATATCTATTTCATTCCCTAGGCATGGAATACACTGTATTTGTGGTAATATCCACTATAGCTATATAGGATGAAACTAGTTTTCACGATGATGAATAAAATACAACTAATATTGGTTCCATCCTAATTGGACCTTTAAACACAGCCATGTCAAAATGAAAGCTCATTTAGCATGTCTGAACTGCTTTTTTCTGTATTCCCTGATCATGAAAACATAATTGTAGACACAAAATTCATTGTATCATCTTTCATAGTTTAGGCTATGCATGTATGGAAAAATAATAGCAGCCCTAATTGGTATGAAGGAAAGTGATTCTGGGGTGTTCTCAATTGATAACTAATAACATTTGATAGTTCCACATGCACTTTTAATTATTCAATTTTAGAGATGTACTTTTGTTGGGTACCATGTCTCCCATACCAAAACAAAATAACATGGCACACATATCGGACAAGTATAGAGTGATTACTCTTGTAAGTTGTATCCTTAAGCTTCTGGATTATATTATTATAGACAAGCAAAGCCATGTGTTCCAAACAGACTCACTTCAATTTGGTTTTAAAAGTAGGAGTTCTACTACGTTGTACTTCCATGAAAACTGAAACGGTAAGGATATATTAACTCTGGAAATAGCAAAGTATTTGCGGTACTATTAGATGCTACCAAGGCATTTGATAGGGTAGAGTTCACGAAATTATTTGGATTATTGCTTGACAGGGGCATGGACGCCCTCTATGCCAGGTGTTTACTTAATATGTACCTCGGCCAAAAAATTCAAATACGATGGAATGGGAATCTATCAGAAACATTCACTGTTAAGAATGGGGTGAAGCAAGGAGGGGTGATTTCCCCTTTCCTCTTTGGAATTTACATTGATGTGCTGATTAAACAATTGAGAAATAGTGGCCATGGATGTTATGTGGGCCCTTTCTTTGTTGGGTTGGATGCATTGCGTATGCTGACTACATTGTTCTGCTGTCGCCAACTAAGCTTGGATTAGCAAAAATGCTGGATATATGTCAGGATTACTCTGTTAGTTATCACTTACAGTTCAATGGCATGAAAAGTCAATTATAGTATTTAGTTCCATAATGTCTGAAAATGTTTCCATTAGTGTGTTTGGCAATTTGATAACTAATGCATCAAGTGTGGTTCATCTTGGTCATAGACTGTACGCTGACCTTCGTAAAGATGATACGGAAGGAGTAATAACCTCAACAGTTCAACATGTTTCGTGGCAAATTTGGCAAGCTAGCCTCCTCGGTACAGGCTGGATTATTTAGCACCTACTGTTCAAGTTTCTATGGGTGTATGTTGCTTCCATTCAAGAAAATTGAATTTATCTCCCGTTTCATGACATTTGCCGCTGCAGTTATGAACCATCCAACCAGTGCAGTGAGCTATGTGATGAGGGCTGCATTGACCTGTTCAATGTCTATATTTAGAGAAAATCTGCAGTTTTCCTGCAATGAACTTGGATTATCCAACATGGAAGATATTCATGAAAGGAATAAAACCTCAATATAACTCTTATGTACTGAAAAGTGCACGGTGGCCCTAAGACATGATGCAAAAGTTATTTATGAACTGAGTGATGTCAGAGACAATTTGTCAGAAGCTGTACTTTAACCAACAGATGTTCGACTACTACTAAGAGGGGTAGGTCTGATCCCGGTATCTTTTTCCATGCTAATTTTCATCCTCGATGTCCTCTAGCTGACCCCCCCTAAAATCACCAAAAATTTGACCCCACTTGACCTTTCTCTTTGCACCCAGGCACTTCCCATGCTAACTTTCATCGACCCCCCCCCCCGCCGACCCCCCCAAAATCACCAAATATTTGACCCCACTTGACCCCCACTTGACCCTACTTGACCCTCTTTGATCCCCTGTCCCCATGCTAACTTTCATCGATCCCCATATCTAATTAGCACACGGGCACTTCCCATGCTAACTTTCATCGACCCCCCCCCCCCTTGATCCCACTTGACCCCCCTTTGATCCCCTGTCCCCATGCTAACTTTCATTGACCCCCCCCCCCTTGATCCCAATATTTAATTAGCACACGGGCACTTCCCATGCTAACTTTCATCACCCCCCCCCCACCCCCACCCCCACCCCCCTGGATCCCACTTGACCCTACTTGACCCCCTTTGATCCCCTGTCTAATTAGCCCATCACCTGGCACTTCCCATACTAACTTTCATTCTCTATGTCCTCTAGCCCCACCCCCCACTCTAATCTACTCAGATGTATAGACAGACAGTCTAGAACAAATATAGATAGGCTAGACAATTCTAGACAGATATAGACAGATATTCTAGGCTAGACAACTAAACACTACAGTCCTCTGACCTAAAATGCATACCCCCCCCCCTAGATTTATTTTACCCTAATGCCCCCCACCAGAGGACTGCTACCATTTCCCCCTTGTTACTCACCAGGGGGGGGGGGGAGATCTTCTATTTTTACCCTTGTGACTCACCAGAGGGGGAGACCAGTCGTATTTACCCTTGTCAAAGGTCATGACCTCACCAGGTGAGAGCTGTCACCTCAATCCTCTCCTTTGAAGGATGATAGTTCAGCCTAATGCTTACAATTCTACCCCTTTGATCATTATTTCACATGAGTCAGTTTCTAAAAATAAATTACCAATATGCATATCAGGGGGGGGGGATCTTCTATTTTTACCCTTGTGACTCACCAGAGGGGAGACCAGTCATATTTACCTTGGCCAAAGGTCATGACCTCATTCTATGCTAGTCTCATTATATTTAAGTACAGTCACATGTCTGACATGACTCATTCTTTCCTTAACTCTTTTACTGACAACATCAGACACATTCTCACATTTGCATTTTAATCTGAAAAAATGCTTAAAGTTCACAGAGATACTATTAGAAAAAATTTTGTTAGTTTAGTACGAGAAGTTCCATGTGAAGATGTTTTACCTTCCCTTTTTGAGGATGGTATTTTAAGTCATGACATGGTCTCAGAAATTTTAGAAAAACCAGCCTCTGAAAGAAATTGCTTTTTGTTGTTGCTATTGCAAAGAAGGGGTCCAAAAGCCTTTTGTTCATTTGTGAAAGCACTCAAACATGCTAACAGAAAAGATCTGGCCAATCATTTAATCTCTTTTCAATAGACAAGTAAGCTCTAGTGTAAATAATCAGGTTTTACTGTCAGTCACATGCTCACTTGTATGTGAAGTCTTCATTATTCAGTATTTTACATCAAAGTGTTACCTTTTTATATTCACAAATGCACATCACATTTAACTTTTAAGATGTTTGTGTTTGAACATGTCATGAAGCATATTAATCAAAGAGCATGATAGTCTTTAATCTTATTGGTCTCATAATGGTTCTATTTTTTTCTGATTTGATACCCAGTATCAGAGGTCATCTCATTATACCTTTGATATCAGTTTATGTTTTGATACCCATTTTCAAGTTTTTGATTTCTAGCTCTAAAACACAGATCTGATCATTTTTTACACTAAAACTTTTTGGATGTTGCTTGCATTCAATGACTGTGAAAAACACCAACATGTTGCAATTGTGCAAAAAAGTGAATATTATTTGTACAGTCTTCAAGAATGTTTGGAAGACTTTTATAAAAACTCTGATCTACCAGAATGTGATCTTTATGCCATGAAAATATATGCATTGTATGTTTGATTATGTTCACTTGTATTTAACATGTATTTCATAAGTTAATTGTAATATTTCATGTTTTACCTGTGGTGTTTAATAAAATATAATAAATTACAAAATCTTTTTGTTTTTTGATTATCACCACACTGATCTCAGTACAGACAGGGTTAATACTGTTTGAATAACATAATTTGGTCATTTGACATTAGTAAAACACTCAGCTAAAATGCATGTAGTTGAACTTAATGTTTTTAAATACAGCATAGAGGGTTTATTGCATCATAGTTATAACAAGTTTCTCTATACCCTATATTCATTATGTGATGACATGAACTGTAGACCTGTTTCAGGTTACATGCATGACTACCCTAAGACAATACATGGATGTGCCATGTCTACTAAGTGGAATTGAGGGTTACTTTGCTTTACTACTTAATGAAGTTCTGCAATATTTCCATCATCACTTCCACAGTAGATACCATTGACTTAAGAGATACTGATTATTATTATTATTGACAACAAATTTTGACAACAAGTATGGATGCCTTCAAGTTCTTGCTTTTTGTAAGCATTGTTTTTGCCTGCGAGAGACTTAGGGACAGACTCTATTGTACCGACGATGATCTGGAAAATTTCGAGGACGTCAGCATTGATGGTGTCACAGAGATTGAGTAAGTAGCTTTTATTTTATATGAATGTACACAACAGGTCGGACAATCCTAACATGTTAAAAACATCATTATGATATCTACATACCTTGAAAACACAATGATTATCCATTTGAAGCTGCTAATCCGTAGTTTAGGGCACAGATACTTGCCGAACAACGTATATTTGATTACAGTTGCCGGCAAGCGCATGTATTTAGGTCACTAAATTTACGCCGTTTGTACATGTGTGGAATAGCGCATCAGCAGCGGCTTCAAGCGCCCAGCGTAGTGGCATAGGATTGCGTTAATAATGGACTTTTAACCGACATTTAGTGTCACTACACACCAAATTAGTTAGAACAATCATGCCTAAGTATGTTACAACTGTTGTCAAAGGGAAATAAGACAGGATTTACTTCAAATCACGGGTATTACTAGCGAGGTGAGAGACGGTCGTTTGTTTACATTTTTATATTGACGCGTAGCTAGGCAGCGTAGGCTGGGAGAGGAATTTTACGAATTTGTACTATAGTCAAGTTTTTCTCAGCTTCTACTTGTCGGATCTTCATCAAATTTAGTTTGATAGCTGCGCTTTTGTATTGCGGTTCTAATGGTGTGTCATTTACAGCTGTACTCCCAAAACTGTACGAAAACGCAAGTTAAAACCGTTTTGACAGGATTTCCATATGTATTAAAGTGTTTACATTTTTCAAATGATTGATAAATATATAAGTTAGACAAAGACCGTTGGTTATTTTGAATGTTTTGTGTTTTCTAAGTGCAATTATCAGCTAACTGACTCAATTGGTAATGTTTCTTTTTATCCAGTCCATGTTTTGTGATCGTCAATACTACAATTAAGATAAACCTTATTGTGTGATTTACAATTGCATTTACTGACTCAATAGACAATGTTTCTTTTATCCAGTCCATGCTGTGTGATATGCAGTATTGCAATTGATAAACCTTATGAGTTCTGTAATTTGCAATTGCATTTATGAAAGTAAAGCTATGAACACCTTTACCCCATTTAAAAAACTGTAATTAACTGATTTAAAACAAAAGATCACATATTTGTCGGGTTTTAAACATATTTTAATTGATAGCCTTTATCATAACTAGACACTTTGATCTAAGAATTAGAAAATGTTGATTACCAAATGAATTAAATATGATAGATTAAATGATAAAGGAGAATGTATCAATACTGATATTTCAGCTATCAGTACATACATATGATTTCCCCCCTATTTTTAGCAATAGTCACAAGATTTTGATAAATGGCCTTTTGCAACAATTAGAATTTGATGGTTGCTGTTCTGACTGTCAAAAATGTCAGTAAAAAGTTTAGCCAATGGATTTTGTTAGTTATAATAATAGTCTTTGTCAGTAATCACCAAAAATCTTTATCATTGGGAAGGAGTGAATTGTAACTGTACAGGTTAATAGTTTTTTATAGAAACATTTATGTATGGGAGGGCTAATATATCTTTCATAGAATGTCAGAGACTGTAAATATGGACAGCTATTTGCCAGCAAATAATCAAAACCTCATCTTTGTACCTGTTCAAAATCTATATTAAATAAGTTTTAATGCAGATATATTCATATGACTAATTTCTCAAATTTGTTTGCAGTTTCGACACGGAGTTGAAGGAGTATGTATTGCACATACTTGAGATGAAAATGGCTACACTTACAGTAATCTTCAACCAGGAGAATGTGGTCCACTTGGTAGATGGAAAACCTGCAGCATCAACTGAGAGCACCGAAACATCACCTATGACATCATCGGAGCCGCCATCACAGACAACATCACAGACAACATCGGAGACAACATCAGAGACAACATCAGAGACAACATCAGCAGCGACTACATCATCGGAAACTACATCATCGGAAACTACATCATCAGAGAAATCGACAACACCGCAAAGACCCCATACACCAAGGAGGATCAAGTCTTCAACTACAGCCAGCACGACAACAAGAAGAAGTGGATCAACTACCACCACCACTATTGTCACGACAGTAGAGTCTGGGACACACCATTCGTCAGGGTGGAGCACGAGGAATGTCAGTCTGATATCATGTATTGCTGGCAGCAGTGTAGTCCTCTGCATCCTGGTTGCCTGTATCATCTGTTGTAAAGGTGAGACTATATAGATGTTACATATAATACATTTACCAAGTAATAAGTACTGACTGTAGACCTCAGGGCTATAATATGTGAATATGAATAATGAGAAAAAAAAAGCCAAAAAGTAACTTTGTTGTTGTCCTTTTTCAGTGAGGAGAAGACATAGGATGCAGGTATATCAGAGACTTGATGACGACATTTCTTTGGTCAACATGCAATCGATTGACAATCCTGACAACACCCTATTCATGAATCCTTTGATAGATGTACAGCCCAATGATAACGGTAATTTAGTACTTATATATGTCAATTGGACAAATTATTGCATATGCTGCTATGGATAATAAAACATTTTGTCCCAAATTTCATTTGATGATTCAGTTTAAGATTTGTTTATTTTGCTTTTTCAAAGAAACTACTTCAGAAATCTGTATATAAATACTGTTCATGTAACACTCTGTTTTCATTATGACAATGACTGATAATAAACTTTTTTTTTATCAGTTGTACTTGGAGCTATGGGACCTGTGCTCGTGTGTGATGATAGATCTGAGACTGGAAGTGATGGGAGTGGTTAGTGTTACATTTACCTTGTTATATATATGTATCCCTAATACTTAATCACATCAAAATCAGTCAATAATACACATTAATGGATACTTTTGAGTTGTGAAGTTTTTAACACCAAAACTGTTTAATAATGATCAAATGGTTATACTTCACAGTATTTACAGCCAAACTAAAATCTATTACACTGCTGCTTTCAGATATAAGGAGAAGGAGTCAGAGGCAAGCATCCAAAGATGCCACAGAAAAAATGAAGAAGATGCGATAAAAAATTTTTTTTTAATGTACATGGAATTTATATATATATATATTTTTTTTTTTCTTAATAAAATAGTGTTTTAAAAGATTCACATGTCTACTCTCACTACCTTAATTTCTACTTCATTATACTTACTAAATTTCAGTGCATTAGATACTACTGTATTAAAAATAAGTTTCACAAGACATGATATTTTGTGTCAGCAACAACATGTGTTCATGGTCTGCTCTCTTTGGAGGATTTGGTGGCCTTGAAAAAGGCCTATGGATGGTGATTTTGATAGTCTTGAAAAAGACCTAATAATGAAACTTTCTTTGGTGATCAGGGTACGCCGTAATAATAAATTCCTGATAGTTGGTAACCACACTGATTACATCAGTTATGATCCGAGAATGCCTCAACCGACCGATCTCCTCATACAGACATTTTGAATAGACAGACTTGTTGTCTTTATCTGTCTCAATCCATTTCCCATCTTGCACAGCTTGTATGGACCATCCCATCACCATTTCCATGCTGATCCAATCAAAGAACTGACTCTTATTATCCATTGTGTTCATGTGTCTGAAAGAAACATGATGGGCAAAGGATTCAGAAAAACCAGCCATTTTCAGTTATTGCAAAAAACAGAATGAGCCATCATCTCATTTTTCAGCAAAAAATTCTCCCCTCCCCCCCCCCCCAAAAAAAAAAAAAACAAAAAAAAACAAATATGGCCTAATAGTTGTATTTGAGAACCACACCCCTAGTCATATTTTAGTCAATGAAATAGACATTGTCACACCCACAAGTACCTCCCCCACTGACCTTTCATCTTACTAATCCTCTCTCACCTACCCCACCTGCCGAAATTCTCCCTCCCCCCCCCCCCCAAAAAAAAACAAATACAAATATGGCCTAATAGTTGTACTTGAGAACCACACGCCTAGTCATATTTTAGCCAATGAAATAGGCATTGTCACACCCACAAGTACCCCCTCACTGACCTTTCATCTTACTAATCCTCTCTCACCTACCCCACCTGCTGTGCCCCCCACCTCCCCCCCAAAAAACCCCCCCCCCCCCCCACCTACCCACTTGCAGGGTAACTTTCATCACTAGGGACCAGCATCTCAACAACTGAACATGTTGTGCTTAATTTGCTGTGAAAACCGACAACAGGTGACATATTCATGCTGTTCAACTGATAGCATGGAAATGAAGGTATGCCAGTCTTGTGCTGAGCACATTTTCATTGGAAATGTAACATCTGCAGTTATGAATGGAGTTAACAATCCGAGGCTAGCTCCTGTATGTCCATTCTGCAGGAGTAAGTTCTTTGTGATTAGGAAACAGAATGGTAGCAGAGTTTCTATTTCAACAAGAAATGTGCTACTTACTGCAAAGATTGCAAAGAAAGAAATGGAACAAATATTGACCGGGCTTCTTCAGGAGAGGAATGAATTAAGAAGAGCTCTTATTCATGGCCATCTTGTACCACTTGGTCAGATACTTGGTGTACCAGTAAGAAGAAACTGATCATCTTTTTAATTTTTCGGCCTTTTTCAAGGCCACCAAACCCTCCAAAGAGAGCAGACCATGAACACAGCTGTGATATTTAGTTATTAATTTAATTTTTAAATGAGAAAAATGTTTTTACATGTTTTTTTTTATATATACCTTTGATTGCATGCAATAACATAGACAGGGAGGGGGATTTTGTCTGGACTGAATTTGTACTATAATCAAACTTTTCCCGGTTTCTACCTGTCAGATCTTCACTAAATTTGATTTGCTAGTTACGCTTTGTATTGCGGTTCTAATGATGTGTCATTTATCGCTGTACTGATCAAACTGTACGCTTGGGAAATATCAGTACAGGTGGCGCTTGAGTTGCTATGAGTATTTGTGAGGTACTAGTGGCTCCATCTACACCATTTGTGCCAAACGACCTTGACATTGCTAAAGGCTTTTTGAGTGAACAGGCTGAACATGTGTTTTGGCATTGAGATGGCTCCAAAGTACGAAATTAGTGTCAAATGACTTGTTGACACACTAAACCATCGTCAGACAATTTAGAGATTCAACTACAGTCCACTCCAAGAGTCAGCAGTATAGATGTCAAACCGGAAAACAATTTTTGACCTATTATCACTCACTGTACAAAGGTAAGTAAAAAAAACACAAATTCATTTCATATATTTAAATCAGTTTATTTTCACATATCAGTACATAAAAAAGTGTCTGTTAATGTTCATTATATTAGATAGTTGTTCAAATTCTCCTTTCTTCAGATTTACTCCACATTTAGTAGGTACTTTTTCAATGTCACCAGGTGGTACCCAAAACAATCTAATGTCAGCTGTGCCATAGTCTGTCACCCTGAGTTTGATGTCATCATTTATGAACAGTTCAAGTTCTTCTTTAGCCTCCAATGCTGCTAGAACTCTTGGTGATAGATTCATCAGAACTTTGGCATCCTTTGGAGAAAGACAGACTCCTTTTTTGGTTGGAAGTGAGTATTCATACATTCTTAGATGTAGCAGCATTTTGCCATGATATTCCTTGTATGAAACTCTGTAACCTCTACCTAAGTCCTCCTCAAAATAGACCACATCATTTACTATAGCCATCTTGATAGTGATCAATAGATGATCACAGCTGCTTAAATACTCATCTCAGCTGCTGGTGAGTTCAGTCTGATTGGTTTGCTACTTTTAGAAAGTGATGTCATTGGCCAGTAGAAGGATCCATGACTTGACCTGCATGGCTGAGGTCATTTCAGGTCAATCTGTTTTGTTTGCTATTTTAAGAAAGTGATTTCATTGGTCAGTAGAAGGATCCATGACTTGACCAACATGGCTGAGGTCATTTCAGGTCAACTTGTAGTAAGTGTTCTGAAACGATCAATGGAATCCGGCCTCTGGCACGCGCTCGCGCCCGTGCCTGAGTCCGGTCCCATGGTGTGCGGCCGGCGGGGGGGGCCCCCTCTCTCTCCTCTCTCTTTTGGACTTAATGTATCAGCCACTTTGATGTTTTTGCAGGTGTACCTGGAGGAGATGTTGAAATTAGAGACAAGGGAGTATTGATGTGCTTCAGTACTTGGTGAAACTGTATCCAGCCAACTGGTTTTTTTCTGGTCCCATTGACAGCTGTACGGACAAGATCTACAATGTTTGTGTTTGGTAAAATCTTTGTATTAATATTGACATTGCCATTTGGAGACCATGATATGATGGATGAGTAACGTTTTAGATAACTTAGTAATCTGGATGCTTTTTCTTTTGTAGACTTGGAGAATGATTCAAGTATAAAATCATCCTCACCGCCTTCAGACTTTTCTTCGATGTGTTCCATTACTTCTGAGGTCTTGGGTGGCTGGATATCATCTTTGACTTGTGACTTCAATTTATTATAAGTTGACACAGGTATAACAAAAAACTTCATTCCAGTAACTGTAATTGAGGAAACACAGCTTTCAGTACTTTGGGCCAGGCCCTTTTTAATTTTAAGCAAAGTCCTCTTCTGCCTTTCTCCTTACTATTTGCTAATTTCCGCAAATCACCACTGTATCTTTTCAGTTCTCTCACTGCAGGTTGAGAAATGACCAACCCTCCTTCCAAGATGTTGCGTACGATCTGACGAAGGGCTTCTGATTGAGGTCTACTTATTGTTCGGAGTAAGACAGTCCTTTGACCGGCATCGGCAGTGAATAACAGCTTGATGAAGCTCAGATTCTTCTTCACTGCACTCATGGTGAAAATGAGATGTTTTGTGCAGTTACTGTGCTTTATATACCGTAGTTAGATCATCATCAGGAAAAATATGTGACCTGAGCCGTAAATTTTGTGGAGTGTGATTGTGTAAATCTATGATAAAGTATGTGTATGGTCTTGGTGTGGCTAGGCTATATGCATCGCTCAGCTTAGGGATGTCAATTTGTCTACCTAGAGTCTTCACCTGCAGTATGTCTCTGGTATTGGCCATTAAGATAAAGACTTGAGTATTGAGACTTAGACTTCGACCATGCTTTGATTTGACAAAGATGTTGTGAGTTAGCAAAATCACTGTACAGTGATTGTGATGGGTGCCTACAGTAAAAAGCTTTAGTATTGAATCGGCATCGGATGCATGAGTCATTAGGTCATCTAGGACTAGTAGCTTGTGGTCATTACTCGATGTTTGAAAGTCTTCTAAATCACCATCACTTGGCATACCATGATGAAATGTAATATTATCAATTTCTTCCTGCATCTTGTCAAACTTTTGCTGCCAAGTACTGTTGTAACAGTACATGATATTTTTTGGAGTCTGTTGAAATAAATCATGCTTTAGTAAGCGGTAGACAAACGAGGTCTTGCCTCCTTGCGTCGGTGAAGAAATAATTATGTTACTTGGACTTGGAAATAGTATGAGGACTTTGTCTTGTGACATTGTCTTCCAGGATTCTGGCACATCACTATGTTCTTCTGCAAAAGAGATATCTACAATGTTCGGTCTCTCCATGTCAAATGGTTAGGGTTGACCATGTGTATTGTCTTTTATTTCAGAATGACATTCCTGGTACTGGATATCTCCATGAGAGCAGGTGTCTCAGCATGGATCAAGAGACATGCAGCCTCCGTGAGTGCAGTTTTAAAGCTGATGGACAGTCTGGTGTGGCCTTGGTCAGGCAAAGTGGAACTTCTGAATGTAGGTTTTATGTTAAATGCATACAATGCATAACTCCTGCTATAGTCTGACAAATTAATGTCATTTGAAAAATCATTACCAAGCTCTTTGAATGCCTCATAAAGACTTAGGTAGCTGGGTGCTACCCCTGTGCCCTCATCATCAAAGGTTGGAGTGTAAGTTGCTATGGTGGTACCATTGACAGTTAGTGATATCCTGTTTAGATCAAATGGCTTAAAATTGAATGGGTTTTGTTTCACATCTCCATTGTATGCTTTAGCAGGTACTAGGGCTGTAATAATTCTTGAAGGAAGCTGGTTGGGAAAGATATTTTCCAGGGTCCCTGATGTTAAACCAATAGGTAGGTTTTCCACTCTGATCTCCCTACGAGTGTAAGGGTACAATGCTGGCTGGGTTTCCAGTGTCCTAGCTATAGAGTATTGAACACTGGGGTCAAGATCAACCATTCTTGCTTTGAATACCACATCCTGCAATGTCAGCTTATAAGATACTGCTGTTTCAAGATTCATCAAGATAAATTCTTGCGGCATCCTGTCTAATTTGATGGTCAAACGGGTATTGTTGAGTAAGTATCTTTTCTGCATGAACACATCTTCATAGAGGGGCCCCTGTAACTCAACAGTGTTTGACTTTTGAAATAGTTTGTTTCTTCTGGCCCCTCCAACATTTTCTGTAATCTTGTCCATATCCTTTGAGTCATCTTTAAAGTAGCCCTGTGCTTGAAGCTGACTGTCCTTGGTGTCTTTCTGATAACTTAGTAACGTACTGAACATGGCTTTATAGGGATAGGCTTTGTTACTTGTGGTGACTTCTTTACCTTCAATTGTAACTGTGATTTTTTCCCACAGGCTGTGTAGAATGTTGTTGACTGGAATTACTTTTTTAGCAGTAGTAACAGCGGCACCATCTTTTTTAACAATTTTTAGTTTAACATAAAGCTGGCTGTTGTATAGATCAATAAAATGCTTCTGCTCAGTGATATCAAAAAGCACAGGAGCCTCATCGGATAGCTGTGTTATGGGGCGGTAATCAGTATTGTATTCTCTCTCAACAGCAGTCTGCACAACCGGCGGGGAAAACAAATCAAGCTCGGCCAAACTTGCGCTTTTTACTGCCATTGCTGAAGATATCTGGATGCTGTCTCTTTCCTCGTTTCGTGTGTTGCTTGCTTGGTTTCTTTTTCTGATGTGATCTAATTTGTGTCCCAGTCTTTTTATATACAGTAGTCTGCCTACGTTTCAAAACCTTTTTGGCAGATGGCTTTCTCTTTAGTTTTGATACACCATTTTCCATGACCATTTCTTCTTTTGCCTGTTCTAGTGTTTTCTTGATATTTGAGGTCAGCTCAACTTTCACTTGTTTAGGATCCTGTTTAGCAGAGAGAGTACCAATGACGTACTGGGGGTTATTCATCCCTGAATAACGTCTAAGTCCATCTGTCACAAATGGGGTGGGGCGGTCTGCTTGAGTTGTGTAATATGTGTTCATGACTGAGTCCTCTGTATTACTGACTAAAGATGACTTGAATTCATTCTTTTAATACAAAGTGTAGGGTGATGCGGGTCAGGCCGTCGTTATCTCGTATTTTCTTCTCAGTGCGGTCATTCAGTAAATATATATGGACTATGTCGATCAAGTCTTGCGGTACTGCAGTGTAAAAAGGCTGATAGTCTATGGTGTCTTTGGTTATGTGTCGTAAAATACTGAGCTGATTGGAACCAACAATGGTAGACGTACATATGTTACTGCACACATAGACTTGATCGACAATGGTAGAGTCGTATTGACAAAGCCCCACCATCCATCTGCCTTTCAGTCTCAAAGGTCTGTTTAACTTTACTTTAAAGCTGGCAGGAGTATTTTCAAAGAGATCTGTACTCTGAGAGCTGTTGATAATAACATAAAACTCATTCATAATTTTTAATTTCATCTGCATCAACCCAACTGTTGAATTTTGCAGGGTAACCCAGCCAGCTGACTAACCCCTGACGTTTACCACCTTTAATGCGGTATCTGAGTACACGTTCTACTTTATATAGGTCATCATCCCCAACATGAGCCATCTGCAGCTCCTGTTCGTAAAAACTGCCTTTAATTTCTTCTTGCTGTAAGTCAATCAGCCTGTATCTGGGTGGATGTGAACGTACTTGTTTGTGGATAAGAAATAATTCCTCAGACCATTTTTTATCGTAACCTGTGTCAAAGGGTCTTCTTGCATAAGAAACTCTAACCTTATCGCCTATTTTAAACTTGTAATAGACAGGAGTGTTTTCTCTCTTCAGTTCTATTGGCAGATATATTTTCTCATACAGCTCTTGTTGATTTTCAGGTGTGACCTTAGAAGGAGGCATACGGATGGAAGAGTGAATGGTATCATTGTAACTATGAACCAGAGACTCCAGGCTGTCAATGTAACGGTGGGTCTGGTGATGGGTAAAATAACGAAACAAGCGGCCCTTGACCGTCCTGATGGCTCTCTCTGCATAATTTGCATGGTAGACATTGTATGTGATGATGTGATGTATACCCAAAGATGATAGGAGTTCTTGAACTTGTTTTGCTTTGTATTCTGACCCCTGATCAGTCCTCAATGTCCTGGGTGCATTGTCTTTAGTAAATACTTTCTTCATGGCTTTTATCATTTCATCCCCAGTTTTTCTCTTCATAGGCTCTATTCTTAAATATCGAGAAAACAGATCAATGAATATGGCCAGATATTTCACCCCATCATTTTGTCTACTGAATTTTTGCATGTCCATTAAATCAGAGTCCCAGATTTCATTTATTTCCCCAACTAAAATGGCTTCCCTTGGGAATTTCTCTTTGGTAGGTTTGTGGAGGGAATAAGAGTACTGTTTTGATTGCCAGTCCCTGACATCTTTAAATCTTAATCTGAGTGGGTTGCCATCAGCTTTGATGCTTTGCCAAAATTTTGTTATCCCCGTGAAACTTCCTGCTTTATTGGTTTGGTAATAAATGGATTTCAAGTAATCATCCATTGTCTGTCCTATCTTTTGCCTGCGTCCGATAGGATGGTGCCGGCAGTAACACCGAAATTGATGATGACAAAAGAGTGACCCACAGCTCGGTGAGTGGGTGCTGGAGTGACAAGTTGACTATGCTGCTTAATATAACAATGTAGAGTGCTATCACTTGAGAAAAGTAGATAATCTTGTGTTTGTTAACTTTTTTACCCTGAATATTCAAGTCATCAGTGTTTACTGAATGAGACTCCATTTAGAAATGACACAAAAAAGGTACTCGACACAGTTTTATAGATAAACATTTTTATTAGAAGCAATAAATATATATATATATATATATGCACACACAGAGGTTACCCCCAAATTGACATGTTAACAACAAGTTATATGCTAAGATAACCAAATGGTACAGATACATAATTGTCCAGCAAAATCCTTTTGTCAAAGACAAGATGAGCTGTCTTGTAGGTTGTTCTGTTGAAGATACCTCCATTAACTTTATCCCTTTTTTTTTACTCTTGTAATTTCATTTTAAAATTTCACAATTAAGCTTGTGTTTTATAATTAAGATAGATTTATGTTTTTGTTGTTTGCCTTTTTTTTTAGTTGATGTTTTATTTTTGTTATTTTTATGACAAGAAGTAAAATTGTCCATGCCCTTAGGCCCTGACTGGTGGTCATACATTTTTCCATGTGGTCCATAATGGTCTTTCTAGTGAGGAGGGATTCAGGTCTCATATGAATAATAATATCCTGTCTGAGATCATTGTGCTGTATGAATGAGATTAGTGTGTAATTTGATTGGTCTATGTGCATGGGAGGGCCAAACAAGTCTGGACATGCAGCATACTTGATGACCTTAGATGACCTACAGTTGATGACCTTAGATGACCTGCAGTGAATGACTCATACCAGTCTCTTCATTGGGGTCATGATCCTTTGTTCCTTCTTCATTCAATCTCCTCATAGCTTCAAGTTGCCAAATTATGCCATTTCTACTTTCATCATCAGGAATTATTGGGTGAATTATGTTTTTCTCAGTATTGAAAGTAACAGTAAGCTTTTTAAGACTGATTTTATCTGTGTGACTTTCCATTTCTGAATGATAAAATGTTTCTCTCTCTTTATTTATAGAGACCAGAGTTATTTTTTGTTCAGCATGTATGATCATGTTGCTGTTATAGAGTATTTTTAGATCCAAACAGATGAGTCATAAGATGAAGTAGTGAGACATTGATCAGTTACCATCAAATAACATCAAAGGATAGACAGGTGGTAGGATGTATCCATACTTAAGTATAATGAGCCTAGTATATAATAGTAATGCATATAGGTAATTTATTTTTAGAAACTGACTCATGTGAAATAATGTCAATTTTCACTGTCAACAATGATCAAAGGGGTAGAATTGTAAGCATTAGGCTAAACTATCATCCTTCAAAGGAGAGGATCGAGGTGACAGCTCTCACCTGGTGAGGTCATGACCTTTGACTAGGGTAAATAACACTGGTCTCCCCTCTGGTGAGTCACAAGGGTAAAAATAGCAGATCTCAGCAGCCCTCTGGTTGGGGGGGGGGGGGGGGGTATGCTTTTTAGGTCAGAGGACTGTAGTGTTTAGTTGTCTAGCCTAGAATATCTGTCTAGAATTGTCTAGCCTATCTATATTTGTTCTAGACTATCTGTTTATATATCTGAGTAGATTAGAGTGACTTATTAGAGAGGGAGTGGCTTATTAGACAGGGGGGATGCAAATGGGGGGGGGGTGGGGCTAGAGGACATAGAGAATGAAAGTTAGTATGGGAAGTGCCCCTGTGCTAATTAAATATTGGGATCAAGGAGGGGGGGGGGGCGTCAATGAAAGTTAGCATGGGGACAGGGGATCAAAGGGGGGTCAAGTGGGATCAAGGGGGGGTCGATGAAAGTTAGCATGGGAAGTGCCCATGTGCTGTCAAGTAGGATCAAGGGGGGGTCGATGAAAGTTAGCATGGCAAGTGCCCCGGTGTGCTAATTAGACATGGGATCAAAGGTGAAAGTTAGCATGGGAAGTGCCCGTGTGCTAATTAGATATGGGGATCGATGAAAGTTAGCATGGGGACAGGGGATCAAAGAGGGTCAAGTAGGGTCAAGTGGGGGTCAAGTGGGGTCAAATTTTTGGTGATTTTGGGGGGGGTCGGCGGGGGGGGGGTCGATGAAAGTTAGCATGGGAAGTGCCTGGGTGCAAGGAGAAAGGTCAAGTGGGGTCAAATTTTTGGTGATTTTAGGGGGGGTCAGCTAGAGGACATCGAGGATGAAAATTAGCATGGAAAAAGATACCGGGATCAGACCTACCCCTCTTAGTAGTTGTTCGCCGAATGATATTTGAACTTTCCATAAATTGAATTAGATTTTTCTTGACATATAATTTCACGTGTACTATTATATATGTACGAATAAATTATATATATATATAGCCAAATTGAGCCAAAATATCGGCCATTTTGACATGCAAATTACGGCATGAAGGACCTACAACTAAGCATGGGGATAGTAAGATCAAAATTCAGTATGAAGAAAAATTAAAAATCAGCTTAGAAAAAAAATATATCAAGAATTGACCCGTTGCCTGCTTTGAACACCAAATGCCAAATTTGTCTTAATATAGAATGCCAGCTGACCATGCAGGACCTTCTAGTCTCATTACAATGCAATAATGCCTCATTAAATTTGCCATCATTGATTAAGTGACATGTTTCCCAACAAGTAGTTGCTCAGGCTCAAAGTTCAATTCTGAATTTGCAGTAAAAAGTTCATCATCACATACAGTTCTTGTGCATTGTATTTGCAGCATTGCTAGTATTATTAACAGTCCAATGACAAAGCTTTAAGATTAAAATATAAAAGAAGCCATAAAACTACTTATACAAAGCCTAGGAATTATGCTTGACTTAAATCACCATCAGAAGTCTAATTTCAAATAGAAAAAAATCATGGATAAACATGATGGTGACTTTTGACTCAAATCACCAAAATACTGATGTGACAAACTAAATATGGATGGATTGGCCACGCTTAAAACTGAATGAAAGTATGGCTGGATGGTTATCATCTTAAAGGTTATGTTACACATAACAGGGGGTTAGCAGTGCTCAAATTTAATAAAAAATAGTTTTTTTCATCATATCTGTCCAAGTGGCATATTTTGAACTGGTATACGTGTAAAATTGTTATTAAGTCCCTGGACTTCAAGTTAGTGAAAACAGGCCAAGGAGTCCTACTAGGTGGTATTGTTGGATGAATACTTTTTCTTTTCCATTTCCTTATCAGATATGTCTGAATACATGGACCACACTTATAAAGAATAATTGCTGGTATCATCTGAAGTACTGGGGAACTAGATATCACCCATAATTAAACACAACTGTTGTCATTGGCACACAATATCGGCTATATTAATTTGGATGCAGGATGAGCAATATGATTTCAATATGAATGTGCGAAGTCCAAAGAGCAATTGTCTAATACCTAGATGCATATGTAGCACCATACTGAAACTTTTACATAGGGCGTTGAGAAACTGAATATCAAAATGGGTTTTCTGCGGGATGTGGTGTTGTAACAATACGTCTTAAGTGGCAGCCTCACATAGTGTCATGGTTGAAATACCACACAAAACTTTAGAAAAGAATATTGCATATCTTGGAAATGGCTCAGATAGCATACCACATCTGGACAGCACAGTTTCAATATCGCTCACCGATGGCACAATAACATATCAAATTTGCAAGCATTGCGCCAATGTTTTTCGCAGTTTTTTTATGTTATCTAGAGTGTTGTTTCTGTTAGTTAGAAATCATCAAATATATAATCATAATGCTTTACAATAAGCAAGAATGTGTAAGTTATATTTTGAAATTAATTTATTTGATTACTGTATGACAATGCACATTACAAAGTTTAAGTGAAAAAAGTAACAGAGGAGTCGTGTGCTTTAATTCTTTAAGTAATATCATTGACTATAACTGTACGTTTACAACTCTGGAAAAAAGATTAAAGAAGCATTTTCTAAATGAGAACAATTCATAGAAACTGAACTTGCTTCATAGAAACTGAACTTACTTTAATTAGAACTAATTTCAGGAGCCAATGCAAGTAATTTTATGTATTCTATATAATTTTGTTGACATTTTTTTATCTTAAAACTTTCTTTGATTTCTGCAAATTTGCCACCAGGTTTCAGGCCAAACTGTAAGCATATATTTTGTTCTTTTTACTTTAATAAGGGTACTTATGTTTTTTTATTCTTGATGGTTGCAATAAAATACTTGAACTTGAACTTGAACTATAAATATGTCCTACAAATGCAAGTTATTAATACTGGCAGCTGGGTGGTCTAGTGGTAAGATGCTCGCCTGCTCCTCTGAAGGACCCGGGTTCAATCCCTTGTACTCTGTGCCTATGCTGAGGCAAGTAAAATATCCCGCTCATGGGGTAAATGTGTAACATGGGTTGACTCCTCCTCTCTCTCACCTCATTAATTAACCCTCCACAGCAGCAAGAACTTGCCTTAGAGGGCTGCACTTTCCATATCTATCTACCTATCCATCTATCCATCTATCCATCTATCTATCTATCTATCTATCTATCTAAGTGTCAGTGCATTTAGTACTGCTTTTCATTGAGGATATATCTATCCATCTATCTAGCTATCTAGCTATCTAGCTTTCTATCTATCTATCTATCTATCTATCTGTGTGTCAGTGCATTAAATACTGCTTTTCATTGAGGACACTAGCAGGCAATGTCTTTGGGGCACTGGAATATGTTAAGCTAATGTTTGTTTTCCTTGTGGAAAATGTATAATTCAATTGAAGGTGTAACAGGAATATTATTTTTCAAAAAAAGAATAGATACCTGGTTTTGTGTGTAGAATGCCAGCAGCATTAGGCCTACAATGTAAACACTTTAATACAGTATTATGGCTACTGCCTCATTAAGACCAGTTTTTGTGCTTTGTATACTCCATTCTTTAATCAGAATTTTACAAATTTATTCATCTATTGTATAAATATAAATTCTACAAATTTTCATCAACAATTCAGTCTTTATTGGACGAAAATCGGACCAATATTAGAAGAGCAGCAGCCTTTTAAAGTATATGAATACCTATGCCATAGCCTAATTCCAAACCATACGTTTTTTTCAGCCTATAACTCATTTTCAAAAAGTCACTTTCATAAACAAACACTATTTCAAGAATAATGCCAATTTCGCACACAATCGCTAAAATCATAATTGTAGAAAATATATTTCTCTACAGACTTAGTTATCCTAAAATAAGAGAAAGTTTACCAAGGAAATCGCACTAAAACTTTGTGATGGTCACGCTATCCTCAAAAAATATCAGAGAAAAACGAATAGGCACTAATGACGTCACAGGCTATTTCTAAATTACAAGGTTTGGCGTCACAGAACCATAATTTAACCATCCTAGCGTGTTAAACATACCTGAAAATGCAATAATAAATCCATCTATAAAATCGAATTTGATGCAACAAATATACAAGCTTTTGTAAAAAAGCAATATTAATTTTAGAGATTATCTATTTCCAGAGGGCGCAGTAGTCTTCGTTACGTTGACATATAATTAAAACGTCCAGCCACGATGAAGGCAGTAACTTTGTCATTTCTTGTCAAAATTTGAGGTTCCCAGAAATTGCCGAAAACTCCTCTTTCTATAAGGATACTGCAGTTAACAGTTCATAAGAGGTAGTTTTACGTATTTAGCGCGACGCAACAATGTCCATATTTTGATAATAAAATATTTAATTAGAGATCTACGTTAAATTATGGGAACTTCCATGAGAGGAAATTTACCCTGGAAATTTTCGAAAGTTTTGGGGAGTATTATTAAGAAATATCGGGAATATTCATTAAATGTGCAAGAAACAGTATATCTGAAACATCCAGCATTATGTAATTAATTATCCCTTTCTATATATAGGAAACTTGTGAGTACTGACACACAAAGTTATTATCATTTAAATGGCATAACAGTTCACTTTGGGTGTAATAAATGTTGAAAAAAGACACTGAGAATGGTGAAATTCATTTTTATCCATCCTTGGTCATACAGTGGTCAACTTATTCAAATATCATAATACAACTGAATGACTATTCACAAGTCAAGTCAAACAATGAATAACTCATAAAGATGAAATTGAACTTCTGGATTTTCATATACGATGAAAGTTGATAAAATTTAGAACCTCTGAATACTGAGCAATATAGAAGTTAATCAGCTTCTGGATATTAGAGTCACCATCAGAAATTGTCTACTCTCCATCATCATCATCTTCAGTGTCTTCTTCAAAGTTTCCGAAATTTACCCTAGTGTAGTAAATTTCCAAAATCCCCGGGAATATTCCCAACCCTCACATCTCCATATTCAATGTATAAAAATGTTTGTTTTCTTTCCAACTGATGAATATTCATGAAAGAATATTCATAAATATGTATATGTTGCTAAAATGACCTGGCAATTTATATAGAAAAATAATTTTATCCAAAAGTAAGAACTTTGTAGATCTAACTAGGCTAGGGACAATAAGTCACTGATAATCACAAAAATAAGTTCTGACATTATTTTTATATTATGTATTTATTGCAATCCTACAAGACATTATATGTTGTTATACTTCAAAAGGTAGCATCATCTGTCATTATGTTTCATATTAGACGAATTGTGTGTGGACGATTTGTACAACGTAAAAACCTCGGCTTCTGCTAGTCTCATCTTCATCAAATTTCAGTTGAAAGTTGCGCTTTTTTACTGCAGTTCTAATGAAGTTATTGACGTATGCCCAAACTGTATCAAAGCAGTTAAAAACAGTTTTGGCAGGATTTCACTATGACCCATATATTGTCAAAACTCAGAGCGTTTGTTCACTTAAATATACCTGGTCTGTCATAGACCATAGTATGATAGTTCTATACTTGATAAAGGCCTAGGCCCAGGTATAAAAATCAAACAACAAGATGAGCAACTTAAGCTGATATGACCACAATGACCTCTTCATATAAATATAATTTATTAATGATGCCCATCTTTGTAATTATCTCTGCATTTAGTAAACATAAATCTACTTCGGGAGGAAGCAATGTAATATACTTCATAAAATATACCAAAAGAAAGTACAAACTTACCTCAAAATGCACAATTTCTCTTCACATGCATCATGTAGTCATCTGCATTATGCATGACTTTTACATCCTGTATAACTGAACTGTTAGATAGCCATGTTGAGATCCATGTCACTTCTCTGAAATATTGTGACACGGATGTCCATATATTTTTATCTACACAAATAATCCAATAATTTAGTGATCTTCCTGGTTCATTCTCATTATAAATCGATTATCTTTTAGTTTAGTTATTGCTCGAAACCGGATACATTGTCATTATTTATTTTTATATTCTGTGGTCTATGACGGAATTAAGATACATGTTGCAGTTTTTGTCATGGCATACAGGTTTCTGCCAAAAATATTTCAATTATTTAGTTTGTGTTTGATAATATATTATATTCAGTGACATGCTGGCATTCATCCTGACAATGGTGTGAAGTTCATCCACAACATTATTAGTAATCAGTTCATCACCACCCGACACTTTTACTTTCACCATTATTCTGCCCTGTTGTTCAAAATGCAAAGGATAACTTTACTACATCTGTGTAGTTTGCCACATTCATGTCATTCTACCCTTAAATTATCCTAATCAGAAACCCAAACCACACTAGTTAAAGTTTCTTTAAAACATATAACAATTCATTGATAAGACCAAATTGAATTTGGTATGATTTACGAAAACTGTAAATTCTGAGTTTTCGTACAGCTGAAAACGAAACATTCCAAGTTATCAAATGCAGTTTTACAAGTGGCTTTCTGTCTGTTTGAAAACAACTCAAAAACGAAAATTGATTACATCACTGCATGGATAATTCTGATTTATACAGTGTAATAAATGTGAATATATCCCATTTTTTGGTTTTTAAAATCCACTAGTTATCAAACAATAAGTGTACATTTAATAGGGCTCTAGCTCCTTGTAAATTGCCAAAGTAATGATCCCAACTTGAACAATTGGCCTCTTTCCTACAGCATTCAAGTTACTCATAACTTTATGTAATTTTCATGGCCAGTTTCAGACAATTAACATTGTGTTTTTCAGAACCAAATAAAATTCCATAAGACATTTATATGTAATTGGCTCCACAAATTGATATTAATGTATGAGTAAATATATTTAGCATACTCAATGTGATAAAGGTAGAATTTTGGATTTTTTTAGTGTTTGAAACCTTTCATGGTCACAGATTTGCAACCATACTAGCATTTCTATGCTACCTGATCTATCAATCACCCCCCCCCCCCCCCTGCACCATCAAAAATAAATTATTCAATTAATTTTATTTTGCAAGGTTTTCTTACCATGAATAACAGAAGACTGAAGAGCAGTGTAATCAATGAAATTCCCATCTTGCATGGTGTTGAACCTTAAGCTGCAAAAATATAAAAATAAATGTATTACAGGTCAAGTGTCACTATTTCTGAAATTTAAGACTACAGGTTTAAATGAAAACGAAAATGAAAACATGCATAATTTATGGCAGGAAAAAACCACAAGTTTTGGCATCTGGAGAATGTGGCCATGAAAGCTCATGAGAAATACTCAGTTACGGGTGTTACAGTATGGGAGTAAATGAGGCAGGGATATATAGGAATTGACAGATATTTAGATAAAACTACATGATCATAATTTCATGCACCAAGAGTTAGGTCCTCTTCCTTGTAAATTGGCTGCTTGTTCTGAATTTCGATTTAATGAGGATATTTTCCAGCTGGGTGACTCAAATACATTATTATTTCAGAAAATTATCATGAACATCAAAATAAATATCATTTGAATAGTACTGACGATGAAATTCTGCAAATATTATTTCGGTATTTCCATAAAACTTTATCATTGTTCTCAGGGGAAGTGTGATTAGTAATTCTCTGAGAGAAACATAAATAGAGTAAGTGTACCTAATTCCGTGAAGATCTAATTCTGTGAAGACATAATTCCATAAAAACCGGCAACCTCAATCCGCAACTAGTTAAATTGGCCACCAGTAGTTTATTAGGGTAGAGGCTAATCAGGCACCGCGTGGTCACAGGAGGTCAGATGGGTAACAGTTACAAGGCTTTAATAAATACTCTACTCGGATAGCGTAAGTTAAATGACTCTGAGCTAAAATGCGCCTTGTTCAAGAAGGACACAGCCCGCTGTATGGACGATGTGAGTCTGATGTCTGGAGGGAATGAGGGATTTTAAAAGAGAGCAGCTCTCCTGAGTAACAGCAAAACAGTGGAGCTAATGAGTAAAGAATACATCGATGTCTTTAAGGTGAACAAGTTACTTTTAAACGGCGACTCCATGGACATTACTCTGGCACCAACTTCAAGTAACTTCAGACTACTGAGTTCCAATGCAGGCAAGAGAGACTACAGGCTCGAGATTAAGGACATTACATTTATTCTGAAACATGTGACACCATCAAATCTCGTGTTACTAGGCCACCAGAAAGTCATGGAAGAGATCTGCCTGCCTGACTGACTGGTGGACCGCCTGACTCACTGATTGCTTGTCTGACTAACTGCCTGGCTGACTGGCTGCCTGATTGGCTGCCTGAACGACTGCCTGACTGGTGTGCTGACTGGTGTGCTGACTGGTGTGCTGACTGGTGTGCTGACTGGTGTGCTGACTGGTGTGCTGACTGGTGTGCTGACTGGTGTGCTGACTGACTGACTGACAAAATGACTGACTGACTGGATGATTCACTGACTGCCTGATTATCTGAATGGATAACAAACTGACTGACTGCCTGACTGCCTGGCTGACTGGCTGACTGACTGGTGTGCTGACTACAAGTGTTTTGATGTATGACTGACTGACGAACTGCTTCTACAATCTAGATAATCACTCAAATAAATGGGTCTTGATAATAGCTTGTTTTCAGACTTATTGTTGCATATTGGTTGATACTTTTTTCTGTATATTGTTATACCGTAGTGGAGGGTATTATTGACAGTATGTTATTATGGAAGCTGTATAAAGCAAGCAGAAAATGTTTGTTTTTGACTGTAACTAATGATTATTTACGACAAGGATCACAACTTCTATAAAGTATGCAGACCCTTTTTTAAAGAAATAGAAACAAATTCTAGAAATTCACTATTGCTATAACAAAAAAATTACAGCAAAAATCATTCATACTTTTGTTACCACTGCTGTGATTTCAGTGATCTAATCATTCAGCTAAAATGTTTTTATAATTTTTTCAACAGTCTTAGTTTATAAAGAACCATTTTTGGTATATAGCACTTAAATGCTCCCTCACCTTATCTGAGCATACTTCATGAATGCCTTACTTGAACTATTGTATGCTTGAGATATTCATTTGTAACTCATTGCATATTGTTTGTACACACAAGTTGGTTCACTTATAATTGCCTTTGATGCCACATTAAAGCTTTGCGATGGTGTTGTTTTCTTGTTTTTTTTTTTTTTTTTTGCATTACAATCACATACATCACAAGAACACAAAATGTACCAATAGGTGATGCCTACAATTTATGTAACTTGACATTTTATTTGAAGAGAATTTTAAGAATTATAATTTAGGATCAGAAGTAAAAAAATCACATTACTGGTTTTCCGTGTCTAATTTGTTAATACTAAGAAAATGGAAATCAATATATAATCACATTGGACTAAATTGCTTGTTAGATATACTAGATGAAGGCAAATGACAAAACTGCTGATGCACTAAATGTTTGAGCACTCACTACAGTACAATTTATATCACTGCTAAAAGCATTTCTCATATTGCAAGCATCCTCTAAAATTACCAAAGAAGCTGTCATAGCTTTTTTTTTCACCTCTTTCCCCATTGTCTTATTAAAGCTACAATTGAATATCTAATATCTAATATTGTCACTTTCACTAACTTTCTTCTCAGCCTTGTGAAGGTTGCCAGTGACGTCACTGATGTTTGTGTACATTTAAGCTTGGGTCCCATCACTGATCTTCTCATCCTTGAAAAAGGCTTAAATAACCTAACTACTGCATAATTCTCTTCCTTGAATAATATTGAGCTACTTTGAATCGAGGACCAATGGTCAAACGTGGCTGGGTTAATTGTGTGAAGGTAGTTATTAGTTAATCTTAACAGTCCCCCTCTAACATCAATGGACTCACCCTATGTTAGTCGATTTCACAGAAATTGGCATGGTTAATTTTTGGTCTTATGGGTGAAACCTTATGTGTTTAACTTTAATGGTTATGTCAGTAGTCTGTTCTGTTAATCCACTCATCATGCTCATGCTCTACACAATACTACCTAAGAATCTATTACTGTAAGATGTTGTCATTTTAAATATTAATTATTCTGAGCTAATCATCCTAATGTTGAAGATCTATGAGCTGCTGCCCTCTTGTGGTAATTGTTTTTTGGAAACACTCCAGTACAAGAAGTATGGCCTGAATCTGTTCTAGTTTTTGACAAGATAGTGCTGTTACCAAAGGTAATATCTTGAGTATTATTTCATAATTGATGTTCATATTTATTGAAGATATATATCACATGTAAGAGTGTTTCATTGTGGTATTTTAATGTCATTTGCTATGAACGGGCACCTCTTGGGGTGAAATGTCAGTGAATGTTACATTGAAATTGTTTGCGATATTTCTGATATAGCCTTCTAAATCTGCATGAATTCCTTTTAATGTAAGAACATATGCTCTCAGTCAATCACATTTTAACAGTGGTTTTTAAATTAACATCAATGACACATTCAGATGCTAATTTATGGACTACCTGATCTTCTGATGGAACTAACATAGTAAGACCCCCCCCCCCCCCTCCATCAGTACAAATTCTAAGGGTCTTGTGACACTCAAAAGTTATTTCGCAAATTGACCACAGCGCCACCAGTGTCAACAACAGGAACTATTTTTCTCTGATGGGTAGCTGACCTTCCCAACTTCAATTGCCACATTTTTCTGAATAGACACTTTTTTGAAACCTGCAAATTTCAGAATACTAAAAACATTTAGGTACATATACATATCATATGGAAAGCGATAAAAGGGCTGCTGAAAGCTCATCTCACTCAGTCACCAGGACCAACACGTCGGGGGCACAACGAGGGAAGAAAAAAAGTGAAAGCAGCCTCTTCAAACTAACACGTCTAGCAGTGACAGAAAGAAAAAAGCACTAATCTCAAGGACATTTTAAGTCGACATGGCAGCAGGTGTGTGTTAGTGTGATTAGGGCTTTACGTCCTGTATTTCTGCACCAGTTGGGTTAATTAGGACAGGCAGAGACCATGGCAATGAGACGAAGGAGGAAACAGCCATCCAACTTAGGCTCGACCGGGAATCGAACCCGGGACCCAGCAGTTGGAAGCCCAGAGCACTCCCTCTGAGCTGGGCCCCCGCCCTATTTATGGCAGCAGGGTGAAAAGGTTCTAGAATCAATTGACCTCGCCTATGACGACTTGCTCAATTTGTTCAGCCTACCTCCCAGCAACCTGGGAGTAACCAACGTTAAATATTTGCCTCATAAGCCGATCGATCAATTCTCCGCAGAGGGCGACATGAAATTTCATGTGACAGGCTCTGGTACAGCATACAGAGACCTATCCAGTGTCTACCTAAAAACCAGTGTACGACTAGTTAAAAGTGACGTACACCAATTCCTGAGAGGGGGAGTAAAAAGCAAAATGAATGCAACAGCAGAGGACGAGTCAGAGGGCATTTGGAACGTGGTCGTCGTCAACAACTTGGCCCATGCTCTCTGGGATCAAGTGGTGGTGCAGCTTAATGACCGCGTGGTCACGGGAGGTCAGATGGGTAACAGTTACAAGGCTTTAATAAATACTCTACTCGGATAGCGTAAGTTAAATGACTCTGAGCTAAAATGTGCCTTGTTCAAGAAGGACACAGCCCACTGTATGGACGATGTGAGTCTGATGTCTGGAGGGAATGAGGGATTTTAAAAGAGAGCAGCTCTCCTGAGTAACAGCAAAACAGTGGAGCTAATGAGTAAAGTAGACATCGATGTCTTTAAGGTGAACAAGTTACTTTTAAACGGCGACTCCATGGACATTACTCTGGCACCAACTTCAAGTAACTTCAGACTACTGAGTTCCAATGCAGGCAAGAGAGACTACAGGCTCGAGATCAAGGACATAACATTTATTCTGAAACATGTGACACCATCAAATCTCGTGTTACTAGGCCACCAGAAAGTCATGTAAGAGATCTCACTGGCCAAGTATTTCTATACAAAAGAAGAATTAATTTAATTTGGCAAAGGACACCTCCTCTCATTACATCGAAGATGCATACAATGGTTGAATACCCAGCAAGATTGTGATGGGCTGGGGAACCAATGAGTGGCAGTCTGAGCAAGAACCCATACAAATTTCAAGCACTACGACATAGCTTACATCAACGTGAGTCTATCAGGCATGCCAACGCCCTCGGGCTCACTAAGCATTGACTTTACTGAGGGGAAGTACATACACTGCTATTCCGAACTTTATGGAGGAAAAGCGAATTTCAGTAGACAGGCAAGGATCACTAGAGAGGAATACAAAGAGGGATACAGCTTATTCACCAGAGACCTGGCACCACAGAACTATGATGACTGTTACCCAGTGACAAGAGATGGGTGTGTTAGAATAGAGCTCAGATTTAAGTCACCGTTGCTGTCATGATAGCGAAAGTGGCTCACAACATCTACCTGACATGAACACAGACAAAATTAACGAAATACTGTGGAATGACCCTGCGACATCAGCCCACGTGATGGCTGTTATACGTGCAATTCCCTGAAATACGTCACGACCATCCGAGGTTGCTACATCGTTAATTGCAATGAAAACTCATAATTATGTAGTGATGTTGGCCACCGGCTGTTCCTGAGGGTTCATAGTTCAGGCCGACGTGATGATGGCGACACAAGGCTGGAAGTTTTTCGATGCTCAGGGAGTGAAGGCCTACAATGAAGAAATCAGCATGTTTATGAGACAATTCGATCATTGCCTGGGCAATTACGAGCACATCTCTAATGTTAATTGAGGTTTTTACACTCTAGTGTACTCGTATTATAGGTGCAGGAAATTTAAGCCTTCAAGTATATTTAATATACTTAAAGACATTGGAGATGTAGAGTACATCATTTGTTGCTATATGGTGTCATGAAGGCGTAACAAAATGTGAATTAACTCACTCGGTCATAGATATGTCTTAGCATTGCCTTGAGTGTATGTTAAATCAGGCGCATGCGTAATTTTACTTATTTGTACTCTATACACGCCCTAGCGACGTAACAAGTATATTTATGTAGCAAAGGCGGGGTGATAAGGTTATGTCATACATGTTAAGCGAGTGGTCAGAGTACAACACGCGCTCGTGATTATTGTTATTTATATTATTATTATTATAATTATTATCATTTAGTAATGAGTCAGCTCGCATCGTGTAAACCTAGGAATGCATGAGATATAGAGATATTATTATTATTAATGCTGCAGCATCTGCCGTTTGTAAACAACCTTAACTGTACAACAATGGCTAATAAATGGTATATACCGCAATTATAATAGTTCTGATCCTGTGTGAGTAAAGCATTTAAAAATGTTCACTAACCTTTTTTGAATGCATAGCTCGCTGTGCGTGATGCGTAGACTCAGACAAAATTCCGAGTTGGAATAGACTCAAAGAGTTCCTGAAGATGAGACGAGCCGTGATAAGATGAGCGAACTTTTTTCTTCTTTCTAAGAGTAAACTTGATTTGATGGCATTTCCAATGCACCCATCCTTTTTATATGACTTTTTCTGCCCCTGGCAGTCTCCTGGTGAGCAGGGTGGTCTCTTGAGGAGCACTTATTTGCTCAGATGGTCACTCGCCTTGACCAGGTGCTTAAACCTCTAAGGCTGCGGACGCTGTAGCACGTATGAGTGTAGGTACTAATCACTGTCGGCTGTGGTGTCATAGGTCACCCCGAGTCGGCTCTCCAAACTGTCAAATACAAATACTCAGATGTCCAAAAGTATTTAAATACAAATACAAATAATTTTAAAGATTTCAAATACAAATACAAATACAGCCTTTGAAAAAGTATTTAAATACAAATACTGGTTATTTGCAAATATATTTGTAAATACTCAGTAAAAAACGACAAACACGCAGATTATTTTACAAACCAATGCTTTAAGAACATTGAGCAATTCTCAGTGAGTAATTCTGAGGAAGATGTCTATAGGCTAATTACAATCTCATGTTGGCAGGTGACACTCACTGTTCATACCATGGCTACAGTTGTTCATTTTCAAAATATAACTGCAATTAGAGCTATAAGGTTTTCAACATTTATGTTTTTGATGTTCCAGATATTAAGCTTTTATGGATTGATGTTTTTAATTAAAAGGTAACATTAATACCAAAGATAACTACAGTGGCCTGAAAAATGTAACAATCAGTTTGAAGTGATTTTACAATCATTGTAATGATTTTTTATTACTATTAAAATGTATGTCTATTTCAGGCAGTATTTGAAAAACGCTTTGACCTATATATGAATTATATATGATCATCTATGTGTCTATTGATTCTCTATGTTTATTGATCGTCTATGTCTACATCACAGCCCACCATGAACTCATCTCGTGATCTCACTCTAGGTGACGTGGTATACACTATAGAAAAACTATAAATAGAAGATTATCTGTCTCCCCATTGATTACAGTCCAGCTAATAACAGACACTATAAATAGAACTGCTGCTTTATTGTGTAGGTAACCCGAGTTCGATTCTCACTCTTTTTACTCTTGAAAAAAATTAAATTTTAATATCTGACAACATAATAATGGCTTCACTGTCCCAGATTATTCACTTAGTTTTATTATACCCAGATGAGGCAACCTATATTTTCTAAGTGAGTGGCTGGTGCAGGACTGTTATGCTTCGGTTATGTAGGTAGTTAGGTTGTCAGTTCAAACCCAGCATGGGGCAATCATGAATGAAGGCTGTGTTAGGAGATTTTTTTTTTGTAGTTCATCAGTAGTGCAACAAAGTAATTGCTCAGAGCTACCATGGGATGGAAATGTTACAGAAACGTAGAATCACACATGATCAGCTCACAGTTTTCTCACACAAGACTCCCACTGTGACCTCAACTCTGTGAGTTCACTGTGAGACCGCTGTGTGGTTACACTTTTAGCTCACAGTATGACCTCTCCGTGAGTTTCCTATGAGCTAACTGTGAGCTCAAATTCTTCACTAGGCTGCACTAAAACAAAAAGAAGGTGGTTGCAAATCCTTCACGCTGTTCAGCAGGCCCTTTTTTGTATGTATCCCCATGTCTGATTGGCTGAACGGCTGTTAGATTAATGCTCTTTTGATTCCGTGCTTCGACTATTTTCAAAGTGTTGTACATTTCAGTAAAAAAAATTATTGGACGTAGTGTGGAAGTGGTCATAGCACGGAGGTAAAGTTATCTTAGTGCACTGTGTGCTGTAACCTAACAGCCCAGCGACCTAAGTGAGATGACGACGCACAGTGTATACCCATGCTATGGCAAAAATGTAGCCGGCTGGCAGAACACTCAAGAGACAGACATAGACGATCAATAGACATAGGTGATCAATAGACATAGACGATCAATAGAAACATAGACGATCAATAGACATAGATGATCAATAGCCATACACGATCAATAGACACTTAGACGATCAATAGGCATAGACGATAAATAGACACATAGACGATCAATAGACATAGAGAATCAATAGACACATAGATGATCAATAGACATAGACGATCAATAGACACATAAACGATCAATAGGCATAGACGATCAATAGACACATAGTCGATCAATAGACACATAGACAATCAATAGACAGATAAACGATCAATAGACATAGACGATCAATAGACTTAGACAATGAATAGACACATAGACGATCAATAGACATAGACGATCAATAGACACATAGCCGATCAATAGACATAGACGATCAATAGACACATGGACGATCAATCGACGCATAGACAACCAATAGACACATAGAAGATCAATAGATATAGACGATCAATAGACACATGGACGATCAATAGACACATAGACAACCAAAAGACACATAGAAGATCAATAGATATAGACGATCAATAGACACATAGATGATCAATAGACACATAGAAGATCAGTAGAAATAGACATACCAAAATCAATGGCACTATGCTATACTCAAATCAAAATTTCATATCCAAATGGTTTTTGTGCTTTTTTGTGATGTCATGCTCCACTGATTTCAAATATATATCCTAACACACATTATAAATAATACGTAAAATGTTTGGATTCACTCAGATATTGATTGCATAATACACTATTATGAATACAGGTTTAGTCTTGCATGACATGTGTTGGAAAAGATGTTAGCAGGATAATTATTAAATCAAACTCTTCGCCTCAAAAAGCTCAGTTAATGAGTTGTGTTTCTTGTCCATAGTACTAGTAGGCCTAACTGTGAAGTTCATGACATTCGCATAATCTTATGAAATAAAATATGCATTTCAGGTTATGCTTATCAAATGAACCCGCAGCCCAGATTTTGGTAGGAGTCTTTAAAAGATAATATAGTAGTAGACTCTATAATTCAGTACATGTATTTATGAGGTCCGCAATAATAAAGAAATGATATTCCTTTGTACTAAGGCCACTCTTATTTGACCTTTAGCTTCTAAGGGCAATTGGTAAAGGGTCGGTTGGTCGGGAATCCCAAAATAAAATACAATTTTCTATTCATTACCATTGGGACATGCTATGCTAAAAATAATAAAAGCGCCTTAACTTTTTGTTTACATAATTTGATCCAAACAAGGTTACAGGCATGCATACTTTCATAAGTCAATTTGTAACCTCTATAGACATGTATTACAGTAAGGGTTAGTGTACAATTAAGAGAATCCATAAAAGAGAGGGTATAAGAGTACTTGATGCTATTGTAATGGTTCTTGCTCATATGCATGGCAAGTTGACCATGGATGAAGGTTCAATGACCACTAGTCTTGTCCAACAAAAGATCAACAACAAGGTACAATGTAAAGGTTTATTCAAAGCAGAAATAGACCCATAAATGTACAAACAGGTGCAACCTACAACCCAAACAGAGTCAGGTGGAGATACAGAGACTGTCTCAATAGTGTGCTAGTCTCATAACTAGAAAGGACAAAGCTGTCACAATCTAACATGCACAATGCTTGTGAGATGGCTCACAAGCCTCCAAGTCCAATATCAAGCCTAAGTGTAGGCTGACAGCAATACTCCCTCAGAGCAGAGACCACCTTGGAGGTCAAAGCCCTGACCAGTGTCCACTAGAGCCCAAGAGAGCTCATGTAGAGGCACTGACCAAGAGTAAGCTTAGTGTTTGAAGGCACTGCATCCCATCTTAAAGGCAGGGATCCCTGTCACCATTGGCCAGCCTGACTAGCCAATCAGAGACAAGCTACAGTGCTGCCCTCTAAGGGGAAACTAGGCCTTCAGGTTACAGTGCTGCCACCTGTAGGATATGGTGCTGTCCTCTGTAGGCAGTGCACAACACCAACAGTCCTGGAATCTCATGAAATACACCCCAAGATCTCCACATCCTCCCCACCTTAAGACTCTCAAATGCCCTCATTTGACAATCAATTTCCAAATAGGAAAACCATGGGTATTACAAAGTGCTCATATCAAATAATACAAAGTTTGTTCAGTTCGCAACATATACCAATTACATCTATCTGGGTTAAACAACAGAGGCTGGGACAGAGAGCTGTCTTGCCCTACACATCAACAAGTTGTTGTTTACCGGCAAATACCAAGTAACAAGGGATTTTGACATACTAATGTGATAAGCATAATATCAAATGTTGTCAAAATCAGTCAAAACCATTGTGACCATGACAACCAGTGGATGTATACACATTATATTCATGACAAACAATTTTAACAGAAGTGTGACATAATTATACGAGTGTGCTACAAACAAAAAATATATCAGGTGTGTGACAAACACCTAAACCAGAGTCCACAGTTCATCTATAATTGTCAAACACACACAAAATAGTTCATTCACTCACTGGCTCTTGAGCAGCAATCACCATTCATTTAAACACAGTCAAACGTAACTGCCATGTCCGTAACAGAGTCCAGTGGTTTAGGGACATTGTCCAACAATCAAACGAGTGTTCCTTTATCACGAGTGTAAAGCAGTCCTTGATTCCTGATCATATTCGTAATGATCAGTTGATATCATAATCATGTTCGCAATGATCAATGCTAGTCTGGATCATGTTCGCAATGATCCTCGAGAGTCAAGGTCATATTTTCATGATCAATACATGTGTAGATCATGTTCGCAATGATCCTTTTCTATTTGCCATCAATGAAGCCAACCAGGATCATGTTCGTAATGATCCAACAAGAAAGTTGTTTGCAATAGTCCAGTCACAGAGTCGTCATCCTGTTCATAATGATCTAGCTCAACCTGCATAAGGGCAACATTGGCGGTCCTTAGGTTTGGTCTGGATCCTCGATGTGAGGCTGTTTGTCCCAAAGCTGGATCAAATCCGCCTGCCTGTCAGTGATCCATCCATCATCCTTCCCTGTGTTGCAATAAACCTGGGTAACATTCCCCATCACTTCAGCAGTGCGGACAGGAGTCCTCCTCACTGAAGCTACCTTGCAATGTTTAAGATCAGCTGCTCTGGGTCTGCAAAGGTGCATCAACCTGCTTTTCTTCTTTGATCCCTGGGCTGGATCCTTCTGTTTGGGAGCTGGCTGCTGTAAGTCCTTGTTGACCAGAGGAGCAACATTGGCTGCTTGTTGTTCTGAAGAGGTGTTAGCTACTATCTTAAGTTTAATTTCCCCAAGGATCTTTTGCACTTCTCCTATTGAGCAGCTATGTCCAACCCTGAGGTGAGCCTTCAGAAGGCCTTTATGCACAGGGTGAAAGGTGCGAGAACAACCAGACTTGGGACATTCATACCCTTCAAAGGAAGGTGCATGAGCTGTTTCCCTGTGAGCTTTCAAATTTCTCTTTGCAGTGAAAGCCCTAGGACAGACAGAGCACAAATATGTTTTCTGTTTCCCTGAACTGCAGCTAATGGTAGCTACATTTTGATTAGTTGGATGTCCACTCTTAACCAACTGTCTAGTCACCATCCGTTGAGCCAGGGACTGTAATTTCTCACCAAAAACCTTTACCTCTTTGGCTATGGCAGGTATCTGGTGAACTGAGTGTGTGGACTGGTGGCAGTCACAACACTTGCAAATACCTCTCTCAGACTGCTGAGGGGATCCAAGATTCAACTGATCTTTTAGCTCTTTAAACTCTTTAACCAGGTCCTGCAGTTGCTCCTCAATGGATGAGGCAGACTGAGATGTGACTTGCATGGGCAATCCTACTGGTTGTTCACTTGGCACAATCCCAACTTCAGATGGTTTGGCTGCATGGGCTGCCATAGCCTGCTCATGCTGAATAGCAAGTTCAATGGTGTCATTGAGAGTTCTGGGATTTAAAGCCTTGAGCCAGACATGCAGGCTGACAGATCCTGCTGTCTTAAAGAAGCAATCAATTGCTATCCTCTCCTGTTCCTGTGCAACAGCCAATGGGTGAGCATTTCTGGCTAAGTCCAGGAGGTAGTAGCCATATGTTTCAAGGTCCATAGAGAAGGTTCTTTGCACATTGGCTAACTGATTTCTGTAAGCCTCAAAAGTCCTTTCATTATAGAAAACTGACAACAGTTCTTTCAGAAAGATGTTAAGACTGGTGGGATAGGGCATAGTCTTCACTCTAATCTTAGCATTACCAACTATGCTGTTCCAAAGGTGAAACATTGTATCCTTCTCATCCCACCGATTGTACTCAGCAAATCTCATGAATTCCTCCACAAACTCAATAAATGAGATTGAGGATCCATCAAATACAGGTGCTTGCACCTCATGGGAGGACCTCCTGTTTCTGATGATCTGTTGACCTCTGAAGTCATTAGGCAATGACCTCATTACATCATAGTTATGCTGGATGGGGTAATTGTACCCTCCTCCATCTATTTCAGGCACATAATTAACATGATACAGTCTGGTGGCTTCTAAATTACCTCTGCAATCAGTTGTCACTGGGTCATATACTGACTCTCTAACTGTAGAGGGTCTAATATCATTGCTGTTATTAGAGCCAAGTTGTTGCTGAGTAGAGGGTATCCTAGAGGTCCCTGTCTGCAATTTAAAATCTAAATTAGCTCTTTTGCTTCCCCTTGGCTCATCATGGAAGGCCAAGTTTGTTTCCCTTTCCTCCTCCACACCAGGCAACAATGGCTGCCCAATCCACTTATTGAAAAGATCAGCAGTTGATCCTGGGTGCCAGAGGGCTATCACAGACTTATAAATTTGTTGGGCAGGGGCCCAGGATCTAGGCAAAGATGCACTAAGTCCAAGAGGTCTGTCAAATGTGACAGGTGTGGTACATTCAGGTTGTGCCCTACATAGCACATTGTTAACACTATCCCTACCTTCCTCAAAGGAGTACCTCAAGGTGGGAGTCAAAGTGGAAATAGTTCCACTCAACTGCATACCAGAGTTAATAGGCATTCTCTCATGGTTCTCTGGTCGCCTTTTGGTTTCAGAGAGTCCCTGCTGTTGAGCTGAGGGACCTGCAGGCCAAGTCATCTCTCTAGATCTCAAGGACAGATAGGGGAAAGCTCCTCTACTCTGTCTAGCTGGCATTTTAACAAATGCTGCTTACACTGCAGCTATTTCCAAGCAAATGTGCTTAGTTCCCTAAAACAAAGATTCTAAGCAGAATCAACTTATTACATGCACATAAACTGAGTCAAAGTTGATCCTTTGACTTTTGATTATATTGTCTCCAAACACAAGTGCAAATTCATCAGTTGACCTACATGCTTGAATGACCACAGGGTAATTAAGCACAGGGGTGCTGCTTTTTGACCTGCTAGCAATTGGATGCTCGATACCTATATTTTCTCTATATGGTAAACTTGGCAGTTTCACCAGAGAAACATAAACTGGCAGATTACCAGCAAAAGGGTGCACACTTTCTGCATAGAACTTATATGAGCAATGCTGCTCATATATAACCACTGAATAGACAAAATGTTGCTATTATATGTGGCTAACACATGTGTAAATTCATTAGCTGCCTGTCATGACTGACTGACCACAGGGTAATTAGGCACATGGGTGCTGCTACTTGACCTGATAGCAAGTGGGTGTCCAGTTACATGTAACCTAGACCCCTCAATATATTCTCTATATATGGGAAACTGGGCAGTTTCTCCAAAGTAATATAATTTGCAGATTATTTACCAGCAAAAGCTTGCACAGTGTCTGCACAGTAGTTAATCACAGGAGCAATGCTGCTCACAAGTAACCACTGAATTTATGGCAAAAGCTTGCCAATATATTTATATTCTCTATATGGGGTAAAACTGAGCAGTTTCACCAGAGAAACATAGTTTGCAGATTAAATACCAGCAAAAGCTTGCACAGTGTCTGCACAGTAGTTATTTGCCTGAGCAATGCTGCTCACAAGTAACCACTAAATTTATGGACAAAAGCTTGCCAATATATTTGTATTCTCTATATGGGGTAAAACTGAGCAGTTTCACCAGAGAAACATAGTTTGCAGATTAAATACCAGCAAAAGCTTGCACAGTGTCTGCAAAGTAGTTAATCACAGGAGCAATGCTGCTCACAAGTAACCACTGAATTTATGGACAAAAGCTTGCCAATATATTTATATTCTCTATATGGGGTAAAACTGAGCAGTTTCACCAGAGAAACATAGTTTGCAGATTAAATACCAGCAAAAGCTTGCACAGTGTCTGCACAGTAGTTATTTGCCTGAGCAATGCTGCTCACCAGTAACCACTACACTTATGGAAAAAAGCTTGCCAATATATTTATTCTCTCTGTGGGGAAACTGAGCAGTTTCACCAGAGAAACATAGTTTGCAGACTAAATACCAGCAAAAGCTTGCACAGTCTGCACAGTAGTTAATTGCAGGAGCAATGCTACTCACAAGTAACCACTGAATTTATGGACAAAAGCTTGCCAATATATTTTGCTGAGTGAAAGATGGCTCTCAGACAGCAAAATTTTGATCAGTCAAATATTGACATAATCAAACCAACCTGATCAATTGTGGACAGATAGACAGACTAAAGGTCCCATATCGGGCGCCAAATCTGTAATGGTTCTTGCTCATATGCATGGCAAGTTGACCATGGATGAAGGTTCAATGACCACTAGTCTTGTCCAACAAAAGATCAACAACAAGGTACAATGTAAAGGTTTATTCAAAGCAGAAATAGACCCATAAATGTACAAACAGGTGCAACCTACAACCCAAACAGAGTCAGGTGGAGATACAGAGACTGTCTCAATAGTGTGCTAGTCTCATAACTAGAAAGGACAAAGCTGTCACAATCTAACATGCACAATGCTTGTGAGATGGCTCACAAGCCTCCAAGTCCAATATCAAGCCTAAGTGTAGGCTGACAGCAATACTCCCTCAGAGCAGAGACCACCTTGGAGGTCAAAGCCCTGACCAGTGTCCACTAGAGCCCAAGAGAGCTCATGTAGAGGCACTGACCAAGAGTAAGCTTAGTGTTTGAAGGCACTGCATCCCATCTTAAAGGCAGGGATCCCTGTCACCCAGAAAACTGACAACAGTTCTTTCAGAAAGATGTTAAGACTGGTGGGATAGGGCATAGTCTTCACTCTAATCTTAGCATTACCAACTATGCTGTTCCAAAGGTGAAACATTGTATCCTTCTCATCCCACCGATTGTACTCAGCAAATCTCATGAATTCCTCCACAAACTCAATAAATGAGATTGAGGATCCATCAAATACAGGTGCTTGCACCTCATGGGAGGACCTCCTGTTTCTGATGATCTGTTGACCTCTGAAGTCATTAGGCAATGACCTCATTACATCATAGTTATGCTGGATGGGGTAATTGTACCCTCCTCCATCTATTTCAGGCACATAATTAACATGATACGGTCTGGTGGCTTCTAAATTACCTCTGCAATCAGTTGTCACTGGGTCATATACTGACTCTCTAACTGAAAGATGGCTCTCAGACAGCAAAATTGTGATCAGTCAAATATTGACATAATCAAACCAACCTGATCAATTGTGGACAGATAGACAGACTAAAGGTCCCACAGCCCAGGGATCAAAGAAGAAAAGCAGGTTGATGCACCTTTGCAGACCCAGAGCAGCTGATCTTAAACATTGCAAGGTAGCTTCAGTGAGGAGGACTCCTGTCCGCACTGCTGAAGTGATGGGGAATGTTACCCAGGTTTATTCAAAGCAGAAATAGACCCATAAATGTACAAACAGGTGCAACCTACAACCCAAACAGAGTCAGGTGGAGATACAGAGACTGTCTCAATAGTGTGCTAGTCTCGTAACTAGAAAGGACAAAGCTGTCACAATCTAACATGCACAATGCTTGTGAGATGGCTCACAAGCCTCCAAGTCCAATATCAAGCCTAAGTGTAGGCTGACAGCAATACTCCCTCAGAGCAGAGACCACCTTGGAGGTCAAAGCCCTGACCAGTGTCCACTAGAGCCCAAGAGAGCTCATGTAGAGGCACTGACCAAGAGTAAGCTTAGTGTTTGAAGGCACTGCATCCCATCTTAAAGGCAGGGATCCCTGTCACCATTGGCCAGCCTGACTAGCCAATCAGAGACAAGCTACAGTGCTGCCCTCTAAGGGGAAACTAGGCCTTCAGGTTACAGTGCTGCCACCTGTAGGATATGGTGCTGTCCTCTGTAGGCAGTGCACAACACCAACAGTCCTGGAATCTCATGAGATACACCCCAAGATCTCCACACTATGTTTTTACACTTGATGATCTCAATGACAAGATCAGAGTTTTCTATGTTTAACCCTCATATCACTGTATTGTACTGTTTTTGTATCTGTTTCTATACTGTAGGGTAATATGGGCATACTTTGGTTACTGCTGTGATGAAAGTAATTAGGGAAAATGCATTATTCCAGTTGTTTGATTTTCTATAAGTAATCACCTGTAAATCCAGGGCATGTAACAGCATGGCTTTGAAAACAAACAAAAAAGAGAAACTGCCCATATTAAACCACAGTGGGGTTTATGGGCACCAATATGAGCACTACAATGCCCACATTAAACTATATTAATTTCAACTTTAAATGCCGTTTAATATGAGCAAGATAAATGTTTAATATGAGCACACTTTATAATCCTACACAAAAGTCTTGTCACTGTGGTGTAAATTTCAACAGCACAGACTTATCCCACATGCTAGCGGCATCAAATACCTTAATGTGGGTCTCCATGCAAGATAAATGTTTAATATGAGCACACTTTATAATCCTACACAAAAGTCTTGTATTTTTTGTATAATTCATACAGTATCTGCACTGTATTTCTGTCTGAATAAAAGTCTTCTGTATCTGTATCCGATGTTATCCACATTTGATTGTTTTTACGTTTCACTCCTTACATGATATTTTTGATTGAAAATTATTAAAGAATGCATTTATAATCTGTGCCCATATTACACAACAACGTGCGCCTTCCATTTTTTAGGCTGCTCTGAGAATTGCTGACATCACGTGACCATTGCAAATGAGTGAGAATCAAAGAAAAGAGTATTTGCTATTAAACAAAAAACACCAGGTTGATATATCTACACCAAACCAGCATATTCTACAGGCTTTTTGCCTTAATAAAAACAATGAAAGAAATGACAGGTAAATATTTAAGTCAGCATATCATTAAAAAAAACTGCAGCCTCAACTGTGCTGTCTGCTCTAGAGATGATGACTTTCAATATATTTGAAAATTCTACCAGGTGTGAGAATGTACCCCTCATGGCTTTCAGCTACTGCAAGGTGCCCATATTATACTGCTGCCCCTATTACCCAACTTTACCCATTATGTTTTTGTGGTCATACACGAATAAAATATCATAAATAAATAAGAAAAAAACGACCCGGAAAATGTGTGAAATTGGCCTGATCAGCTCATCAAACGATTCCATGGCAGTAAGGCAGCCCAGAAGCGGATTTAGGGGGGGGGGGGTTTAGGGGGTTTAAACTCCCCCCCCCCCCTTAGGCCTAGTAAATTTTATTAAAATTTTAGCGGTCCCTGCAATACCTTTTAATTTGTCAACCCTCCTGCCCATGAAAATAGTTTTGAATCCGCCCCTTGATGGCACACCTCGGATATCCCATCCATACAGTGCAGTGCCCTCAGAAAGTTACCAATAAAAATATTGTTGTTCCGTTAAGTACAGTCATCCCATGGGATGAATGTATTTAGCGAAATGGAACAACATGGAGTTGGCCTAAATATTATTTTTAATTCACCTTTTGATCCAAGTGTCTTGAGGGACTTATAACCCTTTTATTTCTAAAAGACATGTTATATAAGCCAATAAACTGAATCTCTATTCAAAACAGTAGCTAATACGCACATAATAATAATAAAAAAGATAATGCAATGCAATGCACAGCCCTCCCCCTCACCTCTTAGCGAATTCAATCCCATTTAAATCCAAGGGTGCCCATTAACCCCAGTTGGTCCACTGATAGCCATCTTGGTTGATAACAGACACAGTGCAAGATTCATGTATCTTGACTTTTTCTGGAGTGACCCCCCTTTCTGTTTCATTCTATTCTGCAAAGTACAGTTAGCCGACCACCTCACTATTAAGACCATCTTACTATTAAGACCACCTCACTATTAAGACCACCTCACTATTAGGACCACCTCACTATGAAGACTACCTCATTAAGACCACCTTACTATTAATATCATCTCACTATTAAGACCATCTCACTATTAAGACCACTTCACTATTAAGACTACCTCACTATTAAGACCACCTCACTATTAAGACCACCTCACTATTTAGACCACCTCACTATCAAGACCACCTCATTATTAAGACCACCTCACTATGAAGACCACTTCACTATTAAGACCACTTCACTATTAAGACTACCTTACTATTAAGACTTCTTCACTAATAAGACCACCTCACTATTAAGACCACCTCACTATTAAGATCACCTCACTATGAAGACCACCTCAATACTAAGACCAGCTTATTTGCACTGAGGGTCGTCTTAATGCCTAGGTTCAACTGCAAGTGTAGTTTATAAATATCAAAAATATAACAAATTAATTTCAGCTGTATAACTCAAGATCTTTGAGTTCAAACCGGTTCTCAAAAATTATGTATTGATTTAAAAAATGTGTTGCTCATATTAACATACTTGAATGGAAAATTTATCCTGTAGTGCAAAGAAATCATTGGAGCATTTTTAACTTATTGATTTTATTTTGAAGTACCCCCCCCCCCCCTCCTCCCCCTCCTGCCCTGTTAACCATATAAAAGTTGCACTGCTACCCAGTCAGTTATTCCTGTTCGATATATTCCGAGTATTTCAGGTGAGTTTGTATATAAATTATTATTAAATAAAAAACTGATACGTCTATATGTTCCATGCATTACTTTAATATAAGTATATATATATATATATATATATATGGCTAATTTCACTTAATTGGGCCCCAGTAAGTCTAACAAAATGCATAAAAATAAAGTTGCTTATTTTCTTTTTTTTGTTCACTCTGACACGAGCAGAAAAGGAATTATATATAGGCAGCAATGCTTAAACTTTTGTATTTTTCTTGAAATCGTCAGCCAAATAATGCATTTTTACTCCTAAAATGTCCTGATTTTTTTTACTTAAACAGAGTTGTACATGGTTTTACAACTCCCTTTATTACCTTACAACACTGTTTATACTTACATAGCAAACGGAGTTGTAAAATACTGAGGTGTAATTTTACGCTCTTTTATATTGCCAATCAAAGAATCCGATTAGAAATGGTGATAAATATTGATATAACTAACAGTCCAACCAGCTTTATAATTCAGCTACCAACTTGATGTAAATACTTGAAATTTGTAGTCAGTAAAGCAGTAAACGGAGTGGTAATTATTTTTTATGAGGGCATACATTATTGACAACAAAAAGATTTGAGAGCTCAATATGGATTTTGTAGATCACAATGTGAATTTCAGTACATGAAGGTAGGGGTGCGGACATTCAAATTTTACGAACTTCAAGGAACACTGAGAAATTCTCTTCTTAAGAGACATCAAGGTTGTTTCTTACCATAAAAGCACACATTTTTTACTACATGTGAGTGAAAACAGACTGAAAATCGAACCATTATTTACGAAGATATGCCATTTTGAAATCAGCGGACAAAATTTTTCCGTTTGTGGCTCTTTTAATTGATTTTACACATATATACTTTCTTATTGATTGATCAAATATATCTAACCAAATTAAATCGCAATCACTGTTAGTTTTTTAAGGGCTACATAACATAGGTTTCATCAAACATATCAGGAATTTACAGTGTAATTTAAATAAGGTTTTAAAATAGTTAAGTCATTCCTTAATTGTCCGATTTGTGCATTTACTACACGGATTGAAACACTATCTGCCTCAAAATCCCATTTATTCATTCAGCAAGATAACAGGAAATCAGATATACTGAGTTGGGAAACTTCATCGATTGTTCTTTTTCAAATAATGAGTTATGGTTGTTAATATCAATTTCATTATGTAATATGCGAAAGATATTGGATGAAAAAAAGTTATATATTGGACAGAAACAAAAGAATTAAGATATAACCATATATGTCACATACGAGTAGAAAATTTACCCCCAATTCAAATAACATATTAACCTGTTTGGATAGTCACATGACAAGAGATCCAATATAACTTTTTCTGTCCAATATACCTTTTTCAATCCAATAAGACAAATATTGCAATAAATGACAAATATTGGATAGACACATGGTATGAATGCAGAGATCTGATTGGACAAGCACATTTCATTAGTGAAGAAATGTCCAAATAGTGGATGGGAAGTCGTCAAATGTAGCTTTTTTTTAATCGAATAAAATTATACGTTTCATTCTTTACCATCCATTATCTGTATATCTGGATATGACAAGAGTCTGTATCATCATTGTATCGCTATTGATCCTGTATCATTATGAGACCCATCAGTGGGTGATAGATACTGAATTGAATTTCTCTCTTTTTACTTTGATTGGTATTTTTTTGTTTGTCATAAAAGTCATATTTACAGTCAAATTCATAATTTGGAAACTAGACTCATAGACTTGAGACGCTCAGATGACGTCATGTGAGTCCAGGACTTCCATTAGTTGAGGGATTGCCCTGCTTAAACCAATGAGAGTCCAGGATTCAAATGACGTTACTTTAGCTTCCAAGTCCAAGAGATTGGTTTCCAATTCTGTAATATACTTATGTTTAGGGTTTGCCTTTAAGCAATGAAAATGGTCATGACAGGCCAATCTTAAGTCTTTCTCAACTCATTGCGGATTATTTACCCTTTGGGTCAGTGGTCTAAGAGCTCACACCAGTGCCATCACTGTGGTTTTCAAGTACACTAAACCCGGGTGGGGTGAGGCAATGGTTGATGAGGATCTGCCCAACTCCGCCATGTCATAGTATGGATTCGAACCCACTACCTGTTTTGGCAGCTGCCTTACCACTAATAACTTATACCTGTGCAACATCTACTTAACTTAGAAACAACCAATTATGCATGAAAATATTTTACATGTGAAAACTGCGAACTCATTTCATTTCCTTATATCTGCTTCACAAAGTTGTTTCAGTCACAAATGCATGTCAATAATGATTTCAATGCTATTTCATGAACATCATAAAAGAAGATGCAAATCCCAAATATATTTTCTAAACTGTAAAACGCTTGAAAATTATATTCAGCAACATGTATACTATATATACCTAGCTCTGTATTGATACAATTTGAATGCTGACTTTCGGGATACATTTTAAGGGAAAAATTTAAGGATCATCTCATCATAACCTCTACTTTTGGATGCTGCTCATACTATAATATAACATATATGCTGGCTAATCTTCACAATATTATATTTTGCAGCATTGCCTAATTTTAGATTTTCACTTCAGCTAGCCATAAATATATATTTTCATAACATTGACCATAAATGTATAATTATAACTGTCAGTTTTTTTGTTTTGTTTTTTACCTCAGTGTATTTTCACATAGGGGCTCATTTCGCAGTCCATACAACTTGTGAGCCTTTATGGATGTTCAAGTTTTGGATATAATTAAGTGGTGCACATAATTACCGATTGTATTAAGTATTAACGATGTGGCTTTATTGTACAATATCTTTTCCAGTGTAACCAATCTGCAAAAGATGAGCTCCATCCCAATGCAAAAGGACACAACAGTCCTAGAAGATGGCAGCACACTCAAATGGGAGTGGCCGTTGCCAAACCTGACCAACCGATGCACCTACCACCATGGGGGACCATCTATCCACCAACATAACAGGAGGTATTAGAACATTTTTACAGTGCAACATCCCTGATATTCACACATATGAAATTAGGGGACGATCCAGATATGTCTTTCTGATGTTAACATATCAAATCTCCAATGCTTGTATCAAACATCGCATCCCAAAAATGGTTAACACAGCAACCTCAAATATCATAGATAAACTATGAACTCACAGTTTCCATGGATTTGACAATTATCTCAAAAGGATGTTTGTCAGTGCATACCAATCGACATGCAAAATCATGTGCTACATCTCAGCTGGATGTCGCCCGTATGAGATGTTGAAAGTGAGGTGCCTTGTACTCGGCGTCTATGCTGAGGCAAGTAAAAGACCCCACCCATAGCGTAAATGTGTAACATCGTGTGGACCACAAACCATATAATCTCATCATTATGTCTGCCTCTGGCAGCTGGTCATATAAGCTGACTAAGCTTCAGACCCAGTATTATTGACATCAGTTGTCTTTTGTTGGAGAGATTTTTGAAATTGAGCTCTGCCCCAGTTGTGGGGTTAACCTATGCCCTGCTTTCCTTCATGTCACTTGTCTCTGCTTTTCATAGTTTTAATATATATTGAAAGATATGAAATCACATGACTCTATTTTCAAACAAACTTGATACTTCATTGGAAATTTACTGTGCCGGTTATTTATTATAAAAAAATACTTTTTTTTTCTCAATTTTTATAAAAAAAAGTCTCAGTCTGCCATGAAAAAAAAACGTTCAAACAGTTCAAACATAAAGTCCTCTAGAAATTATTAGAACAGTTTATCAGTTTGAAGGAGATAAAACTGCAAGAACACTCAAACTTATCAGTAATGTCCTGTCACTTATCACTCCACAAAACTTCTTTTGTCATTTTCTGAGGACATGACACATAATTCTTATCAACGTTCACTTTCGATAAGTAGATTTATCCTAGCGGTCAAGATTTGAGAACAAGCTGTAACCAAGAACTAAGCGGGGCCTGGATTTTTAGGCTGGATGTGTTTCCTTGAAGGTCACAGCAAAATTTTGATGCAATGCAAACTTTGATTGAAGTACTGTATTAAAAAGGGTATCCAGTTTTCTGGTATCATTAAGAAAATGATGTAAAGTAAAACATTTTATAAGGTTATTTCCATAGAACACCTAAAACTGTGACACTGCATACGTCTGCGTTCTTTTGTTATTACTCAATTTGCTTTCGGTGCAAGATTAGTGTTGCCATTTGATTCAATAAACGAAACTTGCATAATAAAAGAAGCTAAATTCATTAAAACATAAGGCATCTAATATGCATTAAAATGCACTAGAAATACTGCTGCTTGCGGTCCGCTTGCTTCAACCAATCAGAATATAGGGTGGGAAGTAAAGCCCTAATCACACACACACACACACACACACCCAATGTGTAGCCATCACTGTTCCTTTGGTCAAGCACTCTGGGTTTGAATACCCGACTATGCGCATACAAGTCCCAACGCTTTATCCACCGGATCACAGCAATGGGGAGGAAAAGTACCAATAGAGGTCACTGCCACCGTTGCGGATAAGCATTGTTTGATGACATCATGTATTTAAGTTTGTTGTGTGTGTGTGATTAGGGCCTTACGTCCTGTATTTCTGCACCAGTTGGGCTAATTAGGACAGGCAGATACCATGGCAATGAGATGAAGGATGAAACAGCCATCCAACTTAGGCTCGACTGGGAATCGAACCCGGGACCCAGCGGTTGGAAGTCCAGAGCGCTACCTCTGAGCTAGGACCCCGCCCCCATACTACTGAATAAAATATAGTTAGTTGCTTTTTAATATAATAAAACTAATGGGTTCATAAAATTGCAAATTGCAAATATGGGTAATCGTCATAGTGCCCCCTGTAGACTCTGTTACTTTTTCTCCTCATTGAAAGTATGACTAACTTTACACTAAAAAAATGAAGCTACCTCACATTAATGTCAGTAGCTGTATGGCTATGATTTCACTTAAGTCTTAATTCCTCAATGTAAGCCTACTTCACAAGTTACAGACAGATATTTTTAAAGATTATTCAAGAATCGCAATACCAATAGTGTAACATCGAAAATATGAAAATGTATGTGTCATTTGACTTTATAATGGAGTTTCATACAGATTTATCCAAGAATAAACCCCAAAAATAATATCAAAGTTGGGTTACAGAGGCTCAATTTCACGACACAGGATTTATTTTGTCACATGCACGACCCAGTTTTCAGTGTTAAATCTGATGATCGATACTCATATAAAAGTTGCACGAAGATTTCACGTGCACCACTGAAAAATATGTTTTTCTATCGTGTGATTATCTTAGATTTTAATTCGGTATAGTATAGGAGATAAAGAGTTTCAAACACAGTGTTTTTTCGCCTAAAAATCATGCTCCTCAGAAAATCAGACGTCGTGCATTGACCTCCCTCCATGTTACACACGACAACATTGATTCTCGCCACGACATCGAGATTCGCCACTTAGAATAAAGTGCAATAAATACTTATTAGATGGCTGTCGGAGTGATAGAATACTGTCAGTGATACAATTTGATTTCGAACAAATCATCAACTTGCAATGTGTATGATCATGTTTCTTGTGAGTGGCGAATATCAATGTCGTGGCGAATTTCAATGTCGTTGAATGTAATCCGTGAGGACATGCTAGAAATCAGACAGCCACTGGGGTTGAAGTTTTTCACCCTTTGTGTTACCTAGTAACAAAGAGGTCCTAGACTTTCAAGGGCATGGCTTGAACAATAATATTTGACATATAAACATAATAAATATAACATAATTCAAAGTATGACTAATTTGACACTCAAGACGAAGCTACCTGACATTATAAGGTCACACGTACCCAGTTGATACATCAGTCAAGATCGAGCCATAACTTGACTTGTTATCAGTCATTTTGAACTATTTCCCGGAGAAGTTTGATAAGTAGCACTCAACATTTAATGGAAAATCACAAGCGTCAGAATTTAACACAGTAAGAATCAGACCACTTGACTTTTTCACTTTATATTGACCTGTGATTTATGGAAAATACCTCCCTCGTATTTTGGACTTTGGATGTACTGAATTTTTTTTTGTCTGATGTGGACTTTAGATTTTTTTTTCTAGAATGGTGGTATAATTTCATCAATATCGCGTTTCGATAGATGTTCCAAAAAGATTAAAAAAAAATTTTTTAAGGAGAGTCATTACATTTCATAGGAAATGTTCCAACCCACATCCTGAACAAAAATTAACTCTAAGATTCAATATATACCAATTTATAAATTATTTGTTATTATTGCTTAAATTTAGTTATATTTCACCACGTAAATTATATGCCCTGTTTCCGCTAAGTTCTTTTGCAAAAATTGGGTGTTTTGCAAAATTATTATACAATTAATTTTTTAAATTCCAGATCACCCAAGCCTAACATTTTTCCGAACATCTTGGCGACGACCGGTGACACCCCACTTGTTCGATTGAATAAGATACCTCAATCTTTTGGGGTAGAATGCGATGTTTGTAAGTAAAAAAAGTTTGCTTTTTCATTTTGCTTTGAATTGATACAGTAAAATTGTAATTACTTTTACAGACATACTGGAATAATTGACAGATTTGAATCTTACATAACTCTAATCTATTTTGGCAATGAGCATCAGAGGAAGTTCGAACACATTCTTAAATTCTGATTAAAAAACAAAACTTTTATATAATATAGAAATATCAATATTTTGACTTGTACACTAATGGATATTTAATGATTTTTCTTTATTATGATAAAGTACATCTAAATTTAATAAATAAATTACCAAATTTCACAGGTTAATTTAATCCAATATCTAGCACACAAAAAAATCATTTTAATTATTTATCAGAAGATTCAGTATAATTTATTTGATAACATTTGCAATTTAGATGATAGTCTATAACATTGTATTTATGTTAACAGTGGCCAAATGTGAATACTTCAACCCAGGGGGCAGTGTCAAGGTTTGTCCTTAAAGAGACCACCAAGAAACATGTCTGGGTTTTACTAAATCGCTAATGGTGTTTTAATTTAAAAAATATACTGGCATCAACTTAATACTATATATTTTCTTTCTTTAGTGTTGTTCCAGAAACATATGACTACTAAGATAAACTGACTGTTACTACCGCTGCTACGCATGGCACTGCAACATTACTACCACTACTACTACTACTGCTACTACTACTACTACTTATACTACTACTATTATACTACTACTATTATACTACTACTTCTGCTCCTACTAATACTACTACGACTACTACTGCTGCTACTACTACTACTGCTACTGATACTACTACTACTATTATACTACTACTACTTCTGCTCCTACAACTACTACTACTACTACTACTACTACTACTACTACTACTACTGCTGCTGCTACTGCTACTACTGCTGCTGCTGCTGCTACTACTGCTGCTACTACTACTATTACTGCAATTACTATGTACAGCTACTACTACTACTGCAGCTACTACAATACTACTATGTGTTACTATATTGCTACTACTGCTACTACTATTTACTTTTGCTGCTACTACTACTGCTACCATTCCTATTATACACTATCCTGAATATTGCTGGATTATAACAACATTCTCACCTGATTTTATCTGATAAAAATGAATATATATCTGCATGTTTTATCTTCAGCATATTTCAATGTATTTCTGGACTCTGTAAATGACACAATTCATCATTTAACCCTTAACATAATAAAAGCTTATCGAATAATAACTAGTTTCAAATTAAAGTTTGAAACACACATTTTGAATTTCCAAAAATCTGTCATTCCAGGAACGTGTTGCTTTGCGAATGATCGAGGATGCCGAAAAAGACGGAAAAATCAAACCGGGCGATACGATTATTGAACCCTCCTCTGGCAACACTGGTAGGCCGTAATATTGTGTGTGTGTGTGTGTGTGTGTGTGTGTGTGTGTGTGTGTTATTGTTTAACGCCTCATCAGCACCTAAGTGGGCTATGTAGAGGCTCTCTAGGGTTAGATTGATTATCTATAGTTGGTAGTAGAAACCAGAAGCATGTAAAAAATCTATAATTGTCTGCGTTGGATAGCAGGAGCAGCTTGTGCAATGCGCACTGCCTGTTGTAGCCACTGGGGATAAAGGACTTCACCCCAAGTGTTTCCACCCTCGCCGCATGGAGGCCCAGGACCTTTGAGGGCAGGCCGTAATATTGCAATTTATTATTCCATAATCGTTGCCAATAAGAATGATTCTAAATTCAACTTGCTAAAAAAACTGCACTAAATGACCTCTGCTTCACAGTTTATTCTGGCACAACTGACATCACAAGCAACCAAAAATTAACATACACAATGGTATGATGTCATCTAAGGGTAGATGAGGATGTCACAAGCATGCTTTAAGTGTCAATGATACAGGGATGAGAGATAATGTGAAGACATTCCGACTTTCCATCACAATGTATCATGAAGATTGAATTCCATGGCGGTCCATGTATATGGATTCACATTTTTCAGTGTGTCACTTATCAGATATTTGTAAGAGTTATAATTGATTAAGCAATAGTTTATATGACTACACCCCAATATTTATGGTGCTGTTTCTCTTCAGGAATTGGATTAGCACTTGTTGCAGCTGTGAAGGGTTACAAATGCGTTATTGTCATGCCTGACAGAATGAGCATGGAAAAGGTATGTGTGTAATGACAAGGTAACATAAGAGTGTGTGTGTGTGAATAGGGCTTTACGTCCAGTATTTATGCACCAGTTGGGCTAATTAGGACAGGCAGAGACCATGGCAATGAGATGAAGGTTGAAACAGCCATCCAACTTAGGCTCGACCGGGAATCGAAACTGGGACCCAGCGGTTGGAAGCCCAGAGCACTACCTCTGTGCTAGGCCCCCGCCACTAGATAACATAAGAGTTGATTCATACCTGGATTAGGTAGGGAGAGCAGCTGCAAGAGATAGGCAGTGTTAGGTATAGCATGGAGCCTTTGGTAGGAACAGCAGTGTGAATGCGCAGAGCCCTGTGTTGGCCACTGAGGGTCGGTCTTCACCCAAAGTGTTACCACCCTTGCCATGAGGAGGGCACAGGAGGCTCATGACTTTTAAGGTCATAGTAAGTTATGTTTCATAACATGTTAACTGGTATGTGTAAGCTAGGTCATTCGCGTCTTCGTATTACATATGGAATAAGTCGATGGGCATAAGTTTGTTAATAATGAGGAAAAAAGTTGCTAAAAGACAAGTATCTTGCTTTACCCTTATTTCTTGAGATATCCAGATGTGTTTCATCTGCTTCTTGTTGCGCAGACTGATCAACTTGGGGTTAACGTCCAGTCATCATGCTGCTCTGACATAATATCTGGACACCAATTAATAGCCTAATTTATGAAATTGTGGATAGGTGGATTTAGGCTTTATGTCCTGTATTTCTCATGAGACGAAGGATGAAACAGCCATCCAACTTATGCTCGACCTGGAATTTAACCTGGGACCCAGTGGTTGGAAGCCCAGCACGCCACCATTGAGCTAACCCCCATCCATTTTCTTTAAAAGACTATAATTTTGTTTATAGGAAGACACTCTTACAGCCTTTGGAGCCAAAGTAGTGCGCACCCCGGCTGCTCCCTACACTTCTCCGCTGTCAACAATTGCAGAAGCATACAAGATCATGGCGCAGACTCCCAATTCTTATGTGCTAAATCAGGTATGGCATTAAAATTAAGTTTAGTTCACAGTAACAGAGCAATAAATAATTTTAAAAAAATAGAGATTTTTATCTGTTAGCTGAATAATTCCTTGTTAGAGATCACCAATATTCACCAATATTCGAAGCAACAACTTCTCTATATGCCTGTTTCTATGGCCAACTGACGTTTCATGAACATTTTTATATCCAGCATTTTTGAAACTCATAAACTTCAATTTTATATTATTGACAACTAATCTAAAAAAAACTCTAAGAAGACAAAGTGGGATAAAAGTTAAAAAACTGAAAGTATAAAATGTTACATTTTTATAGAAATTATGCATTTAAAATTTTAACATTAGTGCAAGATTTAAAGGATTTTTACAAGCTTAAAATCGGACTGTTTTTTTAAAGTTTTTTTTAAGCTACTAATTAATGTTTACAGTATCGTAATCCAAGCAACCCTTTGGCTCATTACGATGGAACTGCAGAAGAAATTTTGGATGCTTGTGACAGTAATATTTTATCTTATTTTTAATAGTTCCCCATTCATTTGAATGAAACAAAATTCTTTATACTTTCAATATAATGTATTACATTAAAATCCTACTATAACACAACTCACCATCAAAACCACATATTGTGCTATGTATTTACCTTTTATTAACAATATTCTCAACACTGCGACTATTGTATACATTGTCCGGTTAAACATTGAGACTGTTCGATGAGAGAGAAAAACGGTAACTCATTCTATTGCTAATCTTAACCTATAACAGTACTTATTTAGTTGGTTGCTATTGTTTATTTGCATTTAGAAGATGTCCTTACAGTAAAGTGCTCCTGACATGAATGATCCTTGATAGTTTAACAACGTTAATCTCTACTACTCCATACAGTGTAGCAATATTTCACTCATTGTCACTCACTTGACCAACACCTTGACCTGGAGAGCTGAAATTCTTGGGGATTGTAACAGCTGCCCCCTAGAATACAAACGGGTAATAGTCATTCCTGGACCAATCTACCAATTTGCATCTGCTGTCCTCTGGTGGAAAAAACGATTATATGGGCCAATCAGACACCATATTCCAAATATGGCAAAGCCTTCTCTGATTGTGCAATAAGTTTATGTTGCATCCAATCAGAAAGATGAATAATTCTAGAAATTCCCATTTAGGCCAAAGGTCACTGTGTTAGCTCCCAGGCTAGGCGATCTTTGCTGATGGAAAAATACATATTTCAGGAAAAGTTGATCTGGTGGTACTTGGTGCTGGAACTGGAGGAACAATAACTGGTATCGGCAGGAAAATCAAGGAGGTGTGTCCTAATGCAAAGGTCAGTTCAAAAAGACTAAATACTGAATGTGAAGTTTCTGCACCTATTTTGGTGTAAACAATTTATTTTTACCTCTTGTTCCTATGTATGGCAGTATGCCAGTGAGCTTGATAAAGTGTGCGGAAATGATGGCAATTAGACAGCTCTTGTTCGTCTAAGCATAGTTGTGACATTTTTTGTAAAAGAAAAACACAATGGTGTGTGAAATATTTTTTACCACTACATATTTATAATCATTCTGCCCTATCAATAACTTAACTGGCTTACCATGTAGCAAAGGATTGAATTTAAACTTCTTACACTGGTCTAGAAGTGCCTAAAAAACGAAGCCCCATCTAAAGGATATAATTCTTGTGAAGCAATTTGCAAGATCAAGTACTTTTGCAGACAGGTCATTTTCAGTCTGTGGTCCAGTTTTATGGAACAAACTCCTTTTGGACATTAAATGTTCTGAATCACTACATCAATTCCAAAGACTTTTGAAGAGACATTTATTTGAAAGTGTATTTTGTGTGATATTTTTGTAATTTAACACTATATCCTCATTTCATTTTCTATTTCTAATATAAATATTTGTTGTAAAGCGCCTTTGCACTGAAAAAATTATAATCAACAAACAAACAATAGCTTTCCTGACGTGAATGACTCCTTGGTGGTTCTCAGGCTTGTTTGCCATAAAGTAGTCTCACTTCTAGCCGATATTTTAAGTTAGTAATGAAGTACTATTAACATTATTGATTCTTTCAGATTGTTGGTGTGGACCCCTATGGCTCCATCATAGCTCAACCAGAAGAAATCAACAATTCTCCAATCAAGAAGTTTGAAGTTGAAGGTATCGGGCACGACTATGTCCCAACAAACTTGGACAGAAATGTAAGTTACACAATATATGAAGTATTTTTATTGCCACTTGAAATTATCTATGTGGACTATTTGTAAGATTTATTAGTTAAGTTGTGGAATTGTTGCTAAAATAAGCTTCAAAACATTTCACTTTCAAGATTGTTGACAAATGGTACAAAAGCGAAGACAAGCCATCTTTCGATATTGCAAGACGACTTGTAGCTGAAGAAGGAATCATGTGTGGTGCGGATAACATTTTACTTTCTATAATTGTCTTCATACTGTCTTCAAACATTTTGTTAAATACAGACCCAAATTCATAGATGCTTCTACCACGCGAAGTGGTACTATCAAATTTGTGCTGTGCGCTAAACCATCAAATAATTATTCAGATGTTTCCCATTCCTGTTGCATTACATTTCGATTGCTATTAAATATGGAAACATGATCTCCAGTATCTGGTTAAAGTATTAAAATACCATCAGATTCTACAGTAATAAGAGTATCATTCCAAGTTATGTTAGTGATTGTCTATATGGTGTAATGAAATATTTTTACTGCAGGTGGCAGTAGTGGTTCAGCTGTTCTGAGTGCCCTCAATGCTTGCAAGGACTTCAACCTTAAACCAGGGCAGAAATGTGTTGTGCTATTGCCAGACTCTACTAGAAACTACTTGTAAGAAACATTTTACTAATACTTCCAAACATACATATAATAATATAATTTAAGTTCAAATTAAGTAATAATTAATAAAATATGCGTGAATTTGTAGGCCGTTCGCACTCTTCTCATCTGCTTTCAATTCTGAACACTGCTATTATACCACTGCTACTAATACTAATGCTACATGGTGGGGATGCAAAACTCCAAACTCGATTATTGTAAATGAATGGGCCTATTGACTGAAAAAGGATTACAAATGCAGAGATAAGACCAAAAAATAATATTTTTATTCAATATGGCCTCCATAATTTGCAATTACAGATTCAACATGGCCTCGCAAAGCTGCACCGCTCTTTACTACAAAGTTCTTGGACATCTTGGTCCACTCCTCCTTGATAAGAGCCTTGAGGGAGTCAACAATTGGGTGGGGGGGGGGGGGGGGTCTTGTTGGTGACCTTCTTTAATATGCCCCAAACAGCATAGTCCAGTGGGTTTAGGTCCGAGCTGGAGGAGAGCCAGAAATCTGCTGGCCAGAAGTAAGCAAAGTTGGTTTAGCAAAACTGCTGCACCCTCATGGCCGTGTGGCAGGGAGCCCCATCCTGGATCCACACATAGTTGTCCTCTGGGCAGTTGGCCTTCATCCATCGCAAGACGTGGTACCACAGGACCTTGTAGTAAGCATCTGCACCACTTCCTTTATCCAGGCTTGAAGAACTTTTTGGGACATCTCATTGCCATCAAAGGCTCCAAAATCATGACCTAGGCTGGATCCTCTGTCCTGAATATGCTCTTGACATCAGCTGTTGACTGTGCAAGGAATCAGGTCATTTCAGTGGTTCAAAACAGCATCTACCGTAGTTAAGAATGCTTTATTTAGGATTGACTTCGGCACAGAAAAAGACTGCCACCTTTTGCATTTTGTCCTTCTGAGTTGTCATTTTACATTCTAGTTCCAGAACATTGACCCATTTCACATTTAACTGGCAACTGTTTGTTGTAATGTTGGTTTCACAACATTTAGTAAGTGGACTACTACTAACACTACTACTGCTACTGCTATTGCTAATACTACTGCTACTGCTACTACTGATTGCATATACAGCCTACAACCTCCAGCTACTAGCTCCACAACTACATATGTCAATTTTCATTATTTATCAAATTATTTATTATCCAGGACACGTTATGCCAGTGATAACTGGATGGGGGAGAGAGGTTACCTGGACAACGAGCCAAAACAATGGTATGCATTTAGTCACATATTTCATTATATATTGGCATTACTCTGAATGGAAAGAATTAACCATAGAAAAAGTCAAAAAGACTGCAGTGATTTTGTTTTTATGTTGTTATGCAAAGAATGGGGTATTGTAAAATGGACAAATATGTCAAATGTTAACAATAAATCATACCCAAACTTTTAATTTTATTACTAGCTGTTGTTATATTTTGCTTTTGATGTTCCAAATGGCCATGTTGACAAAAATTATTGTCAAATCTAGGGTAGGATTTTCTTTTTTTGTCAAAAAGCTGAGGATTTTTCTTTTTTTTGTCAGATGGTCAGCAAACAAATATGAAAGAAAAATGAGTGAATTTAAATTTTGAATCCCAGTTTATAATATTATAATATATACAGGTGGTCTGATTTGAAAGTTACTGAACTGCCATTGAAACCCTCTCCGAGTGTGAATATCTCAAGTTCATTGGAATATGCAATTGCTGAACTGGAGGATGCAGGCTTGCAACAGATGCCTGTTACTAATGATGCTGGGTATGAAACAAAAATTGTTATATCTTTATGTTTGTATTTCTGATGAGGTAGACTTTTTACTAAACATTACTGGTCCTTCTCCACAAATGTTTGTTTAATTCATGTGATGTCATTAATATAATTTAAAAAAATCGTACTGATAAAAAAAGAAAACCTAATTATAGAATCAATTTGATTTTCAAAATTATATATTATGGTGTTTCAGAGATATGGTTGGCATGGTAACATACAATCACGTGATCAAGCTTGTCACCAGGGGTCGTGTTGGTATGAAGGACAATGTCCAGAAAGCTCTGCTAAAGGGCTTCAAGCAGGTAAATTAAAAAAAACTGACATTTATATCTTAAGCCCAGTTGACATCTTCATGATTATGCTGCTGATGACGATCTCAAAATTGTAGTCATTCCTGGCCTTAAATCTATAATTGATCCCAAATAAATGTTAATTAGGAACGATCTACTAGGAAGAGAAACAACCAAACTACGAAGCAACTAAGGGCCACTACGTTGTGCCAACGTTTGTATAAGTAGCTACTATTTAGTGTGAATAATGTACGATGATGAACAGCATAGGTGATCGTAGCAAAAATCGTACCAGTTCATAGCTCCTCGTATAAGGGTTTTTTACATTCCCTACTTTCCCAGGTATCTCAATACCATGGGCAACCCAAGTGTGACTATCATTCGGTCAACACCAGGTGACCCCATGCAGACATAGCGTTGAGCTAATATGACATGTTCCCCTAATCAAAACTAGACCACATAAATACATGTTCTTTTAGTTTAAATGTGCGTGGTCTATGCAATTAATAAATATAGGTAACATTGCCTTCTTCTTTGACTATACAATTTAATCAGTTTATTATTTAATTGCTTCACTAATTCATCAAGTTTTTGTCTAGTTTTTATTTTGTTGCCACAGGTTACTTCAGATTTCACACTGGGAAAACTTTCCCATTCCCTGAGTCAAAACCAGTTTGTCATAACTGATTATGTGGATAAAAATCAACAAAATGGAGGTAATGTACAATTCACAGATTGGTATACACAGATTGGAAAGTTCTTCATTTGCATAAGCCTGCCAGGGTTGGTTTTAGGCGACAATGGGCGTCCTTTGATAGCAAGTAATGTCATTTTCAAGTGATGTCATTGCGATTGTTTGTCATGGTGACATCATATTCCTGCGAGCTTGAAAAAAATGCAAAATATTAATCATAAACCACAAACAAGTATTTTGAAAATATGTGTTTCCCACATAAACATTTTTAAGATTATTTGAATTTATTAGTGAACTTTAAATGAAACGCAGACAAATCTTTCCTGTTTCCATCGTAAAACGAGTGTCTGCGGGCTTGTCATATTGTGAAACACCAACCCTGAACAGGCTTATTACATTGGCTCAATTACAGTTGCACCTCCGGGTGATAATACCCTGTGGTATAATTAAGGTTGCAGTTCACCACAAATATACTTATATAATTTAATGTAATAGTGTCAGCCATAAAAAATATTTAAAACGAGAATCTGAATATCAGGCCTGTTTTTTTTATGTAGGTTTAATCAACAGAAATTAATTTAGCCACATCTAAATAGGGCAAAACTACAAATTTTTTTCACAATTTTATCTTCTTTCCCTCCATATTTATATACAGTGGTTCTGCAATTTCATCATTTAGCACAATCAGACACTTTTTGCATGACATCAGAGAGAAACAAGCACTGAAATAAAGTCAAATTTATTTTTTCTCTATATTACCTGCTATTAAACGGAACTGTCTGCCTATAGCTACCTACTCAAAGTCGGATGTGAAGTACATGCAGCACCATCTGGTGCATAAGTTCAGAGTTAGGCATATTGTCATTTCATTTTGAAAAGATGCATGTCAATTGCACATACACATTTATTTTATATTTGATAAATTTCTTATATTTACCAAGATTTATATTTAATATTTCTTTAGTGATGAAAGTCCACTATAAGCTAGGAGTAGACATAAGCAGCTGGCTTTAGCCAGTTAAAGCTACAGCTAGGAATAGGTCATTACAGCTGTCTAGAGTAAACTACATATTTATTATGTCCGCCTCTGGAAGCTGGCCATACAAGCTTCAGACCGGTAGCATTGAGACATTGACATTAACAAGTATCTGGTACAGCACATAAACTTGAAAAATCTTGCTATATATAAAATATGTTATATTATTAATCACTGAAATTATTTGATTGCAGATGCTTCGAATGGACATACCAATTCTTCATATGCTGTTGTTACTGCAGCTGAGCTGCTTAGATTCATCAGAAAAAATCCACAGAAATAATTTACGATGATAGATTATGATGTTTTCCATAAATGAATTATTCATTAATTGATGTATGTTAAATAGTATGCTTAAATGGTGTGGTATCAACCAGTCACTGCAAACTTTGGGTGGAGTGGATAAGTATCGAAATACAATGAAATACAATACAATACAATACAATCAAATACAGATGATGTACGGTAAAAAGTATACTGTCTGTTAATCCAATATACAAAATATGGGACCGTACAGTTTGACTTTGAATGAAAAATATATGATTAGAAATTCACATGTTAGTGGATAATATAATACAATACAATAATATAAACTTAACATATCACTTTTTGTCAAAATTACACAGCATTCATTTTTTTCATGTTATTAATGTATAGCAATTTTCACTGTTTTATTCTATAACAGTTCACATTATAGGGAATAAAATCGCTGATTTTAGTCTAAAATCGAGACTTTCAAAACTGATGGTTTTTTTGACATCGTACAAATCATCCATGAGTCAATGCGTCGAAAGTGACAATAAATGCATTTTAAGGTTTTCCATTAGAACACCAGTTTTTTACTATTGATATTTTTGAGGACGGCGTGACCATTGCAACTTTTTTAGTGTGTTTATGTCGTGGTTTTTGCTTTATTTCGGAATGACAAAGCACTCTGAGATACCAGGTATTGCACAGAATTATAGAGAAACATATTGTCTACATTAATAGAGTGATAGTGTCAAAAAATTGGCATTATTCCAAAAATTTTAATGGTTGTCGAAAGTGACTTTTTGAAAAACGCTTTATGGGCTGAAAAAAAGGTTTGGTTTGGAATCAGTATGTAGGGACTGATGGATCGGTCTATTTCACATGTGTGTCTTTGTTCTCTTATACAAGAGAAATCTCATTCCATTAAATTGGCTATGTTTTTTTTTTTTAAATACTATTCAAATAGTTTCAATGGATATACAGACATATTTTGTCCAAAGTTGTTCGTACTAAGCATAAAACAGCTAAATATTGACGGATAGATTGGCAGTTTTTATATCCCATAATGAAAAAATTATCTTTAGCAATTTAATAAATGATTTATATATTCTCAATGGTATTGTTTTTGTTCTCTATTCGTAATATGCTTTAACATGCGAAATAGCAGAAAGATTTTGTAAGTTAAAACATGACTCTTGAGAAAAATTATGTTATATAATATATTATATGTCACAGAAATGCAAGAAAACAGGGATTTGTCTTTTAACATAAAATGTCTATTTTGTGCTGCTCCACGATTGAAAATAACGGACCAAAAAAGAAAAAAAAAGAAAGTGTATGCTTCGCAAGATCTTGAGACAGAGCAAAAAATTGTATATAGTTAATTGAATGTGAATTAATTGAATGTGGTCAATGAATAGTTAAAGGTCCCAGCACTGCTTTAAAAACTGTGAGTGCAGAGCCATGAAAATGGCAAACATTTATGCCATCAAAATCAATATTTCAATTGACAAAGCAGAGCATTTGTCATAAAACAATAAAATGTATCAATTTATGGACATTCATTGTCCCATCTATATATTAATAACATAATTTCATGATAAACCATGTACCCACATAATATAGTCTATCAATTTAGGTTTGGATATGGAATTATTGTTGCCCAAGGGCTATTTATCCCGAAGCATAGTTTTCAAGTAACATCCTGAGGCCATGAACCTCACACTGACCACTTTCAGCGTATATATTTATTGCAACATTTATACACGCTCGTGGAAGTGTACTCGCTTCTGCTACAAACAATGCTGTCGCGTATGACTTACGCATGTGCGTGGTTGTATGTTGTATTGCATAACCACGCCCCTTATTAGTTGCGCTCAAGTGCATATATATGATTCGTGCGTCAAAGCACATCCATGCAGATGTGGTCAGTATGTCAGATCCATGCTTCCGATGCACGGGAATGTGTGCTAAATATCATTATTATGCACTTGTGGGTGTGTTCCAGACTGCATTAAATATACCTCCTATCAGGGTTGATTTTTTGAGACCCTGATAAAATTTACATTTTCTACACTCATAGAAGTAACCATGCTTCCCTCAAAATATGAATAGCTCAAAGAAAGATCTCAACCAACACAAACAAGACAGACCAAGCGACAAAACATTGTACAAGTCAACAAATGCAAAGTTATCACATTCAGTAATAATTTTGTGGAATAAACTAAGATTACAAGAATCAATTGTATTTCACAAAGTAATTTCCACAGAGCCTTCTAATTCAAATAAAAAATATTTAGGCTAATCAGTATCAGCCCCTTTCAGCAACCTCTAAATACTTACCTATATAACACTTTGCATATACTATGTTTTGGTCATTCAGAATCTTTTTAGGGGGTCAGAACAGGAAATTTGAAGTTTTGTGTGTTCTGACCACTGCATTGAAGAAGTCTTCAAACATGTGTTCTCTGATAAAATGTAAGGCATGGAAGCTAGCTGACATTCTCCTAACTGATTAAGGTATCGACATTCCAATTCACAAAACACTATGACTGTCAGCTTGTTTGCCACCATTGTTGTTTTACAGAAATAAATTATTGTCTTTGTGGGAAAATAAAGTGAGAGTCATTATTAGGCCAAACTTTAAAAAAAAAATTTACATGACAAAAGAGGATGTACCAACTTTTCAGCCACGAGAAATCAATATGAATTAAGACCAATTTACTCCGTGAAATCATAAAGAGCAAGTACTAAACACTGGACAATCGTCAATTTCTACTTATGGCACATTATTGAAATAGTTAAAAGTCTTAGCACAATTGTCTTTAAATTTAAATTTTTTCTTAAATTTGGCAATACATTTCTGAGTAACAATGATCAATGTCATCCTTACATGATTGTTGTAATCATAACACTGAGCTATAACTTAGCCAAACACTTCAGAAGTCTTCTGCTTGCCTTTTGATCAGTTGTTACAGAGGAACTTTGAATTTCTCTTATTTCCAAACAAATTGAAACTATCATGATATCATACTTAACCCTCACAGGTGAAGCTGGAAGAGGGTTATTGTTATTCTTGTGTGCAACTTTCCTACACTCTAGCATTGAGCTAAAGAGCAGCTGCCCACCAGCCAAGTACTAGTAGGCGAGGTAGTTGTGTACCCCTGGATCGTAACACTATATCCCCAATGACCACCTGAGGTTTTGACCACTCCTAGTCAACAACCTCTCCCCACTAAAGAGATTCGAACCAACTACCCTACACATGAGGTCAGAGAGGGGACTGGATTCACACCATCTTGTGTGCAACTTTCCTGCACTCTTAGCATTGAGCTAAAGAGCAGCTGCCCTCCAGCCAAGTGCTAGTAGACGAGGTAGTTGTGTACCCCTGGATTATAATACTATAATATCACCAGTGTCCATCCAACAGGAAGGCGGGCATAACACTTTCGTTTCCAGAGCAGAACTCCAATACTAATGTATTAATTATTGTTAATACACTTACCCTCCCTAACAAAATTTCGTACTGTAATATTGTCATATTGGCATATCTCAGCTAAGTTTTACAAAATGTGGAGAAAAACAAATCTGTTTCCAAAGCAGAACTCCTACTACAGAGGTCACATATAGGCTTAGGTTCTCTTCCTAGGAGGTAAGAGTGGAATAACCAAGTATATTATATGGCTTGCAGAAATCCTGGCTTCTGATTGGCTGAGAGCTGTGCAGTATTTCATATATTGCACGGCTATATTGAACGGTAGAATTAAGTATTGTATTTTCAACTAATTCATCTATGTATCTTTTCCTGTAACATGTATTAAATTTAAAACTTCATTCAAAAGAGTCCTTTTATATATCCAACACTTTGCTGTGTTCCTCACAGAAAACCTATTAGGAACAACTTTTGTGGTATTTATTGTGATCCACCATCCCAGATTATAATAAATTGTGATCCACTATTCCTAATTTAAAAAGTGTACAGACTACATCAGGCTGATCAGTATCATTATACACTGGGAGCAGAGCTTTGCCAAACATACACTATGCATACAAAAAACCTGGTTGTTAAATATCTAAAAGTAATTTTGAAAAAAAAACTGTGAGCAGTCACTTCAAAGCACTTTCACTTTCCCCATTCAAACTGGAAGATAGCCTCAACTTTGCCAATTCTTGACCGGTTTTGACCAAATATAGATTGGCTTGAAGCTGAATTCTTCCTCTGTTCTAATCTGCAAACAGTTGCTTTCTACATCTCATTGCTTTTCCGTATCGGCGATTCGTTTTTACCGACGAACCAATCTGTTGAACTCAAACAGTTAGGCATTCACAATGTGGTTGCCATGGAGACCAATTACACAGTGGCGCACTGAGGAATTTGGTCGCACTAAGGCATGGTTTCTAACAAAATTCACTTTACTGTTTAACATTAAATAAGGAAAAAATCTTTCTACATGAATAAAACCAAAGATTATTTTTTCTGCTAAAAGCCCAGAAAGTTGTGAATGGGAGGATGTTGTGATGTCTCTCTGTTTGCTTGGTGCTCTTCTGTGATAGGCTGCTGAGGTCTACACGAATATTAATAAGATTTTTGACCCTCACTGTTTGTGTAAGAATATCAATATGAAAAGTACAACTGAGTGGAATAACTTCCTGTATTCTCAAAATATCAACATGTGATAATGATGTTATCCTCTGTCTCTCCCAATACACATAAACAATAGGACAGAGATGCTTTGACAATAGTCTGGATCCTTTCTGAGCTGTGTTGGATCCACAGACAAAATCACGGTTTACAACCGATGTAAAAAATAATTACTTTCTCGGCTCCTAATAAGCAGAAGCGCCATTTACTTGGCAACACGGCAATGTCAAGTTCCTATCCGTTATGGAGCTATGGATGAATATTTTCAGTATAGTTGAGACATGGGACTCGCCTCAGAGATTCTGCTGCGTCATTTCAGAAATACAGCAAATATCCGTGGAGAGGACATGGCTAAATTGATCGTTTTGTGAATACAGAAATATATCTATCAGCTCTCAACAAATCAGCGATCTAAATTTGGCATTGCAAGAGGATAAAAATAAAACCCACCCACAGTTGTTGATCAGCTCATTGAAACCCATTCGTAAGCTGTCTGGCAGAGGAACTCAATTGTGGCTTCGAGTGTAGCTCACTCATGGGTTTCATTGAGCTGATCCACAACAGTAGTTGGTATATTATCTATTGATTTAAAAAGTATTTTTATCAGCTACATGTTAACTGTGACATCATCAGAGCAGGCTGCTTCCAAAGGACACTAAAAGACTAAAAACTAAAAAAAATTGCAAAAATCTTCCATTTGTTACGAAAATCGTTGTTAAGTTACTATGGCAAAAAATTTGAGAACCCGAAAGAAACGTTAATATTGTTCTTTCGCCAAAAGGAATTTTTACACTATGTTGTTTAGATTTGATGAAGATTCTATTCAAACCTGGGGCATCGGTCGATATCTAAACAAAGAAAATGAGCCAAAAACTAGGTCGTGGTTCTATGGCAATTATTTTGTCCAGAATTTGATCTCAAAGTTGGAGTGGTGGACAACGTACAGATTAGTGTAATTTTGCCAATTTTTCATGAAATATATGGGCCTGGCGTAATTAGGCCTCAGTGAAAAAAAAATTGTAAACGCATAATAAAGCCCTTATTTGTGTAAAATTCAACTATGCAAATGCATAAACCATGCAAAAAGCCATGCATTTGGGACACGATTTGGGCAATCACAAATATGCATCTATAAGATTTTCGTTTCAATAGCATATTAGAAAAACATCTTTTCTAACTTCTGTGCAAATTTGAGTGTATAAATTGATCATTTTTTTTCGGCTCCAAGCCGTTTTCTATTTTGATATGATAAATGTCACTAAATAAGGTTGCTGGGATGCTAATAATTCTTGGAAAATACACTGGACAAAAGATACTTATCATTCCATGAGAAAAGTGAGGAAAGGCCATATAAAATAACAATTACTCGTCTTTGCCTCAAGCAATATCGGTTGTCGAGGTGCCATAAAAACTGATATTGTACTCGCCACTGTGCAACTATTGTATAATAACCAATTCTAAGTCAGGCCAAAACTATCTCATCCCTTCGGAACCATTCCGCAAGGTTAGGTTGAATATGATGTTGCTTGTTGCCATAGGTAACAGACCACCTTGTTTGCCATTCCTCATAGATGTACTCCTTGGCACATCCTTGGAAGTCAGACAGATACAAGGATAAAAATATTGTTTTCACCTCCTTATAATTAGGCAAAAACCTTGCGTTTTCCATGCATTTATCTTTCGCATGGAAAACGCATGTGGCACATTTGCCCATGGTGTACCTGCCAGTCAGAGATATCAAGATTCAGGGCTGATTTAACTAACCAATCAGCAAGTTAATCCCCATAGATTCCTACATGGCTTGCTACTCAGCAAAAGGCAATGCCATTTCTATCCCTATTAGTTTCCTAAAGCCCCGTTCCCACATAGCCGAGTTACTCGTAGTCAACTCGTAGTATTACGTAACACGCCTCTCGGGCCCAACTCTTACTAAACTCGGCGATTACTCCTCGCACTCGAGAGATGCTTGGCGAGTAACTCCTGAGTCTCGTAGCGAACTCGTGAGATTTGGAGCCGAGTTTGCCGAGTCTCCCGAGTATGCCGTGCTGCACGGCACACTCGGCGAATTATCCAGGAGTCCAAAAACTCGGCCATGACTCGCCGAGTTACTCCTGGAACTCGCCGAGTTACTCGCCGAGTTACTCGGCGCTAATTTCACTCGTATTACACTCGACTGGATGTTCAGGAGTGCGAGGAGTAATTCGCCGAGTTGTAGGAGTAATTCGCCGAGTTGTAGGAGTAATTCGCCGAGTTGTAGGAGTAATTCGCCGAGTTGTAGGAGTGCCAGAATTCAGTCGAGGGGGTTTAAAGTGTCACTCCGTGGGTTTAACCAGTGAATGATGTAGATCCAACGCGCTTGGACTAACTGCAAATGACGCAATGGTATCTGGGTTTGTTATGTCATCACAGCGGGGTACGCTCTCTAGGTAGTATATAAAGATTGACCAGTGATCAGGGGATCATTCAGCATTTTGCTAACACACATAGAAGACCAAAAGACCGCTCCAGAAATTTTTTATCATGCCGATGAAAAAGACCAGGTTCGCCAAAAGGCCTGCAGTGGACACAGAACTATCTGCTGGATCTTCTGATGACTCTGAAAACCCGACAAAGACATCGCAGAAGACTGCTCTTCCTGTGAAGAAAATGAAGAAGTCTGCTCCAAGATCTCCTGCCAAGAGGACTGCTGCTGCAAGATCTCCTGGCAAGAAGACTGCTGCTGCTGCAAGATCTCCTGCCAAGAGGACTACTGCTGCTGCAAGATCTCCTGCCAAGAGGACTGCTGCTGCAAGATCTCCTGCCAAGAGGACTGCCAAGACGCGTCTGCCAGTGCCAGTAAGAACGTCATCAGATGCTGGCAGTAGTAATGATGAGCCCCAGGTTGCTACTCCTGCGTCTGCTGCAGCACCTGCTACTTCTTCGCCTGCACCTGCTCCTTCGCCTGCTCCTTCGCCTGCTCCTTCGCCTGCTCCTTCGCCTGTTCCTTCGCCTGCTCCTTCGCCTGCTTCTTCGCCTGTTCCTTCGCCTGCTCCCTCGCCTGCTACTTCACCTGCTACGTCCGAAGTGCCTGCTACACTTTCCTATGTTGCCAGGAAAAAACAGGAAAAGTTGTTCCTGCCAGCCACTGATGAGCAGGATATCGCTGACTGGTTTAGAGACAATCCCATTTTTTATGACCGGACCTTGAAAGCCTACAAGGATTCAGGCAAGAAAATGGCCCTCATCAATGAGATGGCAAGCAAACTGAGTGTCCCCTGCACTGGATACCAATTGAAAACCTGGATGGAATCCATGCGGACTGTCGCAGGGAAACTAGTGTGGCAGGGACCATCTGGAACTGCGAAGAGGAACCCCACAGAGAAGGAGTTGTGGATTATATCGAATTTTGGATTCCTTGTGGACCACATTACACGTATTCCAAGTCGCCGGGGGAACACTGCCCTCCAGAAGAAAATTGGCAAGGCACGGGAGACACTTAAAAATCTCGAGGAAGAAGAAGGGAGCTCTACTCCAGCTGATGATTCCGGGCCCCAGGAAATTTCTGATCCGGACATTTCTATGGATATCCCTCCTGTCCGGCAGACGAAGGGTGGTCCATACAAGAAAAGGAAAAGGTCCACGCCACCGCAATCTGGCATAGAAAATCTTGTTAACATTGCCAGACAGTCTACTGGAGTCATCCAGCAGACTATGCAGCAAATGGCCGTTCCTCCAAAGGATTTGAAGGAGAGGCGAATCCGGGCGATGGGGGAGTTCATTGTCATGGAATGCCTGTCCATGGATGATGAAGCATTTGAAGACCTGCACAGCAACCTGATCCCCACATTCATGCAGCTCAAAGCGAATGCCATTAGAGCCAGGTTCCAGCTGCAGCATCAACCCCAGCATCAACCTCAGCAATTCATGCAGCACCAGCAACATCACCAGCAGCATCACCAGCAGCATCACCAGCAGCAGCACCAGCAGCAGCACCAGCAGCACCAGCAGCACCAGCAGCAGCACCAGCAGCAGCACCAGTTCTATCCTCCTTCTGGGTCCCAGCATCAGGTGCACTTCCCACCAATGATAAGTCCAGAAAAGAATTGGCCAGCGGGAACCTCAGCAATGCCTCCTTCCGGACCTCCATCCATGATTTCCGAGATTCCCACCACTTCAACTCCTGCTTTGAACATAAGCCAGTTTTTGAATGTTTGAAGACAACAGTTTTAAAACCATCCCCGGCCTTTTTCAAGGCCACCAAATCCTCCCAAAAGAGCACGCCTTGTACACATATCTGTGTATAAACAATCAATCAAAAAAAAAAGTTCCAAAACCCTCCAAACTTTTCTCTATCTTTGTCCACGAAAGTATAATATTTTAGTCCAAAATCAATTTCTTCACATCAAGTAACTTGTTCATATTTCCTTTTCATTACAGCACAGATATTGGTCCATTTTTTTGTAATATTTCTTTTAATAAGGGTTAATAATTTTGATGAAAGAAGACATACTTTTTTTGGTTCAGAAGTGCCGTAGTTGTTGGTTGTTCAGAAGTGCCGTACTTTTTTTTTGTTCAGAAGTGCCGTAGTTGTGTCTTGTTCAGAAGTGCCGTATTATTTTTTTTGCTTCAGAACTGCCGTAGTTTTTTCTTGTTCAGAAGTGCCGTATTATTTTTTTTGCTTCAGAACTGCGGTAGTTTTTTCTTGTTCAGAAGTGCCGTATTATTTTTTTTGCTTCAGAACTGCCGTAGTTTTTTCTATTATACTGCAATGAAAATAATGAAAGTACGGCACTTCTGAACAAGAAACAACTACGGCAGTTCTGAAGCAAAAAAAAAGTACGGCACTTCTGAACAACCAACAACTACGGCACTTCTGAACCAATAAAATATTTTGTGTGGGTCAGACAGGAACTTTTTTTTTATTACACAAGAAGTGTACATGGTCTGCTCTTTTGGGAGGATTTGGTGGCCTTGAAAAAGGCCGGGGTTGTTTTGTGGAATCTTTATACCATGTCATCTTGCCATGGCACTCTTCCTTCTTCTGAATTGACAAAGTCCACCAAGTACTGCCGTTGATTCTTGGCTGCTTCAGTCATAGAATGCCCTCTATTTGTTGGTGGCATTTCATCGATTTCTCCAGCTGCCCTCCAAGTTCCTGGGATGATACGATGTGTGATTGGATCTTCATGGTCCAGCATGATGTTCTGAGCAGTCGGATAAGTTATTCTCATCAGATTGTGGAGGCAGCAACATGCAATGACTATAGATTCCACTGTCTTAGTTCTTTGTGGCATGGTAGTCAGGAGACACCTGAACCTTGCTGCAAGGATCCCAAATGCGTTTTCCACAATTCTTCTTGCCCGGGAGAGGCGGTAATTGTATATCCTCTGCTCTTTGGTCATGTTTCTGAGAGGCAGTGGCTTCATCAGCCAGGTTCTCAAGGGGAAGGCATCATCTCCGACAATGAAGTAGGGAAGAGGTCTGTGACCAGGAAGAATTGGTTCAGGTGGAGGTAATCCAATGGTCCCTTCTTCAAGTCCTTCTCTCAGGAGTGTATCATTAAAAACTCCTCCATCAGATCCAGCGCCGTTTGCTCCACAGTCTACATAGAGGAACTTGTAATCAGCATCCACAAGAGCCATGAGTACGATGGAATGGTAGCCCTTGTAATTGAAATACACTGAACCACCTTTTGGAGGACATTTGATGGCCACATGCTTCCCATCAATGGCTCCAATACAGTGAGGAAAGTTCCACCTTGAATAGAACAGTTTCGCAACTTCTCTCCACTCTTCTGGAGTTGTGGGGCATGCCAGGACAGCTTCATTATACTCCGCAATGATGGCTTCACAGACTTCTCGAATTATGTTGCTGATGGTATTGTAAGCCACTCTGAAGCCATACATGAGGGACCTGTAGCTGTTTCCAGTTGCCAAATAGCGGAGGGTGATGGCAAGTCTGAGTCCTGGCTCCAAAGCTTTCCTCCAGAAGGTGTCTTCTTTGGTAATCCTATGACCTATTTTGCCAAGGATCCCTTGAAACATGGCTGGTTCCATTCTCAAAAAGTTAGTATAACTAGAAGTGTCCTCTTGCATCAGTTCAGTCAGTAGACGCTCATACTGTCCCATCTGAGGTCTTCTCAGCAGCCAGGGCCTCACCCAATACCTCCTCCTCCTCTTCCTCCTCATGGCTGCTAATCTTCTTTCTTCTTTCTTCTTACTCTCCTCATCCTCAAGTAATGCTGCTGCAACAACAGCAAGTTGCAGATTCGCATGAGCAGCTAGTAGTACCAAGACTCTATTCTGATGTTCTGTCTGATGCATGTCCATGGTCCTCTCTCTTCAGCAGCTACAGACAGAATGATCAAGAACAGAAGATGCAGCCCCTATTTATATATTTTTGTAATTAAACACAGCTATTTGCATAATAATTTAAGTAATAACCCTGATGAGTATCATGAGTATAACTCGTCGACTTTACGAGTTACTCCTGGTACTCGGCGAGTTACTCCTGGTACTCGGCGAGTTACTCCTGGTACTCGGCGAGTTACTCCTTTAACTCGCCGACACTCTCCTCGAGATCGTTCACTAATTGGCTGCAACTCGGCGAGTCACTCCTGGTACTCGGCGAGTCGCTCGCTGAACCCGCCGAGTAACTCGGCGAGTAATTCGGCGAGTAACTCGGCGAGTCACTCCTGGTCATTTTTTCCGCAAAAATTCGTCGCCAACTCTTGGAATTTTGGGTGTTACGTAATTTTTGTTATTACTACGAGTTGACTACGAGTAACTCGGCTATGTGGGAACGGGGCTTTATATGAATTCATAACATGGCACAATAAGGGATTATTGAAGCATCGGCCATTAAGGCCCCGAACAGCAGACAGGGAACTGAAAATATTATAAACTGACTTTCCTGGAAATCACTTATGTATTGAAAGGCAAGGCTCAGAGCAGTCAATTCAGCTGAATCAACTGAGGCCCCATCAGGCAAACCACAGACATGATATCTGCCACTGACGATGGTATAACCATAACACTATTTCAGAGGGCACTATGCTGTTTGAGTGGCAAGAAGAAGCTTGAAGCTTATGTCCAGAATGTCATTAATTTTTGGAGCATTTGTGCTATAGAAAGGCCCCCTTGCTCACCGCAAATACAAAAAAAATAGAAGACCCTCTTTAACAATGTTAAGTGTTGTAGTCCAGTCCAAGATCAGACTCTATTTCGCACAAAACGTACAAGGAAGGGAAGTTGTTGGTTGTGATGCTCATCCCATGCACCTTTCTGGTTATTATTTAAAGTCACTGCATGTATTATTAAAAGTTACAAGTACAAAAAAAACCAATAAAACAGCAAAATTGATTTCCTGTATTGCTTTTTATATATTTCAGTCTATATATACAAGAGAAAACACTTCTACCATAAATCAATAAAGTACAACATGACAAAATGTCTAAAAAAAGGCAGGACTGTACATCGAATATTATTAATAATAGTTGATTATTCACTCAAAATACAGTGCCACTAGTAAATGTAAATCACAGTTTATAGTGTTATCTCTCAACAGTTTTAACCTACTTTACAGTGACATCCTTGGCAGGCCAATTCACAGTCTTTCTCAACTCCTGTGGGTACCTACTACCTCATGCCAAGTACTTAGTGCACTACTACAGAAGAATGTCTCAACTGTATGTTCATACATAGCTGGATACAGCTAATAGTCAAGTCATGAATTTATAAATAAACACATATTATAGGAAATAATCTGTCACTGGTTTGTTTTGTCAGATCAGACAAAGAGGGTGTGAAGCTCCAGTTGAGTTTGATCATAAAAAAACAAACCAATGACAAAAGTGTTTTTATTCCCCAATTAATTCCAGCAATGAGGAACCTTACACTAAGTTCATACCACAACATTTCATATATCAGTCGGACAGCATAAGACCATTTCAACGCATCAGACAATACCAGAGAGCATCATGAGGCTATTAACCCTTTGCCAATACCCCAATTTACACCGCGATCTAGAATATTACATTTATAACCAAAAGAAACTTTAATAAACATGTATATTATATATTTTCTGAAATCTTTACTTCATAGATACTTGATAATTAGTGTCATCTGGGTGGTATTAGTGCAGGTACAACATCTGGAATAAAATCATATACTATTTTTTTTAACGATGACCTTGACCTTTGAGCATAACCTTGACCTTTAGTCCCATTTTTGTTGTCATAAATCAATTCCCCATCCCAGAAAACATAAATTGAGACAATTTTTGCATGTAAATACCATTTTTCCTTCTTGAGACATGAAAAATCAAGGAATTGACAATTATATACAAATTGGCCGATTTTTCCTTCTTTGTTATGCTGAATTTTTTAAAAGCTACCCTGTTGAGGTGGTATTATACATTTTCAGACACCTGAGAACATAAGCTTTTGTAAAATATTTTCAGTTGGAATCAGAACTATTCAACCCCCATGGAATTTGCAAGAAAATGTGCGAACTATAGCATTGCACAGGACATAAATGACAAATGCAATTGTCACAAATAATGTGTCATGTTTCTAATTTTTACTGCTGTTTTGCAACATGTATGTAATGTTACATAACCTGTGCACATACAAACTCCAACGCCTGCCATTTTTGTGGTATTGGGTTGCTATGGTCTGTTGAGCCATTGCTTTTGTTAAATCCAGCTTTCTATTTATCCATCCAATCTTTTCTAGTCATCACCTGGTTATTTATAATGAAAATATTGCAATATCATTGGTGCTTTTAAAATTCAAGCGACTGTAACACAGAATACGATTTCATGAAAATGCCAGTTTTTGCCTCTACTGAAAAGATAGTAATATTTATGTGTATGTTCGTTAAATTTCACTTTTTAATTTTTTATTGACAAAGCAATAAGCAAAATTATTTTGAAGTACAAGAACCAAAGTTGGACCTTTTAAGAATAATATGTAATGATGATGTATTTCACCGAATGTTATGTCACTACTGAAGTCCCTCAACTTGTTCACCAGCCAGCTGCTATTTAATGATTTTTGGCTAACATGTTTGCCAGGCATACCAGTGCCGGTTCATTGACTAAAAGGTGTAAATGTGTAAGTCTTGAATGTCCTATGAGGCATCTGTGATATATTCCTTGATCTTTGCGAGTATTGAACCTACTAGGTATTGAACCTACTAGGTATTTTATTTGGATTGCAAGGTAAAATTTAATGCAACTTGTTGTAATTACATTCATTCCATTGTCTTTGCCAGCATGATATGATAAAAGATTTTATAGTCATTTTAAAATCTGTGTATGGAATAGTAAAATCAGTTATCTCTTTTGTAAGAGCCCTTTTTGCTGCCAGGTCTGCTTTCTCCCTTCAATGCCAGCGTGTCCAGTAATCCAGCAGAATACAATGTCTTTGCATTCGTGAAGATGGAAATACTTCATTAGAACATCTAAGATCCCAGGGTTATCAAATTTATTTTGGATTTCTTGAAGAGCAGATTTGGAACAGAACAGATAACATAATTGATTTGATTCTGAGTCCTCGATGTTCTTTAAGGCAAGGTAAATAGCTGTTAATTCTGCAGTGTGTGTTGAGCAGTGGTCTGGAAGATGACATTCATCTATAATGGTTTTATAAGAGGTGACTGCATAGCCTACTCGTCTTTCCATTTTTGAGCCATTTGTGTGTAGAAATTTGTACGATTTGTATTTAAACCTTATGGTATAAAATATGTTTTGATAGTCTACAGGATTGGTTTCACTTTTCTTAAGCTCTGCCAAATCCAATATAACTTTGGTGACTGGGAGAATCCATGGCGGAATTGGTGGTACTTCCGTCTCGGCAATGATTGTAGTATCAATTTGTGCAGCCCCTTAGATAGAATTTCGTCGGTAATCCAAGGGGTCGAATAGCTTTTGAACGAGATTTATAATGATGCATGTACTTTGGATGAAATATTACATCATATGTTGGATTTGTTGGAGTTCATGCTACTTATAGTTTGTATTCCATGGACAACTTGATACGATGAAGGGAAAGCGGATGTTCCCCTGCAAGTACATATAAGCTCTCTACAGGAGATGTACAAAAAGCTCTTAAGCTTAGTCGCAACCCTTGATGATGAACAGAGTTCAGGCATTTTAGATAAGATGGTCTCGCAGAGCCATAAACCACAGAACCATAATCAAGTCGAGAATCGGTGATTGCATGATAGAGACGAAGGAGGACCGTTGTGTCCCAACCCCAATTATATTTGCTCGCTACTTTAAGGAGGTTCATTGATTTCAGGCACTTTGCCCTCAGTGCTTTGAGAAAGACAATTTGGAGTCAAGAAGTACTCCCAGAAATTTTGTTTCATTCACAACTTTTATTTTACACTTGTCGATATTAGTGATGGATCTGGATGGTATGATCGTTAATGACAGAAAAGCATACAAACTGTCTTCTGTTTAGAGAACTTGAAGCCATTTTCAAGTGACCATTTGTGAATCCTATTCAAATTCAATTGCAGTTGTCGTTCTATAGTTGGCATATATCTGGAATGGTATGCAATGAGGAAATCGTTATATATAGGGATGACATGAGATTTTCTGAGATGGAATTTACTATACTGTTGATTTTGACATTAAAGAGGGTGGGCGAGAGAATACTACCCTGAGGGACTCCATTCTCCTGAGAGTAGAAGCTTGACATCGTTGACCTTAAAGAAGCGATCCTGTAGGAAAGATCCAATGAAAACTGGAAGGCGACCTTGAAGCCCTAAGTTGTGGAGATCTTTCATTATTCCATATTTCCATGTAGTTTCATAGGCTTTTTCTAGGTCAACGAATATGGCTACTACGGGTTCTCTGTTTATGAAAGCATCTCTAACATAAGTTTCCAGTCTGACTAAATGATCTAATGTGCTCCTGTGATGGCGAAATCCAGATTGGAGTTCTGTAAAAAGCTGGTTGGACTCCAGGAACCAAATCAGTCTATCAGTAACAAAAATGGTTTGAGTGCGACAATTTCAAAATATTATTCACAGGTGCAATTAGCACCAACTGGCCACATTCCTTCTATGGTTTCCCTTGGGTCTGTCCAGACGAAGGCTCCTGTATAGCAACTTGTAATATCTACATAAACGTCAACGCACATCCAATTTCCCCAGATATGGTGATAGATGACCCTGGGTATGGACGACACGCTGGATGGCCTTTTCACGTACATAGGATAATCCATGCAAAATCCATAATATTCATAATCTCCATCACAGCCTGCATCTAATTGCCTGTTTATGCTGCAACGTTTCGGGAAGTCATCCTGAAAAGACAAAAATGCTTCTTTTTTTTTCTCAATCCACAATCTAATTTATTGGGAGAAAAGTACCAACAGAGGTCACTGACACTGTAGCAGATGATTATTGTTTGATGACATCATCTGTACTGTGACGTCATCCATGCAACAATGATTTAGTGACCTCAATATTTTATTAAATGATAATCTCTGTATTTTTTAAATGTTTTTGTTATAGTAGTGGGCAAAAATTAATCTGAAATATATTGTCTTCTTACGTACAACGGTCAGAGTGCCCCCTGTAGGCTCTGTTACTTTTTCTTCCCATTTCACATAAAACATCTTGCTATGTTCATGACAATCAAGAGGGAAAAAACATGGGGCAGCTTGATGCCTATTGTCATATGTAGTACAGTGTCTGGAGTTACAAAATTACATTATCTCAAAATGAGGTATGAGATGAAACTACACAACACAGCAGCCAGTTTTAATGAAGTCAGGTAAATCCAAGTCTCCCACTGGCTGAGGGAATGCCTCAGTCCATAATAGCCCTCCATTCACACGACATCCTTTATGAGTTCTGCTTCAGGACTCTACATGTAGAACATGATAAGGTTAGAGCTTGGATGAACTAGAGAAGGATTGGACACTTCGATACTTTAAAGGTTCACACTGCGTTTTGCCACCGTCCTAATGACCAATTGATGATGCTGTTATATGAGGCAAGTTTTACAATTCTCCCTACACTGATTCCACTGGGAAACAGATGGAAAGGATTAAAATATGTATTCATATAGACTGAAATGCATATCTTCACGTTATTCCTAGTATAACTTTGACATTTTGACTTAATTCATTTCAGAATTTAAAACTATGTTTGTATAAAGGCATATCTGGGATAATACTTTAATAAAGAAAAAGATGCACATATAGTGAAAATTAGGCATCTAGAAGGGTCTGTATCTCTGTTCAACAACTTTCGACACATTAGACATAATAACCACCATCAGACAAGGTGTTCAGCTTCAAGAAAAATAAGGCCTCATCTATGGCTCTATAGGGCTTCTTTAGTTATTGTGAGATAAGGATAAGATATTTTACAAAGAGTACTTGAAAACTGACAAATATTTGACAATAACTTTCTCACTATTAGGTATTAGAGTACTGTATATGCCTTCATCCGTCTTCAAACATTGCGCAGTGATATATATCTTGAACTTTAAAACTGCCAACATGAACTGCCATGATGAAAACTCTTTGTGATTTGGTTTTCTAGAGGTGAAGTCAGATAATCTCTGTAAATATATACATATATACTTCCTATTAATTATTTTATATTTAGCTCTATTTTGAAGAAAATCATACTGTAAATAGTTATATCGTACACATTATACAAGGAATGTATTTTGTCGAACATGTTAATATGTATTATATATTATATATAAAATATAACTGTGTTTATGATAAAAGCTGTATGTATGAAAGATTCTGATTGGATTTTATAAGGAGTAGATAAACAGCTAAACTAATGTTAACTTCTATGTAAATACTTTAATTTGGTGGCTGGAAAAATCGGTAACTATACTCTTTGTTGTATTCCCTTTTTTTTTATTATTATTATTTTCTGATTGCTTTTATTTCTTTTTATCTTTTGTACTGGTGACATATATGTCTTTTCTGACATCTTATATATATGTATAAGATGTACAAGAAACAAAAGTTTTACTTTTAGAAATAAGGGAGGTAATTGCTGCTGATGCAGGGCATCATTGATGAGGGGTGTGCTCACTGAAGCGCAGTGTGAACATCAAAGAATTTATGTATTTAAGGAAGCAGCAGGGGTCCTTCGGCCAGCTCTGGGCGAATTTGACTCTTCTTAAATCACCTAATAATGAATATTGTTTTATTACTTTCCGAAGTGTCCAATCCTTCTCTAGTCATCCAAGATTAGAGTTATTCAACACAATTTCAATGCAAGTCATTTGTCTTATTGTTCCCAACTGGTGGGGTACTGTAAGACAAGCTAAGGGGTAGAGTGAGACATGGCCTGATAGTACAACAAAAATGTAAAATGTCTCAGAATACACTTATTTTAGGTAGCAAGTTATTTTATTGCCCATTGCCACTGGTCTGTAGCTGAGCCGGTTATTTTACCAGCACTCAGAAGAAGATGTAATGATGAGATGATAAGTCTTAAAATCCAAATGATGTTATGCATACACCCCATAGCAGGGGTCATTCACTTGGCCTGGCATAGACACAGGGTACAAAGTACAATTAATTCAATATGTCATGTGTAACAGTGTTAGCAGGGTGTAACCCTGGTCATTTTATTGCTGTTAAGCACTTCAGTACAAATAATAGTTAAGTTCATGAAATATGGCTAGAAAGAAGCATTCCTCAGGACATTTGTCAGTCTGTTGCTGTTTTGGTAAATGAAGGACATACTATCCATCAGATTGCCAGAAAACTAAAAATTTCAAAAAAGGGTGTCCACTACTGCCTAGAAAGTAAAAAGAAAATTGGATCAACCCAGGACAGAAAGCGAGGTGGAAGCCCAGATGCACTACTAAACAAGAAAGACAAATTTATGCGGGTGTCTTGTATGAGAGATAGAAGTCTGACAGGTCCTCAGCTGACAGCTTTGTTGAACAATGCTAGGCAACCATCAGTATCATCTGCAACTGTGAAGAGATGGCTTCGAGATGCAGGTCTTTGTGGCAGAGTTGCAAAGAAAAAGCCACTTTTAAGACTTGTAAACAAAAAACAAACAAAACAGGTTACAGTGAGCGAAAAAGCACAAGGACTGGACATTAGATGATCGGAATAGGGTATTATGGACTGATGGTCAAAATTTGAGGTGTCTGGATCACAGAAGCCAACATATGTGACACGAAGAGTGAATGCAAAGACGAAAAAGCAATGTCTAAAACCATCTGCCAAGCATGGTGGAGGAAGTTTGATGGTATGGACTTCTTTGGGGCTGGTAAAGTGGGAGATTTACATAGAGTGCAAGTAATCCTCAATCAACAGGATAACCACTCCATTCTGCAGCATCATGCCATCCCCTCAGGATGTTTAATTGGTAGTAATTTTGTTATGCAAAAAATAATGATCCGAAGTATATCTCCAGACTTCGTAAAAACTATTTGTCAAGGAAGGTGACTGCTGGAATTCTGTCTTTAATGAACGGCCAGCGCAATCACCCGATCTTCACCCGATCGAGCTTTTGTGGGAACGCTTGATGGTGAAGTTCAAAAAAAGTGTCCAAACCAGCCAAAATCATCTGCGGGAGGTTCTGCCAAGGGCCTGGGATGAACTTTTACCTGAAATCCTCAAGAAGCTGATTGCAAGAATGCCCAGAGTCTGCAAGACAGTTATTGCAGCGAAAGGAGGTTCCTATGATGAGAAGAAGGTGTAACAGAAATACTTGATACTCTTACATTTTGTACATTTGACTTTGTTGTTGTCTCAGCTAGAAATCATTGAGTTTGTGCGATGTTTTCTATGCTATGTTATTAAATAAAAACTTTTATAATGCTCAAAAACATGATAGCTGCCTGACGTTTCCAAACTTTCGAACAGCAGTGTATGTGTTTACCACTTATGTGTCACTCATTCGGTTGGAACATTTATTTGATGGACAAATAATAAAAAAAGATTCAGTCATTTTTAGGAGGTTCTCGCTGAGTCATTGAATATTATTATAATTATGCAAAGATGAGAGTGCCCTGCAGAAGTTACGAAATGGCCAGTTTTTCAGCAACTTGATTACGGGTCACTATTTTCACCTAAACCTCAGAAAATAGCGAAACATAATAATGCACCTTTGAGATAGCATACATAACATTAGTTTTAGTATTCTTTACAGAAACAGTTTACTTACAAATATGAATAATAGAACATTGTAAGACTCAATAAATGTATTCAAACCATGATTTACACCTCTTGGTTATTGGCAGTATACACTACAGTGGACGTTTTTTTTTGGAGTTACTTAAATGTAATGTAATTGTAATTTGGTTTAGTGTCTGCTATCCTCAATGATCTCAGCCAACATTACAATTTACACCCTTGGCAGGCCTGTTCTAACTTGAGCCTTTTCCAACTCCCTGGGGAGTATACTCCCGGTGTGCAGCCATTACAGCGCTCCTTTTTTTACAATCTGCCTGTGACCATGCGCCTACAAGTCCTCCCATGGCAAGCCCTGCCAAATGAGCTTCATTGACTTTGTATTTTTGCAGTCTTCCCTGATTGGTTGCTTTTGCATTCTCAAAGCAGAAAGATGCCATTTGCTCATTAAATATGCATGAGTGACCGTGCTTCATGGCCTATGATTGGCTGACAGTTTTGTCACAACAAAACGAGGTCAGATAATTAATGAATGAAATAGCAATGAGCGGTGGTTCGTTCCTGTTTAAATAAACTCGTTTTTTCTGTCTCTCATGGCTAATCAGTTGTCATGTAAAAACAAAGACACAGCAGGTGATCATGATAAACTGTGGATCACGCTTAACTGATGAAGCCCTCTACATAATGAGAAACTGAAAGAACAATAAGAAATTGAAAGAACAATGAGATACTTAAAGAACAATGAAAAACTGAAAGAACAATGAGAAACTGAAAGAACAATGAAAAACTGAAAGAACAATGAGAAACTGAAACAACAATAAGAAACTGAAAGAAAAATTAGAAACTGAAAGGACAATGAGAAACTGAAAGAACAATAAGAAACTGAAAGAACGATGAAACTCTGAAAGAACAATAAGAAACTGAAAGAACGATGAAACTCTGAAAGAACAATAAGAAACTGAAAGGACAATGAGAAACTGAAAGAACAATAAGAAACTGAAGGAACAATGAGATACTTAAAGAAAAATGAAAAACTGAAAGAACAATAAGAAACTGAAAGAACAATGAAAAACTGATAGAACAATAAGTAACTGAAATGAAAATGAAAAACTGAAAGAACAATAAGAAACTGAAAGAACAATGAAAAACTGATAGAACAATAAGAAACTGAAAGAACAATGAGAAACTGAAAGAACAATGAGAAATTGAAAGAACAATTAGAAACTGAAGAACAACATCATATGCTCTCTGATCATTGTCCTCCAGTAAAGGTGTCTGCTGCAGATTGTTATAGTATTGCAACATAGTGATCTGTAATATATAAAAGTTAGTACCCTGTAACATAGTGAGCTGCAAGATATTCAAGTTAATACACCAGAGAGGGTGACACATGCCATATCAGTAGTTCCCATAACCTTCACCAGTAGAAGTAAGAATAATTTGGTGAATCCTCACTAGTATACGAGTCACCCCTGCAAGGGCAAAGCAGGCCTCTTGCAGAATGTCAAAGCAACAGAGGTTGAATAAAAAGCATTGAGAAATTATATAATAGTAGAATAAAGGTACAATAAAGAGAGAGATGATAGACAATGATTGTAAGTGTCATCCACCTTGTATGACTTGATGACAAGAAAGTTTAAACTGGTTTCGGTGTTCCTTATCCACTATATCTTCAAGGAAGCACATCCTGACTTCCGGCGGTCAGCAGGTCCACCCGGACCTCATCATTGGACAAGCAGCACAAACCCCTTCCCAACATGTAACCATGTGCAACAAAAATCAACTACTGCAATACATTATGTTGAAGGGTTATGACAGTTAAAACGCGGTGGGCCAAGCCGAATCAGTCTGAACAAATTAGGTTTGTGCTCCAATTTATTCTGAACATAGGAACAAGGACGTTCATGACATTTCTCATCACATTGCTATTTCCAAATACTGACAAATAGTAGACCGAAAAAACGCAAATAGGGACTAGCTTTGACCAACATTTTATTCAATAAATTTGTCATTTTCCATCCAATTTTCAAAAATTTCCTTATGGCCAGAATTAACTTGTCTACCATAATATCATAATGAGCTTAATTGCATAACCACATCGTAGCAGCGATGGCACTTTTTCAGCACAGCTAACCAAGATCTTGTACCACTCACCAGTGCAATTTAGCATTATGTACACCGTTGTACCAATCCTATGGTTAGCTATTGTACATGAGCTACGCTGCGCGGGATAGGCTGGGAGCCAGAAAGTGGGCTGGGCCTGAAGCAGCATCACGCTGGAAATCATGAATTCAGTGAGTGCAGAGCAATTCTAGTGATCTGACTTACCCTACTTGTATGTTTAATTTAATAAATTAGTCAATTTTTAAAATTCAAAGCTTTTCTCAAAGCTGAGATGACCATCATTTTCATTATTTGACTGCCATTGATCAATCAGACGTATTGAAGATAGGGCGCTACCCTTTTTTTTTTTATAAAGTTTACTTAATAAAAAAATAAAAAATAACACGAAGAAAAGGCACCTACTTTGTCTAACATAAATATTGGGGTTCAGTGGTGCAAAACAATCACACAATGGTTACATTGTGAGACATAAGATATGCCTATTGTCCTTGTACATTGACCTTTTCGGGTGTACGTATCTTCATGTCTCACATGTAATCATTGTATAATTGTATAATATACATTTAATTTTATGTCAATTTAAGTTGCTGATCAGAGAACATAAACAATGGTGGATTATGTCTCCAAACATTGAGGTTTATCTGATTCAGAAAAATTATATTTGCCTCAGCTTTGCTTTGGCCAATATAATTTTTCCTCTTCCCACAAAACTCAAGGTTGGACTCCTCGCCATCCACTTATAATGCTATTCAGGGTAAACTTTGGACGCAGTGTATATTATGGTGTCATTACTTTACCATTGATCTTGCACTCTGTGCCCTCACCATGGCCACTGTCTACTGATTATATGATGTCACAATATTTATATCTTAGAACAAAGGGGGGTGAATGAGGCAAAAATGTCAACATGGCTGCTCCATGAAAACCATGTATTGTAATATTTGCTTACTGAAATGTAATGCTGAACACCTGCTACTGTTGCACATCGTGATCTTCCCAGGACTTTCAGAAGTTGACAACTGCTCTCCAGTTTGAAGTCAAAAGCCTTGCATACATTCTTGTAAGCATTGCACAACTCGGCACATTTGTGATACGATATCATGTTGTGGGTGCTGTGGATATGTTCACTTACTGGTGCCTCAGTTAATGGATGACAATGCCTGTGGAACGTGATGCCACATGTGCTGCTGCTAGCGTCATGGAGCTTCAGCAATATTTTCAAGGTCAACAGATAGATATAATGGATCTTCATCATTTCTGAAAGATATGGAAAGTTAAATATGATTCATAAGCACATTTTTCATATAGTAGTACATTTGAGTTCTCTCCTAGTTATCAAGAAGACAAGTATGTTTGCACTTGTAGCTTTTTGGTAAGGAGTGATATGTTAAACATTAATTAAAGTAGCAACATTACAAGCTCAAATTTTATTTTATTTTTTAGCTGAAACTTTTGCATAAAATTGGTGGAGATATTTACTCCCTGCTATATATAAAAGAAAATAATGAAATCAAGTCTACCCTGCCCAAATGGCCATCTCAATAGCATAGTCGCCAGCCGTAAACTCACCAAGACTGGATTTTCATCGACATTACCCTGATACCCTGATATTAAAATGCCGAGTTGAACAAACTTGATCTAATTAACTCATCCTTCCTTTCGAAAATTCTTCAATATTCAGATCTCAATGGATTTCTTCAGTAACTGGACTGTCAGTGATCAAACGAAGATCTGACACTCCTATTTGGGGATTAAGGAACACATTTGCAACAGAAATGATTCCAGTGCCATTTGAACGGGCCTCTAGAAACACATACTAAAAAAAGTCGTGGAACACCCCCAAATTAGCATGAATACAAAATGGCGGCATCAAAAAACCAGTTTTTCTCAAATAACTAAGGATCTAAGGATATTTTGGTACCAACAGCCTCTATCTGTTGTAGTTTTGGAGATATGGCAGCTTCATGGTTACTGGTTTTTATGTGAAAGCCTGATATGATGAAAAATTTCTACTTTGACCTTGTAATATGATCACTGCTGACGTATAATGCTTCTTTATACACTTGAATACATACTAAAGCAATATAATCTCCTGATATTATGCCTTAATTTTTTTGCAACTTAGCACAACTGAGTCAAAATGTAAAAATTGTCAGGCGATTTCAGGAATGCAGGATAAAGTTTATTCATGCGCATAATGACATTGTCCATCCACACACAATTAAGCACTCAGAGCCATGTTTTCTACATGTTTGCAAATGATTTATGCATGAAGTTTTACAGGGACAGCAATTAATTCAGGTAAGTGTGGTGACACAAAAAATTTATCAGTGAGCACTGGAAAGAAGTAAGCGGGATCAATAGACCGCCTAAAATTGCACTTGATTGTTCACAGTCAAGCATTTGTATGTGATGCAGACCTGTTTATTCCATGAATATGAGCTAATGGTGTGTACAAAAAAGGTTAACGATACTCTCACATACATATACTGATGAAGTAGTAGTAGTAGTAGGTTGATATTAACAACATCTTAAACAAGGGGTCTTTCACATCAGGACTGCTAAGGGGACAGGATGCTTAGTCAAAATAACTGTATAGGGCAAAAGTTGTTACCTACAGGCGGATATATCAAGATATGGAAATAACACAAAAGGGAAACTTCAAATCTCGTGGAGAATATCAATGGCCTTTAGAAAATTGTTGGCAAGTAAAGCATCTCTCTGTCCTTGAAACACTCAGGTACCTAAATTTGTTCAGGGTTCAGCCCAATATTTGCATATCTCTACTATATGGGTAATTGAATTTAATGACGTTATACAATTATCCAATGGGTACATGTGAGACATGAAGATACGTACACCCCAAAATGTCAATGTAAAATGAGTTCGAAGGCTGAGTTGTACATAACATTTGAGGGTGTACATATCTCATGTCTTACAAAGTAACCATTGCGTAATTGTTTGTACCACTAAACCCTAGTATTTCTATAAGCCAAGGTCTTCCTTTTTTCAATAATTATGATTCACAAGAAAAACAGCGCTCTGTCGACAATTTGTCTATTAATTGATAACAATCACGTAATATTCAGACAGAGGACAATCTTAGGTTTTTTTTCAACATGACTTCAAAGTGCATTTTCTCAGTATATACTGCACCTTGAATTGTATTTGTGGATTGCACTGCTCATTACAATTCTGTAGATATGTAGAAAGTTATTGTAGACCTAGTATTTAAGAATATATTTAATTAAAACCATAGCACCGTAGTTTCGCACTAACCTGCTGCTAGTTTTCCCAGACAGACTGAAGGCTATATGGCAACCGCAGTGAGATGTTGTGAAAAGAAACTTGGGTCTAGTCTTTAGTACACTAGGGGTGCCATATGGCATTTTAGACACTCCTATTTCAGAGTCTTTTGTGGCCAATTGCCAGACTACCAACATTGCTTGGTTGTTGAGTTGTCAAAAACTCCTTCTGTAGCTCTCACAGTGCAATGGAACCAAGACAGTAGAGTGACATCCTAGATCATAAAACTTCATCACAATTGATGTTCCTAAAGTGAGACTTAAGACACGGTTCTTTGATCTCTGTTTTTCTTTTCTTTGACCATGTTTAACCCAACCTCTGATGTAATTGTACAAAATTGTAAATCTGAATAGACCACATGCCTTGTAGCATATTTTCAATTGTGAAATAAAGCAATAATAAAAAATAAATAAAGAAATACATGTTGTCTTATTTTTAAATTATAAAATTTTTTAATTTATCTATCGCATCCTATTACATTTTACACTCATACCATTTATTGCCTTTAAAAGGTACAGCACCTCAGAAAAAATTACTTTTCCAAGAGTGTGCTTCATCTATGAAATATTTGTATTTCATTGTACTTTTTATCCCTCTGGTTGATCACTTATGACACTGCAATGCAGTTGAACCATCCTTATCAATATGAAAATACAGACATATTATTAATGTATCAACATATTAATTAATAAGAAATTCAAGAATTAATTGAGTAAACTGCATAACATTTTCTTAAAGAATGCTAATCATCAGATATTTAAAACATTTCAATAAAGGAGCAATGAAGATATGATTGTACATACCTCTGTAGCTTTGTTGACGACACAAATGAAGTAACTTGTTCAGCATAATACATTTTATTGTTTGTATCACTATGGTAATTTTTTTTTCAAGATGACAATGCCATTCGCATGTTAATATTTTTCATTACTATGGCTTGATGCCCTGATGACTTTTATAACTTGTGTAACAATTAGGAGACGTTCATTTACATGGGTGATTGATTGCTGCTCATTTACTAAATGAGCATTTTATTGCATTTTAGTTCCACATAATGTTTTATAGCATAATGGACTAACAAGCACTGGAACCACATACTCCAGGCACGAGGTATGACTAAGGTGTTCAGACCGTGGCCTAAATTAACTTTTTGTGCATAAAAATATGAAAATCATTGTTTAGATAGGAAGGCTAGCTGCATTGTTCAGATGATATTCAAGATGGAATCCAAGATGGCCACCATTATCAAACTTGTCAGGCTTAGGCTTATGTTTAATGATATGTTAACATCAGAGGTCAGATAACATAATCAGAAGCTTTTGCTCGACCAGAATAAAACAATATGACAAATGAAATATGTACAGATGAAGAGTGAAAACTATAAAAAAAAAACAGATTAATATATAATAAAGCAAATAGACAAATAATTCACAAAATGCAATTAAAACAGGTTCCACAATTGCAATCTGGTTCATTCCATGCCAATAGGGCTGATTTAAAATCTTTAAAATCTGGAATATTTTTTATGGCAATGGGAACAAGGTTCCACAATTTAGCACCCTGGTATCCTATGGATGACTTATCGTATCCAATCATTTTAAACTTGGGTAAATATACCATCTTATTATTTCTACATAGAGACACAGGATGTTCAAGGGCTTAAACTTAAGTCATATCTCTACACATAGAACAATAATCTAAACATCCATAATAATGTTTTAAAGGTCAAGGAATTCATTTATGGTATTATAAATACCAACAGTCCTAATGAAGTACACCAAATATATGCAGAATTGCCAATATTTAACAAAACATCCTTATGGCCCTGAACTTTCATGCCTGTTAGGGTGTATAGGGTAGTTAAATTAACGTTCCTTTCTACAAATCCGCCCCAGCACTATGGGAACAATACGTTGCAAAAACTCAAAAGCAATCTGAAAACCTATCTCTTTAAAAAACACTATGACTAGCAGCACTCCTACTCCCAGCACTGGTGAGCAATTTTATTGGAACTGGCGCTTTACAAATTACTGAATTATTATAATTTATTATTATTACCCTGTAAGTAATGCCAGTTCGTAGCTCTAGGAATTTAGAAAGTTGAGTAAAAAGTAACTGACATCCCAGATAGCATGGCATCATATTGACGTCGGCCCCATGTGGGCTACGGTGCACCAACATCGGGCACCCTGGGTATCCTATGCACTCTAAAAACTATAAGTGCTATATGGAACCTTTAAAGGTTCAAAAGCCCGGTATAGATATGGAACCTTTATTAGTTCTTTTTAGAACCTCTCTAAAGGTTCTTTAAAAGAACCACTGAAGGTTCCATATTAAGGTTCTTAATGGAACCCAATGGTTCTTGAACAAAGTTTCTGTATGGAACCCAATGGTTCATGAAGAAACCCATCAAATGGTTCTGTAAAGAACCCTTGGATTGTTCAACAGTTCTTCAAAGAACTTTTATAGGTGTATCTATGGTTCTGTTTAGGGTTCCTTTTAGAACCCTGTGGTTCTATTTGGAACCTAGTAAGGTTCAATTAAAGGTTCATATATTGGTTCAATAAAGGTTCATATATTGGTTCAATAAAGGTTCTTTTAGATATGAATAATTATGCAGCACAACATAATCAATTTTGGTTTATATATTTATTTTTATTCATGAACAAACATAGTTTTGGTATGTTGGACTGAGCTACACACAACTTAAGGATTAAATCACTTCATACACAATGTACAAGTTTACCAAATTAACCATACCACAACCAATGATGCAAAATTCCACATAGCACATCGTGTATTTTTTGTATCCAATAAAGAGCAATTAAACAATCAAAAGCCAGTGAAATATCAGGTTCTATACTGGACTCTCTCTTGTGCTTGATCTGAACAAAAATGTGGGTGTGGACTCCTGTCAAAATAAAGCATAGGAAGTGTTGTAAAAATCATAACATTAGATGGTTGCATCGAAGACATTAATCATATATATTATTACAGCTGCAAATATGTTTTGTATATTTATTAACTAGGTAGCAACAAAATTTATATTGTTGGTGCTATTACTGTTGTTTGTTGCCCATTTGGTGGGTTTTGTCTTTGTTGTTGACAGGCAATCCGCATGTAAATTTTGTACATGTCATCCAGTCACTCATTCTTCATAATTTGTCATTGAATGTTCTACTTTTTTTGCATTCTGTTTAAAGGTGGTTCTTTATTGAAAATATCAATATGAATTCACAACACCACAGAGTCATTTACAGTCTATATTTGCATTATGGATGCTTCAACAAAAATTTGTGATATCTTTGATTTTAAGAAAGAAGTTTTAAAAAACAATGCAAAGTTTTTTTACCTTTCATTTTCTCCTTAATGTACCCTGGCAAACTGACTTGCACATTTTCAAGTCTTTTTGGATAAATACAGTTGTGGTTCATTTCATGAAGAGTCTGCAACAACAAATTTTATTGATATTTCAATATAAATAATTCTGTGTGATAATAAGAAATGAAAAAAATAAAAAGGCAAAATTATCATTGGAATAACTTTCATTGTCAGACATTCTAAATTAAAGATTCACCAGCTAACCATCTGTCACAAGAATACAGTGAGTTGCAAAAGTATTCATCCTCCTAAATGTCAACTATAACTATACCCCATATCAATGGCACTTTTTTTTAAATCAACGTGGCCTTAGCATGTGATGTAATTCCATGAAAATTGCAATATTTTCAACTTCTCATTAAAAATAATTATATTTTGGTGTCTGTTTTTTAAACTATCACTTTCGGTTGATGACTGATAATGAAACAATGAAATTTTGAAGAACAAAAGATTGGCTTTTAAAAAATAACATGCAGTTTTGATGCATTTTTACCAAATTATTACTATACTGAAGTCCCTCATATTTTCATTCTTGCCAGCCGATATTCCATTATATTTTATGTGAAATGTTTTCCTTGGTGAATTTCAGCACATTCAGAGAAACCCTGATGAAAATCTAGTGCAACAATGAAAATATTTGCAATTTCATATGAAACATTACATAACAGTTGCAAAGTGGCTTGAAAATTTACAACATGTAGTAAATTATCACCTCCATCAAAACTGTGCTGATTGCATGTACCACTTTTGCCCAAGATAGATTTATAGCTGATATAGCAAAATCTAGAGGCATGGATACTTTAGCAATCTACTGTATATCCAAAAGTAGTATTCAACATGACAATTACAGATTTATGATAGCTATTTTTTATTTTTTGCAATGAATACTCACCATAACAAGCAATGGATTTTATGCAAGTGATATCTCTTTTGCAGTTCATTGTCTGCGCTTCCTAAATGCCACAGTGAGTGTGGTACAGTCCTCTTCATCATGTCCTGAATGTTGTTCATAGTCATTTGGTATTTTTTCCTACTCAAATCTCTGCAAAAACAATACATCTTAACAATATAACAACATGTTTTCATGTCTTGATTAAACAAAACTATATATTATTTACCATTAAGCATTTGACAAGTAAAATATTTATTACTCACCAGGAATCGAAATCCAAGTGCTTGTTGATCAGTTAAACTGTCTAATGTTATGCTTAATTGCTCTTTGACGCTGCACTGTCAGGCTTTATTTGTTTTTCTAATCAATTATGTGACTGCCCTGAACAATCCATTTAAGTATTGGTAACGAATGTGATTGGCATTGAACCCTTTTGTCAAGTTTCGAACCTTTGGTGTGTGATTGAACCATATGGTTCTTACATTGAACCTTTAAAAACCATTCAGAACCTTTATATGTACTATAGAACCTTCAGGTTCCAAATGGAACCCCTAGGTTCCATATTGAACCTTTAAGAACCTTTTTTTCTTAGAGTGTGGATGACTTACCGTATCCAATTGTTTCAAACTTGGGTAGTTATATTATCTTATTATTTCTACATAGAGACCTAGGCCGTTCAAGGGCTTAAACTTAAGTCATATCTCTTCACATAGAACAAAAATCTAAACATCCATAAGAATGTCTTAAAGGTCAAGGAATTCACTTACTCCAATTATACACAGAATTGCCAATATTTAAGAAAACATCCTATGGCCGAACTTTCAGGCCGGTTAGGGAGTATAGGGTAGTTAAATTAACGTTTTAACCTATAAGGTCATTAAAGCCCCGTTCCCACATAGCCGAGTTTCTCGTAGTCAACTGGTAGTATTACGTAACGGCCAAAATTCGAGGAGTTGGCGACGAATTCTGGCGGAAAAAGTGACTCGGCGGGTTACTCGCCGAGTTACTCGGCGGGTTCGGCGGGTTACTCGCCGAGTTACTCGGCGGGTTCGGCGGGTTACTCGGCGGGTGACTCGCCTGGTTGTAGGAGTGACTCGCCGGGTTAAGCAAGGTAGCTACGACAGCCGCGAGTCACCCATTGAATGATAGGCCGACGCCAGCCTACCTGCATTCTCAGATGCATATCTCGATTAATATTTGGTCTATTTTCGATCCGAAAATACCTATGGAGTCACTATGAATTATACTACAAAACAATCTTTATTTGACGAAAATCGGACTAATATTAAGGGAGCAGTAGCTTTTTAAAGAAGCGCTCAACTTTCTGCATTAATACAGTCCGGGCGCGGACGCTTCAGGGAGCACCAGTATAATTAGTAAATTAAAAATAGCAAATAAAATCACAGATCAAATCAAAAATACTAATTACAATATCAATATTAGATTTAAATTTTACAAAAATATACACAAATTTATACTGATCATAATATCACAATAAGATTCAAATTAACACAAAAAGATAAGAAAGTTATACAAATATAATCATTGCCTGGTAATTACAATAAAATATATTGCTTTTAATTAATGAAAGCAATTACATATTTTTGTAATTGTGAATGACAATCAAGACAATGTCATATTACTGTGTCATCTTTGAACAAACCATGAAATGACAGGTCAAAGAACCCCAATTTAGGCAATTAGGCAATTGACACATGTATTGAGCATTTGCTGTATTCTCTACACCCATTCTTTGTATCATTCAAAATGCTAATAGCAATTGACATAACAGTCATGGCAGTTGGCAGAATGAGTAGAAATGAATTGCAATAAAGCTCATCCAAACAATGTATATAAAATGGTCAAAAATATTGACCACACCATTCATGTCAGGGCCATACACAGAGCACCTTGCCGCCGCCAGACTACCTGCCTTCTCAGACAAATATCTCGCTTAATATTTGGTCTATTTTCAATCTGAAAATCTGTGTGGAATAAGTATGAACTCGACTATAATTCAATATTTATTTGACGAAAATCGGACTAATATTAGGGGAGCAGCAGCCTTTTAAAGTAGCGCAGGCCTTACCTGCATTGATACAGTCCGGGCGCGGACGTCTGCGAGAGCACCACTGTTTGCCTCCGCCAACTTAGCTGCCTTCTCAGACGAATATCTCGCTTAATATTTGGTCTATTTTCAATTCGAACGCGTATGGAATCAGTATGATTTATACTACAATTCAGTCCTAATTTGACGAAAATCGGATTAATATAAATGGAGCAGCAGCCACCGCAAGACAACTGCCTTCTCAGACAAATATCTCGCTTAATATTCGGGTGTTTTTAAATCCGAAAATACGTATGGAATCACTATGAATTATACTACAAAACAATCTTTATTTGACGAAAATCGGACTGATATTAGAGGAGCAGCGGCCTTTTAAATTATATACGACCCCCTACGCTGATGATGCATGTACTAAAGGTAGAACTCGGCGAGTTACTCGGCGAGTTACTCCTACAACTCGGTGAGTTACTCCTACAACTCGCCGAGTTACTCCTCGCACTCCTGAACATCCCACCGAGTGTATTACGAGTGAAATTAGCGCCGAGTAACTTGCCGAGTACCAGGAGTAACTCGGCGAGTTAGAGGAGTTACTCGGCGAGTTAGAGGAGTTACTCGCCGAGTGACTCCTGGTACTCGGCGAGACATGACCAAGATTTTGAAACTCCTGAAAATCCGCCGAGTGTGCCGTGCAGCACGGCATACTCGGGAGACTCGGCAAACTCGGCTCCAAATCTCACGAGTTCGCTACGAGACTCAGGAGTTTCTCGCCGAGCATCTCTCGAGTGCGAGGAGTAATCGCAGAGTTTAGTAAGAGTTGGGCCCGAGAGGCGTGTTACGTAATACTACGAGTTGACTACGAGTAACTCGGCTATGTGGGAACGGGGCTTAACATGTGACTTTAGGATGGATATATAAGTATAGCAAGCAAGAGTACAGGATAATAGTAGATAGTAATAGAAGAAAGTGAACCTCAAACCTCAGTTCATTAAAGTCAAAGCATGTGGGAAACAACATACAGCTATAATTATTGGAAACACAAACAGACTTCCAAAACATACCCAATAAAAATTATGAAACTTTCAATCAAGAATTTTCCCAGTTGTTCCACTGAGTTTGAAATCATTCACGAAATGTTGTCCTCTTTTTTGATCATCAATCATACTTTATCACACTGGATTATATGCATGTAAAAGAAAATTCCACTAAATCTATAGAAATTCTAAATGTTAGTATCGAAAGCATCAACAGATTCATTCATGATTTCAACTCCTTAAATATGATAGTTTTAAAATCCTAAATGACATCATTATACGCCTGAGAGAAAGGAATTTACTGTAAGAACAGTTAAGTTAAAGTTAGTTAGTTAGTGTTATTGTTTAACGCCTCATCAGCACCTGAGTGGGCTATGTAGAGGCTCTCTAGGGTAAGATTGATTATCTATAGTTGGTAGTAGAAACCAGAAGCATGTAAAAAAGCAATAATTGTCTGCGTTGGATAGCTGGAGCAGCTTGTGCAATGTGCACTGTCCTGTTTTAGCCACTGGGGATAGAGGACTTCACCCCAAGTGTTTCCACCCTCGCCGCGTGGAGGCCCAGGACCTTCGAGGGCACAGTTAAATTAAAATGCATAAACATAGAAGATATAAATGGATAACCAAAGGCATACTAAATTCGATTAAATTCAGAGATAAATTATATGCTCGCCTCAAAAAGTGTCCAATAGAATCATATCTACATGAAACTACAAAATCATTTACGTACATACAACAAAATTTTCAAATCAAGTATCCTTCTTCCTAAATCCCAGTACTATAATTTTATATTTAACAAGAAAAGCTCTCTTTAAAAAAGAGACCTGTACAAGAATTGGTGAACGTAGTCTAGACATGCAAAAATATAATAATGAATAGAACTATTTTGTACAGACTACAGGGTATTAGTTGCAGGTAACAGATACTGACAAGGTATTATGTCAAAATATTACAATCAATTAGTATAGTTCATATAAATGTATGCCTTTGTCTTTATTGCCGAACGCGTTGCGTGTGTGTGTTTAACGCCTCGTCAGCACCTATTGGGCTATGTAGAGGCTAGAATGGTTAAGGATATTCAAGCTTGGTTCACAATTTTAATTTTACAATTGGTAATATATACATTGGTTTCACGCAAAAATTGTAAAATACTATTAGGAGGAAATAATGTAAAAAGGCATTTCAGAGAATTTGACTGACATAATGATCTTCGTCTTTGCTGCAAATAAAATATGTTTTACTGCAAGAAAACTTTCCCATTCCCTGAGTCAAAACCAGTTACTCATAACTGATTATGTTGATAAAAATCATCAAAATGGAGGTAATGTACAATTCACAGATGTATATACACAGATTTGAAAGTTCTTCATTTGCATAAGCCTGCCAGGGTTGGTTTTGGGCGACAATGGGCATCCTTTGGCTATGTTACGCCATAATCATAACAATGGCAAGTGATGTCATTTTCAAGTGATGTCATTGCAATTTTTTGTTATTGTGACGTCATATTTCTGCAAGCTTGAATAAATGCAAAATATTAATCCTGAACCACTAACGGGTATTTCGAAAATGTGTTTCCCACATAAACATTTTAAAGACTATTTGAATTTATTAGTGTACTTTAAATGAAACGCAGACAAATCTTTTGTGTTTCCATACTCTGTGGTACAATTAAGGTTGTAGTTCACTAAAAAAAAACTTATATAATGTAATGTAATAGTGTCAGCCATAAAAAAATATTTAAAACAAGAATCGGAATATCAGTCCTGTTTTTCCATGTAGGTTTAATCAACAGAAATTAATTTAGCCACATCAAAATAGGGCAAGACCAAAACATTTTACCTTCTTTCCCTCCATCTTCATATACCGTGCTTCAGCAGTTTTATTATTTAGCACACACACTTTTTTGCATGCATGACATCAGAGAGAAACAAGCACTAAAATAAAGTCAAATTAATTTTTTCTCTATGTTACCTGCCATTAAACGGAACTGTCTGCCTATAGCTACCTACTCAAAGTAAGTGAAGTACATGCAGCACCATCTGGTGCAAAAGTTGAGAGTTACGCATATTGTCATTTTGAAAAGATGCATTTCAATTGCACATACACATTTATTTTATATTTGATAGTAGGTAGGTAGTGTTATTGTTTAACACCTCATCAGCGCCTGAGTGGGCTATGTAGAGGCTCGCTAGGGTAAGATTGATCATCCATAGTTGGTAGTAGAAACCAGAAGCATGCAAAAAATCAATAAGTGTCTGCGTTGGATAGCTGGAGCAGCTTGTGCAATGTGCACTGTCCTGTTTTAGCCACTGGGGATAGAGGACTTCACCCCAAGCGTTTCCACCCTCGCCGCGTGGAGGCCCAGGACCTTCGAGGGAATTTTATATTTGATAAATTTCTTACATTTACCAGGATTTATATATAATATTTCTTTAGTTGTGGTAGATGAAAGTCCACTATAAGCAAGGAGTAGACAGAAGCAGCTGGCTTTAGCCAGTTATAGCTACAGCAATAGGTCGTTACAGCTGTCTAGAGTAAACTACATATTTATTACGTCCGCCTCAGGAAGCTGGCCATACAAGCTTCAGACCGGTAGCATTGAGACATTGACATTAACAAGTATCTGGTACAGCACATAAACTTGAAAAATCTTGCTATATATAAACATATGTTATATTATTAATCACTGAAATTATTTGATTGCAGATGCTTCGAATGGACATGCCAATTCTTCATATGCTGTTGTTACTGCAGCTGAGCTGCTTAGATTCATCAGAAAAAATCCACAGAAATAATTTACGATGATAGATTATGATGTTTTCCATAAATGAATTATTCATTAATTGATGTATGTTAAATAGTATGCTTAAATGGTGTGGTATGAACCAGTCACTGCAAACTTTGGGTGGAGTGGATAAGTAATGAAATACAATGAAATACAATGAAATACAAAACAATACAATACAATTAAATACAGATGATGTACGGTAAAAAGTATACTGTCTGTTAATCCAACATACAAAATATGGGACCGTACAGTTTGACTTTGAATGAAAAATATATGATTAGAAATTCACATGTTAGTTGATAATATAATACAATACAATAATATAAACTTAACATATCACTTTTTGTCAAAATTACACAGCATTAATTTTTTTCATGTTATTAATGTATAGCAATTTTCACTGTTTTATTCTATAAGAGTTCACATTATAGGGAATAAAATCGCTGATTTTAGTCCAAAATCGAGACTTTCAAAACTGATGGTTTTTTTGACATCGTACAAATCATCCATGAGTCAATGCGTCGAAAGTGACAATAATTGCATTTTAAGGTTTTCCATTAGAACACCAGTTTTGTACTACACCATTGCAACTTTTTTAGTGTGTTTATGTCGTGGTTTTTGCTTTATTTCGGAATGACAAAGCACTCTGAGATAATGGGTATTGCACAGAATTATAGAGAAACATATTATCTACATTAATAGAGTGATAGTGTCAAAAAATTGGCATTATTCCAAAAATTTTAATTGTTGTCGAAAGTGACTTTTTGAAAGCGCTTCATGGGCTGAAAAAAACGTTTGGTTGGGAATCAGTATGTAGGGACTGATGGATCGGTCTATTTCACATGCGTGTCTTTGTTCTCTTATACAAAAGAAATCTCATTCCATTAAATTGGCTATGTTTTTTTTTTTTTTAAATACTATTCAAATAGTTTCAATGGATATACGGACATATTTTGTCCAAAGTTGTTCGTACTAAGCATAAAACAGCTCAATATTGACGGATAGATTGGCAGTTTTTATATCCCATAATGAAAAAATTATCTTTAGCAATTTAATAAATGATTTATATATTCTCAATGGTATTGTTTTTGTTCTCTATTCGTAATATGCTTTAACATGCGAAATAGCAGAAAGATTTTGTAAGTTAAAACATGACTCTTGAGAAAAATTATGTTATATAATATATTATATGTCACAGAAATGCAAGAAAACAGGGATTTGTCTTTTAACATAAAATGTCTATTTTGTGCTGCTCAACGATTGAAAATAATGGACCAAAAAAGAAAAAAAAAGAAAGTGTATGCTTCGCAAGATCTTGAGACAGAGCCAAAAATTGTATAAAGTTAATTGAATGTGAATTAATTGAATGTGGTCAATGAATAGTTAAAGGTCCCAGCACTGCTTTAAAAACTGTGAGTGCAGAGGAATAAAAATTGCAAACATTTATGCCAGCAAAATCAATATTTCAATTGACAAAGCAGAGCAGTTATCATAAAACAATAAAATTTATCAATTTACGGACATTCATTGTCCCATCTATATATTATTAACATAATTTAATGATAAACTATGTGCCCACATAATATAGCTTATCACTAAGGTTTGGATAGGGAATTATAGTTACCCAAGGGTTATTTATCCCAAAGCATAGTTTTCAAATAACAGCCTCAGGCTATGAAGATCACACTGACCACTATCAGCAAATATATTAATTGCAACATTTGACACTTACAAGCACGTTCTTAAGCGCACATTCACGCTCATGGAAGTGTACTTGCTTATGCGACAAACAATGCTGCCACGACTGACTTACGCATGTGCATGGTTGTGTGTTGTATTGCGTAACCAAGCACCTTATAAGTTGCACTCCAGTGCATATATACGATACGCGTGGGTGCGTCAAAGCACATCTATGCGCATAGATGTGGTCAGTATGTCATATCCACGCTTCTGTTCCAGACTTCAATAAATATACCTCCAATAAGGGTTTATTTGACATCCTGATTAAACTTACATTTTCTACACTCATAGAGGTAACCATGCTTCCCTCAAAATATGAAGAGCTCAATGAAAGACCTCAACCAACACAAACAATACCAACCAAGTGACAACAATAAGGCATCTAACAGCATCCGTGAGGCATCTGCCAGGCACTCGTAGATTTCCCATGCGAGTGGTTCAAGGATGGGCACGGAAGATGATGGGCAGGAAACGGGAGTTCTGCCGAGCGTTTCAAGAGCGTTCTACAAGTGGATGGCAAGTATATGCAGATGGACAGTGGCTATGCATGTAGAACGTTCGCCGAGTGACGTCCGAGCCAGTTACGTAACTAATATAAACATTCACACATAGAACATCTGTCAAAGTTTTAAACATGTTTAAAATGTTTTGCCTTCTCCACGTATGCTCTTGAGTGGTCAAGCGCAACCAGAAGCGTCCTACAGATTAGCAAGGGTATCTTTAAAACGCTCGGTGAGTGAATTACGTATGGACAATGATGAGCAAGAGTAAAACATTTTTTTCATCCGTAGTCATATGTAGTTCTCATACGTGACAGTGTAAACGCCCCTTTAAACATGTTTAAAACCTTGGCCATATGTAGCCATATGTAGCCACTGTCCATCCGAATGTACTCGCACTGCACTCGCTTCTGTTTCCTGCCCATTGTCCGCCCGTTGCCCGCCCGTTGCCCACCCGTTGCCCGCCCGTTGCCCGCCCGTTGCCCGCCCATTGCCTGCCGTGCCCATCCTTGAATAACTCGCACAGGCGAGCTACTAGCGATCTCCGAGCGATCTATGAGCGATCTACAAGTCCTCACGTATGCCTCTCGTATGCCTCACGTATGCCTCACGTATGACTCACGTATACTTGGTGATGGACGTCCGCCGAGCGATCTACAACTGCCTCATTCATGTATGCTCGTGGAAGGAATTTATACGCGATTAAAATAGCTACGAGTGAGCATGTATAGCTGATTTTTCATGTCCTTTGGTCATACATGGGTCTTATACGTGACAGTGTGAACGCCCCTTAAGATTAGAAGAATCAATTGCAGTTAACAAAGCAATTCCTGGAGCCTTCTATTCATAATAAGAAGTATTTAGGCTAATCAGTCCCTTTCAGCAACCTCTAAATATTTACATACAGACCTAAAAGTTTGCATAGATTAGTTTATAGTCATTTAGAAACTTTTCATGGGGTCAGAACAGGAAATTACAAAATTTGCGTGTTCCGACCATACTATTGAAGAAGTCTCCAAGCGTGTGTTCTGTGATAAAATGTAAGACATGGAAGCTAAGGCCACGGTTTTTTGATCTTATGTTTCTCGGAACTTTCTCGGACCGTTTTTCATGAGACGGTCGGTCAGAAAATTTAAAAAAAAACCCCAGAGAGAGTTATTTTTCATAAATTAACACATGTGATATGATACTTTGAGATTCAATACACATATTTGCCCAAAGAATAGTTGATTTATTAATTGAGCGGCACTGCAAAAGTTTGGCCCGTGGTGTTAAAGCTGTCGCCTAACTGACATTCTCCTAACTGATCAACCTATCGAGATACATTTTTTTAACATTCCAACTCGCAAAATACTGTTGTTATACAGAAATAAATTATTGTCTTTGTAGGAAAATAATGTGAGAGTCATTAATAGACAAAACATTAAAAAAAAATTTACATGAAAAAAGAGGATGTACCAACCTTTCAGCCACGAGAAATCAATATAAATTAAGACCAATTTACTCCCTGAAATCATAAAGAGCAAGCACTAAATGCTGGACAATAGTCAATTTCTGCTAATGGCACATTATTGAAATTGTTAAAAGTCTTAGGACAATTGTCTTTAGATTTAAATTTTTTCTTACATTTGGCAATCCATTTCTCAGTAACAATGATCGATGTCATTGGTTACATGATTGTTGCAATCATAACACTAAGCTATAACTTAGCCAAACACTCAGAAGTCTTCAGCTTGCCTTTTGATCAGTTGCTACAGAGGTACGTTGAATTTCTCTTATTCCAAACAAATTGAAACTATTATGATATCATATTAAACCCTCACAGGTGAAGCCGGCTATGCAAGCTCACTCGTGGCTCTGTTAATCATGTATAAATTCTATCCACGATCGCACGTGGGGCAGTCGTAGATAGCTCGCAGGACGTCCGTAAAACGCTCGCCACACGTCCATAAAAATCTCACCAAACTTCCATTGCCAAGCATCCGTCAAGGCAAGGCTGAAAGCAGTCAACTCAGCTAAAGCAACTGAGGCCCCATCAGGCAAACCAAGGACAAGATGTCTGCCACTGATGATGGTTTGTAATGAGGAGATGATATGGCTTAGATCCACACTATATTACACATTTACCCCAATAGCATACATAGACACCAAGTAGAAGACACCTCGGATGCAGCTCATGAAGAATTCAATAAGATTACAAGATTTAATTTCTATTCTAATCTTAAAAGGGAAAGATAAAACAGAAAAATTAAAATGAACTGGATGGTGATATTGACTGGTGTTGCTTGATTCTACCTTTTAAATTTCCTGATATGATTAACTTAGTTTTGATTGGTGTTGACTTATATTTTCATTCATCTATTCAAATAGGTCTTTTGTGACCTCAATTAACCTGTTGGTAAAACTGATTCATTCACTATAGTCGACTTTCTTTCAGGAATCATGAAGATGCAATACATCTACCTAGTCACCATGGTAGTACTTTTCCACATTCACCAAGTTACTTGCACCTGTGGCATCACCTACCATAGGTACTGTCATTTCAAACTTCAATCACCCACAATGGCAGATATCCAAAGCACCCACAATGTATCGTCATACAGGCAATGCTCTGAATTGTGCAAAACTTACAAGAATGAATGCAAAGCTTTTGATTTCGAACCACAAAGCAGTGGAATGTACACCTGTCAAATAATGAACATTCTGAAAAGGTCACACTGCACAGGAACACCACAGGTGCAACACTATATTCCTGTGAGTAAAAAATCAACCTTAAAAAAACAGAAAAAAATAAGACCAAGAATTACAGAAGCTTCACTGTTTAACCGTTTAACCGTTTAACTATAACTTTGTTAGAGCAAGCAAATTACACTGCACTAAATTCTGTCCCGTCCTTCCCTTAGAAAAAATTCTAAAATTAACTTGACATAACATATCCTCAATGGTCATGTAAGTGAATTTTTAGTTTATAGTCATCGAAAAGTTTGACATACAGTGGCACAAAAGTGATCTGGAATATGTTGAATCTAGCATACGACTTCAGCCTGCACCCACTTGGCAGCATCGTATATTCAATTGACAGGCGATTATAAATGATACTACAGCCTCATTTTAACCATGAGGTGAAATGGCAGAAAAAATCAAGTAGAAGCTTGGAGCTGATGTCCAGAATTTCATTAATTTTTGGAGCATTTGTGCTATGGAAAAGCCCCCCTTGCTCACCACAAATAAAAAAATAGAAAGACCATCTTTAACAATGTTTAGTGTTGTAGTCCAGTCAAAGATCAGACTCTATTTCACGCAAACGTACAAGGAAGAGAAGAACAAACAAATTCCACCATTGGTTTAGTTTCAGCATAGAGTGTGAAGGAGACCCTGTATGGAAATTGCATTTCCACTATCGAGGAGCCACCTTTACAATATTAATGATAAAATTTTCCCATAGGATCGTAATGGCAAGCACACAAGCACATTCAATCAACCATTCTCATAACAGAAATACCATACAGAGAAAAGTGATCCAATTAAGAGCATCAGTTAATAAAAGTTAATGTGTCTTAAATTGACATTTCATGTGATATATGCACCACAAATTATAATAATTATATATATATTTTTTTTTTTTCAAAACAGAGACAAACACTGTTCCATGAACTAAATTGTGGGATTTCAATAAGCTCTGTGGTACAATTCATTGTATTTGTAATATGCAATGTGGTTTGATTTTTTATTTTTTCAGGATAACTTTCCAAAATGCTGCAACATAACTGGAAAAATAGGTGCAGAATGTTTGGGAGAATATGAGTTCTTTGGTTTTTGTCTGGACTATCCAAAGTACATCAAGTCAAATGGAAAACGAGTGATTTATCGTCTTGGCATTGGATATTGGATCTGCACAGCTGGTAATACAAACATTTCTGGCTGCCGGAGTCTCCATAAGGTCTCTGCTGATCAAAGGGAGTCTGCAGAAGGACCATGGTCTGATGCTTATGCCACTTGTGAATAAATCTTGCAGCAATGTTTCTTTCGTCTCCTGTCTCAATGCTACTTGGTCTGAAGCTCGGTAAGCTTATATGACCGGCTGCCAGAGGCAGACGTAATGATGAGATAAGGCTTGGAGTCCACACCATGCTGAACATTTACCCCATGGGTAGAGTCTTTTACTTGCCTCAACATACACACTGGATACAAGGCACCTCCTCAGATTTAACGTCTCATGCAGTCGACATCCAGCTGGGTTGTAGCTCATCAACAGTTAAAAGACGTCATTTGCAAACTATTTTCAAAATGAGATGTTTCTGAGAAGACGGGAACCCTTATCTACCCGAAAATAAGTAAAAATGAACTTTTGACTCAACTGAAACAAAAACCGCTGTATGATGGTGTCCGAGCCCACACAAATTCAATGGCAAATTTGATAAAATAACAGTCGAATGGGAAAAGCTCATTAACACCAAAAAGAGAAAATCTGAGTATAATTTCCTCCCCTCAGCTGAAACCGCTTCTTGCATAAAGCCTTTTTCAGACTTTCATTTATTTGAATATGCATTCAGTTTCAGGTGTCAACTGAGTGCATGGTTGATAGGGGTCTAAGATTGTACCCTTCAATCACTGGCATGGTGACATATATAATTACATGTACACGTCAGGATTGATATGAGGGCCTTTCTAAGTTTGAAAAAAGCCTAGTTGTTGGCAGTGATGCTCATCCCATGGACCTTTCTGGTTATTATTTAAAGTCATTGCATGTATTATTAAAAGATACAAGCACAAAAAAACAATAAAACAGCAAAATAGATTTCCTGTATTGCTTTTTATATATTTCAGTCTATATATACAAGAGAAAACACTTCTACCATAATTCAAAAAAGTACAACATGACAAAAAATGTCTTAAAAAAGACAGGACTGTAAATCGGCAATAGTTGATTTTAACTCAAAATACAGTACAACTAGTAAATGTAAATCAGGGCTTATAGTCTGTAATCTCTCAACAGTTTTAACCTACTTTACAGTTACATCCTTGGCAGGCCAATCCAGAGTCTTTCTCAATTCCTGTTGGTACCTACTACCTAATGCCAAGTACCTAGTGCACTACTACAGAAGAATGTCTCAACTGTATGTTCACTGGTTTGGTTTGTTTTGTCAGATCAGACAAAGAGAGTGTGAAGCTCCAGTTGAGTTTGATCATAAAAAAACAAAATTACGAAGGTGTTTTTATTCCCCAATTAATTCCAGCAATGAGGAACCTTACACTAAGTTCATACCACAACATTTCATATATCAGTCAGACAGCATCAGACCATTTCACCGCATCAGACAATACCAGAGAGCATCATTCCAGGCACGAGGCTACTAACCTTAGCCAGTACCCCAATTTACACCGCGATCTAGAATATTACATTTATAACCAAAAGAAACTTTAGTAAACAGGTATATTATATATTTTCTGAAATCTTTACTTCATAGATACTTAATAATTAGTGTCATCTGGGTGATATTAGTGCAAGTACAAAATCTCGAATAAAATCATACACGAAATGTTATTATTTTTTTAAACAATGACCTTGACCTTTGAGCATGACCTTGACCATTAGTTCCATTTTTGTTGTCATAAATCAAATCTCCATTCCAGAAAACATTAATTGATACACTTTTTGGAATTAAATACCATTTTTCCTTCCTGAGACATGAAAAATCAAGGAATTGACAATTATATACAAAATTGGCCGACTTTTCCAAATTCGTCATCCTGTATTTTCTAAAAGCTACCCTGTTGAGGTGGTTATCTTACATTTTCAGAGACCTGAAAATATAAACTTTCGGAAAATGTATGGTAACTTTTGCCCACCCAAGTAGTACCAATATCGCCTCTGGCACAGGGACTACATGATATCTGTAGATAGATTGCTTAGAATAGTAATGACTTCAGGTAGAGTCTGTACTGAGCTAAACTGAGCTGAAATTCATCTCCACATTTGCAAGAACATTAACACATAATGAATCATTTTGGAACTTAAGAAATGGTGTGCCAAAGTGGGGGAGATGAAAACTGTAACTACCTATGACTCGAGTGAGCCAATTTCAAATATTATTCACAGGTGCAATTAGCACCATCTGGCCACACTCCTTCTATAGTTTCCCTTTGTTCTGCTATGGCTAAGGCTCCTGTATTGCAACTTGTCAGATCTGCATAAACGTCAATGCACAACCAAAATCCCCAGATATGGTGATAGATGACCCTGGGTATGGATGGCACGCTGGATGGCCTTTTCACGTACATTGGATAATCCATGCAAAATCCAAAATATTCATAATCTCCACCACAGGCGGCACCGATTGGCCCGTTTATGCTGCAGCGTTTCGGGAAGTCATCCTGAAAAAACAAAAATGCTTTTTTTTTCTCAATTCACAATCTAGTTTATGGGGAGGAAAAGTACCAACAGAGGTCACTGACACTGTAGCAGATGATTATTGTTTGATGACATCATCTGCATTATGACGTCATCCATGCAACAATGATGTAGTGACGTCATCTTATTGAACATGGACTCCACGCACTGGAATCACTGGAATTTTCTGCAGTTAGTGTTGGTTTGTGGGTGGCCCCTTGGCAGCGATGACATGATCATCTTAGAGGAGTCACCCAGCTTAATATTTTATTAAATGATAGTCTCTGTATTTTTAACATGTTTTTGTAATAATAGTGGGCAAAAATTAATCTGAAATATATAGTCTTCTTAGTTACTACGGTCAGAGTGCCCCCTGTATGCCCTGTTACTTTTTCTTCCCATTTCACATAAAACATCTTGCTATGTTCATGACAATCAAGAGGGGGAAAACGTGTGAGGAAGATGTAATGATGAGATGGTAAGTCTTAAAATCCAAATGATGTTATGCATACACCCCATAGCAGGGGTCATTCACTTGGCGTGATATAGACAAAGGGTACAAGATACCATTAATTCAATATGTCATGTGTAACAGTGTTAGCAGGGTGTTATCCTGGTCATTTTATTGCTGTTAAGCACTTCAGTACAAATAATAGTTAAGTTCATGAAATATGGCTGGAAAGAAGCAGATTCCTGATATTCGTCAGTCTGTTGTTGTTTTGGTAAATGAAGGATATACTATTCGTCAGATTGCCAGAAAACTAAAATTTCAAATAAGGGTGTCCACTACTGCCCAGAAAGAAAAAAGGAAACTTGATCAAACCAGGACAGAAAGGGAAGTGGAAGCCCAGATGCACTACTAACCAAGAAGACAAATTCCTGCGAGTGTCTTGTATGAATGACAGAAGTTTGACAGGTCTTCAGCTGACAGATTTGTTGAACAGTGCTAGGCAACCATCAGTATCATCTGCAACTGTGAAGAAAGGACTTCGAGATGCAGACCTCTGTGGCAGAGTTGCAAAGAAAAAGCCACTTTTGAGACTTGTAAACCAACAAAAAAGGTTAAAGTCGGTGAAAAAGCACAAGGACTGGATATTAGATGATTGGAATAGGGTATTATGAACTGATGAGTCAAAATTCGAGGCGATCATATAAGAGGCGAAGAGTGAAAGCAAAGATGAAATATATTCTAAATCCATCTGTCAAGCATGGGTTCAGTGGTGCAAAACAATTACACAATGGTTACATTGTGAGACATAAGATATGTACACCCTTAAATTTTATGTATAACTTGGCCTATTGGCCTTGTTTCTTCATGTTTCACATGTAACCATTGTATAATTGTATAGTTGTATAGTATACATTTGATTTTATGTCAATTTAAGTTGCTGATCAGAGAACATAAACAATGGTGGATATTCTGCTAACTTTGAGGTTTATGGGATTTGGAAAAATTATATTGGCCTCAGCCTTGCCTTGGCCAATATATTTTTTCCTCTTCCCACAAAACTCAAGGTTGGACTCCTCGCCATCCGCTTATAATGTTGTGCTATTCAGGGTAAACTTTGGACGCAGTGTATATTATGGTGTCATTACTTTACCATTGATCTTGCACTCTGTAACCTCACCATGGCCACTGTCTACCGATTATATGAAGTCACAACACTTATATCTTAGAACAAAGAGGGGTGGATGAGGCAAAAATGCCAACATGGCTGCTCCATGAAAAACGTGTATTGTAATATTTGCTTACTGAAATGTAATGCTGAACACCTGCTGCTGTTACACATTGTGATTTTCCCAGGACTTTCAGAAGTTGACAACTGCTATCTTGTTTGAAGTCAAAAGCCTTGCATACATTCTGGTAAGCGTTGCACAACTCAGCACATTTGCGATATGATATCATGTTGTGGGTGCTGTGGATATGTTCACTTCTTGGTGCCTCAGTTAATGGATGACAATACCTGTGGAACGTGATGCCACATGTGCTGCTGCTAGCATCATGGAGCTTCAGCACTATTATCAAGGTCAACAGACAGATATAATGGATCTTCATCATTTCTGAAAGACATGGAAAAGTTAATATGATTGATAAGCACATTCTTCACTTAGTAGTACATTTGGTCTCTCTCCTAATCATCAAGAAGACAAGTATGATTTCACTTGAAGCTATTTGGTAAGCAGTAATATGTTAAACATCTAATTAAAGGAGCAATATTACAAGCTCAAACTTTTGTTTATTTTTCAGCTGAAACTTTTGCATAAAATTGGTGGAGATATGTACTTCCTGTTATATATAAGAAAATAATGAAATCAAGTCAATTCTGCCCAAATGACCATCTCTATAACATAGTTTGCCAGCCGTAAACTCACCAGGACTGAATTTTCATCGATATTACCCTGATATTAAAACGTCAAGTTGAACAAACTTGGTCTCAGTAAATTATCCTGCCTTTCAAAAGTTCTCGAAATAGGCTCTTCTTCAATTTCAGGAATATTCAGATCTCAATAGATTTCTTCAAAACTGGACTGTCAGTCCATTTAAGGATCAAACAAAGATCTGACACTCCTATTTGGGGATTAGTCTAGTAGAGATATGATTTGACCAGGAACAAATTTGTAACAGAAATAATTCCTATGCCATTTGAACCCCAAGGGCCTCTAGAAACACATACTTAAAATTATAATGGAAAATCCAAGTCGCAGAACACCCCAAAATTAGCATGAATCCAAGATGGCGACAAAAAACCAGTTGTTCTCAAATAACTAAGGAACTACTGGAGTGAGACCCAAGTGTGTATGGAAGATGAATATGAACTTAGGTACTGGGGATATTTTGGTACCAAAAGCATGTCTCTATCTGTTGTAGTTCTGGAGATATGGCAGCTTCATGGTTTCTGGTTTTTATGTGAAAGCCTGGTATGAAGCAATATAATCTCCTTATATTATGGCTTAATTTTTTTGCGAACTTGGCCCAAATGAATCAAAATGAAATTTTTCTGCCCTACAAAGTGAGATGAGCATGCCCAATTTGCTCATCACCAGACTTCGTTGACTACAGTAGTGAAGATTTTACCATCCTACTTTAGTCTTGTTTATTCCATGAATATGAGCTGTGGTTAGAATAGTGTGTACAAAAAAAGTGAACGATACATGTACTGATGAAGTAGTAGTAGTAGTAGGTTGATATTAACGAAGGTAAGAGTGGGTTAATCAATTATGACCAATTCTGAGCCTGCACAAAACTACGTCTTCCCTTTTGGATGTCCTGCAGGGACCAGGCCATTCCCCAAGGTTAGGATGAATAAGGTGCAGATGAAACTTGAATTTAAGATTTCAATATGTCAACTTGGGAGAAGAGCTCTCTGTTGTTTCTCCAGGTTTCTAGACATCGCCAGAAGTTCTGAACATTTTCTAGTACAAGGCACTACAACACAAGAATGGCTGTGCCACCTGCATCTTCTACTTCAACTGAAATATCATCTACCTTACATCACTTAATGTTCTTGAAGCTGGCCTCTGAACTTCTATCTTTGAGAACCTGTTGGCAAATAACGCATCTCTCTGTCCTTGAAAAACTCAGGTACCTAAAACCTACTTGGCAGACCAGCCAGCAAATACCACCTCATATTCAGGTGGCGGTCAGACGAGTAGCCATTAATATGTCTTCAGGTAAATATATGTTTCAATGGCCACTGACCAGATATGTCTTTAAATATCTGTTTCAATGGCCACTGACCAGTTTACAGTTGTGGTTGCGAATGACATATAAATTCAAAACTTTTCCTATGTCCTATTTCCATAAAGCCTCTAAAAATAATGGAATATTTCAATCTTAAATCCAGTCTACTCTAGGTCAGCAAGTTAGCATGCATCTTTATTCAGTTGAAACGTCTAGATAAAAGTATTATAATTATGACATTGAGGCATAGGCTGCTTTAATGTTGTTGTCAATAAAACACCAACATTTAAAATAATATTGATCAATAATTTGTTTGGCAGAAAATAATAAGTTTTGATTTTCTGAAATTTAGTGCAAATCACTATATGTGTTGTCCATGTCTGCACCAACAAAATACAAGTTTGATTATGAACTATCAAGTGCAGTTGTAGGCTGTCTATTGATCCTGAGTACTGGTGATGCAATTTGAAAGATGGGAAATTATTTCCAGTGCTCACTAATAAATGTTTAGTGCCATCATACTTACTTACTTAAAATCATATTTTAATGCTGTAAGACTTCATGTATATATCATTTATAAACATGTATATATCATTTATAAACATGTCTACAGAAAACATGACAATGGGTATTTAATTGCCTGTGGACAAGGTCATGGCATTTGCAGCAATGCAGTAACATTGCCATCAAGTAGGGATAATACCAAAATTTAGTTATGTGCATGAATGAACTATCCAGAATTCCTGAAATTGCCTGGCAACTTAACATTTTGACAGAGTTTGTAAGAAATAAAACCATCATAATAATAAGAGAATATATTGCTATATTATGTATTGAAGTTATTCGAGTGTATAAAGAATTATATTACAAGGCCAAAGTAGACATTTTTCATAATTGTTAGGCTTTCACATAACCAGAAATCATGAAGGTCCCATATCTGAAGAACTACAACAGACAGAGACATGCTGTTTGTACCAAAATATCCCCAATACCCTAGTTAATCTTCCATACATACCTGGGGTCTAACTCCATTAGTTCCTTAGTTATTTGAGAACAACTGGTTTTTTTATGCCGCCATCTTGGATTCATGCTAATTTGGGGGTTTCCACTGCTTGGATTTTCCATGATTTTTAGTATGGGTTTCTAGAGGCCCTTGGGGTTCAAATGGCACATGTCATTTTCTCAGCAAATACTGCACCTAGAATTTTATTATGGCTTCTCAATACAATTATGTAGATATGTAGAACATTATTGTAGACCTAGTATTTAATAATATATTCAATTAAAACCGTAGCATCGTAGTTTTGCCCTAACCTGCTGCTAGTTTTCCATGAGAGACTGAAGGCTATATGGCAGCTGCAGTGAGACGTTGTGTAAAGAGACTTGGGTCCAGTCTTAAGTACACTAGGGACTGCAATGTTATCATTTTAGCCCCATGTCTTTCTAGTTGTGAAGATGCGACGGCTTTTCAGCAATCAAAAGAACATGGGAGGTATAACATACATATTTTGACTGGTTATGAGGCCCATAGTGCAGTCTATTTGTCCCTTGGTAATGAGGTTGACTACTATTTCCTGATGCCTTGGCTTGAATAAAACCAGTAAATACATGTATTTTAAAACTTCCTTGTTGTTCATGTATTTTGATAAGTTATTTAACCATAACAACTTTATTAAAAATGATTTTTCCAAGAGTGTGCTTCATAAATAAAATATTTGTATTTCATTGTACTTTTGATTCCCTTGGTTGATCACTTATAACACGGAAATGCAGTTGAACCATCATTATCAATATGAAAATACATATATATTATTTATATCAACATATTAATTTATAAGAAATTCAAGAACTAAATTGAGTAAACTGCATAACATTGTCTTAAAGAATGCAAATCATCAGATATTTAAAACATTTCAATAAAGGTGCCATGAAGATATGACTGTACATACCTCTATAGCTTTGTTGACGACACAAATGAAGTAACTTGTTCAGCATAATACATTTTATTGTTTGTATCACTATGGTAATTTTTGTTTTCATGATGCATGGTTTTTTGTCACTATGGCTTGATGCCATGATTACTCAGAAATGTTTTAACTTGTGTAACAATTAGGAGACGTTTATTTACATGGGTGATTGATTGTTGTTCATTTACTAAATGAGCATTTTATTGCTTTTTAGTTGCATTTGTTACATCAAATACAAAACTAGTGCTACTGCCAAAAGACTGCATGCCATTATCCAAATAGTCAAAATATCTCCGAAAATAGGTGTCTGAGTGAAAAGATAAGAATAGATCCTATCAAATAATAATCCAAAATCGCCCCCCCCCTCCCTGTAGAGTCAAGGCTGGATATGCCAGTAAAAAGTATTATATTAAAATTTATTTTCTGTCATGTTTGAATTGTGCAGGGTCTAACCAAGTCTATATTTGCATGCATTAGCCTAGGTCCGAACGGTCTGCATGGTCCGCAATTTATGGAACATACTAAGCAAAGCTTACTGGGGTAAAGCCAGTGAGCGATATTAGAAGTATTTGCCGGTAAGCCCAAAAAGACTATTCATAGGGGTTTTCAGCGAGCCAGCCCAAAGACTAGCCCATCGTCCAAAGACATATCGGTCCAAAGGACACAATATCCAGCCCAATATGCAATCTCGGCAGATATTGGCAGCAACAACTAGTTTCTCATTAACAAAAACTTTTCACTTAGCTGTTCAAAGCAGTGGATTGACTACTTTACCTGCAAGTTTAACACATATATTTCAAAAGACCAAAAAGTACAAATCTGAACACTGCCAAGTGGTGTGGAATTAGCTCAAAAATAGAATATTAGAAAAACTAACTTAGCAGCAGGGAAGTGCTATGGTTAAGGCTTCCGCTAATTCCACCTAAGCCAGCTCTACTGAACATCCCATGTTTGATCCCCGGCTCAGGCACTCTTCACAAGCAACATCTCAGGTAGATGTCAATTGCATGAGAAGATAAATTGGAGGGGCTGTGCACTTAGTGTCTATGCTGAGGCAAGTAAAAGACGGGGTAAAACATAACATGGGTGGACTCCAAGCTTTATCATCTCATCATTAAGTCTGCCTCTGGCAGTTGGTGTATAAGCTGACTGAGCTGCAGATCCAGTAGCATTGTGACATTGATATTGACATTATCATAAGAAAAGCAAGTGCAAATATGCAGGAAATCAATAAACAATAACATTTAATTGTCACATTAACACAAGGTGAATTTTTGACTTTGGCACAGCACACATACAAACAAGTCACCTATAAAGTTTTATAGCATAATGGACTAACAAGCACTGGAGCCACATACTCCAGGCACGAGTTATGACTAAAGTGTTCAGACAATGATCTGAATTACCTTTTTGTACTTACAAATATGAAATCATTGTTTAGATAGGAAGGCTAGCTGCATTGTTCAGATGATATTCAAGATGGCATCCAAGATGTCCACCAATATTAAATTTGTCAAGCTTAGGCTTATATTTAACAACTTGTTATCATCAGAGGTTATTCAAGTAGGGACTAAGTATGGAAAGCTAGGTAGGCAGCACTAGGTGTATGGAAAGCTACGTAGCTGAAGGAAGTGCTAGGTGTAGCAAGATGTAGGCAAATAGAATCTGGCAAATAGAACGGATTTACTGTAATTTATACAATTATTGTAATTTGTATTTATTAATTGATTTTTTGAAGTCTTTTACTGAGTGTCTGTCCCCTGCCACTTGTTGCAAGAAAAGCTCTCTTTAAAAAAGAGAGCTGTACAAGAATTGGTGAACATAGTCTAGATTAGATATACAAATAAAATAATAATGAATTGAACAATTTGGACAGACTACAGGGTATTAGTTGCAGGTAACAGATACTGACAAGGTATCATGTCAAAATATTACAATCAATTAGTATAGTTCATATAAATGTATGCCTTTGTCTTTATTGCCGAACGCGCTGTGTGTGTGTTTGTGTTTAACGCCTCGTCAGCACCTACTGGGCTATTTAGAGGCTAGAATGGTTAAGGATATTCAAGCTTGGTTTACAATTTTAATATAACAATTGGTAATATATACATTGGTTTCACGTAAAAATTGTAAAATACTATTAGGAGGAAATAATGTAAAAAGGCGTTTCAGAGAATTTGACTGACATAATGATCTTCGTCTTTGCTGTAAATAAAATGTTTTACTGCAAGGGGGTGTTGACATCTTTCACATACTGGGGCTGGTTTGTTTAGAAGAAGATGTAAATGAGTTAGTCTAGTATGCCCGATAAGACATCTACGAATTAAAACCTCATCTCTTCGTGTATTTGTGTTAATTGATAAGTCATCCTTAACTATAGGTAGAATGGAGCATAGTTTGTAATTTTCACATTCATTCCATTGCGTTTGCCAGCAAGACATGATAAAATTGTTTATGATTGGTCTAAAATGTGTATGGTACATTGTAGTCAGTGATTTTTTGTGTCAATGCTTTTTTGGCAAAATAGTCTGCTTTTTCATTTCCTTTAATACTGACATGACCTGGTATCCAACAGAATATTATTTCTTTGTTGTCTTTCAACATTGCGTATCTTATCGGTATATCTAATATAGAAGGATGTTCAACACGCTTTTTTCCAAGAGCTTATAACGCAGACTTTGCGTCGGAACAGACAACAAAGTGTTTATATTCTGAGTCAGCTATGATCTTTGTTGCTTTATAAATGGCCATTATCTCTGCAGTTTACACAGAGCTTTCATCTGGAAGGCATTCACTGCAGTAGTTTGAGTTATTAGAAGAGATTGCATCTTTGGAACCATCAGTATATAGAAATTTGTGTGATTCATAATGGCATCTGATCATGTTAAATCTTCTTTGATATTCTACTGGATTGGTTTCTGCTTTCTTCAGCTTATCCAAATCCATATTAACTGTGTGGGTTGGAATGTTCCTGAGTGGTATAGGTGGCGTTTCTGTGTATTCTATGATAGTGGTTTGCTATTCCAGCTGCATGGATGTAAATTTAATTTGCGGTCCTAATGGTTGAATGGCATGAGGACGAGCCTCATAAAGATGACTATTCATGGGTTGAAATACAGAATTGTATGCTGGATTTGTTGGACAGGTTGCTAATTTCACAAAGCACTGTAGTAATAGTTTGAGGCGTTGAAGCGCCAGTTAGGGTTCTTTCGTCAATACATATAGACTCTCTAATGCTGAGGTATGGAATGTTCCCAAACTTAATCTGAGGCCTTGATTGTGCACAGTATTGAGGCACCTTAGGTAGGATGGCCTTGCTGAGCCATATACAACACTTCCGTAGTCTAGGCGAGATCGTGTAATTGCTTGGAAGAGTCTTAAGTACAGTGGTATCTCCACCCCAGTTAACTTGACTCACTACTTTTAGGAGATTTAGTGACTTCAGATATTTCACTTTCAATGATGTTATGTGTGGGATAAATGATAGATTAAGAGTGTAGGATAACTCCGAGAAACTTATTCTGATCAACTACTTTAATCTTGCAATTGTCGGTTCAGGGTGATAAGTCCGTAGATGGCAGAAATGCATACACACAGTCTTTGATTTGGAAAATTTGGTCCTTTTTACTTGTGACCATTTATGTAATTTGTTTAAGTTCAATTGCAGCTGCCGTTCTATAGTAGACATTTGTTTGGATCTGAAAGCTATAAAAATCATCTACATAGAGAGAGCATGTTTTCTCGAAAAGATTTTACAATGCTGTTCATCTTTATGTAGAAACATGTAGGTGACAAAATACTACCCTGTGGGACTCCCATTTCTTGTAAGTGGCTGTTTGACATTCTTGATCCTATTCGCACCTTGAACCAGCGGTCTTTTAGAAAAGAATTGATGAAGTTTGGTAGCTTCCCATGAGGCCAAGATCATGAAGGGTCTTTCATTATTCCATATTTCCATGTGGTATCATAAGCTTTTTTCTAGATCAAAAAATATTGTAACAACATGTTCTCTAGAAACGAAAGGATCTCTGATGTAGGTTTCTAATCGAACCAAATGATCCAGAGTGCTCTGTTGGAGTCTAAAACCGCTCTGAAAGTCTGAGATCAACTGATTTGATTCTAAAAACCAAACCAGTCTATTATTTACAGTTCTTTCCATTGTTTTACAGAGACAGCTTGTCAAGGCAATAGGTCTATAGTTATTTGGATCACTATGATCCTTGTTTGGTTTAAGAATTGGAATAATTGTTGCAATTTTCCAAGTGAGTAGGAATATTCAATGGTTCCGAATCTTATTGAAGAGGTGAAGTAGGACTTCAAGGCATGCCTTAGGAAGATGTTTTAAGAGTTGGTAATGGACTTCATCTGGTCCTGTGGCCGAGTCAGTTGCCTTTTGCAGGGCTTTCTGAAGTTCTCCAAGAGTAAGTGGGGTGTTGTACTCCAAGTCCATTGATTAGATGTTATAGGTCAGTTTTTCTGCTTGTGCTTTGAATCTTTCAAATTCTTGTGTAAAGTTTTCAGATGAAGAATTAAAGGAGAACTGTTGTCCTAGTTTCTTTCCTATTTGTTCTGGTGTGGTGAGGATTTCGTCCTGAACTGTAAGATGTTGGATATGAGATGATAGGTCTTTACCATTTATTTTTCTTACCATTTGCCATACTTTGGAACTAGGGGTTACGAGTATAAATTTTTGAGACATCATTTCTCCATGTGGTTCTTTTCTTTTGTCTGACTAGTCATCTAGCCTTTACTCGCAGGATTTTAAAGTTGTTCATATCAGGGATCGTTGCGCGCGTTTTGAATTTTCTAAGGGCTTTTTTCCCCTTTTTAATTGCCTTTTTCACTTCCTCATCATACAAAGGTCTTGGGCTATGTTGGTGATTTGTTTTAGTTCTGGGTATTGTTTTATTTGATATTGAAACAAGATAATTTTTTAATGTTTCCATTGGCATGTCGGATTTCTCATATCTAATTAATGTTATGGTTTCCAGGCACAGGTCAGTGAAAGAGTTCCAGTCAGCTTTGTGTAGTTTCCATTTTGACTGGGAAGATTGAGGTGGATTCCCAAAATACTTTAAAATTATGGGGAAATGGTCACAGCCATGTGTATCTTCCAAAACTGACCAATTGTAGTCTAAAAACAATGTTTGATTGCTGATGCGATCAATTGATGTGAATGTCCATTTCCTTGGTGAAGATAACTATAAGAGCCACCAAGGTTTGTATAAGTTGCACTACAATTTAGTACGAATATGTACGATGATGAACAACGTAGGTGATCATAGCAAATCGTACCAGTTCATAGCTCCTCCTCGTATTAGGGTTGGGTTTTTAACATTCCCTACTTTTCCCAGGTATCTCAATACCATGGGCACCCCAAGTATTACCATCATTCGGCCAAAGCCAGGGTACCACATGCAAAGATAGCGTTGAGCTAATATGACATGTTCCCCCAATGATAACTAGTCAACATAAATACATGTTGTTTTAGTTTAAATGTACACAGTTTATGCAATTAATTCATCTAGGTAACATGGACTTCTTCTTTGGCTATAAAATTTAAACAGTTTATTCTTTAACTGTTAAACAAATTCATAAAAGTTTTGTCTAGTATTTATTTTGTTGCCACAAGTAACTTCAGACTTCACACTGGGAAAACTTTCCCATTCCCTGAGTCAAAACCAGTTACTCATAACTGATTATGTTGATAAAAATCATCAAAATGGAGGTAATGTACAATTCACAGATGTATATACACAGATTTGAAAGTTCTTCATTTGCATAAGCCTGCCAGGGTTGGTTTTGGGCGACAATGGGCATCCTTTGGCTATGTTACGCCATAATCATAACAATGGCAAGTGATGTCATTTTCAAGTGATGTCATTGCAATTTTTTGTTATTGTGACGTCATATTTCTGCGAGCTTGAATAAATGCAAAATATTAATCCTGAACCACTAACGGGTATTTCGAAAATGTGTTTCCCACATAAACATTTTAAAGACTATTTGAATTTATTAGTGTACTTTAAATGAAATGCAGACAAATATTTTTTGTTTCCATACTCTGTGGTACAATTAAGGTTGCAGTTCACTAAAAAAAAACTTATATAATGTAATGTAATAGTGTCAGCCATAAAAAAATATTTAAAACAAGAATCTGAATATCAGTCCAGTTTTTCCATGTAGGTTTAATCAACAGAAATTAATTTAGCCACATCAAAATAGGGCAAGACCACAACATTTTACCTTCTTTCCCTCCATCTTCATATACGGTGCTTCCGCAGTTTTATTATTTAGCACAGACACTTTTTTGCATGACATCAGAGAGAAACAAGCACTAAAATAAAGTCAAATAAATTTTTCTCTATGTTACCTACCATTAAACGGAACTGTCGGCCTATAGCTACCTACTCAAAGTCAGTGAAGTACATGCAGCACCATCTGGTGCAAAAGTTGAGAGTTAGGCATATTGTCATTTTGAAAAGATGCATTTCAATTGCACATACACATTTATTTTATATTTGATAGTAGGTAGGTATTGTTATTGTTTAACACCTCATCAGCGCCTGAGTGGGCTATGTAGAGGCTCGCTAGGGTAAGATTGATCATCCATAGTTGGTAGTAGAAACCAGAAGCATGCAAAAAAACAATAAGTGTCTGCGTTGGATAGCTGGAGCAGCTTGTGCAATGTGCACTGTCCTGTTTTAGCCACTGGGGATAGAGGACTTCACCCCAAGTGTTTCCACCCTCGCCGTGTGAAGGCCCAGGACCTTCGAGGGCATTTTATATTTGATAAATTTCTTACATTTACCAAGATTTATATATAATATTTCTTTAGTGGTGGTAGATGAAAGTCCACTATAAGCTAGGAGTAGACAGAAGCAGCTGGCTTTAGCCAGTTAAAGCTACAGCAATAGGTCATTACAGCTGTAAACTACATATTTATTACGTCCGCCTCTGGAAGCTGGCCATACAAGCTTCAGACCGGTAGCATTGAGACATTGACATTAACAAGTATCTGGTACAGCACCCAAACTTGAAAAATCTTGCTATATATAAACATATGTTATATTATTAATCACTGAAATTATTTGATTGCAGATGCTTCAAATGGACATGCCAATTCTTCATATGCTGTTGTTACTGCAGCTGAGCTGCTTAGATTCATCAGAAAAATCCACAGAAATAATTTACGATGATAGATTATGATGTTTTCCATAAATGAATTATTCATTAATTGATGTATGTTAAATAGTATGCTTAAATGGTGTGGTATGAACCAGTCACTGCAAACTTTGGGTGGAGTGGATAAGTAATGAAATACAATGAAATACAATACAATACAATACAATTAAATACAGATGATATACGGTAAAAGTATACTGTCTGTTAATCCAATATACAAAATATGGGACCGTACAGTTTGACTTTGAATGAAAAATATATAATTAGAAATTCACATGTTAGTGGATAATATAATACAATACAATAATATAAACTTAACATATCACTTTTTGTCAAAATTACACAGCATTCATTTTTTTCATGTTATTAATGTATAGCAATTTTCACTGTTTTATTCTATAACAGTTCACATTATAGGGAATAAAATCGCTGATTTTAGTCCAAAATCGAGACTTTCTAAACTGATGGTTTTTTTGACATCGTACAAATCATCCATGAGTCAATGCGTCAAAAGTGACAATAATTGCATTCTAAGGTTTTCCATTAGAACACCAGTTTTGTACTATTGATATTTTTGAGGACGGCGTGACCATTGCAACTTTTTTAGTGTGTTTATGTCGTGGTTTTTGCTTTATTTCGGAATGACAAAGCACTCTGAGATACCAGGTATTGCACAGAATTCCATTAAATTGGCTATGTTTTTTTTTTTTAAATACTATTCAAATAGTTTCAATGGATATACGGACATATTTTGTCCAAAGGTGTTCGTACTAAGCATAAAACAGCTCAATATTGACGGATAGATTGGCAGTTTTTATATCCCATAATGAAAAAATTATCTTTAGCAATTTAATAAATGATTTATATATTCTCAATGGTATTGTTTTTGTTCTCTATTCGTAATATGCTTTAACATGCGAAATAGCAGAAAGATTTTGTAAGTTAAAACATGACTCTTGAGAAAAATTATGTTATATAATATATTATATGTCACAGAAATGCAAGAAAACAGGGATTTGTCTTTTAACATAAAATGTCTATTTTGTGCTGCTCCACGATTGAAAATAACGGACCAAAAAAGAAAGTGTATGCTTCGCAAGATCTTGAGACAGAGCAAAAAAGTGTATATAGTTAATTGAATGTGAATTAATTGAATGTGGTCAATGAATAGTTAAAGGTCCCATCACTGCTTTAAAAACTGTGAGTGCAGAGCAATAAAAATTGCAAACATTTATGCCAGCGAAATCAATATTTCAATTGACAAAGCAGAGCAGTTATCATAAAACAATAAAATGTATCAATTTACGGACATTCATTGTCCCATCTATATATTAATAACATAATTTCATGATAAACTATGTGCCCACATAATATAGTTTATCAAGGTTTGGATAGGGAATTATAGTTGCCCAAGGGCTATTCATCCATAAGCATAGTTTTCAAATAACAGCCTCAGGCTATGAAGATCACACTGACCACTATCAGCAAATATATTAATTGCAACATTTGACACTTACAAGCACGTTCTTAAGCCCACATTCACGCTCATGGAAGTGTACTTGCTTATGCGACAAACAATGCCGCCACGACTGACTTACGCATGTGCGTGGTTGTGTGTTGTATTGCGTAACCAAGCACCTTATAAGTTGCACTCCAGTGCATATATACGATACGCGTGGGTGCGTCAAAGCACATCTATGCGCATAGATGTGGTCAGTATGTCATATCCACGCTTCTGTTCCAGACTTCAATAAATATACCTCCAATAAGGGTTTATTTGACATCCTGATTAAATTTACATTTTCTATACTCATAGGGGTAACCATGCTTCCCTCAAAATATGAAGAGCTCAATGAAAGACCTCAACCAACACAAACAATACCAACCAAGTGACAACAATAAGTCATCTAACAGCATCCGTGAGGCATCTGCCAGGCACTCGTAGATTTCCCATGCGAGTGGTTCAAGGATGGGCACGGAAGATGACGGGCAGGAAACGGGAGTTCTGCCGAGCGTTTCAAGAGCATTCTACAAGTGGATGGCAAGTATATGCAGATGGACAGTGGCTACGTATGGCTACGTAAGGCTACATATGGCTACGTATGGCTACTATTACTGTACGAAGTTTTGTTAGGGAGGGTAAGTGCATTAATTATAATTAGTACATTAGGATTGGAGTTCTGCTCTGGAAACGAAAGTGTTTGATATTATAGTCCAGGGGTACACAACTACCTCGCCTACTGGCACTTGGCTGGTGGGCAGCTGCTCTTTAGCTCAATGCTAAAGTGTAGGAAAGTTGCACACAAGAATAACAATAACACTCTTCCAGCTTCACCTGTGAGGGTTAAATATGAATCATAGTTTCAATTTGTTTGGAAATAAGAGAAATTCAACGTACCTCTGTAGCAACTGATCAAAAGGCAAGCAGAAGACTTCTGAGTGTTTGGCTGAGTTATAGCTTAGTGTTATGATTGCAACAATTATGTAACCAATGACATCGATCATTGTTACTGAGAAATGGATTGCCAAATGTAAGAAAAAATTTAAATCTAAAGACAATTGTCCTAAGACTTTTAACGATTTCAATGATGTGCCATTAGCAGAAATTGACTATTGTCCAGCATTTAGTGCTTGCTCTTTATGATTTCACGGAGTAAATTGGTCTTAATTTATATTGATTTCTCGTGGCTAAAAGGTTGGTACATCCTCTTTTGACATGTAAATTTTTTTTTAAATGTTTGGTCTATTAATGACTCTCACATTATTTTCCTACAAAGACAATAATTTATATCTGTATAACAACAGTATTTTGCGAGTTGGAATGTTAAAAAAATGTATCTCAATAGGTTGATCAGTTAGGAGAATGTCAGTTAGGCGACGGCTTTTACACCACGGGCCAAACTTTTGTAGTGCCGCTCAATTAATAAATCAACTATTTTCTGGGCAAATATGTGTATTGAATCTCAAAGTATCACATCACATGTGTTAATTTATGAAAAATAACACTCTCTGGGGTTTTTTTTTATTTTCTGAAGGACCGTCTCATGAAAAACGGTCCGAGAAAGTTCCGAGAAACATAAGATCAAAAAACCGTGGCCTTAGCTTCCATGTCTTACATTTTATCACAGAACACACGCTTGGAGACTTCTTTAATAGTATGGTCGGAACACGCAAATATTTTTAATTTCCTGCTCTGACCCCATGAAAAGTTTCTAAATGACTATAAAATAATCTATGCACAATTTTAGGTCTGTATGTAAATATTTAGAGGTTGCTGAAAGGGACTGATTAGCCTAAATACTTCTTATTATGAATAGAAGGCTCCAGGAATTGCTTTGTTAACTGCAATTGATTCTTCTAATCTTAAGGAGCGTTCACACTGTCACGTATAAGACCCATGTATGACCAAGGATATGAAAAATCAGCTATACATGCTCACTCGTAGCTATTTTAATCGTGTATAAATTCCTTCCACGAGCATACATGGGGCAGTTGTAGATCGCTCGGCGGACGTCCATCACCAAGTATACGTGAGACATACGTGAGGTATACGTGAGGCATACTTGAGGCATATGTGAGGACTTGTAGATCGCTCATAGATTGCTCGGAGATCGCTAGTAGCTCGTCTGTGCGAGTTATTCAAGGATGGGCACGGCAGGCAATGGGCAGGCAATGGGCAGGCAATGGGCGGGCAACGGGCGGGCAATGGGCAGGAAACAGAAGCGAGTGCAGTGCGAGTACATTCGGATGGACAGTGGCTACATATGGCTACATATGGCTACATATGGCTACATATGGCTACATATGGCTACATATGGCCAAGGTTTTAAACATGTTTAAAGGGGCGTTTACACTGTCACGTATGAAACCTACATATGACTACGGATGAAAAAAATTGTTTACACTTGCTCATCATTGTCCATACGTAATTCACTCACAGAGCGTTTTAAAGATACCCTTGCTAATCTGTAGGATGCTTCTGGTTGCGCTTGACCACTCAAGAGCATACGTGGAGAAGGCAAAACATTTTAAACATGTTTAAAACTTTGACAGATGTTCTATGTGTTAATGTTTATATTAGTTACGTAACTGGCTCGGACGTCACTCGGCGAACGTTCTACATACATCTGTGGCCATACGTAGCTATATGTAGCCATACGTAGCCAGAGGCAGATGTAATGATTAAATAATAAGGCTTGGAATCCACACCATGTTGAACATTTACCACATGGGTAGAGTCTTTAACTTGCCTCAGCGTACACACTGGGTACAAGGTAACTCCTCAGATTTAATGTCTTATGCAGTTGACATCCAGCTGGGTTGTAGTTCATGAACAGTAAAAGACATCACTTGTCCGACTATTTTCAAAATGAGATGTTTCTGAGAAGACGGGAAACCTTATCTACCCGAAAATAAGTTTAAATGAACTTCTAACTCAACTGAAATAAAAACCACTGTATGATGATGTCCGAGCCCATGCAAATTCAATGGCTATCATACTGCATATTCCAACCGCCTGGTGGCAAGGCTTAGAATGGAGATATTAACCTAATTTTTTCACAAATTTTATAAATGACAAGTGGAATGGGAAAAATTCATTAACACCAAAGAGTATAATTTCATCAGCTCAGCCGAAACCGCTTCTTGCATACAGCATTTTTTAGACCCTCCATTTACTTGAATATGAATTCAGTTTCAGGTGTCAACTGAGTGCATGGTTGATCGGGGTCTAAGATTGTACCCTTCAATCACTGGCATGGTGACATATATATACACGTCAGAATTGATATGAAGGCCTTTCTAAGTTTGTAAAAAAGCCTAGTTGTTTGTTGTGATGCTAATCCCATGGACCTTTTTGGTTATTATTTAAAGTCACTGCATGTATTATTAAAAGTCACAAGTACAAAAAAACAATAAAACAGCAAAATTCCTGTATTGCTTTTTATATATTTCAGTCAATATATACAAGAGAAAACACTTCTACCATAAATCAAGAAAGTACAACATGACACCAAATGTCTAAAAAAAGACAGGGCTGTAAATCGGCTATAGTTGATTTTCACTCAAAATACAGTACAACTAGTAAATGTAAATAAGGGTTTATAGTGTTATCTCTCAACAGTTTTAACCTACTTTACAGTTACATCCTTGGCAGGCCAATCCAGAGTCTTTCTCAATTCCTGTGGGTACCTGCTACCTAATACACTACTACAGAAGAATGTCTCAACCGTATGTTCATATATAGCTGGATACAGCTTATAGTCAAGTCATAAATTTATAAATAAACACATATTATGGGAAATAATGTCACTGGTTTGTTTTGTCAGATCAGACAAAGAGAGTGTGAAGCTCCAGTTGACTTTGGTCATAAAATAAAAAAAACCAATGACAAAGGTGTTTTTTTTTCCAATTAACTCCTGCAATGAGGAACTTTACACTGAGTTCATACCACAACATTTTATATATCAGTCGGACAGCATAAGACCATTTGACTGCATCAGACAATACCAGAGAGCATCAGACAATACCAGAGAGCATCATTCCAGGCACGAGGCTATTAGTCCCTGTGCCAGACCCCAATTTACACCGTGATCTAGAATATTACATTTATAACCGAAAGAAACCTTAATATACAGGTATATCATATATATTTTTAAATATGTACTTCATAGATACTTAATAATTAGTGTCATCTGGGTGATATTAGTGCAGGTACAACATCTGGAATAAAATCATATATGAAATTTTACAATTTTTTTAACAGTGACCTTGACCTTTCAACTTGAAATTGACCTTTAGTCCCATTTTTGTTGTCATAAATCAATTCTCCATCCCTGAAAACATAAATTGAGACACTTTTTGGATGTAAATACAATTTTTCCTTCTTGAGACATGAAAAATCAAGCTGGATTTTTCAAAAGCTTAGTGTTTAGGTGGTTTTCATACATTTTCAGACACCTGGGAATATAAGCTCTTGGAAAATCTATACAGTTGGAATCACAATTATTCAACCTCCATGGAATATTCTTGAAAATGTGCGAACTATAACTTTGCACAGGACATAAATGACAAATGCAATCATCACAAATAATGTGTCATGTTTTGCTAATTTACTGCTGTTTGCAACATGTATGTCATGTTACATAACCTGTGCACATATGAACTCCCACGCTTGCCATTTTTGGGATATTAGGTAGCTATGGTCTGTGGAGCCATTGCTATTGTTGAATCTAGCTTTCTATTCATCCATCCAATCTGTCCAGTCATCACCTGATTATTTATGATGAAAATATTGCAATATCATTGGCACTTTTACAATTCAAGCGACTCTAACACAGAATATGATTTCATGAAAATGGGCCATTTTTTGCCTCTACTGAATCGATAGTAATATTTAAGTGTATGTTTGGAAACTTTCACCTTTGATTTTTTTATTGACAAAGCAATAAGCAAAATTATTTTGAAGTACAAGAACCAAAGTTTGACCTTGATGCCTTGATGTATTTTCACCGAATGTTATGATACTACTGAAGTCCCTTGACTTTTTCACCTGTCAGCTGCTATTTCATGATTTCCGGTTAAAAAGGTTTGCCAGGATGAATTTCAGGAAATTCAGGGAAAATCTGCTAAAAATCTTGTACAATGAAGAAAATATTAACCATATCACAACTATAGTCTAAAAATGAATGTATAAGACTTTTTATGCGCATTGGTCAATAGAAGTATTGCACAACAGAAGAAAAATAGTTTTAAAATTTGCAAAATATCAAGAATTGTCATTTTCTAGAAAATTTCAATGATGGCATGGGTCATGTTTGCCCTGTTCAGAATTATGGTTGACATATTTTCATCCAAAATTCCAGGAGGTTGAATAATTCTGCTTCCAACTGTTGTAACTTTTGCCCACCCAAGTGGTACCGATATCGCCTCTGGCACAGGGACTATGTGATATCTGGAGATTCAAGATTTTATTGATAGATTGATTGATTGCTTAGACTAGTAACGACTTCAGGTAGAGTCTGTACTGAGTTAAACTGAGCTGTAATTCATCTCCACATTTGCAAGAACATTGTCAGATAATGAATCATTTATGTTATTTTTTTTGGAGCTAAAAAGTGGGGTGGGGGAGATGAAATCTATAGCTACCCATGACTCGAGTTAGACAATTTCAAAATATTATTCACAGGTGCAATTAGCGCCATCTCGCCACTCTCCTTCTATAGTTTCCCTATAGTTTGTTGTTATGGCAAGGTAGTTTGTATGGCAACTTGTAACATCTGTATAAATATTTACGCACAACCAAACTCCATAGCCATGACGATAGATGACCCTGATTATGGATGGCACATTGGATGGCCTTTTCACATACATTGGATAATCCATGCAAAATCCAAAATATTCATAATCTCCATCACAGGCGGCACCGATTGGCCCGTTTATGCTGCAACGTTTCGGGAAGTCATCCTGAAAAGACAAGATGCTTCTTTTTTTTTTCTCAATCCACAATCTAGTTTATGGGGAGAAAAAGTACCAACAGAGGTCACTGACACTGTAGCAGATAATTATTGTTTGATTACATCGTCTGTATTGTGATGTCATCAATGCAACAATGATGTAGCGCTGTCATCTTATTGAACATGGACTCCACATGCTGGAATCATTGTAATTTTCTGCAGTTAGTGTTGGTTTGTGGGTGGCCCCTTGGCAGCGATGACATGATCATCTTAGAGGAGTCACGCAGCTCAATATTTTATTAAATGATAATCTGTTTTTGTAATAAGTGGGCAAAAATTAATCTGAAATATATTGTCTTCTTAGGTACTACGGTCAGAGTGCCCCCTGTAGGCTCGGTTACTTTTTCTTCCCATTTCACATAAAACATCTTGCTATGTTCATGACAATCAAGAGGGAAAATACGTGTGGCAGCTTGATACAGAATGACATTTATCTCAAAATGAGGTATTAGATGAAACTACACAACATAGCAGCCGGTTTCAATGACATCAGGTAAATCCAAGTCTCCCATTGGCTGAGGGAATGCCTCAGTCCATTAGAGCCCTCCATTTACACGACATCCTCTGTGAGTTCTGTTTCAGGTCTCTACACGTAGAACATGATAAGATTAGAGTTATTCAACACAATTTCAATGCAAGTCACTTGTCTCATTGTTCCCCACTGGTGGGGTACTGTGAGACAAGCTAAGGGGTAGAGTGAGACATGGCCTGATAGTACAACAAAAATGTAAAATGTCTCAGAATACTTATTTTAGGTAGCAAGTTCCTTTATTGTCCATTGCTATTGGTCTGTAGCTGAGCAGGTTATTTTACCAGCACTCAGAGGAAGATGTAATGATGAGATGGTAAGTCTTAAAATCCAAATGATGTTCTGCATTTACCTCATAGCTGGGATCATTCACTTGGCCTGGCATAGACACAGGGTACAAAGTACCATTAAGTCAAAATGTCATGTGTAACAGTGCTAGCAGGGTGTTACCCTCGTCATTTTATTGCTGTTAAGCACTTAAGTACAAATAATAGTTAAGTTCATGAAATATGGCTAGAATGAAGCAGATTCCTCAGGACATTCGTCAGTCTGTTGTTGTTTTGGTAAATGAAGGATATACTACTCCGTTATGGGCAGTACAGACGCAAATTGTGCATATGAAATGATGCATGAACATCTTTGCAGATTACTTGATAAGCATGCACCCAAGAAACAAAAGACAATAAAGAAAAATTATTTCCACTGTATGTCTAAAGAACTCAGGAAAGCAATGTTATACAGAAACAGATTAAGAAACAAATACTACAAATTCTGATCAAATCATTATTTGTCCCTTTACAAAGTACAAAGGAATCATGTCAATGCTATTAAACGAAAGGAAATATACAAATACTTTGAAGAAAAATGTAAATCAGGGACAAGAAACAAAGACTTTTGGAAGGCTATAAAACCTTTGTTCTCTAAGTCTAGAACTAAGTCTGATAGTTTCCCAATAGGGGAAATGGTGAAATTGTGACAGATGAGCAAAAGGTCTGTAGCATATTTAACACATTCTTTCAAAGTATAGGGTCGGATATTGGAATTCCAGAAAACAATGAAAAACCACTTTGTGATATTATAAGCGAGTATTCCAACCATGAGAGTGTAAAGTGCATTAAAGAACAGATAAAAGGAAACTCTCATATGAATAATTTCACATTAAGATTTGTCACAGAAAGGGAAACAATAAATGTCATGAAATCTCTATCATCAAAGAAGGCCGCAGGTTATGATGATATCCCTGCTCAATTCATCAAAAAGTTAGGTAGTGCACTGGTGAAGCCACTTACACAGTTAATAAATAGATGCATATTAGAAAATACATTTCCAGTCCAAATGAAGAAAGCAAACATTACACCGCTGTATAAAAAGGAAGGACAAGCTCAACAAAGATAACTACAGATCAGTTAATCTATTGCCAATACTATCAAAAATTATGGAAAAGGTTCTGTATAAACAAATATACAAGTATATGAATACATTGTTTCACATGTACTTATCAGGTTTCAGGAAAGGTCATAGCTGTCAAGATTTACTAGTTAGATTTACAGAAGATATTAGACAATCTCTTGATAGGGGGCAAATGTTAGGAGTAATTGCAATTGATCTTTCAAAGGCCTTTGATTGTATGCCACATGGGCTACTTTTAGCTAAATTGTCTGCATATGGATTTGATTTGAATACCTGTGAACTTATGAAATCTTACATAATGCATAGGCAACAACGAGCGAAAATAGGAGAAACACTATCTTACTGGGTTTATAACATTAAAGGTGTTCCACAAGGTTCCATTTTAGGACCACTTTTATTCAATATATTTATCAATGATTTTCTATTTCTTAAACTCAACAGTAATATCTATAACTAGAAAACTGAAACTGCTGAACAGTTTCGAGGCTTCACCTGCAAGCAAGACTGTGCATCCTGATTGCAAAAAGTATAACTTGTTAAGGAGAAATTACGTCAAAGAAATAAGGATTATTTTCCCCTTGACTAAATACCATTTTATGTCATTTTAACAGCATCAATCAGTATAAGAAAAAATGGTATACACCTATAATTCATGGTTGAATGATGCTTTAACCATAAATTTCACAATATCATGCTATATACAAATGAAAGGACTTGGAATGTGCTTTCCAAAAAAGTTTTCCCCATTAAAAAAGGTTGATTAGGACTGGAGTTACAGAATTTTGTTTTTAAACTACTTTTCAAGGTCTGTGACCTTGACCGTTTGACCTTTTGACCTAACATTTTGCAAGAATTTTCCATTACAAATGGGTTAAGCCTCACATAGTTTAAAGTCAAAATGCAAGCATTTTTTCTTGGGGAAAAAAATTATAACGAAAATTTTCAGCTAATTTTTTTGGCATTTTTATTAACTCGAAAATTTCAGGGTCGGGCGATCTTTTTAACAGATCGGTCTACAGTGTCGCTTTTCATTTGAAAGAGGGAAAAATGAGCTTTCCAAATATCTCTTTGTTTGTGCTGTAGCTCAATTAGGACCGGAGTAAAAGCCAATTGAAGTTCGGATACTAGTTTCGGTCAGAAAGGTAAAAAGACCAAAGTAGCAATACTAATTATTTTCTGTGACCTTGACCGGTTAACCTTGAGACATAATTTTGCTCAGGATGCTTGTTGGATACTAGGGCAACATCTTCCTGAAAGATGAGTCTAATCCAAACATTTCTACTATCTTAAAAAATTTCGTAAATTCAAAATGTCAATTTTCAGAAAATGTTTGACCTTAATTTTGACCTTGACAAATACTTCATAGATCAAAATTGACACCAGATTCTGAAAGCGCATATGTGAATTGTGGGGGGTCACCAATGCTTGGCATTTAGCTAGAGTGAATATTTCCTCTTGAAATTTGACATTTTAGTTGTTTATGTATCTGTGAATCGGTTTTCTTAATTTACCATTTTCTCAAAAATTGACAAATCATGCTGTGGAAAAATCGATTAAATATCCATTAAGGGCAGGTCAATGCCCTATAGAGAAAAAATATTCAGGGCAAAAGGTTAGTTCTGGGGTATTTTTGTGATTTTTGGAAAATATGCTGTTTTTTTCTACTTCAACGGTCCAAATGACCTTGAAAATGACCTCCAAGGTCAAATTTGACAGTTGATATGGGGGTTTTGGGTACATGTTTGGGGTAGTTTACTATAGCATGTTATAACCTAAAACCAATATTTCATGGTGAAATACCACATGTCACCCATTTTTGGTGATTTTATAATATTTAAAATTCCATAATGTGTGTGTGTGTGTGAGTTATTGTTTAACGCCTCATCAGCACCTGAGTGGGCTATGTAGAGGCTCTCTAGGTTAAGATTGATTAACTATATTTGGTAGTAGAAACCAGAAGTATATAAAAAATCTATAATTGTCTGGGTTGGATATCTGGTAAAGAGATGTTGTAAGGTATTAGCTTGAAACAAAGGTCTTCTAAAGCGTTGTAAGTGGCTGCAATCTAATAAAATATGTTTGATTGTTAGGGGGCACCGACAACTCTGGCATACCGGTGCCGGTTCATTGACTAAAAGGTGTAAATGTGTAAGTCTTGAATGTCCCATGAGGCATCTGTGATATATTCCTTGATCTTTGCGAGTATTGAACCTACTAGGTATTTTATTTTGAATGCAAGGTAAGATTGAATGCAACTTGTTGTTATTACATTCATTCCATTGTCTTTGCCAGCAAGACATGATAAAAGATTTTATAGTCATTTTAAAATCAGTGTATGGAATGGTAAAATCAGTTATCTCTTTTGTAAGAGCCCTTTTTGCTGCCAGGTCTGCTTTTTCATTCCCTTCAATGCCAGCGTGTCCAGGAATCCAGCAGAATACTATGTCTTTGTATTCGTGAAGTAAAATTCCATAATAGAAAAGCCAGTCTGACAATTGCCAAAATATTCCTTTCTGACCTGGATATACCTATTACACAACTTTTAGTGCCAAAACTGTAGCTCTATGTCTCCTGGTTTTCTCAAAACCGTAGAAACAAATTAAACACTAAAGTTGAGAATCGGTTGACCTAAAACTTGACCTACTTTTAAAAAAGTGGGTCAGACGTCTTGAGAAATAATGTATAACCTAAGATATGAAAGCATTTGACCATAGCATCATCATTACTTGAGTTATTTGAATTTGAAATTTTGCAAATGTCAAATTCAAGCGGCTCTGTGACCTTGAAAAATAGGTCAAGGTCACTAAAACTGGGTCAATGTAACAAGGTCATAGAAGGCTCCTGCCATGAATTTTTTTGCCATGCTACGAAGAAATTTTTCCGGGAATAATAATAATAATAATAATAATAACTAATACAAAAACAAAAGTCTTCACCTATGGTAATAGGTGAAGCCTAACTAATACAAAAACAAAAGTCTTCACCTATGGTAATAGGTGAAGCCTAATTACGCAGATGATTACACCTTCTGCTGTACAGACAATGATGTAGTAGTTCTAAAAGAAAAATTACACAAGGATTGCATAACTGCCATGAAATGGTTTGAATCAAACAGCATGAAAGCAAATGCCAGTAAATTTCAGTTAATGTTTCTGAGTAGAAATACTAATCTAAGCAATAACTCTCTTATTGTATGTGAAACTGAGATTAGAGCATCCACATCAATAATAATACTTGGAGTACAGTTGGATATGAATTTGAAATTCAGTTCACATATTGATGAGGTATGCAAGCAGACAGGAAAACAGATAAATGCTTTGAAAAGAACTAAAAACTATCTTGACAAAGAGACAAAAAAGATTATATACAACAGCTACATTAGCAGCAATTTTAACTACTGCTCAGTGGGCTGGATGTCTTCAAACAAAACGAATATTGACAAACTAGAAAGAACAAACAAACGTGCACTTAGATTTGTCACAAATAAAGGCCAATTAAGTTATGAAGAAATCTGTAATCAAGAAATGCAACTTAGTGTATATAAAAGATGTACTAAAAATGCTGCTATATTACTATATAAAGTTAAAAAAGGTATGGCACCACAATATGTCTCTGATATATTTAATGCGCAAAACTCACAGTATGAAATAAGAGACAATGAAAGAATGTCACTTCCACATTTCAATACAGTCACATACGGGAAGAATAGTTTTAGGTATCATGGGGCAAAACTTTGGAATAACATTCCAGTGGAGATCAAAAGAAGCGTCTCACTCAACACCTTTAAAACAGCTATCACTAAATGGCTACTAAACCGTGAAACTGCAATTTAAGTACTCAATTGTTAATTTTATCAATCCGTTGGTCAAAAAGGGAATAGCATTTCAATCAATCTATTTTTACATTCAGGTGCAGGATCGGAAGATGAATATCAAACTACGGAAATTTATACCAACAAGGATACATCATATGAACCTGACATGACAGCACATATTTGACGGACTCTTTGATTTAAAGACTTTTCTTACTTTTTGATTTTATTTATTTACCTCCATTTATATATATATATCTTTTTTTTTTTTTTTTTGATTTTTTGTCGTACAGAAGTTTGTAACTTTGATTACCATGTAATCTGACCACATACGACTTTAAATAAATTATACATACATACACTATCTGTCAGATTGCCAGAAAATTAAGAATTTTAAATAAGGGGGTCCGGACAGATTGGTTTCAGAATTCACTCGTGCCTAACGCCACTCATGAATCCTGGCCAATCTGTCCACTCGTGGGGAATATAAAAATATACCACATACAGTGGGGTGCGAAAATATAGGCACCCTTCCGCTGCAGCAACATTATTTGCTGTAGCTCCAAAAGTATTAATTGTGGCAACTTCCCTGTGATTTTTTTAGCAAAAGCAATGTGTTAGGTTACTCTTTACGCAATAATATTTCAGATAGCTGTATTTGTTCATCTGGCATAAATTAAATTGTGCAAATTGCCAGTGCAAAAGTTTGGGCATCCCTTGAATTACATGAATTTGAGAGGTTGTAGCAAAGTCAAATAGGGTTACTTTTCCAGCAAACTTGATTTGATGTGTTTGTTGAACCTTAAACAACAAACAAGGGTGCAATGGAGCATAAACAAGGTGAGTTAGCTTAATTAATAGCAATTAATACTTCACCTTAAGCCTCTATTGCAACTTAGCAACATGGGAACCTCAAAGGAGCTCTCTAATGACTTAAAAACACGAATAATAAGTAAACATAAATCAGGAGAAGGTTGCAAGAAGCTGTCACAGAGATTCCAGTTGTCTGTTTCTACTGTGAAGAATATTATCAGAAAGTGGAAGGCCACTGGCACAGTGCAAGTGAGGAAAAGATGTGGCAGACCAAGGAAAATAACAACAAAACAAGCCAGAAGAATGGTCAGAAGTGTTATTGCAAACCCCCAGACCACCTCCAAAGAACTCCAGGAAGATATGGCGGCCAATGGTGTTGCGGTGCATCGCTCCACAATCAAGCGATGATTGCATGAGGAGAAGCTGCATGGGAGGGTAATGCGTAAGAAGCCTTTTCTTCAACCTCACCACAAAGAGGCTCGCACGAGGTATGCCAAGGCTCATCTGGACAAGCCAGAGTCATTCTCGAAGAACATGCTTTGGAAAGATGAGACAAAGACCGAGTTATATGGGCACAACCACAGGCATCATGCATGGCGAAAAAAAAATGCAGCATTCCAAGAACAGAACATGCTCCCCACAGTCAAGTTCGGAGGAGGATCAATCATGTTATGGGGTTGTGTGGCTAGTTCAGGTACTGGGAACCTTACACAAGTTGAAGGTCGAATGGATTCAGTGCAATATCAGAAGATTCTGGAAGACAACATCAAAGACTCTGTGAAAAAGCTGAAGCAACGGCGCGGTTGGTTGTTTCAACAGGATAATGATCCAAAGCATTGTTTCAAATCTACCAAGGAATACATGCAGACATGCAAATACAAAGTCCTGGAATGGCCGTCGCAGTCCCCAGATTTGAATATCATAGAGAATTTGTGGTATGACCTCAGCTTTGCCTCGGCCAATATAATTTTTTCTCTTCCCACAAAACTCAAGGTTGGACTCCTCATCATCCACTTATAATGTTGTAATATTCAGGGTAAACTTTGGACGCAGTGTATATTATGGTATCATTACTTTACCATTGATCTTGCACTATGTGACCTTACCATGGCCACTGTCTACTGATTATATGATGTCACAATATTCATATCATAGAACAAAGGGGGGTGAATGAGGCAAAATTGCTAACATGGCTGCTCCATGAAAACCGTTTATTGTAATATTTGCTTACCGAAATGTAATGCTGAACACCTGCTGCTATTACACATCGTGATTTTCCCAGGACTTTCAGAAGTTGACAACTGCTCTCCAGTTTGAAGTCAAAAGCCTTGCATACATTCTTGTAAGCATTGCACAACTCGGCACATTTGCGATACGATATCATGTTGTGGGTGCTGTGGATATCATCACTTGTTGGTGCCTTAGTAAATGGATGACAATACCTGTGGAACGTGATGCCATATGTGCTGCTGCTAGCGTTATGTAGCTTCAGCAATATTATCAAGGTCAACATATAGATATAATGGATCTTCATCATTTCTGAAAGACATGGAAAGTTAATAATGATTCATAAGCACATTATTCACTTAGTAGAACATTTGATCTTTCTCCTAATCAACAAGAAGACAAGTATAATTACACTTGAAGCCATTTAGTAAGCAGTAATATGTTAACATCTAATTAAAGGATCAATATTACAAACTCAAACTTGTTTATTTTTCAGCTGAAACTTTTGCATAAAATTAGTGGAGATATGTACTCCCTGTTATATATAAGAAAATAATGAAATCAAGTCAATTCTGCCCAAATGGCCATCTCTATAGCATAGTTGGCAGCCGTGAACTCACCAGGACTGAATTTTCATCGATATTACCCTGATAAGTAACTTATCCTTCCTTTCAAAAGTTCTCGAAATGGGCTCTTCTTCAATTTAAGGAATATTCAGATCTCAATGGATTTCTTCAGTAACTGGACTATCAGTCCATTTAAGCATCAAACGAAGATTTGATACTCCTATTCGGGGATTAGTATAGTGGAGATATGATTTGACCTGGAACAAATTTGCAACTGACATGATTCCAGTGCCATTTGAACCCCAGGGGCCTCTAGAAACACACACTTAAAATCATATATTAGTTAGTTAGTTAGTTAGTGTTATTTTTTAATGCCTCATCAGCACCTGAGTGGGCTATGTAGAGGCTCTCTAGGGTAAGATTGATTATCTAAAGTTGGTAGTAGAAACCAGAAGCATGTAAAAAATCAATAATTGTCTGCGTTGGATAGCTGGAGCAGCTTGTGCAATGTGCACTGTCCTGTTTTAGCCACTGGGGATAGAGGACTTCACCCCAAGTGTTTCCACCCTCGCCGCGTGGAGGCACAGGACCGTCGAGGGCCTTAAAATCATAATGGAATCCAAGTCACGAATCACCCCCAAAATTAGCATGAATCCAAGATGGCGGCATTAAAAAACTAGTTGTTCTCAAATAACTAAGGAACTAATGGAGTTAGACCCCAAGGGAGCCTCATATAGATGACTGTACATGGGGTGAAATACAGAATTGTATGCTGGATTTGTTGGACAGGCTGCTAATTTCACCAAGTACTGTAATGATAGTTTGAGGCATCAAAGCGCCAGTGAGGGTTCTTTCGTCAATACATATATACTCTCTATTGGTGAGGTACGGAATGCTCCTAAACTTAATCTGAGGCCTTGATTGTGCACAGTATTGAGGCACCATAGATATGATGGCCTTGCTGAGCCATATACGACACTTCCATAGGCTAGGCGAGATCGTGTAATTGCTCGGTAGAGTCTTAGAAGCAAAGTGGTATCTCCACCCCAGTTAACTTTACTCACCACTTTTAGGAGATTTAGTGACTTCAGACATTTCACTTTCAATGATGTTATGTGTGGGATAAATGATAGGTTCGAGTCTAGGATACCTCCCAGAAACTTATCGACAACTTTGATGTGTGTTTGTGTGTGTGATTAGGGCTTTACCTTTACAGCCATCCAACTTAGGCTCGACCGGGAATCGAACCCGGGACCCAGCGGTTGGAAGCCCAGAGAGCTACCTCTGAGCTAGTCCTCCGCCCTCGACAACTTTGATCTTGCAATTGTCGATCATAAGATTCGGTTTAGGGTGATAAGTCCGAAGGCAGAAATGCATACAAAGCGTCTTCGATTTTGAAAATTTGAATCCATTTTCTAGTGACCATTTATGTAATTTGTTTAAGTTCAATTGCAGCTGCCGTTCTATAGTAGACATTTGTTTGGATCTGAAAGCTTTAAGAAAATCATCTACATAGAGAGAGCACATAATGTTTTCGCACATAGACTTTAAAATGCTGTTCATCTTTATGTTAAAACATGTGGGTGACAAAATACTACCCTGTAGGACTCCCATTTCTTGTGGGTGGCTGTTTGACATTCCTATTCTATTCGCACCTTGAACCAGCGGTCTTTTAGAAAAGAACTGATGAAGTTTGGTAGCCTTCCCCTAAGGCCAAAATCATAAGGTCATTCATTATTCCAAATTTCCATGTGTATCATAAGATTTTTCTAGATCAAAAACTATTGTAACAACATGTTCTCTGGAAATGAAAGCATCTCTGATATAGGTTTCTAAGCGGACCAAATGATCCATAGTGCTCTGTTGGTGTCTAAAACCGCACTGAAAGTCTATGATCAACTAATTTGATTCTAAAAACCAAACCAGTCTATTATTTATAATTCTTTCCATTGATTTACAGAGACAGCTTGTCAAAGCAATAGGTATATAGTTATTTGGATCACTATGATCCGTGTTTGGTTTAAGAATTGGAATAATTGTTGCAATTTTCCAAGTGAGTAGGAATATTCAATGGATCCAAATTTCATTAAAGAGGTGAAGTAGGACTTCACGGCATGCCTTAGGAAGATGTTTTAAGAGTTGGTAATGGACTTCATCTGGTGCTGTGGCCGAGTCAGTTGCCTTTTTCAGGGCTTTCTGAAGTTCTTCAAGAGTAAGTGGGGTGTTGTACTCCTCCAAGTCCTTTGATTGGATGTTATAGGTCAGTTGTTCTGCTCGGGTTTGAATCTTTCAAATTCTGGTGTAAAGTTTTCAGATGAAGAATTAAAGGAGAACCGTTGTCCTAGTTTGTTTGCTACTTGTTCTGTGGTGGTGAGGATTTTGTCCTGAACTGTAAGATGTTGGATATGAGATGATAGGTCTTTACCATTTATTTTTCTTACCATTTGCCATACTTTGGAACTAGGAGTACAAGTATTAAGTTTTGAGACATAATTTCTCCATGTGGTTCTTTTCTTTTGTCTAAAGCCCCGTTCCCACATAGCCGAGTTACTCGTAGTTAACTCGTAGTAATAACAAAAATTACGTAACACCCAAAATTCGAGGAGTTGGCGACGAATTTTTGCGGAAAAAATGACCAGGAGTGACTCGCCGAGTTACTCGCCGAATTACTCGCCGAGTTACTCGGCGGGTTCAGCGAGCGACTCGCCGAGTACCAGGAGTGACTCGCCGAGTACCAGGAGTAACTCGCCGAGTACCAGGAGTAACTCGCCGGGTGAAGCAAGGTGTCTACGACAGCGACGAGTCACCCATCGAATGATAGGCCGACGCCAGCCTACCTGCATTCTCAGATGAATATCTCGCTTAATATTTGGTCTATTTTCGATCCGAAAAAACCTATGGAGTCACTATGAATTATACTACAAAACAATCTTTATTTGACGAAAATCGGACTAATATTAAGGGAGCAGTAGCTTTTTAAAGAAGCGCTCAGCTTTCTGCATTAATACAGTCTGGGCGCGGACGCTTCAGGGAGCACCAGTATAAGTAAATTAAATATAGCAAATAAAATCACAGATCAAATCACAAATACTAATTACAATATCAATATTAGATTTAAATTTTACAAAATATACACAAATTTATACTGATCATAATATCACAATAAGATTCAAATTAACACAAAAAGATAAGAAAGTTATACAAGTATAATCATTGCCTGGTAATTACAATTAAATATATTGCTTTTAATTAATGAAAGCAATTACATATTTTTGTAATTGTGAATGACAATCAAGACAATGTCATATTACTGTGTCATCTTTGAACAAACCATGAAATGACAGGTCAAAGAACCCCAATTTAGGCAATTAGGCAATTGACACATGTATTGAATTTGCTGTATGCTCTACACCAATTCTTTGTATCATTCAAAATGCTAATAGCAATTACTGTGTCATCTTTGAACAAACCATGAAATGACAGGTCAAAGAACCCCAATTTAGGCAATTAGGCAATTGACACATGTATTGAATTTGCTGTATGCTCTACACCCATTCTTTGTATCATTCAAAATGCTAATAGCAATTGACATAACAGTCATGGCAGTTGGCAGAATGAGTAGAAATGAATTGCAATAAAGCTCATCCAAACAATGTATATAAAATGGTCAAAAATATTGACCACACCATTCATGTCAGGGCCATACACAGAGCACCTTGCCGCCGCCAGACTACCTGCCTTCTCAGACAAATATCTCGCTTAATATTTGGTCTATTTTCAATCTGAAAATCTGTGTGGAATAAGTATGAACTCGACTATAATTCAATATTTATTTGACGAAAATCGGACTAATATTAGGGGAGCAGCAGCCTTTTAAAGTAGCGCTCAGCCTTACCTGCATTGATACAGTCCGGGCGCGGACGTCTGCGAGAGCACCACTGTTTGCCTCCGCCAACTTAGCTGCCTTCTCAGACGAATATCTCGCTTAATATTTGGTCTATTTTCAATCCGAAAACGCGTATGGAATCAGTATGATTTATACTACAATTCAGTCCTGATTTGACGAAAATCGGATTAATATAAATGGAGCAGCAGCCACCGCAAGACAACTGCCTTCTCAGACAAATATCTCGCTTAATATTCGGGTTTTTTTAAATCCGAAAATATGTATGGAATCACTATGAATTATACTACAAAACAATCTTTATTTGACGAAAATCGGACTGATATTAGAGGAGCAGCGGCCTTTTATATTATATACGACCCCCTACGCTGATGATGCATGTACTAAAGGTAGAACTCGACGAGTTACTCGGCGAGTTACTCCTACAACTCGGTGAGTTACTCCTACAACTCACCGAGTTACTCCTCGCACTCCTGAACATCCCCCCCGAGTGTAATACGAGCGAAAATAGCGCCAAGTAACTCGCCGAGTTCGAGGAGTAACTCGGCGAGTTCGAGGAGTAACTCGGCGAGTTCGAGGAGTAACTCGGCGAGTTCGAGGAGTAACTCGGCGAGTCATGGCCGAGTTTTTGGACTCCTGGATAATTCGCCGAGTGTGCCGTGCAGCACGGCATACTCGGGAGACTCGGCAAACTCGGCTCCAAATCTCACGAGTTCGCTACGAGACTCAGGAGTTACTCGCCGAGCATCTCTCGAGTGCGAGGAGTAATCGCCGAGTTTAGTAAGAGTTGGGCCCGAGAGGCGTGTTACGTAATACTACGAGTTGACTACGAGTAACTCGGCTATGTGGGAACGGGGCTTAACTAGTCGTCTAGCCTTTGCTCGCAGGATTTTAAAGTTGTTCATATTAGGGATGGTTGGGTGCGTTTTGAATTTTCAAAGGGGTTTTCCTGCCTCTTTCACTTCCTCATTGTACCAAGGTCTAGGACTATGTTGGTGATTTGATTCTGTTCTTGGTATGGTTTTATTTGATATTGAAATAAGATCCTTTTTTAATGTTTCCATTGGCATGTCGGAGTTCTCATATCTAATTAATGTTATGGTTTCCAAGCACAAATCAGTGAAAGTGTTCCAGTCTGCTTTAAGTAGTTTCCATTTTAGATTGAGGTGGATTCCCAGAATACTTCAAAATTATGGGGAAATGGTCACTGCCATGTGTATCTTCCAAAACTGACCAATTGTAGTCTAAAAACAATGTTGGTTATGCTAAGATCAATTGATATGAATGTTTCATGTCCTGGGTGAAGATAAGTATAAGAGCCATCGTTGAATAAACATAGGTCATGAGTAGTAGTAAATATTTTTATCTTAATTTCCCGCTACTGTTAGTATGTGTACCACCCCATAATGGGTAACGACTATTAAAATTATCCAGAATGAGAAATGGTGGGGGTAGTTGATTATCAAGGTCATTTAAATCATGACTTGTTAGGTGAAGACTTGGTGGTAAATATAGGGAACATATTTTAAATGTTTTGTGTAAAGTTAGGCAGACTGCTGTCGCCTGAAGGTTAGTGTTTAAGTTAACTTTCATATGGAGTATTCCATGTTTGATTAATATGGTTGTTCCAGCACTTGCTCTATCATGGACAATATTTCCGTATGTATTATACATATGGTAGTTTCTTAATCTTAAGCTGTCTGTAGGTTTCAGATAGGTTTCTTGTAGACAAAAGACACTTATGTCTAAGGCCATTATTCCTATTTCATCAAAATTGGCTCTCAAACCTCGACAATTCCACTGAATGATATTGTCCATGTTATTGATTTATTTTATTTTAGAAGGAATTGCAAGTGTATCATGTCATCTATTTAAGTTAAAATTCCGATCGAGTTTTCTATTCCGTGTTTTGTTTGACTGTACTTTTTCGCTTGACGGTTTTGATGTCTAAGTATTAGGAGAAGGTTAAGTGGTTTTTTCTTCTTTTTGTGAGCCCTTCTGCAAATTTGTTTGTGCGGCTTCCTGCTCACTGTAGGATTGTGATTATAATTTTTTTACTTTTGTCTGGTCCATTGTATCTGGTTCTAGCTCACTATTTTGAGTGATATCGATCCTTTGAGACAAAGGATCCAATGAAGGCATTGCGCCTTGGATGGTTGATTTCTTTTGGATGAATTAATTTAGTATGTCAAAGTGATCATTTGAAGGAGATCCTTGGACTTCTGATGAGGGATGTTGTGTTTTTGAATACTTGAAATTTGGATCTAGGTTAATTCTTTGGCGAGGTGAAGATCTAGGTTTTGGTGATATTGACGTAACTGCTGCATACGTGACTGTTTTTTTTGTTTGTTCAGCTATCCTACGAGCCTGCGGGAAGCTAATGTTTTGTGTCTTTTTTTATCCTCTGGACTTCCTTTTTAGGGATCCACTTGGGACATCTGCGGTCAAATGCATGTTTTTGGTAACAGTTCAAACATATAGGTGTTAGTTGACATGGAGTCCCTCTAGTGTGGATGTGATCGGTAGATGGGACAGCTTGCACATCCTTCCTAACTTGAACAGTTATGATTAATGTAACCATATTTTTGGCATCGAAAGCATCTTTGTGGGTTTGGTACATATGGGCGAACTTTGCACCATTCAAATCCAACTGGGATTTTGTCAGGCAAATAATTACCATGGAATGTCAAAAGTTCCGAAGGTTCACGTCATAATCTTTTTGGCGATTTTTCACCACGTCTCTATCTGACAATTATTCAATTATGCATCTGACAACACATGACTTTCGTGTGAAAGCACTGTTCCCCTACAGGTATTCAGGGTTCAGCTTTGACAGGGGCTCCTGCAAATCATAACAGTGTTTCTGTTTAGTTTCTGGTGTTGGTCTGGACCAACAGAGATCCAGTTCTCAGACGGCTAGTATTCTCTGTCCGTCCCACCAGCTTTTCAAGCGTTATACAGATGGTAATCGCAGATAACTTTGTTAACTTCTCATCTGTTCCATTGATTATGAGAAACTTGGGCCATGTTTTAGATCTGTATGTTTCATCAGACCCATTCGATGTTGTGCTAGAGCGTTTAGCATCTCGATTCGTTCCAGTAGGCAATTTTTCGACCTCAGCCTGGTTTCCCGCTGAGGGACGCGCACCTTGGTAACCCGGGTGGATGTAAATTTGACAACTGATGAAGTAGTAGTAGTAGTAGGTTGATATTAACGAAGGTAAGAGTGGGTTAATCAAGTAGGACCAATTCAGAGTCTGCCCATAACTATGTCTTACCTTTGGGATGTCCTGCAGGGACCAGGTCATTCCCCAAGGTTAGGATGAACAAGGTGCGGATGAAACTTGAATTTAAGATTTCAATATGCCAACTTGGGAGAAGGGTTCTCTGGTGTTTCTTCAGGTTTCTAGACATCGGAAGTTCTGAACATTTTCTAGTACAAGGCAACACAAAAATGGCTGTGCAGTGTGCCACCTGCATCCTCTACTTCAACTGAAAAATCATCTACCTTACATCACTAAGTGTTCTGGAAGCTGGCCTCAGAACTTCTATCTTTGAGAACCTGTTAGCAAAGAAAGCATCCCACGGTCCTTGAAACACTCAGGTGTGTGTGTGTGTGTGTGAGTTATTGTTTAACGCCTCATTAGCACCTGAGTGGGCTATGTAGAGGCTCTCTAGGTTAAGATTGATTATCTATATTTGGTAGTAGAAACCAGAAGCATATAAAAAATCAATAATTGTCTGGGTTGGATATCTAGTAAAGAGATGTTGTAAGGTAGTAGCTTGAAATAGAGGTCTTCTAATGCGTTGTAAGTGGGTGCAATCTAATAAAATATGTTTGATTGTTAGGGGGCACCGACAACTCTGTCATACCGGTGCCGGTTCATTGACTAAAAGGTGTAAATGTGTAAGTCTTGAATGTCCTATAAGGCATCTGTGATATATTCCTTGATCTTTGCGAGTATTGAACCTACAAGGTATTTTATTTTGAATGCAAGGTAAGATTGAATGCAACTTGTTGTTATTACATTCATTCCATTGTCTTTGCCAGCAAGACATGATAAAAGATTTTATAGTCATTTTAAAATCAGTGTATGGAATGGCAAAATCAGTTATCTCTTTTGTAAGAGCCCTTTTTGCTGCCAGGTGAAACACTCAGGTACCCAAAACCTACTTGGCAGACCAGCCAGCAAATACCACCTCATATTCAGTTGGCGGTCAGACAAGTAGCCATTAATATCTATTTCCATAAAGCCTCTAAAAAAAATGGAATATTTCAATTTTAAATCCAGTCTACTCTAGGTCAGCAATTCAGCATGCACCTTTATTCAGTTGAAACGTCTAGATAAAAGTATCATAATTATGACATTGAGGCATAGGCGGCTTTAATGTTGTTGTCAATAAAACACCAACATTTAAAAATAATATTGATCAAGTCGCCACTTCTCAAATCAATAAAGTCTGGTGATGAGCATGCACATCTTACTTTGTGTGGCAGAAAAGAATAAGTTCAGATTTTCTGCAAATCACTATATGTGTTGTCCATGTCTGCACCAACAAAATACAACAGCTTGATTATGAACTATCAAGTGCAGTTGTAGGCTGTCTATTGATCCTGAGTACTGGTGATGCAATTTGAAAGATGGGAAATTATTTCCAGTGCTCGCGGATACAATTTTAGTGCCATCATACTTACTTAAAATCATATCTTAATGCTGTAAGACTTCATGTATATATAATTTATAAACATGTATATATCATTTATGAACATGTCTACAGAAAACATGACAATGGGTATTCAATTGCCAGTGGATAATGTCATGCCATTTGCAGCAATGCAGTAACATTGCCATCAAGTAGGGATAATGCCAAAATATAGTTATGTGCATGAATGAACTATCCTGAATTCCTGAAATTGCCTAGCAATTTTAATGTTTACCCAGTTTGTAAGAAATAAAACCATCATAATAATAAGAGAATATATTGCTATATTATGTTTTGAAGTTTTTCAAGTGTATAAAGAAACATTATGGGCCCACAATGAGCAATTCTGATCATATTACAAGGCTATATAAAGTAGAAATTTTTCATCATATTAGGCTTTTACATAAAAACCAGAAACCATGAAGGTCCAATATCTCAAGAACTACAACATATATAGACATGCTGTTGGGGTACCAAAATATCCCCAATACCCAAGTTCATCTTCCATTCATACTTGGGGTCTAACTCCATTAGTTCCTTAGTTATTTGAGAACTGGTTTTTTTATGCCGCCATCTTGGATTTATGCTAATTTGGGGGTGTTCCACTGGTTGGATTTTCCATGATTTTTAGTATGTGTTTCTAGTGGCCCTTGGGGTTCAAATGGCATGTGCCATTTTCTCAGCATATACTGCACTTAGAATTTTATTATGACTTCTCAATAAACTGCACCTAGAATTTTATTATGACTTCTCAATACAATTCTCTAGATATGTAGAACGTTATTGTAGGCCTAGCATTTAAGAATATATTTAATTAAAACCGTAGCATCGTAGTTTCGCCCTAAACTGCTGCTTGTTTTCCAAGAGAGACTGAAGGCTATATGGCAGCTGCAGTGAGATGTTGTGAAAAGAGTACACTAGGGACTGCGATGTTATAATTTTAGCCCCACAAATAAAGAAATACATGTCTTAATTGTGCATTATAACTTTTTAAATGTATCTATCACATCCTATTACAGTTTACAGTTATACAATTTTTTGCCTTTTAATTGTACAGCGCCTCAGAAAAATGACTTTTTCAAGAGTGTGCTTCATAAATAATCGATTTGTATTTCATTATACTTTTGATTCCCCTGGTTAATCACTTATAAATACAGACATATTATTAATATATCAACATATTAATTCATAAGAAATTCAAGAACTAAATTGAGTAAACTGCATAACATCTTCTTAAAGAATGCTAATCATCAGATATTAAAAACATTTTTAAATAGGAGCAATGAAGATATGAGTGTACATACCTCTGTAGCTTTGTTGGCGACACAAATGAAGTAACTTGTTCAGCATAATAAATTTTATTGTTTGTATCACTATGGTAATTTTTGTTTTCATGATGACAATGCCATCAGCAGGGTAATGTTTCTCATCACTATGGCTTGATGGCATGATAACTCCTAAATTTTATTACTTTTGTAACAATTAGGAGACGTTCATTTACATGGGTGATTGATTGTTGTTCATTTACTAAATGAGCACTTTATTGCTTTTTAGTTGCACTTGCTAATCCAAATACAAAACTAGTGCTATAGCCCAAAGACTGCATGCCATTATAGAAATATCCCCCAAAATAGGTGTTTGAGTGAAAAAATAAGAAACAAATCCTATCAAATTATCCAAAATCGGCTCACCGGATACTTTCATTTCTTATTTTTCCCATTAGAGGTTGCTGCAATACTGGCCTTAAACTGCATGTTACCAGTTGTGGAACGGCGGATTTCAACCCAGAATTATATTATAATGATCTGTATGATTTTAATGGTGTATGAAATGCCTAAATTCAGTCACAGTCAATAGAACCATTGCAATGTTTTTAATTTATTACAAAATTAATTGAAGACATTGCAATGAATTTATTATTTAATTACAAAATTTATAGATGAAAAATTGTGTTGCTTATTATAATAATTGCAATATTTGGATTTGATTGCGCAATATGTGCATTTTCATTATGTACCTGTTTTTATATTTTTATTATTAAATAAATCAATGTAGGCATACATAAGTACAAACAATCTGTGTAGTATTATGAGTTTTAATGAATACCCAGCAAGATTATTAAAATCACACTGTGAGAGTATTGAATTTTTCATGGGTCTCCTGGGGCCAGCATTAACCTACTAGAGTTCCAGATCCATTTTCTTCTGCATAGTTTGCGACTGAGTGGAATGTGGTGTATTTACAATTATTTACATTACATACATTGGAATTTCCTCCATATATAATATTCATAGCTTGCCGAGCCTCTGATGCCCTACAATTATGGATCCTCTTATTTACATTTTACAGTTAATTTACAGTTAATTTCTAATTGCTAGAAATCACTTCTTTAAGGTGTTGTGACGGGGTGAACAAGATTATTTGCTCTCCCAAAATATTGAAAGAAGAATTATGGCTTTAAATATAATAAAATGTTATAAATACAGCAATCATAATCAAAGGCTGTCCTTAATTGCATTTATTTATCATTCTCATTGTGGTTTAATCTTTATAGTATTCACAACACATAGAGACTTGCCCCCCCCCCCCCCCCCTGTAGAGTCAGGGCTGGATCTGCCAGTGAAAAGTATATAAGAATATATTAAAATTTATTCTGTGTCATGTTTGAATTGTGCAGGGTCTAACCAAGTCTAGATTTGCATGCATTAGCGTAGGTCCGAACGGGTCTGCATGGTCCGCAATTTAGTTAACTTAAACTGAAAAGCCAGTGAGAGATATTAGAAGTATTCGCCGGTAAGCCCAAAAAGACTATATATTCAAAGGGATTTTTGGCGAGACAGCCCAAAGGCTAGCCCATTGCTCAAAGACCTGCCTAATTGGAGGGGCTGTGAACTCGCTGTCTATGCTGAGACCAGTAAAAGACCCCACCCATGGGGTAAATTGTAACATGGGTGGACTCCAAGCCTTATCATCTCATCATTAAGTCTGCCTCTGGCAGTTGGTGTATAAGCTGACTGAGCTTCAGACCCAGTAGCATTGTGACATTGATATTGACATTATCATAAGAAAAGCAAGTGCAAATATGCAGGAAACCAATAAACAATAACATTTAATTGTCACATTAACACAAGGTGAATTTTGTTACATGACTTTGGCACAGCACACATACAAACAAGTCACCTATAAAGTTTTATAGCATAATGGACTAACAAGCACTGGAGCCACATACTCCACGCACGAGGTACGACTAAAGTGTTCAGACAATGGTCTGAATCATGTTTTTGTACTTAAAAATATTAAAATCTTTAAAATTTGGAATATTTTTATGGCAATGGGAACAAGGTTCCACAATTTAGCACCCTGGTATCTTATGGATGACCTACCGTGTCTAATTGTTTTAAACTCGGGTAATTATATTATGTTATTATTTCTACATAGAGACCCAGCACGTTCAAGGGCTTAAACTTAAGTCATATCTCTACACATAGAACAATAATCTAAACATCCATAAAATGTTTTAAAGGTCAAGGAATTCATTTATGGTATTATACATACCAACAATCATAATGAAGTACTCCAATCATGCACACAATTGCCAATATTTAAGAAAAAATTCTATGGCCCCGAACTTTCCTGCCGGTTAGGGAGTATAGGGCAGTTAAATTAATGTTTTAACCTATAAAGTCATTAACATGTGACTATAGGATGGATATATAAGTATGACAAGCAAGAGTACAGGATAATACTAGATGAAGAAAGTGAACCTCAAACCTCAGTTTATTAAAGTCAACGCATGTTGGAAACAACATATAGATATAATATTTGGAAACATATGCAGACATCCAAAACATTCCAAATGAAAAGTATGAAACTTTCAATCAACTGTTCCACAGTGTTGGAAATCATTCAAAAAATGTTGTCCTCTTTTGAGATTTTAATATGGACTTATAAACCAAAGATTAACCATTTTCTTGATAACATGTTGTCATTTGGTCTCTACCAAAAATCACGCTACCAACCAGGACATCAGCCGAGGGTGCTACTCAAATTTACAACACCTTTTGTAAACTTTCCAATGACTTCTCACAAACGGCTGCTGGTATATTAACATGCAATTTTTCTGATCATCAACCATGCTTTATCACACTAGATTACATGCATGTAAAAGAAAAGTCAACTAAATCTATAGAAATCCTAAATTTTAGTACCAAAAGCATCAACAGATTCATTCATGATTTCAACTCCTTAAATATGATAGTTTTAAAATCTTAAATGACATCATTATACGCCTGAGAGAAAGGAATTTACTGTAAGAAAAGTTAAGTTAAAATGCATAAACATAGAATATATAAATGGATAGCCAAAGGCATACTAAATTCGATTAAATTCAGAGATAAATTATATGCTCGCCTCAAAAAGTGTCCAATAGAATCAGATCTACATGAAACTACAAAATCATTTACGTACATACAACAAAATTTTCAAATCAAGTATCCGTCTTGCTAAATCCCAGTACTATAATTTTATATTTAACAAGAAAAGCTCTCTTTAAAAAAGAGACCTGTACCAGAATTGGTGAATGTAGTCTAGACATGCAAAAAAAAAAAAAATTGAATTGAACTATTGTGTACAGACTACAAGTTATTAGTTGCAGGTAACAGATACTGACAAGGTATCATGTCAAAATATTACAATCAATTAGTATAGTTCATATAAATTTATGTCTTTGTGTTTATTGCCAAACGTGCTATAAAATGTACTTTTCCATAGATCCTCGCTACTCTTGCCTAGTTACCCACAACTGTCTGCAAATCGATGACTTGCACCATCTATAGTATAAGTAGTAATAACAAGAAAATTCTTTTAAAAAAAAAAGAATAGATATCTGGCAATGTGAACAATATTAGCAGTAGCTATGTTTACTTTCCTTACTGCAGTAATACTCCATAGTTGCAAGTTCAATTATGCCTAAATCTTTAATTTATAATGTGGTGACTCTAGTCTAGTCTAGAGCTCACTTGAGACACTTGTGTGAATTATCATGAAAGAAAAAAAAAAAAAATTCCCTGAGCTGGATTCGAACCACTGTCAGTACAGTATCACTCACCACACTCACAATGTCGAGCGTCTTATGCACTGCTCCACCAAATCTGATATGAAATCTTTTTTTTTTAAGTGTAGGCTCTGTGTTCTATAAATAGCTCGCCTGAGCAGTGAACAAGCGATGTGTTTACTTTCTTTACTGCAGTAATACTCCAGAGTTACAAGTTCAATTATGCCTAAATCTTTAATTTATAAACTTTGGAAGTTGTAACCAAGGATTTTAACCCAAAATTAAGGTGAATACTGCCTAGGTTAGTTGTGCATGAGCCTTTCGAATACATTAAAATAAGTGAAGAGGCCCCCCGACGGGTTCTTCATACTGAACAACCAATCATATCAAAATAAAATGCAAGACTACCCCGCCTGGGTCCTTGACCTATAAATTTTCACCCAAAATGCGAAGTGTTCATAATAATACCTGGCGTTTTGACAAACCATATCAGTTATAGATCTATTTTGTGATAGGTCTAGACGCCAGATATAAAAAGAGACCTTTGCTTGTTAGTAATACTATGAAAAAAATTATATATATATATATATATTTCAAGCATTCCTGCTATTAAGTTGCATAGAATTTGTTTATAGTTCTTTTCTTAATATATCTAAATACCACTAGTATTTTGTAATTAGCAGCCAAAAAAAAAACAGAGTCTTTCAGAAAAATGTGACATGTTTTGCAAATCTAATAAAATAATTCAGATCCAAATTTAATCATGTTTCATTTATTCACATTAACAGGTTCATTAACAAGTTTAGTGAGTGTAGCATTTTTGAACTGCATATCTGCTGTTTAAAACAGTTTGAGAAATAATTTCATTTCAACATTTGCCTTTTTGTAATTACTTGAAATTAATTACAGTGTACAGTTTCAAATGCAATAAGCTATCAGAAACACTGCCGTACTGACATACAACAGCAGCATCACAAGCACAAATTCATTATGGATTTTTTTATTAAAGCACCAGGTGTGTGTGTGATTAGGGCTTTACGTCCTGTATTTATGTACCAGTTGGGCTAATTAAGACAGGTAGAGACCATGGCAATGAGACGAAGGAGGAAACAGCCATCCAACTTAGGCTTGACCAGGAATCGAACCCGGGACCTGGCGGTTGGAAGCCCGAATGAAATATTGTAAGTAGATATATAGCTTTTGTTAAGTTGTTAGGCATTTTACATGATGGGCCTCCCAACAGATATTTGTTGAAAACCTTCACAAGCTTTTACCCTTAAGATCAAAATGAACCATGCCAATTTCCGGGAAATCAGACTAACATGGATGGGTCCATTGACGTTTGAGGGGGGAACTGTTAAGATTCAATAAATACCTTGGTACAATAAAACCAGGCACTTTTGACATATTGTCCTCAATTCAAAGTTGCTCCATTTTATTCAAGGAAGACAAATCTGCCATAGTTAGGTTACTTGAGCCATTTTCATGGATGTGAAGATCAGTGATCTTAAATGTACCCAAACATCAGTGATGTCACTGGCAATCCTCATAAGGCTCAGAAGATTATTTGTAAACCAATCTTAGTAAGTATCTATATCTCTAGGAGTTCTGCTAATTATAGGATATGTTATGGATTGAGATTCTGATATAAAAAATATAAACATAATATGAAGCAGACTTGGATAAATATAAAGGACCTTATAAGCAGAACAAAGGAAAAATACAAATTCCCAAACTAAGTCTTGATAAATAGTCTAATCCACACACAATAGCTAACTTATTATTTCAATAAAATGGGTTCTAGTCCAGCTTCCAACATGAACATTCCCCTAAATGTGAATTTTCAAAATTATCTGACCAATTCAGTAAAACAAAATTTACAATTAGAACTGTGTTACGGAATACCATTTGAATAAAGAGATCAATAAACTTGCACCTAAAAGTAATACTGGCAGAGATGGATTGTCTGTTAAATTTATAAAGCTTATCAAAACACTTTAAGATATACTGAAAGTGGCCAAGATTATTATTCATAAAAAGGGCAACGCTTCATTTCAATTCTGCCTGCTCTGTCAAAGATTTTTGAGAAAATTATATTACAAAATCACTTTACAAGTAATGAACTGTACTATGTTGGACAATATGGATTGTGTAAAGGGAATTCCACTGAATATGCAGTCATGGAAAATGTACACATGATTATAGATGTACTTGAAAATGATAAACTGCCTTTAAATATATATCTTGACATTAGTAAGGCTTTTGACACCATTGACCATAAAACACTAATGGACTTTAAAAACGCATAACTGCATTTTAAGTGAAAAATAACATACTTGTGCTTTGTTCAACAGATTTATTAATCAGATAACAGGAAGAGCAGAAAACATGGACTAGTAACAGAAACAAATCATGTCAATGTTGACAACAAGTGCAAAAATGCACAACAAAGAGTCCACAACAACAAAGGCTGGATCGATAGCGGATGTGACCATCACGACACTGGAGCAGTGCAGACAGTCTTTGGGGCATTGACAACAAAATGTTGTCAAGTTGTCGTCTGGGTATTGCCCTCCACTCTTCCACCAAGGCCTGGTGCAGTTGAGCATTGGTGGTTGGGGCAGGAACTCTTCTCTGCATGTCTCGAGAGCATGTCACAGACATGTTCGATGGGGTTCATGTCTGGGCTATAGGGAGGCCAGTCCAACACTCTGATATTGTTGTCAGCCAACAGCTGTTGGCATATGCGGGCAACATGAGGCCTGGCATTGTCATGCATGAACGTCCAGTCTGGATGAGCATTGGAGTACGGCACCACATGAGTCTGCAGGATCTCGTCTCTGTAGCGTTGACCTTTCAAGGAACCATTGATGACCACAAGTTCTGATCTCCAGCCATACCCAATAGCACCCCAGACCATGACAGAGTATCGCCCAAAACTGTCATTCTGAGCAACACATGGTCTTGCATTGCGCTCCTGCTGAGCCCAGACGAATGCTGATTCTGCGATGGTCTAGCTCCACTCTAACAAATGCCCTGTGGGCCCTAATGCCCTGCTCTGCCAGCCGCCGACTCAGTTCTTCTGCTGATTCTGGAACGATGTTGTCCAGGTGTATCACTTGCAGTGAGGGTGCAAGGTCGAAACCTGTCCCTGAGATGCTGGCAAAGAATATGGTGGTCTTGCGCTTGGTTGTGACACATGGTTGTCCTGGCCGAGGTCGATCTCTTGTGGTTCCAGTCATCCTGCGACGCTCAGACAAACGAGAAATGGTGGGCTGGGACACACGAAAGTGCCTTGAGAAACGGCCTTGAGATACGCCTGCTGCAAGCATGCCGATGGCCTGATCTCTGAAATTTTGCTGCAGCCTTGGCATTGTGATTTTCAGCAAAATGTGTTGGGGCGTTGATAAGGCTAACCTTAAGGAAGCTTTTGATAGCCTGCTTTCAAATTCATTGTTTGTTAATCAAGCAGTATGACATCACATTGTCAAACCAGTAACATGACATCAGTACTGCCATTGACCTGATGGCACCTTAAATTTAAGGCACAATGAGACAAGACTTGTGATGGTGACCAGAATTATTTGTTCTTATGACATAACACAATTCATTATCTCGGGTTTGTACAACATGTTTTACCTATGCGTTTCTAAAGTCCATTAGTGTATATTGCTTTACAAATTATCAACTTATGGTGTGCAAGGCACAGCATTGGATTTATGTAAAAGTTATTTACAAAACCGTTATCAATATGTTAATTACAATAATGCTAAATCAGACCTATTACAGATCAAAACAGGAGTTCCTCGCGGTAAGTAAGTAAGTAAAATTTTATTTAACGTCAGGGATGAAAACATTGTACAACAATCAACACAAGTTATAAAGCTTTTAACCGACAATTAAAAATGTTAAATATAAGATGAATTATTTACAGATGAGTTAATATGTTAAAATATACATGTTCGTATCTCCATACCTTGAAATTATCTCAAGTTATCGATTAGGCAGATTAAAGCCCCGTTCCCACATAGCCGAGTTTCTCGTAGTCAACTCGTAGTATTACGTAACACGCCTCTCGGCCCAATTCGTACTAAACTCTGCGATTACTCCTCGCACTCGAGAGATGTTCGGCGAGAAACTCCTCTGACTCGTAGCGAACTCGTGAGATTTGGAGCCGAGAATGCCGAGTATCCCGAGTATGCCGCGCTGCATGGCACACTCGGCGAATTATCCAGGAGTCCAAAAACTCGGCCATGACTCGCCGAGTTACTCCTCGAACTCGCCGAGTTACTCCTCGAACTCGGCGAGTTACTCGGCGCTAATTTCACTCGTATTACACTCGGGGGGATGTTCAGGAGTGCGAGGAGTAACTCGGCGAGTTGTAGGAGTAACTCACCGAGTTGTAGGAGTAACTCGCCGAGTAACTCGTCGAGTTCTACCTTTAGTACATGCATCATCAGCGTAGGGGGTCGTATATAATATAAAAGGCCGCTGCTCCTATAATATTAGTCTGATTTTCGTCAAATAAAGATTGTTTTGTAGTATAATTCATAGTGACTCCATAGGTATTTTCGGATTGACAATAGACCAAATATGAAGCGAGATATTCGTCTGAGAAGGCGGTTGTCTGGTGGCGGCTGCTGCTCCATTTATATTATTCCGATTTTCGTCAAATAAATATTGTTTTGTAGTATAATTCATAGTGACTCCATAGGTATTTTCGGATTGAAAATAGACCAAATATTAAGCGAGATATTCGTCTGAGAATGTAGCTAGGTTGGCGGAGGCAAACAGTGGTGCTCTCGCAGACGTCCGCGCCCGGACTGTATCAATGCAGGTAAGGCTGAGCGCTACTTTAAAAGGCTGCTGCTACCCTAATATTAGTCCGATTCTCGTCAAATAAGACTGCATTTTAGTATAGTTCACACTGATTCCATACGTGTTTTCGGATCGAAAATATACCAAATATTAAGCGAGATATTCGTCTGAGAAGGCGGTTGTCTGGCGGCGGCTGCTGCTCCATTTATATTATTCCGATTTTCGTCAAATAAATATTGAATTATAGTCGAGTTCATACTTATTCCACACAGATTTTCAGATTGAAAATAGACCAAATATTAAGCGAGATATTCGTCTGAGAAGGCAGGTAGTCTGGCGGCGGCAAGGTGCTCTGTGCATGGCCCTGACTTGAATGGTGTAGTCAATATTTTTGACCATTTTATATACATTGTTTGGATGAGCTTTATTGCAATTCATTTCTACTCATTCTGCCAACTGCCATGACTGTTATGTCAATTGCTATTAGCATTTTGAATGATACAAAGAATGGGTGTAGAGAATACAGCAAATTCAATACATGTGTCAATTGCCTAATTGCCTAAATTGGGGTTCTTTGACCTGTCATTTCATGGTTTGTTCAAAGATGACACAGTAATATGACATTGTCTTGATTGTCATTCACAATTACAAAAATATGTAATTGCTTTCATTAATTAAAAGCAATATATTTTATTGTAATTACCAGGCAATGATTATATTTGTATAACTTTCTTATCTTTTTGTGTTAATTTGAATCTTATTGTGATATTATGATCAGTATAAATTTGTGTATATTTTGTAAAATTTAAATCTAATATTGATATTGTAATTAGTATTTGTGATTTGATCTGTGATTTTATTTGCTATATTTAATTTACTTATACTGGTGCTCCCTGAAGCGTCCGCGCCCAGACTGTATTAATGCAGAAAGCTGAGCGCTTCTTTAAAAAGCTACTGCTCCCTTAATATTATTCCGATTTTCATCAAATAAAGATTGTTTTGTAGTATAATTCATAGTGACTGCATAGGTTTTTTCGGATCGAAAATAGACCAAATATTAAGCGAGATATGCATCTGAGAATGCAGGTAGGCTGGCGTCGGCCTATCATTCGATGGGTGACTCGTCGCTGTCGTAGCTACCTTGCTTCACCCGGCGAGTCACTCCTACAACTCGGCGAGTCACCCGCCGAGTCACCCGCCGAACCCGCCGAGTCACTTTTTCCGCCAGAATTCGTCGCCAACTCCTCGAATTTTGGCCGTTACGTAATACTACGAGTTGACTACGACAAACTCGGCTATGTGGGAACGGGGCTTAAGCATGAACCACATTGACAAGCATTAAATATGTTACATTTGACAAGTAGATTTTTAAATTCTTGTATATCTTGAGTACGTTTAACATTTACTGGAAGGTTATTCCATAACAATGCACCCTGATACGAAATACTTTTATATCCGTACTGAACTGTATTATATCTAAGCTTCATTAATTTCATATTATCTCGCATAGAGTAAGGTGTACATTGTATTTTGAAGAAGGAGGGTTTCACTGGAAATGAAGTTCCATTTAAGATTTTGAAAACTTGTTCGACGAGACCATATTTGCATAAAATGTAAAGCATTGACTTCTTTGATTGACTTAAAATTTGTTTATACGTAGACAGGTAGTCATTGCATACAAGTCTTAGTGCTCTTTCATTTAGTTTTTCTATCTTTCTATCATTTGTTATAATGAAAGCGTCATAGACAACTGAGCAATAGAGAAAGTTAGACACAATAAATGATTCATAAATTCGCATCTTAAGCCACTATCACACATAGCCGAGTGACGATGCAGAGTAATGACGATCGCTTGAAAGCAAGCAATCGGCGTCACTCTTGCTCATTTGATGACTAGAAAAAGCAAGTCAGCAAGGTCTCGCCGATCGCTCGCATATCACTCGCCGATCACTCGCCGATCGCTCGTATATCACTCGCCGATCACTCGCAGATCGCTCGCAGATCGCTCGCCGATTGCTCGCCTTCTTCACACGCCGACCACTCGGCGAGGAAATCACGTCCACAAAGCAATCCATCTGACCAAGTGTACTCCCAGTGTGACCAAGTGTACTCCCAGTGTGACCAAGTGTACTCCCAGTGCGACCAAACAGTGTGAAATCATTAATGAAAATGTTAAACAGAAGTGGCCCAGTGACGGACCCTTGCGGCACGCCTGTCTTCAAGGTTAGCCAGTCACTTTTTATTTTGCCTAACTTAACAAGTTGGTTTCTATTTGTTAGGTAACTTCTTAAGTAATCACATGACTGCAAAGTAAAACCATATGCGTGTAATTTAGCTATAAGCAGACCATGTGGTAGTGAATCAAAGGCTTTTGATAGGTCAATCAGAATACAACCTACATGCTTATTACTGTCAAGTGCTTTACACCAATTTTCTACACATTTTATAAGAACATTATTGCAACTATAGTTTTTTCTATATGCTGAAAGATCAGTACTGAGTAATTCTTTTATGTGTTCCATCATCTGTTCACATTTTCAAAGATCTTTGAGGTTGACGAGAGAAAAGTAAGCGGTCTATAGTTACCTTTATCTGGTTGGTCTGACTTTTTATAAAGGGGTGATATTTCAGCTTTCTTTGCATAGTCAGAAAAGTTTATTGTTTCAATGCTGTGATTGATTATTGGTTTTAATGTTGTGCTTAATGACTTGGCCCCTATCTTTAAGAATTTTGGAGAAATATTATCAAAACCTCCGGCTTTGTCAATCTTTATGTCTTTAAGCTTTTTATAAACACTTGCGTGAGAAATATTTCTGAATTTAAATTTATTTTCACAATTAACCTTCTCACGAATCAGTGCTATGTTTGGGTGATTTTTGTAGTGATCTATGATTTCATCTGTTGATTTACTATTTAAGACTTCGGGCTCGCAAAGGTCCTGTGTAACATTTACAAAGTGGTCATTGGGTATCATTTATAAGGGTGTCATTTTCATATAACATAATGTTCTGGACATTTGACTTTGACTTGTCAGTGATAAATGGTTTGACTGTCTGCCAGAAATTGAAATCATTATTGCTTTTAGCATTACATTTCTTATCAAAGTATTTTTGAACAGATTGTCTTTTCAGTTTATTGACTAGATTTCTTTGTTTTTTGTAAGCGAGCCAGGATTGGTGGGTTTTGAGTCTGAGATATTTACGATTTATAGCAGCTTTGACATTTATTGCTTTCCTGAGTTTGTCATTCATATAAGGTAAACTGTTAGTTTTGATTAATTTTTGTTTACAAGGAGCGTTCTTATTAACAATGTCTAAAAGAAGAGTATTGTGGAACCAAAGCTGGTCATCGGTATCGTCGAAAACACTATTCACATGAAATGGGGCGGTTTCTAGATGTTTTATATATTCCTCTTTTTCGAAGTTTTTGTAAGAACGGTAATGTATAATTCTTGGTTCAATTATTGGTCGAAAGGCTTTAGTGGCTGCACTTACATAACTGTGAAAGTCACTTATACCTAGAGACATATTTAGAACATCTGCTATTGACCTAGGACAGCATGTGAGAATAACATCAAGAAGAGATGGATTTAGTGCATTTTTAAAGCAAATTGGATTTTTCACTATTTGTTTCAGATTAAAAGTGTCCATTATATTTGAGAGACCATTTGGATGTGACATAAAATTGACATTTAGATAAATATCCATAGTTCCATAGTAGAACCTTTCTTTTTCCTAGTTTATAGAATAAATGATTTTTATAGATCCTCAAATTTCTTCAATTTCACCATTAATACTGATGACACTATTAGGGATTCTAGAACAATCTGCTTCAACGAGATCAAAAGATATCGAATTACTTATAAACAATGAAATACTTCAAGTTATAAACTTTTGTGAATGTTGATAAGACCAGCTTCATGATATTCCATTACCCAAACAAAACTCTATCAGAATTAAATCTAAACATTGCAAATATAACAACTAAGAAAAAAAGGCAATTTGATTTTCTAGGAATTGTTAGTGATGAATATTTAAGCTGGAAACTGCATATTGACAAAACTGGAAAGCAAATTAACAAGAATATTCTTTTTTTGCAAATATAACAATTAAGCAAAACAGGCAATTCGATTTTCTAGGAATTATTAGTGATGAGAATTTAAGCTGGAAACCGCATATTGACAAAACTGGAAAGAAAATTAACAAGAATATTCTTTTTCGAAAAAAGAATAGATACCTGGTGTTGTGTGTAGAATGCCAGCAGCACTAGGCCTACAATGTAAACACTTTAATACAGTATGATGGCTACTGCTTCATTAAGACCAGTGTTTGGGCCTTGAGGATTTTACAAATTTATTTATCTATCAGTCTAGCACTACAATATCCTAAAAAAATATATAATTACTAATTTATTCTATTTTTACAAACTATTTTGAAAATAAAAAAGTACCGTCATCTAGCATTTGAACTAAGATATCAATTATACACATTTCCTTAAACAATTCAGTCTTTATTTGACGAAAATCGGTCAAATATTAGGGGAGCAGCAGCCTTTTAAAGTATAAATAATAGCTTAGGCAACCCCTTCCATGATTATGCTGGCTAAGCTACTGCTGCGCTTAGGCGTTTAAGGTGATCCCGTTGACGATTTGTACGATGTCAAAAAATCACAGATTTTGATAGGCTTGAATTTGTACTATAATCAAACTTTTCTCGGCTTCTACTGGTCGGATCTTCATCAAATTTGGTTTGTAAGTTTTGCGTTTGTATTACGATTCTAATGGTGTGCACTTTACTGCTGTACCCCAACAGTGTTGGCAGAATTTCTTATTATGTGAAACCTTGCTATCCCCCTCCCTGCCTTCGCTGCTGCTTTGACCCAAATATTTGCATTCCTCAGACCGTTCGTTCGTAAATATACCTGGTCTGTCATAGAACATATTATGATAGATCTATACTGATAAAGGCCTAGGCCCAGGTATAAAAAAGCAATTGCTCTAACAAGTGTGTGTGTGTGTGTGTGTTATTGTTTATCGCCTCATCGGCACCTGAGTGGGCTATGTAGAGGCTCTCTAGGTTAAGATTAATTATCTATATTTGGTGGTATTAACCAGAAGCATGTAAAAAGTCAATAATTGTATGCGTTAGATATCTTGTAAAGAGATGTTGTGAGGTAGTAGCTTGAAATAAAGGTCTTCCAATGCATTGTAATTGGATGCAATCTAATAAAATATGTTTGATTCTAAGGGGGCACCGACAACTCTGGCATACCAGTGCTAGTTCATTGACTAAAAGGTGTAAATGGGTAAGTCTTGAATGTCCTATGAGGCTCCTTGATCTTTGCGAGTATTAAACCTACTAGGTATTTCATTTTGAAGGTAAAATTGAATGCAACTTCTTGTTACTACATTCATTCCATTGTCTTTGCCAGCAAGACATGATAAAAGATTTTATAGTCATTTTAAAATCAGTATATGGAATAGTGAAATCAGTTATCTCTTTTGTAAGAGCCCTTTTTGCTGCCAGGTCTGCTTTTTCATTCCCTTCAATGCTAGCGTGTGCAGGAATCCAGCAGAATACAATGTCTTTGTTTTCGTGAAGATGGAAATACTTAATAAGAACATCTAAGATCCCAGGGTTATCAAGTTGTTTATTTTGGCTCTAACAAGTAGATTAAAAATTACATACATAGTAATACTCTTTTATTGATATATAATTTTCTGATAATGTCTCATTTTATACAGGGAATAAGTCCATGGGGTCAGAAATATTACAAAATTACAAAAGAAAGCAATGAGAAATATATCCAAGAGCAAATACAATGCCCATAGTGACCCTATTTACAAAGAGTTAAACATCTTGAAATTTATCCACATAGTGGAACTTCAGTATTGGAAATTCTATTACAAAATTATATATCAAAACCTTCCTATTTACTTCTAAAATATGACATTATCCAACCATACTGATATTCACACTTAAGAAACTAGGGGACGATCCAGATATGTCCCTCCGAAGTTAAAATATCAAATTTTCAGTGCTAGTATCAAACATCGCATCCCGAAAATGGTTAACGCAGCAACCTCAAGTATCATTGAAAAACTATACACTCACAGTTTCCACGTATTTGTCAATTATCTCAAAAGAATGTTTGTCACTGCATACCAATCGACATGCAAAATTGCTATGTATGTGCATAAAGAAATTAGGAAAAATGCTAAATAAGCATTAACTGCAAAACACATTAAGATAATCATTCTATATGGTGGCCCACATGCTAGCGGCATCAAATGCCTTAATGTGGATCTCCATGGGCTCTCATAATGTATTTTTTGTGTTATACATACTGTACTGTATTTCTGTCAAAATAAAAGTCTTCCGTATCTGTATCTGATAAAAGCAATGTCGGCCCGATGGTGGCCTGATGGTGGTCCGATGTCACCCAAATAGGACAGACGTCAATACGATGTCAAATGCTATCTAGGAGGTATCCGAAAAAATAAAAAAAACATTCTAGTGCACTTTAAAATAGTAAAGATGAAATAGAAGATTAAAAATCAAGTCAGTACAAATTACATAATTGATGGTATTAAAAATACTTAAATAAGTCTACATCTTAAAAAGGATGTCTGTCTGTCTTTCTCTGTCCATCTGACTAACTGTCATAATACTTAGTCAGAAGCTTAGTCAGCTTATATGTTCATATTTCAAATAAGGAAACAAAATTACAAAAAAAAAGTATCTGATAAATTATGTCGTTGATTATTTTTCATGACTTAGATGCACATTTCAAAGTACAATAAACGGGTATAAATAATTGATCGGAATTGACATCTCTAGCTCACCTGGGCTTTAAGTCAATCAATTTTACATAGAATTTTACAGTGGCACATGAATTATGATGTGCTAAATTACCAAATCATGTACAAGATTAATAGGTCGTAAATAAATAGGAAATAGTTCTCATCACACATTAACAGAATACACTGTGTGGACAGTTATTATGCAAGTCACTATTTTGAGAATATTTCAGCAATTAAGTGTCAGTGTGACTTCAAATCATTTTTATTTACTTGCTGAAGGGGTACGGACATAATCTGTCAATAAAGTTGCTAAATAAGCAGAGGTTCCCTATACAGTGAATATTTGGTCAAATTTAGGTGTGCATAATTATTATGCATGCAGGTATGTAGTGAATCAGAAATGACCCATAATGTTTGACGAACATTGGAATAAATGTTTGAACATTGCAAAATACAAATCAGAAGAGCAGAACAAACACAAATTGTAAACAGTAATGCATGTAACTCGGATTTATGTAACATAATTTTGTCATTTGGTGTGATAAACAAATAACTTAGTATTGTTTTCAAAATATCAATCCAATCTGTCTACAAATTCAACTCTAATGTTCCAAGAGCCTTTTTAGCAATTTTTCCAATTAGTTGTTGCATTTTAGAAGACCAGGCATGCTTATTATATGCTTTAATGACCCTCATTCATTGCACATATTCATATATCCAGTCTGACCACCAGGTTTGGTGATCACTCAATACAATTTCAAGAATCAAATTGATCAGATTCGACTATATAATGATATTCTACATAAATGAAAGGTATATCAAACATAATGAAGTAGAATAATTGAACTGTAATTCAAGTTTAAAATAGAAACAATTGCCTCATGCCAGTATTCGTCAGTCAAAGTATGAAAACATTAACGGATGGTGAGAATGTCCATTAGCTTTCCTGGCCAAATTCCATGCACCTAGCCAGAATGCCATCTTAGTCTTTTTGTAATACTAGGATAAATTTTTATCACTGGTCAATCAGTAATGCAATAAAACTTTAAACTTGGCTATTATAAAACAGTGTAAAACTAGGTTCTCATGTGTGCATAAAAACAAGCAAAATCAAATATTATATTCAGACAAATTCAAATTTGCCTAATAGTAGTATTACACATTATATTAACATACCATCAAATTACAAATAATTATTTATGTTGAAAAACCAGTGACATTATATATTTATAGGAAAAACTGAGCTCAGCTCAGACTATTTGAAATGTATGCAATGAGAATATTATGCCTATAAGACCATCATTATCTAAAGTTAAGAAATTATTTAGTTTTTAGGGTATGTTAATTTAATGTACTAACTTATACAATAAATATATGCCATAATATAAGGGTCACCAAGCTCAGACTATTTGAAATATATACAATGAGGATATTATGCATGTAAGGGCAATATGTCACAATTTAAGTGCATGGTTGGACGATTAGAATAAAATGTCAGTTCATACTGCACAAATTGTTCACATGCTATTCCAGATTTTTGCAATCGCACTTTTTTTTAGTTAGGATTAATAAGTCAAATGTGTGAAGAGCTAAAAAATTTTGCTAATAATATTGTTTCACATTATACCTAGTTAAAGCTCTGCAATAGTGTACAATAAAGTCAAAATTAACTTTTAACTCGACTGAAACAAAAACCACTGTATGTGTGTTCGAGCCCATACAAATTCAATGACTATCATACCGCATATTTCAACAGCCTGGTATCAAGGCTTAGAATGGAGATACTGCACAAATTGTTCACATGCTATTCCAGATTTTTGCAATCACACACATTTTTTTAGAAAGAATTCATAAGTCAAATGTGTGAAGAGCTAAAAATGTGTGCTAATAATAATGTTTCACATTATACCTAGTTAGAGCTCTGCAATAGTGTACAATAAAGTCAAAATTAACTCTGGGTAGTAAAGGGGCGTTCACACTATCACATATAAGACCTACGTACATATGTATAACGACCGATGGAATTGTTTTTTACTCTTGCTCATCCTTATGCATACGTGATTCACTCTCAGAGTGTTTTACGTTTACACGCTCAACTCCGTAGGATGCTCGTGGTCGTGCTTGACCACTCCTGGCCATACGAGGAGAGGGTTAAATATTTAAAAAATGTTTAAAACTTTTGCGGACGTTCTACGAGTAAATTGTTTATATCAGTTACGTGACTTGCTCGGGTGGTGGGTGGGTGATTAGGGCTTTACGTCCTGTATTTCTGCACCAGTTGGGCTAATTAGGACAGGCAGAGACCATGGCGATGAGAGGAAGGATGAAACAGCCATCCAATTTAGGCTCGACCGGGAATCGAACCAGGGACCCAGCGGTTGGAAGCCCAGAGCGCTACCTCTGAGCCAGGCCCCCGCCCATGCGACTTGCTCGGAAATCACTCAATGTACATCCTATGTACGTCCTACATATGCCCTAAGTACTTCCTACATACGTCCTACATATGCCCTACGTACGTCCTACGTATGTAAGGGCCATACGTTGCCATACGTAGTCACTGTACATTCGTATATATTTGCCATTCATTCACGTCCACTCAAAGAACGCTCGTAAAACGGTCGGACGGCGATCAACGAGCTATCTACGAGCTATCTACGAATGCCTATGAGTGCCTCACGGATGCTGCATAGGTGCCTGACGAAAGATGTTTGGCAAGCATTTGATGGACGTTTGGCAAGCGTTTTACGGACATCTGGCGAGCGTTTTATGGATGTCCGGCAGGCATTTTATGGACATCCGGCAGGTAATCTAGGATTGCCCAACAAACGATCTTGGAAATATATTATACATGATTAAAAGTGCCACGTGTGAGCACGTATAGCCAAATTTTGTTGTACTTGGACATATGGTCTTATACATGATAGTGTGAATGCCCCTTAAGGGTTTTTTTACCTTAAATTTTTTTTCTGAGCACCATACTGGGAACGCAGTGTAATAATATGGATAAACAAGGAGGTGCAGCAAATTACAGTAATGTGTACATTATAATCTAAGATAAAATTACACAAATAACAGACATTTTTGTTTTTTGAAGATTTTACATAACTACTATGCAGTAATATGCTAATTTTGTGGGTTCATCAATTTCCATTTATCTATAGGGTTTAGCTTATTTACATCAAATATGTAATTCATATCGGAGAAATATTCAGTTCTGGCATCATAAATGATACCACCATGAGCAAAGAATAATAACAGACAACAACATATGCTGTTACCCATTATGTTTCCTTTTTATTGCTTAGAAACTATGCCTTTTGCAAATGGCAAAAGAGAACCTTGAGGATTGCAACATCCTCCAGGGCAACAGACTGTTCAATTTGGACAACATGATACAGCACCCTGTTCATCTGTGCAATGAATGCTGGTCGATTCAGCCTTCGGCCAGTTCGGCCCAGCCGAAACGACCCATTTAACTGAGTCGATTCGGCCTACGAAAAAAGTCGGTTCGGCTCCCTATACATTAGCATTGAGGCCGAAAGGACCCGGTTCTGTCCATTCGGTCTAAGAAATGAGTCTATTGGGGTCTGACGAATGTCCGGCGGGTTCGACCGGCCGCCAAATAATACTTTATCTGCCCTTATCACCCACCCACCCTGTCGCCGCTAAGAAATAGATTATCTTGATAACTAATCATGATAGAATGATATTTACAACTACTTGTTTTAAAACAAAACACGTTTTTTTCTGCAATTTTATTTAAAACACTGCATTTACATAATTTCCAATTTAAAAAATAAAATAAAATTAATAAATGACAAAGCAATATACTTTCACAACTGTAAATAAATAAATATTACAATTGTGTCACATTGTAGTGTCTAATCCATGACAGGACCATGGAATTTAGATATTTCTTTAAGCAATTCCATGGTCGTCGTGTCCTGCTGGATGCTGCACTTAAACATCAATAACCAAAAAAATGATTTATTTCATTTAGGATTGCACTTAAACATTAGCAATGGATATTATTTCATTATACGAAACCGATTCCTTTCATTAAAGATTGCACTTAAAGCAGGAAGCTGAAACGTCTCATTTTTTAGGTCGATACAGCCCCCATACAAACAAATAGGGAGCCGAATGGACTCCGCTAAAAAGCCGAACCGACTCAGCTGGCAGGCCGAATGGTCTTGTTTTAAATGTCCACTTAGTTTTCCGTCATTACGTCAAACCCTTTCTAAACCATAAAAGCCTCTATCTGGCCCAGTTAACATCCAAGTTTCCTATCTTTCCAATGATAATGTTTTTGCCTTTATATCAACATTTTAGCCATTTGTTATGGTCACAGAAAAGCAGAAGAAATTACAATGTAGAATATAGCAAAAATTCTCGTTCCCAGGACTGTATTCTTTAGCTGGAAAGTTGGGCTTTGGCTTGTTGACATTTCTGTCCATATTTGTGCTACTCCTAGCCATTTTTGGAAAGTATGAAAAATAAATCACAGATGACAATTTTGATTCTGTTTAGAATATATTATGTGATTCACTTACAATCCAGTTCCCTCACAGCATACTTCACCAGGTGAGCAACAACCTGGGCTACAACATGCGCCTTCTAAACAACAGAAGTTGCCACAGCAATTGCCCACACAACAACCGGCAACACAGCAATTAGTACCCTGCAATAGTAGGGACAATACTAGGGGTATAGGGTAGTTGAAGTTGACAACTTTTTAACCTATAAGTTCATTAACGTCTGACTATCGTATGAGGTACATTGTACAATATTAACCATGTATAGAACTTTCAACAAAAGCTGCCTAAAACTTGTAATTCTGGTGACCCGAAATTAGCAAAAGCGCATTAAGCTGTTACTGTTTAAGATTTTACAACACGCAATGGTTGAGCTTACTTACATGTACAATATTATTCTGTAGATTTTATAATAAACGTTTGTGCACATTTTTTGTATTGTGTTAAACAAATTTTATGGAACGTAATTCAAAAATGATAGTATTAATACAGTATATTACATAGACTTGGAAACTAAACTCCACAGGACGTCATGTAAATCCCTTACGTCAACCAAAGGCAGTCTGGATTCACCTGACGTCCTCTGGAGATAGTAATTGCTAATCATTAAATAAAGTCTTATTGTTATGGAAAGTGAATTAATAATTAAAGCACCAAGCAAATATATATAAAAGCACAGAACAAAAACATTTAAAAGCACAGAATAAAAACATTTAAAACCACAGAATAAAAACATTTAAAAGCATTAAAATGTGAACATTGTTTTACGACAATAATATCGATAGGAACTAATTGCAACTAAATTCATGAAGGTTAACTTGTCCCTAGAGACCCAAATAGATGGGAAACGCCATCCAGAGCCTTGCTGGGTTCACTATATCTATAAAATAAATAAACTTCACCTAGCATTTAATTCTTCATGCCATTAAATATTACCGATTTGTTTACATTGCATTATACATAAATGGCCATTGAGATGAAAACCAGGCACAAATGAACTTCATTATCATTGCTTCATAACATATTTTATTATTCAGTGCCTTCAATTTTCTAAAGCGAATGTAAGTTTCGAATTTTCGATTACAATTCCAATTACTTTTTCACCCTACTCATTTTTTCGTTGATTTAATAAGGTTATAACCTCTTCATAGTTTTCATAGACCACTTAAGTTCTGTTTAAATCTTTTCAAAGTTAATATTCATGTTCGGTGACACCGCTAGGCCAACATATTTTTTTGCCAAACTGAATCAAAATAAATCTTGTCTTACGGTTAGGTAAGTTCCATGATAAATGGTGGACTCTAGACAGCTGTAGCAACCTATTCCTGGCTGTAGCCATACCAGGCTAAAGCCAGCTGCATCTGTTTACTCCTAGCTTATAGTCGGCTTACACCTTCCACCATCAACTGACATCACAGTGCACCTGAACCATTTTACTTCAGAGTGGTTATTTATCATCCACAGACAATTAGTAAGTTCCTACTTGCTTAAACGTCATTAAACAACTGGTAACCCTCAACTTATGCACCAGATGGTGCTGCATGTATTTCATTTCAGTAGCCAGCTATAGCCAGACAGTTCCATTTAGTGGCAGGTAGCATCATACAGCAGAAGTTGTCTAGCTTTGTCTAGGTTCAATCTGACAGGCTGTTTTTAATGGAACTAACTGTATGTCTGACTCAATACAAACTTACTGCACCAAAACAGGAGAATTGACAGCACACTTGGCCAGTAGGGCAGCAGTTTCCTCCAGGCCAATGTTGCATAGATGTTGTCTGTGTGTGTGTGATTAGGGCTTTACATCCTGTATTTCTGCACCAGTTGGGCTAATTAGGACAGGCAGAGACCATGGCAATGAGACGAAGGATGAAACAGCCATCCAACTTAGGCTCGACCGGGAATCGAACCCGGGACCCAGCGGTTGGAAGCCCAGAGCGCTACCTCTGAGCTAGGACCCCCCCCCGCCCCACCCTTCATAGATGTTGTCCCAAGATGGAATGCTATCGGGGTATCTTCCAAATATGCATGATCTTTTCCCAAATATGAAAGATTTTCACACAAATGCACACCAAGACCGCCTCTTCAAGATTTGACCAGTGCATTTAATGATAACGATCTCTTTGGGCACATTCCGTGTACATTTTAAAAGATACATGTTTTTAATGCACAATTTACTGTGATTATTTATAAGGAAAAGTAGTAGTAGTAGGTTGATATTAACGAAGTGTTAACCACCAAAGGATCATTCATATCAGGACGGCCAAGAATCAAGATGTGGAAATAAAACAAAAGGGAAACTTCAAATCTTGTAAAGAATATTGATTGGCCTTTAGAAAATATATAATTGCAGCAGGGTCTACCTTTGCAAAAAAGATGCACCAGCAATATAATATCTAGATCTGACAGTGGGAAGGTCAGTACATTTAATCAAATAAGCCACATTCTGTGTACATTTTTAAAGATTCATGTTTTCAATGCACAATATACTGTGATTATTTATAAGTACTTCCATCCTCCAACTGACAGCATCCAAAGCCACCACCCAGCAGCTCACAACAAGTGGCTGGCTCATCACAAGTCTATCCATCGGGGCATGTTACAACTCTGCCAGTGGAAGGTCCTACTGCCTACACAGGAAGAAAGCCATAAATACAATTGAAAAAAGGTTCCAAGAAATGTATGCAGCTCATGAATATGTGGTGGTGGAGTAGGGTTTTATGTTCTGCATTTCTGCACCCACTACTGCTAGGCTAATTAGGAAAGGCAGGGACCATGGCAATGAGATGATGGATGAAACAGCCATCCAACTTAGGCTTGACCAGGAATTGGTTGGAAGCAGACCATTTAGACTTGGAAACTCTGGAGGAAGTCATGTGAATTCATACTATTGGCTCAGGGACTTAGCTAGTGGACGTGTGTGTGTGTGTTATTGTTTAACGCCTCATCAGAACCTAAGTGGGCTATGTAGAGGCTGACTTAGCTAGTGGGAGTTTAGTTTCAAAGTCTATGAAATTTGTTGTAATACAAACCATGCACAATAAATAAAAGTCTCACATGATGCTACATTATCCTCTGTCAGTGCTGGATGCAGATCGTGATTGGTCAAAAGCTGTAAAATATATTTCTGTATTTTTAAATTGGTCCTAGCAATGCCCTTTCAATAAATGTTTTCACGATCTCTAACATGATGTCATCCGCACGTTCAAGTTCATGCTACATACTCCATGCTCTTTCAATGACCAGAAATAGTATATCTTCGTAATGTACGGTAGTCGAGTAAAAAAAAGAAGTATCTACTTGTACTAAATTAGGTAAGGTTTCATTTTGCATAAAGTACATTTCTCGGTTTTTGAGATTAGAAAATAAAGATTGTTTACACTTTTGTTGGATCGAAATTTTAACTGCGATACCTTATAGTATGTTATAGATGCTGGGAAAACGAAATGCTATGTTGTGACGCCACAAATACATGAACTTATACTAGCCAATTGTGTCAGCATTGGCTATCATAGTATTCAGATCTTAAGCATTTTTGTCTAAATTAAACCATTAACCGATTTGATATTTGCACCTCTAATGGGCAATCTGGGCATATTGCATAAAAAAACATTACCTACATGCCGTGCGACGACCTATCCCATTGTCCTTCATTTCCTGATAAACTTTTCAAGTATTCTAGTGCCTTAACTTGAAAGGGCCATCAGTTAGGTGCTCCCCCCCCCCCCCGAACCATGGAACAGTCTACCTCATAATGTTTAATGGCAGCATCTCTCCATGTTCTAATCACTTCTGAAAACGTATCTATTTATGAACTCTTTTTAACCTTTATTACGCTGTATATTTAATTTTCCTAGTCAGATTTTATTTTATCACTTACATGGACTCTTTTATTCAAGATGCTTCTAACTGTAGTTATAATTTCCAATTTTACGTTTTGTATTCTGTTTAAGTTTTTTTATCATAAAGTTTATTGTGTAAGTGCAATGTGCAATATTTTATGTTGGAATTGCGCTATATAAGATATAAACATTATTATTATTAACGGTGTAATTTTTCAGCGTCTCACAGCAACTTTACCACTGTTAGCGCTTGGTATCTTACTCGTCTCAGCCTCACACCCTGCAAAAAGTATCACATAATAAAAAAAACTGATGATGTAGATACAAACGTTGTTGGTTACATTTAGGTTATGCACAAAAAAGGCCACAAAATAATGTACAGGCTACGAACATTCAATGTAATTTGAATAAGCATGTTTACTAATTATGAAAGGGGCCAGATATAAATAGATATAAACATATATAATTAAACTCATTAAACATATTAAGAGACCAAAAAAAATTAAAAAATTCTATTAATAGCACATGGTAAGGGTTTTGTGGTTCATAAATGAACACAATTTTTCCATCTGTTCGTCAAATTCAACAGTGCTGGTAGTAATATCAAGCAATGATTGTTAAAATCCATCACGTTTTAATAATTTTTTAATAGTATTTAATAATATTCCTACCTACCAAACATAGGTACTTTCATATATTTACAATTGTCAACCAATACATGTTCAATGTTATCATGACCAAGTCTTCATGCAAAGTGTTGATATTCATCATCAGGATGTACAAAAAACTTTCATTTTCTGAGAATTTAACCGGCTGTTAAGTTTTATATTTATTTTTCAAAGTGCATTGACATTGGGATTTTTTGCCGAAACTTGAATATATTTCATGTTAACATTTATATAACATCTAGTCAAAATAAGAAAAGCATTACCTGCAGCTTCACTATTATAACACTTTATTTTTCGGAATTGCCTGCTTGTCAGAACAAGAATTGCATAAACTTTGCACATGAACATCTAACTATTCTGTAATTTCATTGTGTAGGACCTTTAATACCATAAGCCAGCCTATATACTATAAGAGAAATTGATTTATTTACTTTAGATGAGTGAACAAGCAAAACATATACTTAATTGGGTCATTGGGCTGTGAGGTGACGTCACACTGTTAACCATGATATCACACACAAGCTTTCGTTATGTCCAGCTCACCTTTATTTTTCGTATTGAGTGAGTGTGAGTTATTATGTTTATCAGATATGAGTGAATAACCTCATCAGTTAAAACACTAAATTCAGCAACCACCAGATCACCCCTCAGGCTTTGTAAATATCGAGTTTCATTTTAGAAGATGCAGCAATTAAAAATTTTATTATTTTTTTACAGAAAAGCCAAACAGCATTAATTTCCAAGTTCAGACGTCCATATCACCCATTTTTTCATAATGTAGGCATGAAATTTTGTACCCAGGGTAAAGCTGTTGTATTGAACCCAAGTTTCCAGACTTTATTGCTAGGAGTTCTTTCAGTGAGTCTGGAGACATAAGTCTCTCCAGCAAATACGTTTTGTTTTGTCTGACAATTCTACGTGTGTGTGTGTGTTATTGTTTGATGCCTCATCAGCACCTGAGTGGGCTATGTAAATGCTCTCTAGGTTAAGATTATTTATCGATATTTGGTGATGGGTGGGTGGGTGATTAGGGCTGTACGTCCTGTATTTCTGCACCAATTGGGCTAATTAGGACAGGCAGAGACCATGGCAATGAGACGAAGGATGAAACAGCCATCCAACTTAGGCTCGACCGGGAATAAAACCCGGGACCCAGCGGTTGGAAGCCCAGAGCGCTACCTCTGAGCTAGGCCTCCGCCCCTATATTTGGTGATAGAAACCAGAAGCATGTAAAAAATCAATAATTGTCTGACAATTCTACGTGCTTTGGCTTTCAGGCACTTGAAATTATTCAGTTTGCTAATGGTCGGCTGTGATTTAAAAATCCTCTTACGATTTTTAATAGCTTCTCTTACAATGTCATCAAACCAGGGTCTTGCACTACGTTTAGAATTATTTTTTGTCATCGGTATTGTTCTATTGGCTATATCAGAAATATCATCAGTAAAAACTTCAACGAGAGTATTACAATTCCTATAATGTGACATAGTAATTGTTTCTAAGCAGTGCTTTTTGAGTTAGTTAGGTTAGTGTTATTGTTTAACGCCTCATCAGCACCTGAGTGGGCTATGTAGAGGCTCTCTAGGGTAAGATTGATTATCTATAGTTGGTAGTAGAAACCAGAAGCATGTAAAAAATCAATAATTGTCTGCGTTGGATAGCTGGAGCAGCTTGTGCAATGCGCACTGTCCTGTTTTAGCCACTGGGGATAGAGGACTTCATCCCAAGTGTTTCCACCCTCGCCGCGTAGAGGCCCAGGACCTTCGAGGGCAAGTGCTTTTTGAAGGAGGTCCAATCTGCTTCATGCAACTTCCATCGGGGTTGACCCACTTCTCTAGTACCTTCTACGTTTTGTAGCACAATGGGAAAGTGATCAAATTCCAGTAATAATGCTGGATCACATATACTAAGGTCTATTGATGAAAATGTCCATGACCTGGGTGAAGATATGTGGGTGAACCATCATTGAACAAGCAAAGGGTGTGGTCATTAAGAAAATCTTCAATGGTTTTTCCTTTATTGTTGAGGGAAGTGCTTCCCCACAATTGGTTATGGCTGTTAAAATCTCCTAGAATAACACGCGGTTCAGGAAGTTGACTGTAAAGATTATGCAAATCACTGGCTGTAAGGTTAAAGGGTGGAGGAATATATAAGGAACATACAGTGAATGTTTTATTCAGGTTCAGACGAACTGCTGTAGCCTGAATGTAACCAGTCAATCTAATCAGTCACTTGTACTGATGGAACTGGTAGAGGACAGCACCTTACAGTTCCAATGCAATTAGCATATAATCTAGGGGGTGCTACTACAATAGTGCCAGTTTATCTTCAAAGGATGCCGACCCCTCAGGCTATAAAATTAAAGGATCCCCTGCAAGCCCCCCGGCTATTAAGATTAAGTCCTACTCAAGCAAAACGTTAGTTTTGCCTCAGGCCCTAAGGCCTGTGGTTATGACGTATGGAGTGCGTTCCGCATCACCAAGAAAGACCTCAGGCTAAAATGTAATCATGTGTAAATATATATATATATATATATTTTAGGACATGCTAACTTAAATTAAATGATTTAATAAATCTCATTACTAATGCAATGCCATGTAATAGAGCAGCCTTCAAGGATAATTCAAGTGTTATAAAAAGCAACACAACAGTTGCAGTGTATAACGATGTGAAATTAATTTAGTGTACACAATGTACCAGCTTAAGTGTGGACATTAACATTCTGAAAAGCCATGCCACAAAGTAGGTCTATGCGAATGTCAATCCACTTAGGTTAAATTGCCTTTACAATTCTCTCTGTTTGTTTTTTTTCGCGCAACAGCAGTACAGGCATGCACGCGCTCTGATACAGAGATGCTTACTGAATGTCATTTCGAATTGAACTGAATCAGCCCACTGTTAGGCCAGACCCTGAGGCCCCCCACCACTGAGAACCTCCTACCATTGGTCATTTTTTTGTCTTCAGCCTGGAAGGGTGACTCTTTGCTAATTAATCGCTTTGAGGTCAACGAAGTCATTGTAAAATGCTCATTTTCTTAGTTTAACAGAAAACACCATTTAATAAATTCCGTTAAAAACTGTTATTAAAAAGTTTATTATCATGCAAACAAACACACGCTCACTTTCACCACATGCAGTGCTAACTAAAAAATAAAATAAATAGTTTCCTTTTATCATAACTCTCCTATACGCATCCACACTGTTAAATTAAAAAGAGTATAAAAAAATAAAAAATATCCAGTCTCATGCCAACACCATTAAATCATACAGTACATGTAAATTAACATTGAAAAGATGCAGCTATATAACCTTTTATCAAACATTTTGAAAAGAACATTATAAAACAACTCATGCTCACTTAACCTTAACACACAAACGTCATATACTTTCACACTTCTAAATCAATAAATGAATCAAACAGAAATATCCATGGTTACAACATTTGAACCAAACAATAGTTAAAAAAGAGTTACGAAAATATCAAACACCTAGTAACACCAATGTTAATAGGTAAATAAAAAAAAATAAAAAAACCAAAAATTCTAATAGCAAAAATCAAGCAGTGCACGTTAATTAATTGGGAGCGAAATACCTGGGTTTCACAAACATTCTCAAACGAATAATAGCCAATGTCTATACAGACTATCTATCATCAAACAGCTGTCAGATTGTTCAAGCAACATCTACCTCAGCAAAGACATGAAGTGTCATAAGTGTCAGTCTGACAGCGACAATAATTATCCACAAAAAAAAACTAATAAAAAACAAAACATTCTCAAACTAGTAATAGCCAGTGTCTATACAAACTATCCATCATCAAGCAGCGGTCCGATTGTTCAAGCAACATCTACCTCAGCAAAGACTTGAAGTGTCATAAGTGTCAGTCTGACAGCAACAATAATTATCCGTGCAAAAACTAATAAAAAAAACAATTGACATATTAGCTAGCCCCAAAGTCTATACATATAATATCCGTCACAAATAGTACCAGCGGCCATTAGGCTCTATCTACATTGCGGTTTCTTAAACGAGCCGGTAATATATTATTTAAATCCAGACCCTGCAAATCTCTTCGACCACGTACACCAACCGGTCTCCGCTCGGGCACATGCGCAGCCGCAGGCTGAACCACAGCGGGTCTAGCATTACCCTCGGGGGCAGGGTGGGGTACATGTTCAGGGCGGCGGTAGGCATTAGCCATGTGATTGCCATTACGTCTCTCGATAGTCCTTATCATCCAATGAGTCATTCTGACCAAAACTGCTAAAACTAAATTACCTTCATCCGCTTGTTCAATAGCTATTACCAAGTTAATGTTCCAAATGTAAATCAGAAGAAGTCTCCCCAGTAAGCGCAAGCCTATTGTAACAACAATTTCTCTGCACCTCAGAAAGATGTAGTCTTTTGCCTGAAGTAAAGAAAGAAGAGAAAACACATTTGTTTTTCTGTTTACTTTACAGAATGACAAGCAGAGAATAATAAGTTAACGAAAGAAACCAATTGGTTGCACTGTTACGATGAATGATTGTTACTATTTAATGATACGCATAATGTCAGTGCACTATCATTATTGAGAAGTCTTTAGTAGATTGATATCTAATCAGGTGTATATGCACCAATATGAGCTGTATGATAATGAGGTATTCAAAATACACAATCAGAGTAATTGAGTGACTAACCTAGTCTTATTTAAGCGGTGAAGGATGAGGAATTGCCACTCAAAGTCCTATCCAGTGAATGCAAACAGCAAGATGTACACTTGCAGATTTTCGCGCACCAATGGAAGGGAAATAAGATCACCGCCATGCATATTAAGCAACAGCTGACGGCAAAACATGGGCGGATCATTGCAGCTTGCATGGGTGTTTATTCTAGCATGAAGGTTTACCAAACTCACCAGAATGCACGCTGTCAATATAGCCCCTATCGCCCCCGATACCACTGTCCAGATAAGCATGCCATTCACAGTAGTCCTCAATGCTGGCGCTGGCCTCTGATCCAGAGCATCACTTCCTGCAGCTGGGCGCGTCTCTGTGACTGCAGGCCTAGTTAAAGGTGGTCCGGCCATCGTGGTAAAGGGTCTGCTCATAGTAGTAGTAGTCGTGGCGCACATGATCGAAGGATATGTCTCAGTGACCCGAGAGCATTGATCCAACGAAAGACCGATGATCATCACTCTATCAAACCCCGCTGTATCTCTTAGACTGTCAACATTGAAACCCCCGGACATTTTTAGAGTCAGCCTCTTGCCCTCTCTGTAAGCCATCATGAAATACGGCGCTGCTTTGATGTCATCGCACATTACTTCACCGGATGATGTGCATCTGCACTGTCCATTAGGGTGGCCCAAAAAAATCATTTTATCGATCTTGTTCAAGACACCCCCTAATTTCTTTCCTTTTCCCACAAAAACTTTCCACAAAAAGTTTCAGGTTTTTAAACACAGGGGAAGTGGATGCTCACTGATGCTCCAATTTTGTTGATTTAGCTCATAGACAGCGATGCTTACTCCATATCACTCACATCCTAAGACTTTTTAGAGAAAACAGTAGGACTGACTTCAGTGACTTCAACATAAACTGTGTAGTGTGTACTAGTGTGCAGTGTGACAACAGCTTAGTTTCTTGTCCACAATTAATAGTACTGAATATTGACTATTGAGCCCTTCTAAAGCGTGCTATACAACACTACCAAACAACAGAAAGACAGTGGTTAGGTGGACAAGCAAGGATGGCCACTACAAGACAAAGCAGGGAAATTTTCCTTATTGGTTTATGTTAGCTTAATGCACTTACATGCCTTAAACAGCTGCCAAAAACAAAACAGGTTCTGAAGAGATTTCATCAGCACCTAAAAGATACAAGGGATGTAAGAAATGCCAGCCTGGTGACATCAGTAGAATTGCTTGGCATTTGGGAAAAGGCAGCCATACCAACAATGCTTAAGACACATGTCACTGAAAAAATTGAGGACATTCACAAGAAATGACTTCTGCTGAAAAAGAACAAAGAAAGAAAATCAGAAAACCAGCAAAGAAGAGAGAAGGAATTTGTTGAACACTTGGACTTCCTCTTTGATATTGCTCATAAGGATGCATTAGCCATGATCAGAATTAGTGAAGATAAACACTGTCTTATAGACCAAAAGACAGACAGAAAAATGTTTATTGCAAGCAAGGATAAAGAGTGGGAGAAAAAACAAGAACAAAGAGAAGAACGAGAAAGAAAAGAGGAAGAAAGGAGAAACAGAGCAGCTATGTCAACACCATCTGTGAGCAACTACAAACAAGAAGACAAAGAAGATTCACAAACTGAAGACATCAATTCTGACATGTCTGATGAGAGTGATGAATCTGATGATCAATACAAGCCAGCAGGAATGAAGGAAAAGAGGCCAATAAAGGTTCAAAAAGATATGAAAGCACAGAAACTTTTGACAGTTGATGTTACTAGTGCACTGGATCGAAACAAGACATCAGATCGTCAAGCATTACAACTTATGGTACCAATGGCAGCAGTTTCACTGTCTCGCAGTACCATTCAAAGGTCACGCAAGCGAACAAGAAGTGAGGTTGCTGCATCTATTAGAGCTGAATTTGCTCCCACATATCCCCTTGTAGTTCACTGGGACGGGAAGATACTTCCAGGAATATCTGGTGGAAAAAATGTTAAAAGGTTGCCTGTGCTGGTGTCTGGTGATGGACATGAGAAACTGTTGGGGGTACCAAAGATGGAAATTGGAAATGCAGAAAATGAAGCAGAAGCTGTTCATCATTTGTTGGTGGAGCGGAACGTCACTGAGAAAATACAGGGTATGTCTTTTGATACTACTGCTGTCAACACTGGCCGAATAAATGGTGTCTGTGTTCGTCTAGAAAGCAAACTTGGTCATGAACTGTTCTGGTTCGCATGCAGACATCATATGCTGGAACTGGTCTTGTCCAAATGCTTTACTCTGTGCTTTGGCCCTTCAAGTTCTCCAGACATCCCTTTATTCAAAAGGTTGAAGGCAGTTTGGGAAGATATTAATAAAGAGAGCTTCTCAGGCCTGGAAATAAAAGAGGAACTGGTGGACCTCCAGCAAACCACAGTGCAGTTTTTGAAGGAAGATGACATTACTGAGCAGGTTAGAGATGACTACAAGGAGCTCATTGAACTCACCCTGCTTGTTCTTGGTAGTGCACCAGAAAGAATCCACTGGAGAGCACCTGGAGCTCTTCACCGTGCACGATGGATGGCAAAGCTAATATATGCCAGCAAGATTTACCTGTTTCGTCATCAGAGAGCAGTCACATTGACAAAGAAGGAAGAAAAGCAGCTGGCCCGATTTGTGCAGTTTGGTGCTCTGGTTTACACGAAAGCATGGCTTTCTGCTCCATGTTCTGTTGAAGCTCCTAGAAATGATCTGCAGCTCTGGAAACTTCTCAAATGATACCAACTTACAGATCCAGAAATTGGTGCAGCTGCAAGAAATGTCCTCGAGAACCACCTTTGGTACTTGTCTGATGAGTTGATTGGATTAGCTCTTTTTGATGACAAGATTCCTCCTTTACAGATCTGCAAAGGACTGACCAGGGAATTTGAGGAACGCAAAGTAAGGGGGAATGCAGCAATGCTGGAAGATGATGTCAACCTTGGAAGCCTTGCATCATCCAGAACCACCAGGCTCCTGCACCAATTTAATATAAATGACAAATTTCTTGCTCTGCCTCCAGAGGACTGGAAAAACAATGAAAGCTACTGCCAAGGTCAAGACCGTCTAAAGAAACTGTGTGTTGTAAATGACACTGCTGAACGAGGTGTCAAGCTTTTTCATGAATACAACACAATGCTTACAAATGATGAGGAAGAAAAGCAGATTGTGTTGCAAGATGTGGAGGCACATCGCAAAATAGTCCCCACACAAATCACTAAAAAATCTGCAGTTGAAGCTTTGCAGAAACTGTAACTGTATTAGACATTTATTGGGTTATAGACGATCATCACTGTTTCTGATGTTATAAATTTTGCAATGGAACTTTACTTAAATGTATATTTTAGATGTAGTTATGTATAACAAAAATTGTTCTCAATGTTTCAATTAAACGATATGTATAAAACTTTCATTGCCAGTGAGCACTCAGTTCTATTATGAAATAAAAGCTATAAATTTGCCTACATATTTGTAGTAACATGTGTAACAAATTTGGGGGGTGTCTTGCACTATAGCAGAATTTTCATTTTTTCACATACATACATGGGCCACCCTACTGTCCATTGTTCCCGCAAATCCAGGCATTAGCTGAGCATATACTCAATGCCAAAAGCAATAAGATCCAAGGCATTTTTTAATCTATCAATACAAAACGTCTTATCTCTTCAAAATCTTATGGCTCAATGACCAGTCTCATGACCAATGCAGGCCAGCTCAGAGGGGGGTAAACCTCTTGTTACATAACAGCACAAAAGACTTACAACCCCCATGCCAACCCTTAGACAATAGAGAGGGTATAATCTATTCATACTGTGAGTTATATTCACTCAAACTTTCACTACAGGAGCTTTGTACAACACAAATGAGCATTATTAACCGGGTAAATAACTCAATGATTGTAGAAGTATATTTTGCCTGTAAATCACATGAGCCGATTAAAAAATAAATAAATAAATACTGAAATTGAAGTGTCTTAGTTAGTGATACTTACAGTCATATATATATATATATATATATATATATATTTATAATGCCCTATTTAATGTTAAATCATGCTGAAATTGAAGTGGCTTAGTTAGGTATACTCGCAGTCATATATATATATATATATATATTTATATTTATATTTATAATGCTCAATTTAATGTTAAATCGCGTGTAGTTCTTAATCGCTCATAGAGGTCTGAACAATGAGACCTTGTGTCAATTAGCCCCGAGGACCTTCTACAAATCTGAAAGAACACACTGATTGAAAAAAAAACTGAAGTCAGGCAGATGAGCAGTACGCTGACCAACGCTTATGGTAATTAAGCACTCTCGTTTACAAACCACTGATAAGAACACAACAGGCTCTTACCAATGACCCCGCAGGCGTCAGCGGTCAGTACCTACAGTCATACATGCTAAAGCACCTGTGACCTCCGAGGTCACCCGCATGGCTAAGACCTGTGGACAGCTGAAAACGGGCTGTCTTCAAGTCACCGCCCAACTCTCCCCCAAGACAGCCAGGGGGCAAAAAAGTCATATAAAAAGCATCATTGCTGTGGTCATGTCATCACTTCAAGTTTTTGCATGAAAAAACTACATTCTCCGTATCTTCACCGACTGTTTTGAGAGACCAACACCCGATACTCTCCACTCTCCACTCTCCACGTCAACCACTGGCTATACTCGTGAAAAGCTATACTCGTGAAAAGGTAAGTGAATTTCTTTAGTGTATTTTACTCACATAATACAGGAACTAGTGTAATTCAGATACGCTATGTTTATTAGACATTGTTGAGTAATTAATAGTACAGCGAGATTTTGTCGTTTAGCTAATACAAATACTACCGCTACACGTAATGCTTAAACTTAGCACAATATGATATAATTACTTATGCTTCCAGAATGTTACGTATAGACATGTCAAAAAATTTGTGTTATATCTAAAACCTTTTAAGTTAACAGTAAAACCAAAAAAAAAAAATCAAATAACAATACATAAACATAAACACTAATATACAAATGTATGTATGTATGACAGTATGGGCGTATGACAGTATTACGCTATGGTAGTATGACATTAGGTAATGGTCAATGTAATACTTAAATACAAATAATAATAATAATATTAATAGCAATACTCCTAATGTCTAGCTATTTTTGTGTACAATCGATTAAGCTTTCTTGACTCTGTATAACGCCAAACAATGCTCTTCTACATTTCCAACCTCTTTAAGTATATTCAAAACGGTTGATGTCTTAAACCCTCTACAGCTATAATACGAGTAGGCTAGAGCGTAAAAACCACAATTGGAGTCTGAAATGTGTTGGTGATTGATGTAGCAATTCCTAAATCGTTTCATGAACTCGTTGATCTCTTCATTGTAGGACTGGAGCCCCAGCGCATCGAAAACTTCTAGTACAGCGTTGACATCATTACGTCTACCGGAACCATGAATCCTCAGAAAAATCCAGTGTCCGACATCTCCGCGTAAGTACGAGTTTTCATTACAATTCACTATGAAGCCCCCGCTGTTTGCAGGGGCGTATTTCAGAGCATTGCAAGGTATTACGGCCAATACGTGCGACGACGTCCAGGGGTCATTCCACAGTATTTCGTATATTCGATCAGTGTTCATGTCAGGTAGATGTTGCGTGCGTAATCAACCTGGAATAATCCGGGGTATGTCACTTTTGTAATCATGACAGCCGATTCTGGCAGTGGTGATTTAAATCTGAGTTCTATTCTCACACTTCCATCACGCGTCACAGGATAAAAGTCTTCATAGTTTTGAGGAGCTAAGTCTATGACAAATAAACTTTATTCCCTCTTCGTATTCCTCTCTCCTGATTCTGGCCTTGCTATTGAAATTGGTCTTTCCTTTATAAAGTTCCGAATAGCAGTGTATGTACTTGCCCTCTGAGAAGTCAATACTTAGTGGTCCAGAAGGCGCTGGCATACCCGATAGGCTCACATTGATGTATGTGACATCATAGTGACTGAAATTGTATGGGTTCCTGTCAATGCTACCACTCATAGATTCGCCAGCAACAAACCCCATCACAATCTTGCTCGGTATTCGACCATTGTACGCATCATCTATGTAATAAGAGGAAGTGTCCCTAGCTAAATTAAATTTTCGTAATTCTTCTCTCTTGTAGAAATACTCAGCCAGAGAGATCTCCTCCTCCATGACTTTTTGATGACTCAGTAACACCAAATTTGAGGGTGTCACGTGTTTCAGAATAAGTGTAATGTCCTTAATCTCCAGCTTGTAGTCGGTCTTGCCGAGGTTTGAACTCAGCAGCCTGATGCCACTCGAAGACGGTGTGAGAGTCATATCTATGGAGACTCCGTTTAAAAGCAACTTGTTCACTTTGAAGACATCCACATCCACTTTACTCAGTAGCTCCACAGTTTTGCTGGCGCTCAAGAGTGCTGCTCTCTTTTTAAATCCATCATTTCCTCCCATTGTCATGCTCACGTCATTCATATAGCCAGCCGTGTCTTTCTCGAACATACAACATTCTAGCTGAGAATCATTTTGCTCTCCCTCTCCTAGGAGAGTATTTATCAATGCCTTGTAGCTGTAGCCTGTCTGGCCTCCTGTCACAACTCTATCGTTAAGGCGCACCTCCACTTGATCCCAGAGAGCGTGAGCCAAGTTGTTGACCACTCCCAAGCTGCACTCTCCTTCAGAGTCTGTCTCAGCCTCTGCATCAGCCTCGGCAGCAGCAGCTTTTTTCTTTCCTTCAGGCCTCTCAGGAATGGGCGACCCGTCACCTTTAACTAGCCTAACCCTTGTCTTTAAGTAGACACTAGACAGGTCTATGTAAGCTGTGCCAGCTCCGGGTACATGAAATTTCACATCACCCTCAGCCGAAAATTGATTGATTGGCTTGTGAGGTAAATATTTAACATCGGTAACTCCTAGATTACTGAGAGGTAGACTGAACAAATTAAGCGTGTCATCATAGGCTAGGTCAATTGATTCCAGAACTTTTTCACCTGTCGCCATGTCCACTGAAAATGTCCTTTATCTTAGCAATTTTTTTTTTCCTGTCAGTGTTAGATGCACTAGCTGGATGAGACTGCTTTCTTTTCCTAGCTCGCTGTACGCCTGACCTGTTGGATCCTCCGACTGAAGCTGTTGAGCCTCCCGCTGTCCTTTTATCCATTTCCATGTTGAGATCCGCTGCAGCCATTTCATTAGACTGGCCCACAGGGGACACTATTGTCAGGGGTAAACTGTCATTAATCAGTCGACCAGTATTCTCGCTGTTGCGTGACCTTTTGATCACCACAGGTCTTGGACGAGTCGTCAGTATGCTGGTATCACCGGCGGTTTTTTTAAAATGTTCTATCCAGGGTCCAGCCTCTATCGCTGCCAGCGATTTGTATCTCACTTCAATACTAACTCTAGAGTGCACTTAGTCGAATGTTTGGTTTCCAGGGCAAGCTCTGGTAGCACTGTACCGCTCGAATTCCTCAGTTCAATGGAAATAAGCCTGACGTCCTTCACTCTCAGTGGTGTGTAGAGTACTGATTGAAAACGTACATGGTTGTGGCGTCTTATTTCACCCAGTGGCACCGATCTCAACACTGTGCTGTACGCGTCACCAGTCACAACTCCCTCCACATGAGGACATGTCACGTAGAGCACATCCCATTTACCAGAGCCTGCTGAGATTGGTGGTACAGCTATCTCGATCAGGCCCAAATACCACCGCCCTCCGTGTATCGTATTACGGGGACACGTGAATGCTTCTGGTAGCTGAACCGTGAACTTCCCCGCTGTATTAGCAGGGCTTATCTCCATTGACTGATCACAAGAAAAATAAATATACATTTTTTTTGGGTTTTTTTTGTCTTTTAAATCAGACCGGTTATTTTTTTTTTTTACGCTGTCTCCCCGTTTTCAATGTCTTGAGGTTAGAGCTGAGAATCCACTGGCTATATTTACTCGGCCATGACTGATACTTAACTAGACTTTCTTCAACTCCGTCACGTCTCGCACGCTTCTTGAGTACTTTTTCGATCTTGAAAAAAGCATCCGGGTCAAATTTCACCGGTGTCAGCTCATGAGCGTAGAAGGGTCCATCAACCTCATCATCATCGTAGTCGCTGAGGTAATAGACTGCAACACCGTCAGAGAATTTCCTTGCTCTGATTGCGAATACCTCACCAGTGAACTGCTCGTCGTATGATCGATAAAAATTATTTTTACGATGATAGGACACTCTGACACGCTGACCTAATGCGAATTTGTATGGATTGCTCCTCTTGTTCCTCGCTGTTGAAATGGCTCTCTTGAAGGCTCGTGTCAAGTCTTTAGTATTTTGACTAGCGATATATTGATAGTCCCAAATTTCCTGCTCGTTTTCACCGTTGACACTGTCAGGTCTCACTCCGATGCTAGAGTGAATAGTGCTGTTGTACGAATCGACTATGTCCTGGAGCTCACTCAGATAGCTGTAGCTGTTGGTGTATTGAAAATATTGGAACAACCTCTTTTTTAATCCTTTAATCACCGCTTCGGCGTAGTTCGCCTTGGTTTCTGTATTTGTGAAGATGTGTTTGATTCCTTTGTCTTTAAGTAAATCACTGACTATCGAGTTTGTGAATTCGGTCCCCCTGTCGGACCTTATGAACTTTGGTAGTCCTAGTGGTCCTGTCAAATATTTCACTGAACCCCAGTTTCAAGTGTTTAGCACTTTTACTTTTTGACGGGTTGGACTCTGCAGTATCTCGAGAAGACGTCTATAGTAGTCAGGATATACGCGAAACCTTCATTGGCATTCTTGAACCTTTCTCCAGTCAGGACAAGCAGGTCACAGTCCCACAGGTGGTTCATACCAGGCACTATGACTCTTCTATACTTTTGAGGCTTTTCATGAGCTGACTTGTGTAAAGTGACAATGTCCTGCGTCTGTGCCCAGTCCTCAATTCTTCTCAGACTTATGCCGTAACGCCCTTTGCTCTTAATAATGGAGTGTAACTTTGCAGCACTGGTGAAGCTACCCGGTGATCTGTGGTTGTAAAATCTACGTGTTAGATAGGCGTCTATGTCCTTGGGGAGCACCATTGCTATTTGGTTGTGACGTTGATCCACGATCCCTCGCTAGTATTAACTGTTCCACCGGTCTGTCTGGGTCTCGGTCTCGGTCTCGGTCTCGGTCTTGATGTGTCAGCATTGGCTTTGGCCTTGGCCTTGGTCTTGGTCTTTATCCTGGTCTTAGTATTATTGTCGGTATTATTCGCAGTCTCATCTCCTGTTTCAACTCCAGTTTCAGCTCTAGTCTCAACTGCAGTCTCAGTGCCAGTGTCAGTGTCCTCGTATGCGTCGGTGTCAGCCTCAGTCGGTATTTTCCTCTTTCTACTCTTCGGCCTCACCACTAATTCTTCTTCTTCTTCTTCTTTTACCTGGTATTTGTTCTTCATGTAATGCAATATACGTCGTAATTTAACATTGGTGATTAAATTCAGTGGTACACCGCGGCGTAACATGTGCCAGTACAGCTTGTGGTGTTTGAGAGGTACAGGGAAAGAGCTTGACTGAGTGTGCAGCAGCAGGTCAACGTAATAGTTCTCAAAGCCGCCTTCGCTGTCACTGTCACTGTCACTGTCGCTGTCACTGCGCGATGACAGTAGATACAGTATAGCTACTGCCTTGTTTCTCAGTGACTGGTCCCTCAGCTGGGAGTCAATTTTACTTATAATATACTCCCTCAGAAGATCTGGCTGTCCTGTCCTCAGAGTCCCCGCATTAGCCCGAGCGTGTTTAAAATGACTTGAAGACATCGTCTCTCTATTATCTCCATTATCTCCATTATCTCCAGGAGTCTGAGAACCGCTCGTCATTGTATTTCCATTGCAACCCGGCGGCCCCCCTGTCTCAAGGTGCCCTCCTCCAGCACTAGAAGCCGGCACTGTCTGTACCTCTCCGGACACTCGAAAGGAGGGCGACTGGCCCGCACCGCCTGGGGCTGCGGCCATTCGCCCGGGCTCATCGTCCAACATTTTTTTGTTGCCCGCAATCAAACTGTCATATTTTTCCTTGGGAATTACGTAAACCTTGCGGTTAAATTTCATAGTCTGTGTCATGTTCCTCGCCGTTTAACAGACTTTTCAGTGGTGGCAAGCAACGCTCCAAGAACTCAACCAGTAGCCTGAAGTGGCTGACGTAGAGCTCTCTTAGTTTTTTCCTAGACGCCGCAGTAGTCCTGGAGTTGCGCGATTTACCAGAGTTACTGGCTGTTGCTGTTGCTGTTGCCGAGGTGGAACCCTTGACTCTTCTACCAGCTTTTCTCAGCAGTCTTTTGAACTTCTCCAGATCGAGATGGGGGCTGGTGGAGATCCTCAGGTTCCCTTCTAACGTGTTCAGGATCACCTTCGTTATGCAGAGAAGTTGATCGCTAGTAGCTTCGCTCAAGAGTGTGCGGAGAGAGCGAGGCGCCTGCTTGTATGTACTCGTCAAAAGCTCTAGATAGCCCATGCATCCCTTTACTCTGTAAGACATTATTTCCGAGTGTACAGAACCAGGGTCTCACCGGGTAGGATAGATGTGCTGAGGCGTGCGTCTTCGTCGCCTAAGCTTGTCAAGTTGTTCACTACTAGGTATCCTCTGGGTTGACTGGTGGCGTCTTCGTGTGCCTCGACTAACCGCTTCGGAGTACCTGGGAACATCTGACGCGAGAGGAAGTGTATCTGCTGTAAGTCTCAGCATATCTTCATCAATATCAAGTAGCTAGTGTTGAGGCTAATGGTGCGCGAGTAGCGCGACTGGTGATAGACATTTTGAGATATCATTATTACCGAAATGCGTCCGTGATGAACTTCTCTGGTAAACAGAGAACACATTTCGCTGGACATGCATATTTCGTCCATAAGATCGTCCAGAACCACTAGATTGTTACCGTCTTCACTTTTCAGACCTTCTATCGTCTCCCTGGTGGGCAATCCCAGATGAAGTGTTAGATTAGGCACCTGATCTTCCAGGTCTTTGAACTTTTTCTGATAGACACCGTAAGCGTACAAGATCTTTTGCGGTTGTATAGTGTACATCAGCTTCGAATTCTTCACTATAGACAGTGCCAGAACAGTTTTTCCAACCATTGATGGGCCTATGATTGCTGTTGAAGAGGGAGACTCGAACTTAAAAAGAGCTTCTTCGTCTTCTTTTTCAACCTTACCGCGATTCATCTCCATATCCATCTCCATCTCCATATCCATCTCTGGCTCCATCTCAATGCTTACTCGTACGCGCGTGTCTATACGCGCGTGTCTATAGACTGGCTTCACGGACAATGCTCGAATTACAGCAGCTCGAGCGGATGGCAAATGATCTTCCAGGTACCGGTGTTGCCTCTGCTTCTGCTTCTGCCTCCGGCTCTGCCTCTGCATCTGGCACTGCTTCTGCATCTGCTTCTGCCTCTGCTTCTACCTCTGCTTCTGCTTCTACCTCTACCTCTACCTCGGCATTAGGCACACGGTGTGATGAAGCTACACGCGCTAAAGGAAAGGGTAAGCAGCAGCAGCAGCAGCAGCAGGGACAGTCATCGATACATGAGGAAAGTTCACAGAGCCCCCGGTTGAAATTCTCTGCACCTCTGATGACATCAACGCCGAAGAAACAGAAGCCGACAATCTCACCACCTCTTATGACCTCCACTCCTAAGACACATATCACGATGTCATCACATATCACACCTCCAGGATGCGCATCACCTCCTTCACCTCCTTCTTCACCTCCTCCACCACCACCGAGCCCTGAGCAACTTGGCTCATCTCCCTCTTTGCTATCCCGTCTTCCCCTTCCTTTTCCTCTTACTCTTTCTCGGTATAGAAAGAGAAGCAAAGACCAGAAGAGACCTGAAGAAGAAGCGGAAGAACAAGAACAAGAAATGGAATGGGAAGAAACTGACGAGGTCATCCTTTCAACCGAAGCGGCTGTGTTGAGGGTGTGTATATCTATAATTATATCTTTCTACATATCTACATATAAATAAATATTTATATCTATCTATCTATCTATAAATAAATAAACAGAGAGCTTGTGTACATGTGTAACATTTTTTTCTTTTCTTTTTTTCCCCTCCCATAGCGGTATAGTGATCAGCTGACCTATCACAGGAAACGAGTCATGAAACTTGAAAGTTTAATGGCATGTTTCAGGAAAACATCACCATGCGAGGGCGAGCCTCCTATCAAAAAGGCAAAGATCATGACAGTGGTTCAGGAAAAGGATGCTGTATCACGCCGGACTCATATGTATAAATATATATATATATATATATATATATATATATGTCTAATTATGGTTAATGATGTGTTTGTGGTCAATGCTAGCAGGTTATAAATCATTAACATACTTTTTTCATCATGACAGAATGAATGAAGATATTGAAGGCACACCGAGACGAGGCTCAAGAGTCAGGAGAACTAATTTTTGAAGATGACCAACCGACTGAGTCAACTCAGCCCTCTAGGGTGAAATCTCCCACTCATCGAGTTGTGAATGGGTGAGTGTGTGTGTGTGTGTGTGTGTGTGTGTGTGTGTGTGTATATATATATATATATATATAACTTTAATAATTTTTTTTCATACAAATTTATTTGAATTTAATAGATTTTCTCTCTGAATTTCGTACATAGTGCGGTTGAAGATGATGAAGTGGCAGGACCATCAGGGGGTCTGTTAGTATATAGACAGTCAAGTGACTCATCCCTAGAACCACCCAACACCATTGACCCAGACAGATACAGGTAAGCACGAAAGACCTGAAAAGGCAAAAAGAAAATAGTTTTAAGCATTTCTTAAAAATTTTTATTTTATTTTAATTTTTTAATGTAAGTACCTATATTTATCTTCCAGTGACATCAGCCATAATGATGATGATGATGATGATGTGGATGTTGATGATTTGAATGTCTGGGTTGTGGAGGAAGAGGGAGATGCGAGCACTGATCCAGAGGACAGTTTTTCCTGGCTAAATGACCTGAACCTTGAGGACTTGTCTGACGCCTAGTCAGTATTTCATTATATTTATTTTGTATTTTCTTCTGTCTTTTTTCATGAATTCATGTGAACATTAGAGGTTGTAAATAAATGATATAAAATATAAACCATACTTTAAATTATTATTTTCTTATTTTTTATAGTTTAAATGACATACTACCCACGGATCAGGGTGTTGGAAGACAAGTGCTTGGTGGAAAGCGGAGAGAGATGTTTTTTCTAGACATGCTCTATGAGCAGAATATAATTGGAAATGAAATACTACCCGAGTGTCAGGGTGCTGAAGTAGCAGTAGAAGTAGAAGTAGAGGTAGAAGTAGAAGCACCTGTTGAAAAGCAGTGCGAGATGCTATTTTTAGACATGCTCTATGAGCAGAATATAATTGGTGATGGTGCTATGGCAATGGATGTAAATGATGACCGGGTTGTTGAGGAGGCTGAGGAGGAGGAGGAGGATGTTAGAGGTGTTGAACCTCACATGATTTTTGATGGTCCGGATTACGCTGTGAATTTCCACAGACACATTGAAGTTAGGAATGTCAAAGACATAGAGTTTGATGGAGGAGTTGCGAGAGAGACTGTTTATAGGGTTCATTTTAATGTAATTTGGGCTGGTGTTAATCTTAAAGATATTATGGGGGGTCTTGAGGGTGTACTGGAAACCATTATAGGTAGGCTTAAAGAGAGCTATAATAGTCAGGATCTGGTCAGATTTTTTATCCAAAATGAGGCATTTTATAGCCCTCACACAACCGGTCTAATACCACTACACCAGCTAACCATTTTCAAAATTGTGGAACTCATGGAAAGCTTGTTACAGTCGGATGAAGAGCTTTTCTTGGATGAGCCCCTAGAAATACATGTGGGTGTCATCAGAAATCCACTGGTAGCAGGTGTGAGTACAGGAGTTAATTATATCGAAGACCTGCGCAGATTGAAAAGCATATGCGAAATTAAAAACAAGGACAATCTATGTTTGGCAAGAGCAATAGTTGTTGGTGTAGCCAAGGCCAATCTTGATGACATTCCTCGAACCAACAAACAATTGCGTGATCGTGCTTTAAATGAATACAAGAGGATTCACAATGGAAGTAAAAATGCTCAAACAGTTGAAGCTCAGAGGTTGCACTCTACAGCTGGATTTGACCTGAAACATGTGCCTACTTTCACTGACATACCCTCTTTCGAGAGGTGTTCGGCCTGCAGGGTGTCAAAAAGGGCACATTTCCTGTGTTTTTCAATCAGGAGGAAATGTGGGACTATGTGGGTCCAATGCCTCACCCGTACTGCTACAGAGTCAACAGAATGAAGTCTAAGGCTCGCGAGGAGTTCACTACATGGTATACTCAACAGAGGGGCAAGGTCTTCCATTTCAGGAAGGAGATACTCGCATACTGCGAAGACGATGTAAACATTCTTCAGGAGAGCTGTAATGCTTTCAGGAGTTGGCTACTGGGTATAACATCCAGAGAAGAGGTTGTTGATGTCGGTGAGGCGGGTGAGAGAGTGACTCGGCTGGTTGGGATAGACCCCTTCCAGTACAACACTATGGCCAGTGTATGCATGGCTACCTACCGTCACATGTTCTTAACGGAAAAGTTCTCTATCACACTGTAAGGTGATACCCAGGTCACAGGTTACATGCAAAATGACAAATTGAGTCTTGTGAGTGAGGATGGGAGAGCAGTTGATCCGAGCACTGTTGATGTAAAGAGCATGGAATTTATTTCCACTCCCTTTGCCCGAATGCCATCATGTGGTTTCGCTGGGCTTGATGCGCACAGCAGAGTATCGATCATATGGCTGGAGTACGAGTCACAGCGGCGTGGTGTGTGTATTCAGCATGCACGCAATGGAGGTGAACATCGGGTGCTAAACCAGACCAAGGACGGATGGCTGAAACTAGATGGATATTATATGAACACCAGGACTGGTAAAGAGACAGCATGGGAATTCAATGGCTGCGTATACCACGGATGCAAGAGGTGCTTCGGAGGCCCCAACACACCCTCAAATGTACGCCACCCACACACGGGTGAAAGCCTGAAATCTCTGTATAAGAGAACCGAAGCAAGGCTAGTGTATCTGAGGAGAGAGCTCAACTTTGAAGTTCACGTTATGTGGGAGTGTGAGTTCAGGCACCTGCTTGAAACTAATGAGCACTTGAGAGAGCAGTGAAGCTCTATCATGAAGCTAGAGAAGGCAAACGCATCGGCTATGTAGACATCTGCTCCTTGTATCCGATGGTATTGAAGAACGACGTTTTTCCAGCGGGTATTCCTGAGGTGATCATTGATCCACCAGCCTGTGACATCGGAAAATACTTCGGTCTGGTGCAGGCACGAGTACGTCCACCTAGAGGTCTCTACCATACATGTCTACCCCTACGAGTAGGAGGAAAACTCTTTTTCCCTCTCTGCAGCAAGTGCGCCCACAACGGCTCTCAGGCACCATGTATTTGTCGTGACACCGAGCGTGACATAACGGGCACCTGGACATCTGTTGATCTCAGTGATGACCTCAGCGTGGGTTACACTGTAGTTAGAGTGTTTGAGGTGTACCACTTTCAGGAAAAAGCCAAATTTGACAGGACCCAAGACACCCCAGGACTGTTCTCAGATTACGTTAACCTGTTTTTGAAAGGAAAGCAGGAGGCGTCGGGGTGGCCGTCTGCTGACATGTCTGACATGGAGAAAGCTGAGTATATCCAGCAGTATGAAGTGGTGGAAGGCATTCGTCTAGAACACCAAAACATTTCTCTCAACTCAGGGAAAAGAGCAACAAATAAACTCCTGTTGAACAGCTTCTGGGGCAAGTTTGGAGAGAATAATAACCATAGAACGCACAAACTGACAGAGACAGGTGCAGACATTTTCAAGCTGCTGGTCAACCCATCAATCTCTCTGAAGGGCATGCATGTCCTTGACAGCAATCGCTGTATGGTTGAGTATGCTCACACTGAGGGGTTCCTCCCAGAAATGCCACACGTAAATATTTCATTGCGGCGTTCACTACAGCTAATGCCAGGAGTCGTCTTTTCAATGTCTTGCACAACTTAGGTGAAAGGGTACTCTATTTTGACACGGATAGTGTAGTTTATGAATACACGGAGGGGGATGATACACAATACACACCAGACATGGGTGATCATTTAGGGCAGTGGACAAATGAATTGAAGAAGGATCAGTTCATCTCTCGCTTCGTTAGTAGTGGGCCAAAATCCTACGCCTACATGACTAATGATGACGACAGGACCACTAAGCTGAAAGGCTTTACTTTAAACCATGAAGTGGGTAAACTTTTGAATTTTGACAGTATTTGTCGGCTTGTGCTGTTTTGGGCAGATCCAGACAACAATCCACTGCCCGAAGATGACCAACCCCATGTCGAGGTGCCTTGTGGTAAAATAAGACGCAATAAGTATGAGTTTAAGCTTTTTAGCCGTGAGGAAATAAAGAAATTCAGAGTGACTTACTCTAAGAGGCGACTGGTAGCTGGCACATACGACACTCTACCTTTCGGTTTTTAGGTGAAATACTAAATTGTTAAAGGACATGCAGCTTATCTTTTCTTTTCTTTTTTTTTAAAAAAGCTCAAAGTTTCAAAAAAAGGCTCAAAATAAATTACTCAAAAGCACCACTCCCACAGTAATTAAGTTGTGTGTTAAATGAATATATTATGGAATGTTGTATGTATTGTTATGTATGATAATTACATTACGGATGACTGTACTGAGTTTTTTTTATTACTGTTTATGGAATGTATTATCTTTATATTTATTTGAAGTAAAGATTGACTATAGTCCACTTTTTTTGTATAAGCTCAGGGTAAAGGGGTTATTGTATCATGATTATTATTATTATTTATTATTATTTTCATGTTACACTGAAATAAACTGTAATAGTATGTGCAGGTATTGACATAACACGAGTTCTGCTAATAAATTTACTGTTTTAAAAAAACCCAAACATATATAAGTTGTTGTACTGATTACATGGCATTGACAGGTAGAAATAAGTAGCATTTTGAAAAGCTAGTGAGACGTAATTATATAACACGAGGCGAGCCTTTTCACAGTGATTAAGGATATTCACAGGCTAGACCTTCTTTATTTTCACTCAAAAAAATAAAAATAAATTAATAAAATAATATGTATCACTAAAACACAGGTTCAAAGTTCAAACGTTTTTTTATTGCAAAAAAAAAAAAAACACACCATTAAAAAAAAACAATAGATTGACAGACATGTTATTCTGACACAAGTGTCAGTACACCGGAAGAAATTTGATTTTTTTTAACAATTTTCTGATAAAAAAAATCAATCAGACGAATAGATAAGTCGTCATGAGGTGTCACCTCACATTTGGCGAGAATTTCTATAGATTTCTCAATTCCACCAGCATAAACAAAAATGTCATACACATCATTCATAAAATACAATCTTTTATGATTCAGGCAAGACGCAATTCGCTCAGCAATTCGCAAGACTTCATTTTTAGACACTTTAGCTACAGCTTCCATGATATCCTGTGATGGCAGAGGCTGCAGCATTAAGTCTGACCAAGAATGACCTGTTTAGTCTAGTACTAGGTTACAGAACACGAGCTCCAAAATTTCCATTTTACTGGCACGATGCACATCGAGCTCGGTAATGTCATAGTCACACTTCTGGTCTTCTTGGGGCAGTCCCTGTATGTATCCCTTGACGCTATCTTCGCAATCTTTTCGAGTGGGGAATAAAGTGTGTGACTTCATTCCACGCTGGGCGACATTCCATTGATAGGCCTTGACAGTCACCGCCTCGTCTGGATTACACGCATTTCCCTCACCGTCCTTCGGTGCTGTAACGATGACCTTGTGAATATTCTCCATAGCGGCATGAAGTTTTTCGTATTCTTCTTTGCGGAGATTGATAGTCTTACTGTGATGACATTCACTGGTGTCGACCAGTTTTTCCTGTTCAGTCTTTGGGTGTAGAAAGGAGACATAGTGTATTGGGTCCTTGTCACTCCTCTGGAACTTGGTGATCATAGCAAACTGTCTTTTGGTGAGGCACACTTGTTTTGCATCACCATTCACCAGGGCCTTGTATAGTTCATCGGACGACTCCTTGAGCTTCTCGAAGGACTTCTTTGCAATATGAACATTCCTCCATTTGGAGGTATCACAGCTGTAGCGTGAAACAGTGACGTATCCTGACTTGTATTGCTGAGCAGCATGAGCAATAACTCTGGTGTGTTCAGACAAACAGAGAGTCATTCCATTTGATCCTTGAAGAGTCTGAGAGGTAAGCTGACTGGTGGCCATGTTGTAGTTCGAGAGACAGAGAGATGTAATATATCTTTTCAGCTCTTGTGGTGAATGTTTGAAAGAGCTTCTGGTTGTTGCATTTTATACTTGCAATATCACATACGTCAGAGTGAAGTACAGGCTTAAGGGCATTTTCAAGACGCCACAATGACATCTAGAGTATTGGCCAATGAGAGCACGGGAATGACTGTAATCAGCCCGGGGTGCATCAGTGGTCACTCCCTCCTCTTTGACAAGGTTGGCGCCGGGAGCATTATTCCCATTGATGAGGACAAAAGTGCAGGCCACAAATTACTGTCTCCATTACCAAGAGACAAATTGACTATGCAAGTAATGATGACGATATACAGAATTACCACCTGACAAGTAAAGATGACTTCATTTTTTGGTATGGTTCTACCAAATATCTTCCACTGACTGCCACTCTTGCTAGAGGTAATAGTGTCATCATTGTTAGAAAGTGAGGCTTCCTTAAAATGCATAGTATTTCCATGTTTAACATCTGTAAATATTTCTCAGTGACATCCTCACCCTCCATTGTCGCAATGTAAACTAAACAGAAAGACTTGATGGCACACTATTAATATCATCATCATCATTATTATTTTTTTACATTTCCAGTAAACATTTACTAAAGGCTAGGGCCTGGGGGGATTACAAATCTGTTGATAATTGTGTAGGGCCTGAGGATATGACTTTTCTTACATACAGAACATCTGAGCTAATTAGCCCCAGGGTCCTACAGGGACCTGATCTTAATAGCCGGGGGGCCTGCAGGGGATCCTTTAATCTTATAGCCTGAGGGGTCGGCATCCTTTGAAGATAAACTGGCACTATTGTAGTGGTGCTGTATGCCTTAAGTCTCCAGAGGGCACTGCAAGTGGCTCAGGTTTTGATCTAAGGAAGGCAGCCCATCATTTTACCTGTTATTATTGTTGAGTTGTCCAATAGAGAAAAGGTATGTGATATCTACTATTGATGGCTCAGTCCAGTTATTCTAAATTCTATGTTTTATATATTAAAAATACCAAAAACATTTATCTTATTTAACTTGTAAAACTGGTAATTCCAGGTTTGACAACCTTGTACTTATGTCCTCCAGACTTGGGAGGTATTGAACCAGACAGTGATAGACTTGTTGGTAGATAACCCCACACCAAATAGGTATATATATTTATTTATCATTTTGCTATATTCATATTGAATGCTTGCAATCAATGCCGTCGAATATGAGTTATTATGATTTACGTATGCAAGGTATTATAAAGAACATTAGTTCTATATTGTATAATTTAGTATGTGCCATGAAACTTACACCCTTTATTGTTTACAGGTGTATGGTTTTATTTGTGACTTGTGATAATACAGTCTAAAACAACCGCCAGTGTCCTGGTTATAATGGTGGCAGCGTTGGGATTGCTGATGGTGCAAAACTCTACCCTACAAGTTACCCTGCATGTGGTTGACCAAGTCTGTGCTATTAAGAGACTAAAGAAGCCTTCTTTGGACAAGAGGTACCTGGCATGAATTTAAATTTTGAGTCTACAAATCAGTACAGCAAACTTAAGTAATAGATAATGCCCGCGTTATCTAACTTATACCACTTAATTGGATTGTTTGTGTTTATGTTTGTCAGAGATTGAGACACTTAAAACTGAAGCAATACAATTAAAGACTTCTTTCAATTGACATTGCATTTCAAAATGAATGACAATTTGGAGAGGAGTCTTGCTGATTTCAGTGAATTTAATGATTGTAATGCATCTTTTGACATTGGATCCACTGAATTATTGGATATACCAACGCAATTGCTATTTATTACTTAATCATTAAGGCTGGGTTCACTATTTTGCAGGATCAGTTGCATAAGATGTTGCCTATTTTGCAAGACATTTGTTTGCTTGTTAAGTGTTTGCTTGTTAAGTTTTGCCACAACATGTGCTCATATAAGTGTGACCATGTCCTCCCTGCTGTTCTTAGTAGATGTGATATATCCCCCTGTAATCCAGGCTTCTGATTGGCTTTGGAAGGCAAACAGTGGTATAAGTTGGAATGTCAGATCTAAGCCCGTGTTACAACTGTAAAGAGGATTACTGAATGGCTTTATTGTGCAACAAGGAAGTAAAAACTGAAGATTTAATTCTGTGACTGATAACTGTGATTCACACCTTGTATTTGAGGACAACTGACTTTGTGATTAATAACCTTGACATTGTTTGATGGTTGACATGACCTGTGTGTTGACCTAACCTACATACAAAACTACTTCCAGGTCAGCAAGCTTTGGTACTGTGAGTGAAATAGACTAAATAAGCATTAACTGCTTAATTAGGCATTAACCTGAGTTGATTTAAGTGTTACTCATTGATCACACATAAGTTTGCATTTGGTTCCGAATTGTTAATATGCTTGTTGGATGAACTGAATGCTTTATTATTATTTATCCTATGTATTATATGCATTGAGTGGTGGACTTAGCATGATGTAGTTCACTTAACTTTCAACATAGTTAAATTTAATTGCAATAAGATTTATTTTGAACTTAAAAGGTTTCAATTGACAGACTTGCATTGATGATTCAGTATTTTATGCAAGCTTTAATATTTACATAATTCAGTACTTGCCACTTGGAGATGAGGCGTCATTTGCTGGGTGATGGTCTTTGAGAAAGGATTGTAAGGACAACAATGATTACTCTCAAGGCCTTGCAGCAAAATAAAGGACCCATGCCTTATGTAAAAGCAATTAGGGCCACAGTTGTCGACTAAGCCAATTTTTGATGGAGGCACAATGATTGCGTTGGCAGACGAAACCCGGGCATGTCATGTTAGTATTATCTATAGTTAAGCATTACTTTATATCATATATTAAGTTCATATATCTACATGTATCATCCAGACAAAGGAATCTCTTTGTCTGGTTCATATTGTGAATAATTGATATCCAATAGCAGTTGCATCCGCTGTCATGATGTAACTATGAACAATGGACCAACTGCTCAGCCTCACTTGTCAAGAGATCAATATTGATCTCTTCAGGCTTTGTTGTCTCTGATATCCATGGCAACGGCCTGTCTAACATAAAAGCCCCAGCTCATGCTGGAGGCTTCCTCTTTGAGTTGATTAAAGCTTCTACACAACACAGCTCCTGCCTTGTCTTCCACTCCACAATACAGTATATTCATTAAGTATATCAATTTAACCGTCAGCCTATTACCTCTCCAAAGCTCAGATGTCTTGCGCAAATTTGCCATTGAAGCTGGAGCCAAATTGCCCAATAACATGACAACAACAGGATTGCGAAAACACATTGCAGTTACATGTCAACTACTGAATTTAAAGAACAATGAACTTGACATATTAGCAAAATTTCTAGGGCACGATATAAAAGTCCAGCGAGATTACTATCGGCTGCCGGAAGCTACGCTGGAAATTGCCAAAGTCAGCAAGTTGCTACTGCATGCTGAGAAACAAACCATACACACACAAGCAGGGAAAACCCTCGATGCCATAAACTTTCGTGGCGATGGTAAGTTAGCAGAATTTTGCACCATCATTTAAGTGATATCCCTTCCCCGTTGACAGTACATTTATGTTATGGCTGTAGTTACCCTTGTTCCAGTGCATTTTTTCTCTCTCTGGTACCTTTTTCAAATTGCTTGTTGTTTTGTTTAGTGGGTTTTGCTTTTTTAATTTTCAGAGCCAGTTTCAGATGAAGAAGTTTCAGACTCTGAAGCAGGTATGTCTAAGATACATGATTTAATGGAAATCAAACGTCATGCATTTTAGTCAGTTATATCCCCACTGCTTGTGGGCACACTGTTTCTGGCAATTCAATCCATTATAGGCACCTTCTTTCTGATATGACTGAACATCCATTTCTTGGCTAATTGGTAGATTAATACATCCTCTGAATGTCATTTATTGCAATGCTAGTTGTGTGTATCTAAAAACAGAATTTTCAGGGCTGACTGAATCTGATGCTGTTTTGTGATTGTTTGTTTTGTATTATTTAACATCAGATGAAGAGATAGGCGGCAATCTTGAAGTAGATGATGATCCAGTGGAGGGACCAAGTAATCTTCATGTAGATGATGATCCAGTGGAGGGACGAAGTGATCTTAACTTAGATGATGATCCAATGGAGGGACCAAGTAATGCTTTACATAACAAAGGCAAGCATATTTTGAGTCCTCATTAAACTTCCACGTTCTCAAACAGTTGTTTTTGTCTCAAAATATTGTTCCAGCACCGGTATGCTGTTTTGCATTAGGAAAGCTTAGCTGCTTACTGAGGTTCTCATGTTTTTCATTTTTCACCTTAGATGAAAAGTTGTTAGCTGACAATGCCAAGAGGAGAATCAAAAAGACAGGCAAGTACTTGATGTAATAAATCAAAAACATGAAATTCTGCCACTAAACTCTGGTTTTAGAGTCAAAGTGCACTTTTGATAGTAAACCATTTCATCAGTAATAATCAGATGAAGAATGACCTGTTGAAAGATGTTTTGTAGTCAGAACAAGGAATTTTCTAGTTATTGAGGTAAATTTTCGCCCATCATAAATGATTATTAGTTCATTGCCAATTACAACAGGGCTTACAACATGTACTTTGCAGGTGTGGTTAAAGATGTGGCCAGAAAACCCAATGAAGCTGTTGGTTTTCATAGAAATGGTAATATATTTTTTTTCCTGTTTGAGTCTTACTTTTTAGGGGGCATTCACACTGTCACGAATGTGAATGGAGAGTGAGCGTGGATGACAAAAATGTTTTACTCTTGCTTATCCATTATTCACTCGCCAAGCGTTGTACGGATACTCATGCTTTTCCAGAGAATGGTCCTGGTCCCACTAGATCACTCGTGGATATCCGTGGAGAGGGCGAAAAGTTTAAAGAATGTTAAAAAATTTGGCTGGCATTGTTTACCTTTTTAAAGGAATCACACGGGATTCACTCAGGGAGTGATTGGCTAATGTTTGGCGAGTTATCTAGGTACGTCCATGGCCATCCATGGGTATGCAGGGGAGGCTGTCCATTTGTGTATACTCGCAATCCACTCTTGTACAGCTCGTGGAACGCTCGGGAAATGCTCAGCAGACCTCTGTGGCCTGCCCGTCGTACTGCCATAGACCGTCCATGCTGTGACAGTGACCACTTGCCGAGCAAACGATCATGCAAATAATTTATTAAGAGAGGCACGAGGGAGCATGTGACGTCCTTCATTGACGTCCGTGGTCACTCAGCTCTGTTACTCGTGACAGTGTGAACGGTCCTTATGACAGGTAGATCTGGCAGATCACCAATCTGATTAAACCTCCTCTAGGATGGGTCCTTGTATTCTTAAGTCTCACATTGTGTAAGTCCTCATAAGGTCTATAACTATAGTGCAGTGTGCAGAATGCACAGAAATCTCACTTTAAACTGTTGGGAATGTTATTATTTTCAGTCTACTCACCTGGCACTGTGAAATCTAATTGTGAGAGATGTTATGTAATTGATAATGATCTGAATATTATGACGTTGTCAATAATCATGTATATCATTTGGTTAATTTATTCAATGAATCAACAGTTAAATGTACTGCTCTTGGACAATAGTGTTCCCAAAAAACCAAAGAGGGCCGTTGGGGTGTCTCTAAACACAAGTGCAAGAGACAGAAATGCTGTCTTGTTGTGCAGGTCCTCACAAAGCCTGTTGTGTGAGGACCTAAAGGTGCAAGTCTTCGCAAGGCTCATGTTGTGCAAGTCCTTATAAGGCTCTAAGTGTTTTGCAATTCCTCTGAAAGCCTGTGGCGTGAGGACCTGGAGGTGTAAGTCCTCTGAAGACATGTATTGTTTGTGTAGTGCCAGTCCTCCCAAACACAATGTTACATGCCATGAAATTGTTCTGACAATCATTTCTTTCTTCAGGTACCAAGAGAAATTGGACCCCCGCTGAGAAGGCTGCTGTTCAGGAAAAATTAGGGGTATTCCTGCGACTAATGAAATGCCCAGGCAAGAAGGAGTGTGCCAAGGCTTTGTTAGTCTGGGACTAATGAAATGCCCAGGCAAGAAGGAGTGTGCCAAGGCTTTGTTAGATCCCAGACTGTCTGCCAGGAATTAGAGGGATGTTAAATATTGTGTGAAGAATCTAATTGCTGCCCAGAAAAGAAAATTGTCAATTTAAGAAATCCAAGAGCTCTTTTGTAAGTTTTCTCAAGTTTTTCAAGTTCATTCTAGTTTATTAACATCCATGTTACTGCACAATAATTGAAGTTACAGTTAATGCATTTGTTGCATTTGATCGTCTTACACTGTTTATCAAGATGCTCTTTGATCCTTTTGAGAGAATTTAGCTGTTTCGGTGCTTGGCTGCATTTTTCATCCATGTGCTTTAGTCTAGTCTAATTGTATTCCTTTAAGTATATATAAGGTATATATATATATTGTCTAATTGTATGCCTAGGATTAATCCTGTTGAGTATGTGTAAAGAAGCATATATATAACCGAAGTTTTCAATATTTTTTAGCACATAGGTAATAACTGACCTTTATTTGTCTTTATTTAGCTTATTAAATTGTTTCTTTTTAAAGAGATGGGGTTTGAAAACATACTTTCTGAGCAATGATTGATTAGCAACGTTGGCTGCAGCAAGTTTCATAGTGGTCTATCTTTGTAATGCACTAAGCAGGAATTTTAATAATAATGTTAACAGTGACTTGATTGTTCTTTTGATTGCCCTTTTAGTCACAAACCTGAATACAGATTTTTTTTTTTATTGTGTTTGCACCTAAGGCACAATAAAGGATGGTTATGAAAAAAAAAAGTTGTTTCTTGATTTGCTGTTTGATACTAGTAGCATGCCACCTGTGTAGAGATGCTGGCTCTCTGGCTGCTGAGGCAAGAATGATTTCCTGCTAGGGGGCAGCAGCAGTGACAGCCGCAGCAGCATCTCACAGCTCTGATTGGCCAGAGGGCTGCCTGGCCCCCTTGGAACTATAAAATGGATAGTTCAAAGGAAGTAGATTCATATTCAGATTCTTTTTAATTTGCCGAAAAAAATAAAAATTTTCAATTTATTATCATATTTTCATTTATATACATTTGCTTAGCAAGGAGACCTCACTAAGATAAATATATTTTATCTCTAATGTGAGGCCACCTGGAGAGACCCATTAATATTACATAGTGAACATTAATTCAAACACAATATGGAAAGATGCTACAGTGCTATTTTTCACATATTTCTTAAATCCATCTAAACTATGTGTTTCTAGTTTTTTCTCTGCAAGTTATGGACATATTATTTAGGGTTTTGATAAATTTATACTTAATACTCTGTTTTGCAAATTCATGTTTAATTAAGGAAAGTCGTAGTTGACCAGCTGTTCGAGTTTCATAGTAATGAGGATCATCTCTAAATAGCAGTAGCAAATCAAGAAAATACTGTGGCAAGGCATTGTTGAATTGTTTATGGCAGGATTTCAGCTCACACAGTGCACAGATCTCATAAAATTTTAAAAGATTTAGTTTTTTTAATAAACCACTGGTATGACAATTATATTTACAGTTAGTAAGAGCTCTGACAGCTTATTTTGTAAAATGAATATATTTTGACATTGCCAACCCCAAAGAAGAGCTCCATAGTTTAAGTGTGATAACACAAGGGAATTGCATATATGTAACAAGGCACAGAGAGGCAACATATTTTAATCTGTGCATAATGCCTACTGTTTTTGACAATTTCGTTGTCATCATATCACGGTGAGCTTTCCAATTTAGATGTCTATCTAACATTATGCCAAGGAAGTTAAATTCATTGACAAATTCGATAACATTCTATTTTAATAGTAGGAATTTGAACTCTTCTTTGGGGTGCATGGGAAATCATGGCTTTCGTTTTGCTTTTGTTAATAGATAGCTTATTTGCTTTCATTCAATTGCTCACGCTGACCAACTCATCATTTAGATTTCTTTCACCCTGAAATTTATTCAGGGAAGCAACGAGAGTTGTATCATCAGCATAAACAATTGGATGAAAGACAGAAGTAGCGTTGACAAGATCGTTGACATATCCTTGTGGAACACCAAGCTGAAGTGGAACATAATTAGACTTGATATTGTCTACAACAACATATTGCACTCTGTTAGTTAAATAGCTTCGAAGTAATTTCCCTGAAAGATCTTTCACGCCATAGTATATTTATTTAAACAAGTATTTCATGGTCTAGTGTATCAAAGGCCTTTGATAAATTAAGATAAATATTAATGGGTACTTTTTTGGCGTCCATTTCAGTGATGATTAATTATACCAATTCTGTGTGTGTGTGTGAGTTATTGTTTAACGCCTCATCAGCACCTGAGTGGGCTATGTAGAGGCTCTCTAGGTTAAGATTGATTAACTATATTTGGTAGTAGAAACCAGAAGCATATAAAAAATCTATAATTGTCTGGGTTGGATATCTGGTGTGTGTGTGTGTGAGTTATTGTTTAACGCCTCATCAGCACCTGAGTGGGCTATGTAGAGGCTCTCTAGGTTAAGATTGATTAACTATATTTGGTAGTAGAAACCAGAAGCATATAAAAAATCTATAATTGTCTGGGTTGGATATCTGGTAACGAGATGTTGTAAGGTATTAGATTGAAACAAAGGTCTTCTAAAGCGTTGTAAGTGGCTGCAATCTAATAAAATATGTTTGATTGTTAGGGGGCACCGACAACTCTGGCATACCGGTGCCGGTTCATTGACTAAAAGGTGTAAATGTGTAAGTCTTGAATGTCCTATGAGGCATCTGTGATATATTCCTTGATCTTTGCGAGTATTGAACCTACTAGGTATTTTATTTTGAATGCAAGGTAAGATTGAATGCAACTTGTTGTTATTACACTCATTCCATTGTCTTTGCCAGCAAGACATGATAAAAGATTTTATAGTCATTTTAAAATCAGTGTATGGAATGGTAAAATCAGTTATCTCTTTTGTAAGAGCCCTTTTTGCTGCCAGGTCTGCTTTTTCATTCCCTTCAATGCCAGCGTGTCCAGGAATCCAGCAGAATACTATGTCTTTGTATTCGTGAAGATAGAAATACTTAATAAGAACATCTAAGATCCCAGGGTTATCAAGTTGTTTATTTTGGATTGCTTGAAGAGCAGATTTGGAATCAGAACAGATAACATAACGATCTGATTCTGAGTCCTCGATATTCTTTAAGGCAAGGTAAATAGCTGTTAATTCTGCAGTGTATATTGAGCAGTGGTCTGGAAGACGACATTCAGCTATAACGGTTTTATAAGAAGTGACAGCACAGCCTACTCGTCTTTCCATTTTTGAGCCATCTGTGTATAGAAATTTGTACGATTCGTATTTAAACCTTATACTATAAAATAGGTTTTGATAGTCTACCGGATTGGTTTCGCTTTTCTTAAGCTCTGCCAAATCCAGTATAACTTTCGGGACTGGGAGAATCCATGGCGGAATGGGTGGTACTTCCGTCTCGGCAATGATTGTAGTATCAATTTTTGCAGCCTCAAGATAGAATTTCATGCGTAATCCCAGTGGTCGAATGGCGTTTGAACGAGATTCATAATGATGCATGTATTTTGGATGAAATATTACATCATATGTTGGATTTGTTGGAGTTGAAGCTACCTTTAGTATGTATTGCATGGATAACTTGATACGACGAAGGGAAAGTGGAGGTTCCCCTGCCAGTACATATAAGCTCTCTACAGGAGATGTACGAAAAGCTCTTAAGCTTAGTCGCAACCCTTGATGATGTACAGAATTCAGGCATTTTAGATAAGATGGTCTGGCGGAGCCATATACCACAGAACCATAATCAAGTCGAGAACGAGTAATTGCTCGATAGAGACGAAGGAGGACCGTTGTGTCCCCACCCCAATTATATTTGCTCACTACTTTAAGGAGGTTCATTGATTTCAGGCACTTCGCTTTCAGTGCTTTGATATGCGGAATGAAAGACAATTTGGAGTCAAAGAGTACACCCAAAAATTTTGTTTCATTCACCACTTTTATTTGACAGTTGTCAATTATTAGTGATGGATCTGGAAGGTTTGATCGTAAGTAATAGAAAGGCAGACAAACTGTCTTCTGTTTAGAGAACTTGAAGCCATTTTCGAGTGACCATTTGTGAATCCTATTCAAATTTAATTGCAGTTGTCGTTCTATGGTTGGCATATATCTGGAACGATATGCAATGAGGAAATCGTCAACATATAGGGACGCCATGAGATTTTCTGAGATGGAATTTACTATACTGTTGATTTTGACGTTAAAGAGGGTGGGCGAGAGAATACTACCCTGAGGGACTCCATTCTCCTGAGAGTAGGGGCTTGACATCGTTGATCCCACTCGGACCTTAAAGAAGCGATCCTGTAGGAAGGATCCGATGAAAACTGGAAGGCGACCTCGAAGCCCTAAGTCGTGGAGATCTTTCATTATTCCATATTTCCATGTAGTGTCATAAGCTTTTTCTAGGTCAAAGAATATGGCTACTACGTGTTCTCTGTTAATGAAAGCATCTCTAACATAAGTTTCCAGTCTGACTAAATGATCTAATGTGCTCCTGTGACGGCGAAATCCAGATTGGAACTCTGTAATAAGCTGGTTCGACTCCAGGAACCAAACCAGTCTATCAGTAACAATTCGCTCCATTGTCTTACATAGACAACTGGTTAAGGCTATTGGTCGATAATTCATAGGATCACTATGATCCTTCCCCGGCTTGGGAATTGGGATGACCGTGGCTTGTTTCCACAGGGATGGAAGACATCCCTTCTCCCAAATTTGATTAAAGATATACAGTAATGTTTTTAAAGAGGATTGAGGTAGGTGTTTTAAGATTTGATAATGTATATTATCAGGGCCTGTTGCAGAGTCAGTCGCTTTTAAGATGACCTTCTGAAGTTCTTCTAAGGTGATGTAGGAGTTATAATCTTCGCTGTTATCAGACTGTATATTTAGGGTTAATCTCTCAGCTTGAGCCTTATAACATTGAAATTCTCTCGTATAGTTCTCCGATGAGGAGTTGTATGCAAACTGTTCTCCTAACCCGTTTGATATTTGTTCTGGTGAGGAGAGATGTTCTCCATTCACTTCTAGAATGCTTACATGCGAAGCTAGGTTCTTTCCTTCAATCTTCTTAATCATTTTCCAGACTTTATTGCTAGGAGTTCTTTCAGTGAGTCTGGAGACATAGTCTCTCCAGCAACTACGTTTTTTTTGCCTGACAATTCTACGCGCTTTGGCTTTCAGGCACTTAAAATTATTCAGATTGTTGATGGTCGGCTGTGATTTAAAAATTCTGAGGGCTTTCTTACGGTTTTTAATAGCTTCTCTTACTTCGTCATCAAACCAAGGTCTTGCACTACGTTTAGAATTATTTTTTGTCATCGGTATTGTTTTATTGGCTATATCAGTAATATCATCAGTAAAATCTTCAACGAGATTATTACAATTCCTATAATGAGACATAGTAATTGTTTCTAAGCAGTGCTTTTCGAAGGAGGTCCAATCCGCTTTATGCAACTTCCATCGGAGTTGACCCACTTCTCTTGTACCTTCTACGTTTTGTAGGACAATAGGAAAGTGATCACTGCCCTGAGTGTCCTCTAATACTCTCCATTCAAATTCCAGAAATAACGCTGGATCACATATACTAAGGTCTATCGCTGAAAATGTTCCATGACCTGGGTGAAGATATGTAGGTGAACCATCATTGAACAAGCAAAGGGTGTGGTCATTGAGAAAATCTTCAATGGTTTTTCCTTTGTTGTTGTGGGAAGTGCTTCCCCACAATTGGTTATGGCTGTTAAAATCTCCTAGGATAAGACGCGGTTCAGGCAGTTGATGGATATCTGGTAAAGAGATGTTGTAAGGTATTAGCTTGAAACAAAGGTCTTCTAAAGCGTTGTAAGTGGCTGCAATCTAATAAAATATGTTTGATTGTTAGGGGGCACCGACAACTCTGGCATACCAGTGCCGGTTCATTGACTAAAAGGTGTAAATGTGTAAGTCTTGAATGGCCTATGAGGCATCTGTGATATATTCCTTGATCTTTGCGAGTATTGAACCTACTAGGTATTTTATTTTGAATGCAAGGTAAGATTGAATGCAACTTGTTGTTATTACATTCATTCCATTGTCTTTGCCAGCAAGACATGATAAAAGATTTTATAGTCATTTTAAAATCAGTGTATGGAATGGTAAAATCAGTTATCTCTTTTGTAAGAGCCCTTTTTGCTGCCAGGTCTGCTTTTTCATTCCCTTCAATGCCAGCGTGTCCAGGAATCCAGCAGAATACTATGTCTTTGTATTCGTGAAGATAGAAATACTTAATCAGAACATCTAAGATCCCAGGGTTATCAAGTTGTTTATTTTGGATTGCTTGAAGAGCAGATTTTGAATCAGAACAGATAACATAACGATCTGATTCTGAGTCCTCGATGTTCTTTAAGGCAAGGTAAATAGCTGTTAATTCTGCAGTGTATATTGAGCAGTGGTCTGGAAGACGACATTCAGCTATAACGGTTTTATAAGAAGTGACTGCACAGCCTACTCGTCTTTCCATTTTTGAGCCATCTGTGTATAGAAATTTGTACGATTCGTATTTAAACCTTATACTATAAAATAGGTTTTGATAGTCTGCCAAATCCAGTATAACTTTCGGGACTGGGAGAATCCATGGCGGAATGGGTGGTACTTCCGTCTCGGCAATGATTGTAGTATCAATTTTTGCAGCCTCAAGATAGAATTTCATGCGTAATCCCAGTGGTCGAATGGCGTTTGAACGAGATTCATAATGATGCATGTATTTTGGATGAAATATTACATCATATGTTGGATTTGTTGGAGTTGAAGCTACTTTTAGTATGTATTGCATGGATAACTTGATACGACGAAGGGAAAGTGGAGGTTCCCCTGCCAGTACATATAAGCTCTCAACAGGAGATGTACGAAAAGCTCTTAAGCTTAGTCGCAACCCTTGATGATGTACAGAATTCAGGCATTTTAGATAAGATGGTCTGGCGGAGCCATATACCACAGAACCATAATCAAGTCGAGAACGAGTAATTGCTCGATAGAGACGAAGGAGGACCGTTGTGTCCCCACCCCAATTATATTTGCTCACTACTTTAAGGAGGTTCATTGATTTCAGGCACTTTGCTTTCAGTGCTTTGATATGCGGAATGAAAGACAATTTGGAGTCAAAGAGTACACCCAAAAATTTTGTTTCATTCACCACTTTTATTTGACAGTTGTCAATTATTAGTGATGGATCTGGATGGTTTGATCGTAAATAATAGAAAGGCAGACAAACTGTCTTCTGTTTAGAGAACTTGAAGCCATTTTCGAGTGACCATTTGTGAATCCTATTCAAATTTAATTGCAGTTGTCGTTCTATGGTTGGCATATATCTGGAACGATATGCAATGAGGAAATCGTCAACATATAGGGACGACATGAGATTTTCTGAGATGGAATTTACTATACTGTTGATTTTGACGTTAAAGAGGGTGGGCGAGAGAATACTACCCTGAGGGACTCCATTCTCCTGAGAGTAGGGGCTTGACATCGTTGATCCCACTCGGACCTTAAAGAAGCGATCCTGTAGGAAGGATCCGATGAAAACTGGAAGGCGACCTCGAAGCCCTAAGTCGTGGAGATCTTTCATTATTCCATATTTCCATGTAGTGTCATAAGCTTTTTCTAGGTCAAAGAATATGGTTACTACGTGTTCTCTGTTAATGAAAGCATCTCTAACATAAGTTTCCAGTCTGACTAAATGATCTAATGTGCTCCTGTGACGGCAAAATCCAGATTGGAACTCTGTAATAAGCTGGTTCGACTCCAGGAACCAAACCAGTCTATCAGTAACAATTCGCTCCATTGTCTTACATAGACAACTGGTTAAGGCTATTGGTCGATAATTCATAGGATCACTATGATCCTTCCCCGGCTTGGGAATTGGGATGTGTGTGTGTGTGTGTGAGTTATTGTTTAACGCCTCATCAGCACCTGAGTGGGCTATGTAGAGGCTCTCTAGGTTAAGATTGATTATCTATATTTGGTAGTAGAAACCAGAAGCATATGTGTGTGTGTGTGTGAGTTATTGTTTAACGCCTCATCAGCACCTGAGTGGGCTATGTAGAGGCTCTCTAGGTTAAGATTGATTATCTATATTTGGTAGTAGAAACCAGAAGCATATAAAAAATCAATAATTGTCTGGGTTGGATATCTAGTAAAGAGATGTTGTAAGGTAGTAGCTTGAAACAGAGGTCTTCTAATGCGTTGTAAGTGGATGCAATCTAATAAAATATGTTTGATTGTTAGGGAGCGCCGACAACTCTGGCATACCGGTGCCGGTTCATTGACTAAAAGGTGTAAATGTGTAAGTCTTGAATGTCCTATGAGACATCTGTGATATATTCCTTGATCTTTGCGAGTATTGAACCTACTCGGTATTTTATTTTGAATGCAAGGTAAGATTGAATGCAACTTGTTGTTATTACATTCATTCCATTGTCTTTGCCAGCAAGACATGATAAAAGATTTTATAGTCATTTTAAAATCAGTGTATGGAATGGTAAAATCAGTTATCTCTTTTGTAAGAGCCCTTTTTGCTGCCAGGTCTGCTTTTTCATTCCCTTCAATGCCAGCGTGTCCAGGAATCCAGCAGAATACTATGTCTTTGTATTCGTGAAGATAGAAATACTTAATCAGAACATCTAAGATCCCAGGGTTATCAAGTTGTTTATTTTGGATTGCTTGAAGAGCAGATTTTGAATCAGAACAGATAACATAACGATCTGATTCTGAGTCCTCGATGTTCTTTAAGGCAAGGTAAATAGCTGTTAATTCTGCAGTGTATATTGAGCAGTGGTCTGGAAGACGACATTCAGCTATAACGGTTTTATAAGAAGTGACTGCACAGCCTACTCGTCTTTCCATTTTTGAGCCATCTGTGTATAGAAATTTGTACGATTCGTATTTAAACCTTATACTATAAAATAGGTTTTGATAGTCTACCGGATTGGTTTCGCTTTTCTTAAGCTCTGCCAAATCCAGGATAACTTTCGGGACTGGGAGAATCCATGGCGGAATGGGTGGTACTTCCGTCTCGGCAATGATTGTAGTATCAATTTTTGCAGCCTCAAGATAGAATTTCATGCGTAATCCCAGTGGTCGAATGGCGTTTGAACGAGATTCATAATGATGCATGTATTTTGGATGAAATATTACATCATATGTTGGATTTGTTGGAGTTGAAGCTACTTTTAGTATGTATTGCATGGATAACTTGATACGACGAAGGGAAAGTGGAGGTTCCCCTGCCAGTACATATAAGCTCTCTACAGGAGATGTACGAAAAGCTCTTAAGCTTAGTCGCAACCCTTGATGATGTACAGAATTCAGGCATTTTAGATAAGATGGTCTGGCGGAGCCATATACCACAGAACCATAATCAAGTCGAGAACGAGTAATTGCTCGATAGAGACGAAGGAGGACCGTTGTGTCCCCACCCCAATTATATTTGCTCACTACTTTAAGGAGGTTCATTGATTTCAGGCACTTTGCTTTCAGTGCTTTGATATGCGGAATGAAAGACAATTTGGAGTCAAAGAGTACACCCAAAAATTTTGTTTCATTCACCACTTTTATTTGACAGTTGTCAATTATTAGTGATGGATCTGGATGGTTTGATCGTAAATAATAGAAAGGCAGACAAACTGTCTTCTGTTTAGAGAACTTGAAGCCATTTTCGAGTGACCATTTGTGAATCCTATTCAAATTTAATTGCAGTTGTCGTTCTATGGTTGGCATATATCTGGAACGATATGCAATGAGGAAATCGTCAACATATAGGGACGACATGAGATTTTCTGAGATGGAATTTACTATACTGTTGATTTTGACGTTAAAGAGGGTGGGCGAGAGAATACTACCCTGAGGGACTCCATTCTCCTGAGAGTAGGGGCTTGACATCGTTGATCCCACTCGTACCTTAAAGAAGCGATCCTGTAGGAAGGATCCGATGAAAACTGGAAGGTGACCTCGAAGCCCTAAGTCGTGGAGATCTTTCATTATTCCATATTTCCATGTAGTGTCATAAGCTTTTTCTAGGTCAAAGAATATGGCTACTACGTGTTCTCTGTTAATGAAAGCATCTCTAACATAAGTTTCCAGTCTGACTAAATGATCTAATGTGCTCCTGTGACGGCGAAATCCAGATTGGAACTCTGTAATAAGCTGGTTCGACTCCAGGAACCAAACCAGTCTATCAGTAACAATTCGCTCCATTGTCTTACATAGACAACTGGTTAAGGCTATTGGTCGATAATTCATAGGATCACTATGATCCTTCCCCGGCTTGGGAATTGGGATGACCGTGGCTTGTTTCCACAGGGATGGAAGACATCCCTTCTCCCAAATTTGATTAAAGATATACAGTAATGTTTTTAAAGAGGATTGAGGTAGGTGTTTTAAGATTTGATAATGTATATTATCAGGGCCTGTTGCAGAGTCAGTCGCTTTTAAGATGGCCTTCTGAAGTTCTTCTAAGGTGATGTAGGAGTTATAATCTTCGCTGTGTATGTGTGTGAGTTATTGTTTAACGCCTCATCAGCACCTGAGTGGGCTATGTAGAGGCTCTCTAGGTTAAGATTGATTAACTATATTTGGTAGTAGAAACCAGAAGCATATAAAAAATCTATAATTGTCTGGGTTGGATATCTGGTAAAGAGATGTTGTAAGGTATTAGCTTGAAACAAAGGTCTTCTAAAGCGTTGTAAGTGGCTGCAATCTAATAAAATATGTTTGATTGTTAGGGGGCACCGACAACTCTGGCATACCAGTGCCGGTTCATTGACTAAAAGGTGTAAATGTGTAAGTCTTGAATGGCCTATGAGGCATCTGTGATATATTCCTTGATCTTTGCGAGTATTGAACCTACTAGGTATTTTATTTTGAATGCAAGGTAAGATTGAATGCAACTTGTTGTTATTACATTCATTCCATTGTCTTTGCCAGCAAGACATGATAAAAGATTTTATAGTCATTTTAAAATCAGTGTATGGAATGGTAAAATCAGTTATCTCTTTTGTAAGAGCCCTTTTTGCTGCCAGGTCTGCTTTTTCATTCCCTTCAATGCCAGCGTGTCCAGGAATCCAGCAGAATACTATGTCTTTGTATTCGTGAAGATAGAAATACTTAATCAGAACATCTAAGATCCCAGGGTTATCAAGTTGTTTATTTTGGATTGCTTGAAGAGCAGATTTTGAATCAGAACAGATAACATAACGATCTGATTCTGAGTCCTCGATGTTCTTTAAGGCAAGGTAAATAGCTGTTAATTCTGCAGTGTATATTGAGCAGTGGTCTGGAAGACGACATTCAGCTATAACGGTTTTATAAGAAGTGACTGCACAGCCTACTCGTCTTTCCATTTTTGAGCCATCTGTGTATAGAAATTTGTACGATTCGTATTTAAACCTTATACTATAAAATAGGTTTTGATAGTCTGCCAAATCCAGTATAACTTTCGGGACTGGGAGAATCCATGGCGGAATGGGTGGTACTTCCGTCTCGGCAATGATTGTAGTATCAATTTTTGCAGCCTCAAGATAGAATTTCATGCGTAATCCCAGTGGTCGAATGGCGTTTGAACGAGATTCATAATGATGCATGTATTTTGGATGAAATATTACATCATATGTTGGATTTGTTGGAGTTGAAGCTACTTTTAGTATGTATTGCATGGATAACTTGATACGACGAAGGGAAAGTGGAGGTTCCCCTGCCAGTACATATAAGCTCTCAACAGGAGATGTACGAAAAGCTCTTAAGCTTAGTCGCAACCCTTGATGATGTACAGAATTTAGGCATTTTAGATAAGATGGTCTGGCGGAGCCATATACCACAGAACCATAATCAAGTCGAGAACGAGTAATTGCTCGATAGAGACGAAGGAGGACCGTTGTGTCCCCACCCCAATTATATTTGCTCACTACTTTAAGGAGGTTCATTGATTTCAGGCACTTTGCTTTCAGTGCTTTGATATGCGGAATGAAAGACAATTTGGAGTCAAAGAGTACACCCAAAAATTTTGTTTCATTCACCACTTTTATTTGACAGTTGTCAATTATTAGTGATGGATCTGGATGGTTTGATCGTAAATAATAGAAAGGCAGACAAACTGTCTTCTGTTTAGAGAACTTGAAGCCATTTTCGAGTGACCATTTGTGAATCCTATTCAAATTTAATTGCAGTTGTCGTTCTATGGTTGGCATATATCTGGAACGATATGCAATGAGGAAATCGTCAACATATAGGGACGACATGAGATTTTCTGAGATGGAATTTACTATACTGTTGATTTTGACGTTAAAGAGGGTGGGCGAGAGAATACTACCCTGAGGGACTCCATTCTCCTGAGAGTAGGGGCTTGACATCGTTGATCCCACTCGGACCTTAAAGAAGCGATCCTGTAGGAAGGATCCGATGAAAACTGGAAGGCGACCTCGAAGCCCTAAGTCGTGGAGATCTTTCATTATTCCATATTTCCATGTAGTGTCATAAGCTTTTTCTAGGTCAAAGAATATGGCTACTACGTGTTCTCTGTTAATGAAAGCATCTCTAACATAAGTTTCCAGTCTGACTAAATGATCTAATGTGCTCCTGTGACGGCGAAATCCAGATTGGAACTCTGTAATAAGCTGGTTCGACTCCAGGAACCAAACCAGTCTATCAGTAACAATTCGCTCCATTGTCTTACATAGACAACTGGTTAAGGCTATTGGTCGATAATTCATAGGATCACTATGATCCTTCCCCGGCTTGGGAATTGGGATGACCGTGGCTTGTTTCCACAGGGATGGAAGACATCCCTTCTCCCAAATTTGATTAAAGATATACAGTAATGTTTTTAAAGAGGATTGAGGTAGGTGTTTTAAGATTTGATAATGTATATTATCAGGGCCTGTTGCAGAGTCAGTCGCTTTTAAGATGACCTTCTGAAGTTCTTCTAAGGTGATGTAGGAGTTATAATCTTCGCTGTGTATGTGTGTGAGTTATTGTTTAACGCCTCATCAGCACCTGAGTGGGCTATGTAGAGGCTCTCTAGGTTAAGATTGATTAACTATATTTGGTAGTAGAAACCAGAAGCATATAAAAAATCTATAATTGTCTGGGTTGGATATCTGGTAAAGAGATGTTGTAAGGTATTAGCTTGAAACAAAGGTCTTCTAAAGCGTTGTAAGTGGCTGCAATCTAATAAAATATGTTTGATTGTTAGGGGGCACCGACAACTCTGGCATACCAGTGCCGGTTCATTGACTAAAAGGTGTAAATGTGTAAGTCTTGAATGGCCTATGAGGCATCTGTGATATATTCCTTGATCTTTGCGAGTATTGAACCTACTAGGTATTTTATTTTGAATGCAAGGTAAGATTGAATGCAACTTGTTGTTATTACATTCATTCCATTGTCTTTGCCAGCAAGACATGATAAAAGATTTTATAGTCATTTTAAAATCAGTGTATGGAATGGTAAAATCAGTTATCTCTTTTGTAAGAGCCCTTTTTGCTGCCAGGTCTGCTTTTTCATTCCCTTCAATGCCAGCGTGTCCAGGAATCCAGCAGAATACTATGTCTTTGTATTCGTGAAGATAGAAATACTTAATCAGAACATCTAAGATCCCAGGGTTATCAAGTTGTTTATTTTGGATTGCTTGAAGAGCAGATTTTGAATCAGAACAGATAACATAACGATCTGATTCTGAGTCCTCGATGTTCTTTAAGGCAAGGTAAATAGCTGTTAATTCTGCAGTGTATATTGAGCAGTGGTCTGGAAGACGACATTCAGCTATAACGGTTTTATAAGAAGTGACTGCACAGCCTACTCGTCTTTCCATTTTTGAGCCATCTGTGTATAGAAATTTGTACGATTCGTATTTAAACCTTATACTATAAAATAGGTTTTGATAGTCTGCCAAATCCAGTATAACTTTCGGGACTGGGAGAATCCATGGCGGAATGGGTGGTACTTCCGTCTCGGCAATGATTGTAGTATCAATTTTTGCAGCCTCAAGATAGAATTTCATGCGTAATCCCAGTGGTCGAATGGCGTTTGAACGAGATTCATAATGATGCATGTATTTTGGATGAAATATTACATCATATGTTGGATTTGTTGGAGTTGAAGCTACTTTTAGTATGTATTGCATGGATAACTTGATACGACGAAGGGAAAGTGGAGGTTCCCCTGCCAGTACATATAAGCTCTCAACAGGAGATGTACGAAAAGCTCTTAAGCTTAGTCGCAACCCTTGATGATGTACAGAATTCAGGCATTTTAGATAAGATGGTCTGGCGGAGCCATATACCACAGAACCATAATCAAGTCGAGAACGAGTAATTGCTCGATAGAGACGAAGGAGGACCGTTGTGTCCCCACCCCAATTATATTTGCTCACTACTTTAAGGAGGTTCATTGATTTCAGGCACTTTGCTTTCAGTGCTTTGATATGCGGAATGAAAGACAATTTGGAGTCAAAGAGTACACCCAAAAATTTTGTTTCATTCACCACTTTTATTTGACAGTTGTCAATTATTAGTGATGGATCTGGATGGTTTGATCGTAAATAATAGAAAGGCAGACAAACTGTCTTCTGTTTAGAGAACTTGAAGCCATTTTCGAGTGACCATTTGTGAATCCTATTCAAATTTAATTGCAGTTGTCGTTCTATGGTTGGCATATATCTGGAACGATATGCAATGAGGAAATCGTCAACATATAGGGACGACATGAGATTTTCTGAGATGGAATTTACTATACTGTTGATTTTGACGTTAAAGAGGGTGGGCGAGAGAATACTACCCTGAGGGACTCCATTCTCCTGAGAGTAGGGGCTTGACATCGTTGATCCCACTCGGACCTTAAAGAAGCGATCCTGTAGGAAGGATCCGATGAAAACTGGAAGGCGACCTCGAAGCCCTAAGTCGTGGAGATCTTTCATTATTCCATATTTCCATGTAGTGTCATAAGCTTTTTCTAGGTCAAAGAATATGGTTACTACGTGTTCTCTGTTAATGAAAGCATCTCTAACATAAGTTTCCAGTCTGACTAAATGATCTAATGTGCTCCTGTGACGGCAAAATCCAGATTGGAACTCTGTAATAAGCTGGTTCGACTCCAGGAACCAAACCAGTCTATCAGTAACAATTCGCTCCATTGTCTTACATAGACAACTGGTTAAGGCTATTGGTCGATAATTCATAGGATCACTATGATCCTTCCCCGGCTTGGGAATTGGGATGACCGTGGCTTGTTTCCACAGGGATGGAAGACATCCCTTCTCCCAAATTTGATTAAAGATATACAGTAATGTTTTTAAAGAGGATTGAGGTAGGTGTTTTAAGATTTGATAATGTATATTATCAGGGCCTGTTGCAGAGTCAGTCGCTTTTAAGATGACCTTCTGAAGTTCTTCTAAGGTGATGTAGGAGTTATAATCTTCGCTGTGTATGTGTGTGAGTTATTGTTTAACGCCTCATCAGCACCTGAGTGGGCTATGTAGAGGCTCTCTAGGTTAAGATTGATTAACTATATTTGGTAGTAGAAACCAGAAGCATATAAAAAATCTATAATTGTCTGGGTTGGATATCTGGTATGTGTGTGAGTTATTGTTTAACGCCTCATCAGCACCTGAGTGGGCTATGTAGAGGCTCTCTAGGTTAAGATTGATTAACTATATTTGGTAGTAGAAACCAGAAGCATATAAAAAAATCTATAATTGTCTGGGTTGGATATCTGGTAAAGAGATGTTGTAAGGTATTAGCTTGAAACAAAGGTCTTCTAAAGCGTTGTAAGTGGCTGCAATCTAATAAAATATGTTTGATTGTTAGGGGGCACCGACAACTCTGGCATACCAGTGCCGGTTCATTGACTAAAAGGTGTAAATGTGTAAGTCTTGAATGGCCTATGAGGCATCTGTGATATATTCCTTGATCTTTGCGAGTATTGAACCTACTAGGTATTTTATTTTGAATGCAAGGTAAGATTGAATGCAACTTGTTGTTATTACATTCATTCCATTGTCTTTGCCAGCAAGACATGATAAAAGATTTTATAGTCATTTTAAAATCAGTGTATGGAATGGTAAAATCAGTTATCTCTTTTGTAAGAGCCCTTTTTGCTGCCAGGTCTGCTTTTTCATTCCCTTCAATGCCAGCGTGTCCAGGAATCCAGCAGAATACTATGTCTTTGTATTCGTGAAGATAGAAATACTTAATCAGAACATCTAAGATCCCAGGGTTATCAAGTTGTTTATTTTGGATTGCTTGAAGAGCAGATTTTGAATCAGAACAGATAACATAACGATCTGATTCTGAGTCCTCGATGTTCTTTAAGGCAAGGTAAATAGCTGTTAATTCTGCAGTGTATATTGAGCAGTGGTCTGGAAGACGACATTCAGCTATAACGGTTTTATAAGAAGTGACTGCACAGCCTACTCGTCTTTCCATTTTTGAGCCATCTGTGTATAGAAATTTGTACGATTCGTATTTAAACCTTATACTATAAAATAGGTTTTGATAGTCTGCCAAATCCAGTATAACTTTCGGGACTGGGAGAATCCATGGCGGAATGGGTGGTACTTATCTATATTTGGTAGTAGAAACCAGAAGCATATAAAAAATCAATAATTGTCTGGGTTGGATATCTAGTAAAGAGATGTTGTAAGGTAGTAGCTTGAAACAGAGGTCTTCTAATGCGTTGTAAGTGGATGCAATCTAATGTGTGTGTGTGAGTTATTGTTTAACGCCTCATCAGCACCTGAGTGGGCTATGTAGAGGCTCTCTAGGTTAAGATTGATTATCTATATTTGGTAGTAGAAACCAGAAGCATATAAAAAATCAATAATTGTCTGGGTTGGATATCTAGTAAAGAGATGTTGTAAGGTAGTAGCTTGAAACAGAGGTCTTCTAATGCGTTGTAAGTGGATGCAATCTAATAAAATATGTTTGATTGTTAGGGAGCGCCGACAACTCTGGCATACCGGTGCCGGTTCATTGACTAAAAGGTGTAAATGTGTAAGTCTTGAATGTCCTATGAGGCATCTGTGATATATTCCTTGATCTTTGCGAGTATTGAACCTACTCGGTATTTTATTTTGAATGCAAGGTAAGATTGAATGCAACTTGTTGTTATTACATTCATTCCATTGTCTTTGCCAGCAAGACATGATAAAAGATTTTATAGTCATTTTAAAATCAGTGTATGGAATGGTAAAATCAGTTATCTCTTTTGTAAGAGCCCTTTTTGCTGCCAGGTCTGCTTTTTCATTCCCTTCAATGCCAGCGTGTCCAGGAATCCAGCAGAATACTATGTCTTTGTATTCGTGAAGATAGAAATACTTAATAAGAACATCTAAGATCCCAGGGTTATCAAGTTGTTTATTTTGGATTGCTTGAAGAGCAGATTTGGAATCAGAACAGATAACATAACGATCTGATTCTGAGTCCTCGATGTTCTTTAAGGCAAGGTAAATAGCTGTTAATTCTGCAGTGTATATTGAGCAGTGGTCTGGAAGACGACATTCAGCTATAACGGTTTTATAAGAAGTGACAGCACAGCCTACTCGTCTTTCCATTTTTGAGCCATCTGTGTATAGAAATTTGTACGATTCGTATTTAAACCTTATACTATAAAATAGATTTTGATAGTCTACCGGATTGGTTTCGCTTTTCTTAAGCTCTGCCAAATCCAGTATAACTTTCGGGACTGGGAGAATCCATGGCGGAATGGGTGGTACTTCCGTCTCGGCAATGATTGTAGTATCAATTTTTGCAGCCTCAAGATAGAATTTCATGCGTAATCCCAGTGGTCGAATGGCGTTTGAACGAGATTCATAATGATGCATGTATTTTGGATGAAATATTACATCATATGTTGGATTTGTTGGAGTTGAAGCTACTTTTAGTATGTATTGCATGGATAACTTGATACGACGAAGGGAAAGTGGAGGTTCCCCTGCCAGTACATATAAGCTCTCTACAGGAGATGTACGAAAAGCTCTTAAGCTTAGTCGCAACCCTTGATGATGTACAGAATTCAGGCATTTTAGATAAGATGGTCTGGCGGAGCCATATACCACAGAACCATAATCAAGTCGAGAACGAGTAAGTGCTCGATAGAGACGAAGGAGGACTGTTGTGTCCCCACCCCAATTATATTTGCTCACTACTTTAAGGAGGTTCATTGATTTCAGGCACTTTGCTTTCAGTGCTTTGATATGCGGAATGAAAGACAATTTGGAGTCAAAGAGTACACCCAAAAATTTTGTTTCATTCACCACTTTTATTTGACAGTTGTCAATTATTAGTGATGGATCTGGATGGTTTGATCGTAAGTAATAGAAAGGCAGACAAACTGTCTTCTGTTTAGAGAACTTGAAGCCATTTTCGAGTGACCATTTGTGAATCCTATTCAAATTTAATTGCAGTTGTCGTTCTATGGTTGGCATATATCTGGAACGATATGCAATGAGGAAATCGTCAACATATAGGGACGACATGAGATTTTCTGAGATGGAATTTACTATACTGTTGATTTTGACGTTAAAGAGGATGGGCGAGAGAATACTACCCTGAGGGACTCCATTCTCCTGAGAGTAGGGGCTTGACATCGTTGATCCCACTCGGACCTTAAAGAAGCGATCCTGTAGGAAGGATCCGATGAAAACTGGAAGGCGACCTCGAAGCCCTAAGTCGTGGAGATCTTTCATTATTCCATATTTCCATGTAGTGTCATAAGCTTTTTCTAGGTCAAAGAATATGGCTACTACATGTTCTCTGTTAATGAAAGCATCTCTAACATAAGTTTCCAGTCTGACTAAATGATCTAATGTGCTCCTGTGACGGCGAAATCCAGATTGGAACTCTGTAATAAGCTGGTTCGACTCCAGGAACCAAACCAGTCTATCAGTAACAATTCGCTCCATTGTCTTACATAGACAACTGGTTAAGGCTATTGGTCGATAATTCATAGGATCACTATGATCCTTCCCCGGCTTGGGAATTGGGATGACCGTGGCTTGTTTCCACAGGGATGGAAGACATCCCTTCTCCCAAATTTGATTAAAGATATACAGTAATGTTTTTAAAGAGGATTGAGGTGTGTGTGTGTGTGAGTTATTGTTTAACGCCTCATCAGCACCTGAGTGGGCTATGTAGAGGCTCTCTAGGTTAAGATTGATTAACTATATTTGGTAGTAGAAACCAGAAGCATATAAAAAATCAATAATTGTCTGGGTTGGATATCTGGTAAAGAGATGTTGTAAGGTATTAGCTTGAAACAAAGGTCTTCTAAAGCGTTGTAAGTGGCTGCAATCTAATAAAATATGTTTGATTGTTAGGGGGCACCGACAACTCTGGCATACCGGTGCCGGTTCCTTGACTAAAAGGTGTAAATGTGTAAGTCTTGAATGTCCTATGAGGCATCTGTGATATATTCCTTGATCTTTGCGAGTATTGAACCTACTCGGTATTTTATTTTGAATGCAAGGTAAGATTGAATGCAGCTTGTTGTTATTACATTCATTCCATTGTCTTTGCCAGCAAGACATGATAAAAGATTTTATAGTCATTTTAAAATCAGTGTATGGAATGGTAAAATCAGTTATCTCTTTTGTAAGAGCCCTTTTTGCTGCCAGGTCTGCTTTTTCATTCCCTTCAATGCCAGCGTGTCCAGGAATCCAGCAGAATACTATGTCTTTGTATTCGTGAAGATAGAAATACTTAATCAGAACATCTAAGATCCCAGGGTTATCAAGTTGTTTATTTTGGATTGCTTGAAGAGCAGATTTTGAATCAGAACAGATAACATAACGATCTGATTCTGAGTCCTCGATGTTCTTTAAGGCAAGGTAAATAGCTGTTAATTCTGCAGTGTATATTGAGCAGTGGTCTGGAAGACGACATTCAGCTATAACGGTTTTATAAGAAGTGACTGCACAGCCTACTCGTCTTTCCATTTTTGAGCCATCTGTGTATAGAAATTTGTACGATTCGTATTTAAACCTTATACTATAAAATAGGTTTTGATAGTCTACCGGATTGGTTTCGCTTTTCTTAAGCTCTGCCAAATCCAGTATAACTTTCGGGACTGGGAGAATCCATGGCGGAATGGGTGGTACTTCCGTCTCGGCAATGATTGTAGTATCAATTTTTGCAGCCTCAAGGTAGAATTTCATGCGTAATCCCAGTGGTCGAATGGCGTTTGAACGAGATTCATAATGATGCATGTATTTTGGATGAAATATTACATCATATGTTGGATTTGTTGGAGTTGAAGCTACTTTTAGTATGTATTGCATGGATAACTTGATACGACGAAGGGAAAGTGGAGGTTCCCCTGCCAGTACATATAAGCTCTCTACAGGAGATGTACGAAAAGCTCTTAAGCTTAGTCGCAACCCTTGATGATGTACAGAATTCAGGCATTTTAGATAAGATGGTCTGGCGGAGCCATATACCACAGAACCATAATCAAGTCGAGAACGAGTAATTGCTCGATAGAGACGAAGGAGGACCGTTGTGTCCCCACCCCAATTATATTTGCTCACTACTTTAAGGAGGTTCATTGATTTCAGGCACTTTGCTTTCAGTGCTTTGATATGCGGAATGAAAGACAATTTGGAGTCAAAGAGTACACCCAAAAATTTTGTTTCATTCACCACTTTTATTTGACAGTTGTCAATTATTAGTGATGGATCTGGATGGTTTGATCGTAAGTAATAGAAAGGCAGACAAACTGTCTTCTGTTTAGAGAACTTGAAGCCATTTTCGAGTGACCATTTGTGAATCCTATTCAAATTTAATTGCAGTTGTCGTTCTATGGTTGGCATATATCTGGAACGATATGCAATGAGGAAATCGTCAACATATAGGGACGACATGAGATTTTCTGAGATGGAATTTACTAAACTGTTGATTTTGACGTTAAAGAGGGTGGGCGAGAGAATACTACCCTGAGGGACTCCATTCTCCTGAGAGTAGGGGCTTGACATCGTTGATCCCACACGTACCTTAAAGAAGCGATCCTGTAGGAAGGATCCGATGAAAACTGGAAGGCGACCTCGAAGCCCTAAGTCGTGGAGATCTTTCATTATTCCATATTTCCATGTAGTGTCATAAGCTTTTTCTAGGTCAAAGAATATGGCTACTACGTGTTCTCTGTTAGTGAAAGCATCTCTAACATAAGTTTCCAGTCTGACTAAATGATCTAATGTGCTCCTGTGACGGCGAAATCCAGATTGGAACTCTGTAATAAGCTGGTTCGACTCCAGGAACCAAACCAGTCTATCAGTAACAATTCGCTCCATTGTCTTACATAGACAACTGGTTAAGGCTATTGGTCGATAATTCATAGGATCACTATGATCCTTCCCCGGCTTGGGAATTGGGATGACCGTGGCTTGTTTCCACAGGGATGGAAGACATCCCTTCTCCCAAATTTGATTAAAGATATACAGTAATGTTTTTAAAGAGGATTGAGGTAGGTGTTTTAAGATTTGATAATGTATATTATCAGGGCCTGTTGCAGAGTCAGTCGCTTTTAAGATGACCTTCTGAAGTTCTTCTAAGGTGATGTAGGAGTTATAATCTTCGCTGTTATCAGACTGTATATTTAGGGTTAATCTCTCAGCTTGAGCCTTATAACATTGAAATTCTCTCGTATAGTTCTCCGATGAGGAGTTGTATGCAAACTGTTCTCCTAACCCGTTTGATATTTGTTCTGGTGAGGAGAGATGTTCTCCATTCACTTCTAGAATGCTTACATGCGACGCTAGGTTCTTTCCTTCAATCTTCTTAATCATTTTCCAGACTTTATTGCTAGGAGTTCTTTCAGTGAGTCTGGAGACATAGTCTCTCCAACAACTACGTTTTTTTTGCCTGACAATTCTACGCGCTTTGGCTTTCAGGCACTTAAAATTATTCAGATTGTTGATGGTCGGCTGTGATTTAAAAATTCTGAGGGCTTTCTTACGGTTTTTAATAGCTTCTCTTACTTCGTCGTCAAACCAGGGTCTTGCACTTCGTTTAGAATTATTTTTTGTCATCGGTATTGTTTTATTGGCTATATCAGTAATATCATCAGTAAAATCTTCAACGAGATTATTACAATTCCTATAATGAGACATAGTAATTGTTTCTAAGCAGTGCTTTTCGAAGGAGGTCCAATCCGCTTTATGCAACTTCCATCGGAGTTGACCCACTTCTCTTGTACCTTCTACGTTTTGTAGGACAATAGGAAAGTGATCACTGCCGTGAGTGTCCTCTAATACTCTCCATTCAAATTCCAGAAATAACGCTGGATCACATATACTAAGGTCTATCGCTGAAAATGTTCCATGACCTGGGTGAAGATATGTAGGTGAACCATCATTGAACAAACAAAGAGTGTGGTCATTGAGAAAATCTTCAATGGTTTTTCCTTTGTTGTTGTGGGAAGTGCTTCCCCACAATTGGTTATGGCTGTTAAAATCTCCTAGGATAAGACGTGTGTGTGTGTGTGTGAGTTATTGTTTAACGCCTCATCAGCACCTGAGTGGGCTATGTAGAGGCTCTCTAGGTTAAGATTGATTATCTATATTTGGTAGTAAAAACCAGAAGCATATAAAAAATCAATAATTGTCTGGGTTGGATATCTAGTAAAGAGATGTTGTAAGGAAGTAGCTTGAAACAGAGGTCTTCTAATGCGTTGTAAGTGGATGCAATCTAATAAAATATGTTTGATTGTTAGGGGGCACCGACAACTCTGGCATACCGGTGCCGGTTTATTGACTAAAAGGTGTAAATGTGTAAGTCTTGAATGTCCTATGAGGCATCTGTGATATATTCCTTGATCTTTGCGAGTATTGAACCTACTCGGTATTTTATTTTGAATGCAAGGTAAGATTGAATGCAACTTGTTGTTATTACATTCATTCCATTGTCTTTGCCAGCAAGACATGATAAAAGATTTTATAGTCATTTTAAAATCAGTGTATGGAATGGTAAAATCAGTTATCTCTTTTGTAAGAGCCCTTTTTGCTGCCAGGTCTGCTTTTTCATTCCCTTCAATGCCAGCGTGTCCAGGAATCCAGCAGAATACTATGTCTTTGTATTTGTGAAGATAGAAATACTTAATAAGAACATCTAAGATCCCAGGGTTATCAAGTTGTTTATTTTGGATTGCTTGAAGAGCAGATTTGGAATCAGAACAGATAACATAACGATCTGATTCTGAGTCCTCGATATTCTTTAAGGCAAGGTAAATAGCTGTTAATTCTGCAGTGTATATTGAGCAGTGGTCTGGAAGACGACATTCAGCTATAACGGTTTTATAAGAAGTGACAGCACAGCCTACTCGTCTTTCCATTTTTGAGCCATCTGTGTATAGAAATTTGTACGATTCGTATTTAAACCTTATACTATAAAATAGGTTTTGATAGTCTACCGGATTGGTTTCGCTTTTCTTAAGCTCTGCCAAATCCAGTATAACTTTCGGGACTGGGAGAATCCATGGCGGAATGGGTGGTACTTCCGTCTCGGCAATGATTGTAGTATCAATTTTTGCAGCCTCAAGATAGAATTTCATGCGTAATCCCAGTGGTCGAATGGCGTTTGAACGAGATTCATAATGATGCATGTATTTTGGATGAAATATTACATCATATGTTGGATTTGTTGGAGTTGAAGCTACCTTTAGTATGTATTGCATGGATAACTTGATACGACGAAGGGAAAGTGGAGGTTCCCCTGCCAGTACATATAAGCTCTCTACAGGAGATGTACGAAAAGCTCTTAAGCTTAGTCGCAACCCTTGATGATGTACAGAATTCAGGCATTTTAGATAAGATGGTCTGGCGGAGCCATATACCACAGAACCATAATCAAGTCTAGAACGAGTAATTGCTCGATAGAGACGAAGGAGGACCGTTGTGTCCCCACCCCAATTATATTTGCTCACTACTTTAAGGAGGTTCATTGATTTCAGGCACTTTGCTTTCAGTGCTTTGATATGCGGAATGAAAGACAATTTGGAGTCAAAGAGTACACCCAAAAATTTTGTTTCATTCACCACTTTTATTTGACAGTTGTCAATTATTAGTGATGGATCTGGATGGTTTGATCGTAAGTAATAGAAAGGCAGACAAACTGTTTTCTGTTTAGAGAACTTGAAGCCATTTTCGAGTGACCATTTGTGAATCCTATTCAAATTTAATTGCAGTTGTCGTTCTATGGTTGGCATATATCTGGAACGATATGCAATGAGGAAATCGTCAACATATAGGGACGACATGAGATTTTCTGAGATGGAATTTACTATACTGTTGATTTTGACGTTAAAGAGGGTGGGCGAGAGAATACTACCCTGAGGGACTCCATTCTCCTGAGAGTAGGGGCTTGACATCGTTGATCCCACTCGGACCTTAAAGAAGCGATCCTGTAGGAAGGATCCGATGAAAACTGGAAGGCGACCTCGAAGCCCTAAGTCGTGGAGATCTTTCATTATTCCATATTTCCATGTAGTGTCATAAGCTTTTTCTAGGTCAAAGAATATGGCTACTACGTGTTCTCTGTTAATGAAAGCATCTCTAACATAAGTTTCCAGTCTGACTAAATGATCTAATGTGCTCCTGTGACGGCGAAATCCAGATTGGAACTCTGTAATAAGCTGGTTCGACTCCAGGAACCAAACCAGTCTATCAGTAACAATTCGCTCCATTGTCTTACATAGACAACTGGTTAAGGCTATTGGTCGATAATTCATAGGATCACTATGATCCTTCCCCGGCTTGGGAATTGGGATGACCGTGGCTTGTTTCCACAGGGATGGAAGACATCCCTTCTCCCAAATTTGATTAAAGATATACAGTAATGTTTTTAAAGAGGATTGAGGTAGGTGTTTTAAGATTTGATAATGTATATTATCAGGGCCTGTTGCAGAGTCAGTCGCTTTTAAGATGACCTTCTGAAGTTCTTCTAAGGTGATGTAGGAGTTATAATCTTCGCTGTTATCAGACTGTATATTTAGGGTTAATCTCTCAGCTTGAGCCTTATAACATTGAAATTCTCTCGTATAGTTCTCCGATGAGGAGTTGTATGCAAACTGTTCTCCTAACCCGTTTGATATTTGTTCTGGTGAGGAGAGATGTTCTCCATTCACTTCTAGAATGCTTACATGCGAAGCTAGGTTCTTTCCTTCAATCTTCTTAATCATTTTCCAGACTTTATTGCTAGGAGTTCTTTCAGTGAGTCTGGAGACATAGTCTCTCCAGCAACTACGTTTTTTTTGCCTGACAATTCTACGCGCTTTGGCTTTCAGGCACTTAAAATTATTCAGATTGTTGATGGTCGGCTGTGATTTAAAAATTCTGAGGGCTTTCTTACGGTTTTTAATAGCTTCTCTTACTTCGTCATCAAACCAAGGTCTTGCACTACGTTTAGAATTATTTTTTGTCATCGGTATTGTTTTATTGGCTATATCAGTAATATCATCAGTAAAATCTTCAACGAGATTATTACAATTCCTATAATGAGACATAGTAATTGTTTCTAAGCAGTGCTTTTCGAAGGAGGTCCAATCCGCTTTATGCAACTTCCATCGGAGTTGACCCACTTCTCTTGTACCTTCTACGTTTTGTAGGACAATAGGAAAGTGATCACTGCCGTGAGTGTCCTCTAATACTCTCCATTCAAATTCCAGAAATAACGCTGGATCACATATACTAAGGTCTATCGCTGAAAATGTTCCATGACCTGGGTGAAGATATGTAGGTGAACCATCATTGAACAAGCAAAGGGTGTGGTCATTGAGAAAATCTTCAGTGGTTTTTCCTTTGTTGTTGTGGGAAGTGCTTCCCCACAATTGGTTATGGCTGTTAAAATCTCCTAGGATAAGACGCGGTTCAGGCAGTTGATTGTAAAGGTTATGCAAATCACTGGCTGTAAGGTGAAAGGGTGGAGGAATATATATGGAACATATGGTGAATGTTTTATTCAGGTTCAGACGAACTGCTGTAGCCTGAAGGTTAGTGTTAAGAGCAATATGGGTATGAATGATGCCATTTTTAACTAAAATTGATGAGCCACCAGTGGCTCTATCGTGGGCAATATTGCCATATGTATTATACATATGATAATTTCTCAGTTTAAAACTATTTGGAGGTTTCAGAAATGTTTCCTGTAGACAGAAAACACTAGGGTTTAAGTCTTGGACCATGCAACCTATTTCATCGAAGTTGGCTCTGAAACCTCGACAGTTCCACTGAATGATACTGTCCATGAATTAGTTAAAAGAGTTTAATATTATCATAGTGTGTGTGTGTGTGAGTTATTGTTTAACGCCTCATCAGCACCTGAGTGGGCTATGTAGAGGCTCTCTAGGTTAAGATTGATTAACTATATTTGGTAGTAGAAACCAGAAGCATATAAAAAATCAATAATTGTCTGGGTTGGATATCTGGTAAAGAGATGTTGTAAGGTATTAGCTTGAAACAAAGGTCTTCTAAAGCGTTGTAAGTGGCTGCAATCTAATAAAATATGTTTGATTGTTAGGGGGCACCGACAACTCTGGCATACCGGTGCCGGTTCATTGACTAAAAGGTGTAAATGTGTAAGTCTTGAATGTCCTATGAGGCATCTGTGATATATTCCTTGATCTTTGCGAGTATTGAACCTACTCGGTATTTTATTTTGAATGCAAGGTAAGATTGAATGCAACTTGTTGTTATTACATTCATTCCATTGTCTTTGCCAGCAAGACATGATAAAAGATTTTATAGTCATTTTAAAATCAGTGTATGGAATGGTAAAATCAGTTATCTCTTTTGTAAGAGCCCTTTTTGCTGCCAGGTCTGCTTTTTCATTCCCTTCAATGCCAGCGTGTCCAGGAATCCAGCAGAATACTATGTCTTTGTATTCGTGAAGATAGAAATACTTAATCAGAACATCTAAGATCCCAGGGTTATCAAGTTGTTTATTTTGGATTGCTTGAAGAGCAGATTTGGAATCAGAACAGATAACATAACGATCTGATTCTGAGTCCTCGATGTTCTTTAAGGCAAGGTAAATAGCTGTTAATTCTGCAGTGTATATTGAGCAGTGGTCTGGAAGACGACATTCAGCTATAACGGTTTTATAAGAAGTGACAGCACAGCCTACTCGTCTTTCCATTTTTGAGCCATCTGTGTATAGAAATTTGTACGATTCGTATTTAAACCTTATACTATAAAATAGGTTTTGATAGTCTACCGGATTGGTTTCGCTTTTCTTAAGCTCTGCCAAATCCAGTATAACTTTCGGGACTGGGAGAATCCATGGCGGAATGGGTGGTACTTCCGTCTCGGCAATGATTGTAGTATCAATTTTTGCAGCCTCAAGATAGAATTTCATGCGTAATCCCAGTGGTCGAATGGCGTTTGAACGAGATTCATAATGATGCATGTATTTTGGATGAAATATTACATCATATGTTGGATTTGTAGGAGTTGAAGCTACCTTTAGTATGTATTGCATGGATAACTTGATACGACGAAGGGAAAGTGGAGGTTCCCCTGCCAGTACATATAAGCTCTCTACAGGAGATGTACGAAAAGCTCTTAAGCTTAGTCGCAACCCTTGATGATGTACAGAATTCAGGCATTTTAGATAAGATGGTCTGGCGGAGCCATATACCACAGAACCATAATCAAGTCGAGAACGAGTAATTGCTCGATAGAGACGAAGGAGGACCGTTGTGTCCCCACCCCAATTATATTTGCTCACTACTTTAAGGAGGTTCATTGATTTCAGGCACTTTGCTTTCAGTGCTTTGATATGCGGAATGAAAGACAATTTGGAGTCAAAGAGTACACCCAAAAATTTTGTTTCATTCACCACTTTTATTTGACAGTTGTCAATTATTAGTGATGGATCTGGATGGTTTGATCGTAAGTAATAGAAAGGCAGACAAACTGTCTTCTGTTTAGAGAACTTGAAGCCATTTTCGAGTGACCATTTGTGAATCCTATTCAAATTTAATTGCAGTTGTCGTTCTATGGTTGGCATATATCTGGAACGATATGCAATGAGGAAATCGTCAACATATAGGGACGACATGAGATTTTCTGAGATGGAATTTACTATACTGTTGATTTTGACGTTAAAGAGGGTGGGCGAGAGAATACTACCCTGAGGGACTCCATTCTCCTGAGAGTAGGGGCTTGACATCGTTGATCCCACTCGGACCTTAAAGAAGCGATCCTGTAGGAAGGATCCGATGAAAACTGGAAGGCGACCTCGAAGCCCTAAGTCGTGGAGATCTTTCATTATTCCATATTTCCATGTAGTGTCATAAGCTTTTTCTAGGTCAAAGAATATGGCTACTACGTGTTCTCTGTTAATGAAAGCATCTCTAACATAAGTTTCCAGTCTGACTAAATGATCTAATGTGCTCCTGTGACGGCGAAATCCAGATTGGAACTCTGTAATAAGCTGGTTCGACTCCAGGAACCAAACCAGTCTATCAGTAACAATTCGCTCCATTGTCTTACATAGACAACTGGTTAAGGCTATTGGTCGATAATTCATAGGATCACTATGATCCTTCCCCGGCTTGGGAATTGGGATGACCGTGGCTTGTTTCCACAGGGATGGAAGACATCCCTTCTCCCAAATTTGATTAAAGATATACAGTAATGTTTTTAAAGAGGATTGAGGTAGGTGTTTTAAGATTTGATAATGTATATTATCAGGGCCTGTTGCAGAGTCAGTCGCTTTTAAGATGACCTTCTGAAGTTCTTCTAAGGTGATGTAGGAGTTATAATCTTCGCTGTTATCAGACTGTATATTTAGGGTTAATCTCTCAGCTTGAGCCTTATAACATTGAAATTCTCTCGTATAGTTCTCCGATGAGGAGTTGTATGCAAACTGTTCTCCTAACCCGTTTGATATTTGTTCTGGTGAGGAGAGATGTTCTCCATTCACTTCTAGAATGCTTACATGCGAAGCTAGGTTCTTTCCTTCAATCTTCTTAATCATTTTCCAGACTTTATTGCTAGGAGTTCTTTCAGTGAGTCTGGAGACATAGTCTCTCCAGCAACTACGTTTTTTTTGCCTGACAATTCTACGCGCTTTGGCTTTCAGGCACTTAAAATTATTCAGATTGTTGATGGTCGGCTGTGATTTAAAAATTCTGAGGGCTTTCTTACGGTTTTTAATAGCTTCTCTTACTTCGTCATCAAACCAAGGTCTTGCACTACGTTTAGAATTATTTTTTGTCATCGGTATTGTTTTATTGGCTATATCAGTAATATCATCAGTAAAATCTTCAACGAGATTATTACAATTCCTATAATGAGACATAGTAATTGTTTCTAAGCAGTGCTTTTCGAAGGAGGTCCAATCCGCTTTATGCAACTTCCATCGGAGTTGACCCACTTCTCTTGTACCTTCTACGTTTTGTAGGACAATAGGAAAGTGATCACTGCCGTGAGTGTCCTCTAATACTCTCCATTCAAATTCCAGAAATAACGCTGGATCACATATACTAAGGTCTATCGCTGAAAATGTTCCATGACCTGGGTGAAGATATGTAGGTGAACCATCATTGAACAAGCAAAGGGTGTGGTCATTGAGAAAATCTTCAATGGTTTTTCCTTTGTTGTTGTGGGAAGTGCTTCCCCACAATTGGTTATGGCTGTTAAAATCTCCTAGGATAAGACGCGGTTCAGGCAGTTGATTGTAAAGGTTATGCAAATCACTGGCTGTAAGGTGAAAGGGTGGAGGAATATATATGGAACATATGGTGAATGTTTTATTCAGGTTCAGACGAACTGCTGTAGCCTGAAGGTTAGTGTTAAGAGCAATATGGGTATGAATGATGCCATTTTTAACTAAAATTGATGAGCCACCAGTGGCTCTATCGTGGGCAATATTGCCATATGTATTATACATATGATAGTTTCTCAGTTTAAAACTATTTGGAGGTTTCAGAAATGTTTCCTGTAGACAGAAAACACTAGGGTTTAAGTCTTGGACCATGCAACCTATTTCATCGAAGTTGGCTCTGAAACCTCGACAGTTCCACTGAATGATACTGTCCATGAATTAGTTAAAAGAGTTTAATATTATCATAGTAAAATCTGTAGTGCATGGTATGAATTTGTATGAATATTCACTTTTTCTTCAAAGTCGCTGCCTCTTTTGGGGTTAAGATCTTTTTGAGGCCCCCACCATGCTTAGATGGTGGTGTTATGAAGCTCAGTGCACTAGATTTTTCTAGTGTTTTTCTGATGAGGGGGGGTCTTTTGGGAACAATTGATCTTTTATCAATTGCCCCCTCCCGTTGAGGCCTAGGGATGGTGGTAGTCCCTGCCTCCTCTTCCATCGGCTGGTGTATCTCTTCCGACTCAACGCCGGAAGGTGCACCCTGTGAGGGTACACTAAGTTGTGATGCACTAACCGATGGAGCTACAAGATGTCCTTTTCCGACATCTATAGCATGCTGCTTTATTCTTGCGAGGTGATCGTCTGCCTGTGAAGTCTTAGATTCTGGTTTATGTTTCTGCAAGCTTTGCCCTGCCTTGGAATAATTATAATTAGGATCTAGGTCAATCCTTCGCCTGGGCGATGATCTGGGTGAAGGAGATCTAGGTCCAGCCATCTGAGACAGGACTGAGGCATAACTTGCCCCAGCAGCCTGTTCAGCTATACGGCGTGCTTGGGGAAAGGAGATATCCTTGGTGGTCTTTAACTTCAGGATCTCTTTCTCTAGCTGCCATTTGGGACAGCCACGGTGATAGGCTGGCCCATCACCTCCACAATTAACACAATATGACTGTTTCTGACATGGTGAGTCACGGGAATGAACGTGTTCCCGTGACCCACAATTGGCGCAGGTTGCTTTGGCGCGGCAGGAGCCGCTAAAATGGCCAAATCGCTGGCAATTATAACATCGTTTTGGGTTCGGGATGTAGGGACGTACCCTACACCACTCGAACCCTATGCTGACCCTATCAGGCAACACTGTGCCATCAAAGGTCAGAGTCAGTAGCTGTCGTGAATATCTGGGGGGCTGGCGGTGAATGTGGATGACATTGTAGTCATTCAGCCAGTCCCTCAGTTCGTCATCGGAGCAGAGACTGCTCTCATGAGATGTCACAACCCCCTTGCAAGAGTTGAAGAACCGATGGGGCTCCACCTTTACAGGGGTACCCGCAAAGGCCCTCAGCTCCAGCAATTTTAACGATTGGTCCTTGTGGGCAACCTGCACCAGCAAGGATGAACTCCTGAGCCTTCTCGTATTTTCAACGAAACCAATACTTTCTTTCAACGTTCGACAAATTGTTATGGCTGAGAGACGGGAAAACCCATCGTCACTGCCAGTAACAACAAGAAACTTAGGCCATGGCGTAGATATAACATCATAAGTTGTACTTGGATTGGCATCATCTGTAGATGAGCGGAAACGTTTACTTTGTCTGGAACCAGTAGCCAATTTTTCGACCTCAGCCTGGTTTACCGCTGAGGGACGCGCACCTTGTTCACCCGGGGGACGTGCGAGCCGGTCTGAAATTGTCGATTCGGACATCTTCATTTTTGTTTCCCCTGTATGGTAGGGGACACACCCTCCTGTAAAGCTGGAGCAGCTTGTGCAATGCGCACGGTCCTGTTTTAGCCACTGGGGATAGAGGACTTCACCCCAAGTGTTTCCACCCTCGCCGCGTGGAGGCCCAGGACCTTCGAGGGCAATATTATCATAGTAAAATCTGTAGTGCATGGTATGAATTTGTATGAATATTCACTTTTTCTTCAAAGTCGCTGCCTCTTTTGGTGTTAAGATCTTTTTGAGGGCCCCACCATGCTTAGATGGTGGTGTTATGAAGCTCAGTGCACTAGATTTTTCTAGTGTTTTTCTGATGAGGGGGGGTCTTTTGGGAACAATTGATCTTTTATCAATTGCCCCCTCCCGTTGAGGCCTAGGGATGGTGGTAGTCCCTGCCTCCTCTTCCATCGGCTGGTGTATCTCTTCCGACTCAACGCCGGAAGGTGCACCCTGTGAGGGTACACTAAGTTGTGATGCACTAACCGATGGAGCTACAAGATGTCCTTTTCCGACATCTATAGCATGCTGCTTTATTCTTGCGAGGTGATCGTCTGCCTGTGAAGTCTTAGATTCTGGTTTATGTTTCTGCAAGCTTTGCCCTGCCTTGGAATAATTATAATTAGGATCTAGGTCAATCCTTCGCCTGGGCGATGATCTGGGTGAAGGAGATCTAGGTCCAGCCATCTGAGACAGGACTGAGGCATAACTTGCCCCAGCAGCCTGTTCAGCTATACGGCGTGCTTGGGGAAAGGAGATATCCTTGGTGGTCTTTAACTTCAGGATCTCTTTCTCTAGCTGCCATTTGGGACAGCCACGGTGATAGGCTGGCCCATCACCTCCACAATTAACACAATATGACTGTTTCTGACATGGTGAGTCACGGGAATGAACGTGTTCCCGTGACCCACAATTGGCGCAGGTTGCTTTGGCGCGGCAGGAGCCGCTAAAATGGCCAAATCGCTGGCAATTATAACATCGTTTTGGGTTCGGGATGTAGGGACGTACCCTACACCACTCGAACCCAATGCTGACCTTGTCAGGCAAAACTGTGCCATCAAAGGTCAGTGTGAGAAGCTGTCGTGAATATCTGGGCGGCTGGCGATGAATGTGGATGACATTGTAGTCATCCAGCCAGTCCCTCAGTTCCTCATCAGAGCAGAGACTGCTCTCGTGCGATGTTATAACGCCCTTGCAGGAGTTGAAAAACCGATGGGGCTCCACCTTAACAGGGGCACCCGCAAAGGCCTCCAACCCCAGCAATCTCAGGGACTGGTCCCTGTGGGCAACCTGCACCAGCAAGGACGTATTGCTTAAACGTCTTGTATTTTCAACAAAACCAATGCTTTCCTTAATTGTTCTGCATATTGTTATGGCTGAAAGTCGGGAAAACCCAGCATCACTGCCAGTAACAACAAGAAACTTTGGCCAAGGCTTAGATGTATCTGAATTATTTGAACTTTGATTTACATCATCTAATGATGGACGCAAACGTTTACCAAATCTGGAACCAGTAGCCAATTTTTCGACCTCAGCCTGGTTTACCGCTGAGGGACGCGCACCTTGTTCACCCGGGGGACGTGCGAGCCGGTCTGAAATTGTCGATTCGGACATATTCATTTTTGTTTCCCCTGTATGGTAGGGGACACACCCTCCTGTAAAGCTGGAGCAGCTTGTGCAATGCGCACGGTCCTGTTTTAGCCACTGGGGATAGAGGACTTCACCCCAAGTGTTTCCACCCTCGCCGCGTGGAGGCCCAGGACCTTCGAGGGTCCAATCAAACCCCTAGAAATCTTGAGCAGCTGCAGGACAGGTCACATCTTGTCAGTTAAGAATTTGAAATTCATTCAGTAACTTTGGAGGGATACTAGTGAAGTTGGATTTTAAACTTAATTCTTCTATGGAGTGATATATACCATTTATCACATTATTGCATGGTAAGTGAAGTTTTTTAAATTCTAACCACTGTGAAAATGTTGCACATGCTGATTCATATATGATTTGGTGTTAAGTTTATTTTCTGAATATAAATTCATTTCAGGGATCTATGGAACTATGGATGAAACTTGGCTGAAGAATTCTGATATACATGAATAAAAATAAATATTTCTTTAAAACTTAAATTGCAGCAGTCCCATGTATAGATTTGCATCATATGTGCATGCATGCATCCAATGATGTATGCTATATTACACAATATAATAAAGTTTTTTTCTTTAATTTTAAACTTGTGTGTGTTCTCTGTACATTCAATATGTCCAAAGATTGCAAAGTTCATCTTAAAGAGGTCGTCTGATGATGTCTAAAAGACGTCATCTGATGACGTATTTTAGACGTCAGATATTGGTCAACTAAATACGTCTAAAAGACGTCATCTGATGACTATTTTAGACGTCAGATATTGGTCTACTAAATACGTCTAAAAGACGTCGTCAGATGACGTCTTTTAGACGTCTCATATAAGACGTCATTGAAGTTTGCATATGAGACCAGTATGGGCTGGTCATGAGACGTCTTGCAGAGACGTCAAAATGACGTCAATGAGACCACTTTTGCCCACTGGGATGCTAGTAATAATGCTTTAAAATATAAGTAATGATACAATGTGCTTATATAACATGATTAATATGGGTGCCAATAAAAAAAGCAATGTTTATATTTGTAAATATAACTGAGACATAGCAAGTTAAGTATAAGTTTTACTCAGTAAGAGCTTAATTGTAATGCTGGAAACATAACTTTGTGTTAATATCAGCAAAACATGAAAAGATGAACAAATATATAATCATTACATGTAATACTAGTAATACCATGATAAAAAAAAGTAATGATATGACGTGCATAAAATGGTGTGGATTTCGTAATGCTAGTCGGAGGCTTGACAAATCATCTTGTTATGCAATAAAACTCCACTATGACCATTCAAATATGACAAAAAATGTAATTTATGCATTTTCAAAGTGGTAATGAAGGACTTTATATCAAATTAGCTAAAATATGGTGACTCTAGTCTAGTCTACAGCTTACACTTACAGCTCACTTTACACATTTGTATAAATTATCATGATTGTAATCGTCAGGATAGTAGGAATTTGGAAAAAATATCTTGTCTTTACAAATGATTAACAGTCATATAATATTATGTGACTGTCACTTTGATGAAAGAAAAAATTTACTGAGCTGGATTCGAACCACTGTCAGTACAGTCACCACACTCAGCATTGCGAGCACTCTATCCACTGTGCCACCAAATCCGGTTGTGATTTCAAGTTTTTTTTTTTTAAGTGTAGGCTCTGTGTTATAAATAGCTCGCCTAAGCAGTGAACGAGCGATGTGTTTACCTTGTTTTACGACAGTGATACTCAATAGTTACAAGTTCAACTAGAGAACTGAAACTGCTGAACAGTTTCGAGGCTTCACCTGCATTCTGATTGCTGAAAGTATAACTTGATGAAGAGAAATTAATCCAAAAAGATTCAGCTGAAAATTCTTGGATTTTATTGAACTCTAAAATTTCAGAGTCGAGCGATTGTTTGTGAAGTCATTGCTTGAGTAAACATGATAAGAACATGAGACTTAGAACATCATATTAATTTACGGAGTTATATAGCTATGTGGCATTGCATATAATCATTTGTTATTTGCTGTATTTCATACAGTATTGAATTTGTACAAACCTAATATTAACAGTGTATTTATTAATGGTAATATAACAATAACATGACCCATGGAGGGCGATAAAGGTAGTTGTCTGGTTGACGGCCCATGGCTGATTGTCAGCTGTGCAATTAAGGGCTGTCAAACACCCATAAAGCCATGAATGGGTAATATTATGTCCAATGTCTCAATGCTACTGGCGTTGAAGCTTATATGAGCAGCTGTCAGAGGCAGTGTGTGTGTGTGTGTGAGTTATTGTTTAACGCCTCATCAGCACCTGAGTGGGCTATGTAGAGGCTCTCTAGGTTAAGATTGATTAACTATATTTGGTAGTAGAAACCAGAAGCATATAAAAAATCAATAATTGTCTGGGTTGGATATCTGGTAAAGAGATGTTGTAAGGTATTAGCTTGAAACAAAGGTCTTCTAAAGCGTTGTAAGTGGCTGCAATCTAATAAAATATGTTTGATTGTTAGGGGGCACCGACAACTCTGGCATACCGGTGCCGGTTCATTGACTAAAAGGTGTAAATGTGTAAGTCTTGAATGTCCTATGAGGCATCTGTGATATATTCCTTGATCTTTGCGAGTATTGAACCTACTCGGTATTTTATTTTGAATGCAAGGTAAGATTGAATGCAACTTGTTGTTATTACATTCATTCCATTGTCTTTGCCAGCAAGACATGATAAAAGATTTTATAGTCATTTTAAAATCAGTGTATGGAATGGTAAAATCAGTTATCTCTTTTGTAAGAGCCCTTTTTGCTGTCAGGTCTGCTTTTTCATTCCCTTCAATGCCAGCGTGTCCAGGAATCCAGCAGAATACTATGTCTTTGTATTCGTGAAGATAGAAATACTTAATCAGAACATCTAAGATCCCAGGGTTATCAAGTTGTTTATTTTGGATTGCTTGAAGAGCAGATTTGGAATCAGAACAGATAACATAAAGATCTGATTCTGAGTCCTCGATGTTCTTTAAGGCAAGGTAAATAGCTGTTAATTCTGCAGTGTATATTGAGCAGTGGTCTGGAAGACGACATTCAGCTATAACGGTTTTATAAGAAGTGACAGCACAGCCTACTCGTCTTTCCATTTTTGAGCCATCTGTGTATAGAAATTTGTACGATTCGTATTTAAACCTTATACTATAAAATAGGTTTTGATAGTCTACCGGATTGGTTTCGCTTTTCTTAAGCTCTGCCAAATCCAGTATAACTTTCGGGACTGGGAGAATCCATGGCGGAATGGGTGGTACTTCCGTCTCGGCAATGATTGTAGTATCAATTTTTGCAGCCTCAAGATAGAATTTCATGCGTAATCCCAGTGGTCGAATGGCGTTTGAACGAGATTCATAATGATGCATGTATTTTGGATGAAATATTACATCATATGTTGGATTTGTTGGAGTTGAAGCTACCTTTAGTATGTATTGCATGGATAACTTGATACGACGAAGGGAAAGTGGAGGTTCCCCTGCCAGTACATATAAGCTCTCTACAGGAGATGTACGAAAAGCTCTTAAGCTTAGTCGCAACCCTTGATGATGTACAGAATTCAGGCATTTTAGATAAGATGGTCTGGCGGAGCCATATACCACAGAACCATAATCAAGTCGAGAACGAGTAATTGCTCGATAGAGACGAAGGAGGACCGTTGTGTCCCCACCCCAATTATATTTGCTCACTACTTTAAGGAGGTTCATTGATTTCAGGCACTTTGCTTTCAGTGCTTTGATATGCGGAATGAAAGACAATTTGGAGTCAAAGAGTACACCCAAAAATTTTGTTTCATTCACCACTTTTATTTGACAGTTGTCAATTATTAGTGATGGATCTGGATGGTTTGATCGTAAGTAATAGAAAGGCAGACAAACTGTCTTCTGTTTAGAGAACTTGAAGCCATTTTCGAGTGACCATTTGTGAATCCTATTCAAATTTAATTGCAGTTGTCGTTCTATGGTTGGCATATATCTGGAACGATATGCAATGAGGAAATCGTCAACATATAGGGACGACATGAGATTTTCTGAGATGGAATTTACTATACTGTTGATTTTGACGTTAAAGAGGGTGGGCGAGAGAATACTACCCTGAGGGACTCCATTCTCCTGAGAGTAGGGGCTTGACATCGTTGATCCCACTCGGACCTTAAAGAAGCGATCCTGTAGGAAGGATCCGATGAAAACTGGAAGGCGACCTCGAAGCCCTAAGTCGTGGAGATCTTTCATTATTCCATATTTCCATGTAGTGTCATAAGCTTTTTCTAGGTCAAAGAATATGGCTACTACGTGTTCTCTGTTAATGAAAGCATCTCTAACATAAGTTTCCAGTCTGACTAAATGATCTAATGTGCTCCTGTGACGGCGAAATCCAGATTGGAACTCTGTAATAAGCTGGTTCGACTCCAGGAACCAAACCAGTCTATCAGTAACAATTCGCTCCATTGTCTTACATAGACAACTGGTTAAGGCTATTGGTCGATAATTCATAGGATCACTATGATCCTTCCCCGGCTTGGGAATTGGGATGACCGTGGCTTGTTTCCACAGGGATGGAAGACATCCCTTCTCCCAAATTTGATTAAAGATATACAGTAATGTTTTTAAAGAGGATTGAGGTAGGTGTTTTAAGATTTGATAATGTATATTATCAGGGCCTGTTGCAGAGTCAGTCGCTTTTAAGATGACCTTCTGAAGTTCTTCTAAGGTGATGTAGGAGTTATAATCTTCGCTGTTATCAGACTGTATATTTAGGGTTAATCTCTCAGCTTGAGCCTTATAACATTGAAATTCTCTCGTATAGTTCTCCGATGAGGAGTTGTATGCAAACTGTTCTCCTAACCCGTTTGATATTTGTTCTGGTGAGGAGAGATGTTCTCCATTCACTTCTAGAATGCTTACATGCGAAGCTAGGTTCTTTCCTTCAATCTTCTTAATCATTTTCCAGACTTTATTGCTAGGAGTTCTTTCAGTGAGTCTGGAGACATAGTCTCTCCAGCAACTACGTTTTTTTTGCCTGACAATTCTACGCGCTTTGGCTTTCAGGCACTTAAAATTATTCAGATTGTTGATGGTCGGCTGTGATTTAAAAATTCTGAGGGCTTTCTTACGGTTTTTAATAGCTTCTCTTACTTCGTCATCAAACCAAGGTCTTGCACTACGTTTAGAATTATTTTTTGTCATCGGTATTGTTTTATTGGCTATATCAGTAATATCATCAGTAAAATCTTCAACGAGATTATTACAATTCCAATAATGAGACATAGTTATTGTTTCTAAGCAGTGCTTTTCGAAGGAGGTCCAATCCGCTTTATGCAACTTCCATCGGAGTTGACCCACTTCTCTTGTACCTTCTACGTTTTGTAGGACAATAGGAAAGTGATCACTGCCGTGAGTGTCCTCTAATACTCTCCATTCAAATTCCAGAAATAACGCTGGATCACATATACTAAGGTCTATCGCTGAAAATGTTCCATGACCTGGGTGAAGATATGTAGGTGAACCATCATTGAACAAGCAAAGGGTGTGGTCATTGAGAAAATCTTCAATGGTTTTTCCTTTGTTGTTGTGGGAAGTGCTTCCCCACAATTGGTTATGGCTGTTAAAATCTCCTAGGATAAGACGCGGTTCAGGCAGTTGATTGTAAAGGTTATGCAAATCACTGGCTGTAAGGTGTAAGGGTGGAGGAATATATAAGGAACATATGGTGAATGTTTTATTCAGGTTCAGACGAACTGCTGTTGCCTGAAGGATAGTGTTAAGAGCAATATGGGTATGAATGATGCCATTTTTAACTAAAATTGATGAGCCACCAGTGGCTCTATCGTGGGCAATATTGCCATATGTATTATACATATGATAGTTTCTCAGTTTAAAACTATTTGGAGGTTTCAGAAATGTTTCCTGTAGACAGAAAACACTAGGGTTTAAGTCTTGGACCATGCAACCTATTTCATCGAAGTTGGCTCTGAAACCTCGACAGTTCCACTGAATGATACTGTCCATGAATTAGTTAAAAGAGTTTAATATTATCATAGTAAAATCTGTAGTGCATGGTATGAATTTGTATGAATATTCACTTTTTCTTCAAAGTCGCTGCCTCTTTTGGTGTTAAGATCTTTTTGAGGGCCCCACCATGCTTAGATGGTGGTGTTATGAAGCTCAATGCACTAGATTTTTCTAGTGTTTTTCTGATGAGGGGGGGTCTTTTGGGAACAATTGATCTTTTATCAATTGCCCCCTCCCGTTGAGGCCTAGGGATGGTGGTAGTCCCTGCCTCCTCTTCCATCGGCTGGTGTATCTCTTCCGACTCAACGCCGGAAGGTGCACCCTGTGAGGGTACACTAAGTTGTGACGCACTAACCGATGGAGCTACAAGATGTCCTTTTCCGACATCTATAGCATGCTGCTTTATTCTTGCGAGGTGATCGTCTGCCTGTGAAGTCTTAGATTCTGGTTTATGTTTCTGCAAGCTTTGCCCTGCCTTGGAATAATTATAATTAGGATCTAGGTCAATCCTTCGCCTGGGCGATGATCTGGGTGAAGGAGATCTAGGTCCAGCCATCTGAGACAGGACTGAGGCATAACTTGCCCCAGCAGCCTGTTCAGCTATACGGCGTGCTTGGGGAAAGGAGATATCCTTGGTGGTCTTTAACTTCAGGATCTCTTTCTCTAGCTGCCATTTGGGACAGCCACGGTGATAGGCTGGCCCATCACCTCCACAATTAACACAATATGACTGTTTCTGACATGGTGAGTCACGGGAATGAACGTGTTCCCGTGACCCACAATTGGCGCAGGTTGCTTTGGCGCGGCAGGAGCCGCTAAAATGGCCAAATCGCTGGCAATTATAACATCGTTTTGGGTTCGGGATGTAGGGACGTACCCTACACCACTCGAACCCTATGCTGACCCTATCAGGCAACACTGTGCCATCAAAGGTCAGAGTCAGTAGCTGTCGTGAATATCTGGGGGGCTGGCGGTGAATGTGGATGACATTGTAGTCATTCAGCCAGTCCCTCAGTTCGTCATCGGAGCAGAGACTGCTCTCATGAGATGTCACAACCCCCTTGCAAGAGTTGAAGAACCGATGGGGCTCCACCTTTACAGGGGTACCCGCAAAGGCCCTCAGCTCCAGCAATTTTAACGATTGGTCCTTGTGGGCAACCTGCACCAGCAAGGATGAACTCCTGAGCCTTCTCGTATTTTCAACGAAACCAATACTTTCTTTCAACGTTCGACAAATTGTTATGGCTGAGAGACGGGAAAACCCATCGTCACTGCCAGTAACAACAAGAAACTTAGGCCATGGCGTAGATATAACATCATAAGTTGTACTTGGATTGGCATCATCTGTAGATGAGCGGAAACTTTTACTTTGTCTGGAACCAGTAGCCAATTTTTCGACCTCAGCCTGGTTTACCGCTGAGGGACGCGCACCTTGTTCACCCGGGGGACGTGCGAGCCGGTCTGAAATTGTCGATTCGGACATATTCATTTTTGTTTCCCCTGTTTGGTAGGGGACACACCCTCCTGTAAAGCTGGAGCAGCTTGTGCAATGCGCACGGTCCTGTTTTAGCCACTGGGGATAGAGGACTTCACCCCAAGTGTTTCCACCCTCGCCGTGTGGAGGCCCAGGACCTTCGAGGGCGCTGTCAGAGGCAGATGTAATGATGAGATGATAAAGCTTTGAGTCCATTACTATTACTATTATATTATCATCACGTCAACATATAGCTAGGTAAGGCTTTAGGCCTATGATTTAAGCTTTACAGTCATTCTGGACTCATCTTTATACATATCCATATTACCGTGCACGGAAGCACCTATTTGCCACTGTTGGTGCTCAAACCACTTGTGGCTTTTAGTTTGGTCCCTTGTTGTTTTTTTTTTCTATGTCAGTCACCACGTCTTCTGTGACCTGCAATATTTATAAGAAAAAGCAATGCGTTTATGAATTGAACACATACCATTTAACAAACTGCCCTAACGAAACTGAAGATGTAGCTTTTTCAATAGGCAAGAAGTTACAATTCCACTAAGAGATACTTGACAATCATTTTATGACTTTTCAATGATATTGACACCTGACCAATAAAAATGACATATATATATATATATATATATATACACCAATTATTTAAAGCCAAGCTAGGATCAATGTGTGTAATTAACTATATTAAAATTATTAAATTGAAGTGAAGTCAGTGCGAAGAAAAAGTAAAATTCAGTCAGAAAGGAATCAAACACAGATTGGGTATTTTGGTGAATGAATTTAAAGTAAACTGGCATAAACGAAAAGAAAACATGCACCTTTTTCTTTTCAAAATTAATACAAGACAGGCACCTGGAGACCTTTATTCACCCAGTACTCTGTAAAACTCCTCTCGAGGTATGCATGGTCATGCACAGCATCTTGCAAATTAGCCTTAGGGTAAATGTATCTCATAGCAAGGTCATGAGACGTTCTTTAACGATAGTTAATTACATTATTGCGCACAATATCATTATAGCGAGGCAGATTTCGAAATTTCAATGGGTGGGGATCAGCCAAGTTAACCGTACACTTACGTTTACTTGGAATGTGTTGCACTTTCACAGGCGAACCTTAACATGTAAAGCATAGAAAACCTTTTTATTTAATTGCCAAAAATTATCAAAAACATTCAAACAGGTATGTCGTCAAAGCTTACTCTGGTACTGTTTCCTTGGCTGATGAAATGTCTGCAGCTTTTCCGTACAGCTTCCGTGCAAGAGCATCTCTTTGTTTGTTACAAATTGTTGTAACATGTATAGCACTGCTGCTACATGTTTGCATGTTGAATAGGGCCCAGCTCCAGCAGGGCATTTGCAGTCAGAATTGACAATTTGACCATCGGTTTGCAAACGCAACCTCACGCTATAGGAAACGTGCATTCAATGAAAAGAAAGAGATATGAAATTGGAGGTATGACACAAAAAATGAAATGTACCTTACAAAATGAGCAGTTTGTATTTGTCAAGTACCTTCTTCTTCATCACTGCAGCAACAATGCTTGTCACAAATGTTGCATTTTCCTCACGCTTGAAACTTGGTGTTCTGACCTGATGTGATGCAGCAGAGCTTTGCCGTTGCTTGTGGCTTTCAATTATTTATTAAGCAGGCTGTCACTTGCAATGCGGTAGTGGAAGTAGGAGCTTATGTGGCCATCCAGTATAAGCGGAACTGATTCTTTGTGCGATGGCATAAGTGTCTTGAATCCCCCGACTGGCCATTCTATACAAACGGGTTCTGGGACAACAACATCATCGTGAAAATTTTCATTCCTTTTGTATGCATCCAATCTGAAAATCCATAAACAATTATGTTACTTTCATGAGCAGCTAGCATCGCAAAGGGCAATAAGTGTTATATGACTTCCTTACTTCACATATTTATTTCAATCATCTATTGAACTGTACAGTTTACATACTCATTGTTTCAGATGGTATTTGAAATTAACAGTATAATTTATAACACTTCCAATGTGCAATCTGTGCTGTGATTGGCTGAAATGAGGTCAAATGACCCTCATCAGAGCTGACTGATCACCAGCCAGTCAACAGTTCATTGTTTCTGTATTATCCACAATGCAGCATTACTTTAGCATGTGTCATGCCATAGGGCACCTATTGACGTCACAAGACAATTCTAAACAACTGGAAAAATCTAATGAAATATTCTTGTGAAATCATGTTGGCCATTGTTGTCATTTTGATTGGAAGATGGAAAATGGAGATTGTTTTATTGCACATTGAAGGTGTTACAAAACTATTATTGACTGCTATAATTTCGGGCAACAGTTCAATCTATTTGATAGATAGATTGTCTGATTGATTGATTAATTTAGGCCTATATATAAAATAGGGACACACAATGCAATTGTTACTGTATTATTAAAGAGGAAATAGTTTTTAATAAGTTACATCGCAAAATATTTTATTCTATGAAAATTAGATACTAAACAATCAGACAATAATTTCAGCCACCAAAAGTATTAAAGCAGTGCATATTATTTGGAAAGTAATATACTATCCAGGTATATTTTACCACTTAATCAGACCCAGATGTATATAACAATATACATCTATTCCTTGCATTTACACACACATTTATAATAAGATAGAAGACAGCATCATTGTGATTTACTAAATTATATAGCTATTATAGGCAGGGTCCATCAAAAGAAATTTTCATTACATTCATATTATGATTAAACCCAAAATCTAGCCCTTTTGATCATTCATGGCATGTTTGGACTCTTTTCCATCCTATTTTTCATCACAAATAAGCCCCTGTTATCAGATTTGCCCAAAACTGAGGTGCAAGGATAGAAGCCAACCCATGAGGATAGTTGACTGGCCCAGATGGTCACTAAATAGCTGCCATTATTGGGCATGGGACTGTGAGCATCGAGCGTGACCAAGCAATTTTAATCGGCATTTGACAGTGATTTCTAGCTCTATATAGTGCAGTATCGCACTGAACGCTTCAAAACAATTGTAACTTGACAGGTAGTCACCTTTCAATTAGATCAGCCTTTCTTCCCCTCACAGTTGCTCCCCTAGAGTGTAATTCTGCCTGCAATTGCTTCACAGTTGATGCCATCTGCACTGTGACTTGTTGACATCTGAGTTGATTGACCTGAACGCACAGGAACCTATTATCGGTGGCGCCCTCTTTTGTTTTATGCGAAACTAACGGAACGCCCTATTTCATAGATTTCTCACTAGATGGAGTGTTTGTAGACAAGGGTGGCGCTGCGAGCGTACGGGACTACTTTCGTTCGCAGAAAGCATCACATGACGGATTTCTACGAAATCCGAAAGAGAGAGAGGGCACCAGTCTAGCACACAATTCGTGAGAAGGTGGAAACAAAAAATAATATGGCTGAAGCTGAACCAGGTTGCTCGAGTGGGAATGTGAAGGCGCCAGTGAAGGGTGTGGATGTATATTTTTTTAAAGACTTTTGTAAAAGCAAGGCTGTGCACATGACTTCAGCTATTGCCAGCGATGGCAGGATTGTAGAAGTTTGTGTGACCGATGCAGCATTTTACAAAGTGAAAGTGCATGGCTTTTATACTTTGAAGAATGTAGAGTTATCTGGGGACTTTGAGAAAGCGGAAGGAAACATATCAGTTATGATTCATCATTATTTGACCATTTTGAGACGAATATTGGCACATTTAGAAGCTTTTAAGAGATCGTTACGCTTCAGTGAACGCACTCGCCAGTGAGCTGTCAAAGCACATTTAAGAAAGTAAACAAACCAAATATCGTTCACCCCAATCACCAACATGTCACCAAGTCAATCTGAGGAAGATAATGAGGTACTGTCATGTTACCACCCCTCTTGTGAGAGCCCAAAAGATAATAAGAAGAATGGGCAATGTATTTTCTGTCAAAAACTATTCCATCATGCATGCCTTGGCATTAGGGCCACAACTTCTGTCGTTTGCAAGGTGTGTTCTGGCAGTTTGATGAACAAAAACAAATGTGAAGTCAATTTGGCTGAATTCCAGAAGTTGAAGGATGAGCTTGAGGAAATTAAAAGACAATGTGAAAGTCTTAAGCAAGAAAATAATGAACTAAAATCTCAGCTAAAAAAGAAAAAAACAAAGAGTCATCTTGTACTCAGTGACTTGATGTTGAAGGATGTTGATCCACAAAAATTAGAGAACACTGAGTTAATTAGTGTACCTGAGGCGAATGTTAATACCATGAAAGATGAACTGGATAAACACCATGGTGAGTCATTTGAGAGCATCACTCATGTAGTTGCCACCAATAACTTGAGTGAAATCAAGGATGACCCATCCAAGATCCCAGATGTGATTGAAAGCTACAAGGTTCTAGTAAACAACAGCAAGGCACTCACTAGCAAAGTCATCGTGTCTAGTGTATGCCCAAGACTTGATGATGCGAAGGACTTAGTTGAACCCCTCAATCTGGCCTTAAAAAGCATGTGCGAAGATTGTGATGCAACCTTCATTGACAACACAAGTATCTTCACATTATCGAATGGAGATGTGAATGATGGCTATCTCTGGGGACAAGGTCCGAATATAACAAAACCCGCAGTCAACAAGTTGGTTCGAAATTTAAACATCAAACCGTGTGAAAGAGTACAAGACGTAACCCATGATGGCCGTAATACAAGATCCTACTCTGATGCAGTCCGGAATGGTGGTTACCATTCACGTCGCCAGAATCAACATGATCATATCCAACATCGTTCGCATGATCATGGTCGTGACGCACCCCAAAGATGGTCCAACATGGATGAAGTCGCTATAAACCGTAATGGCTGCAGACTATGCAATGAACCAGGTCACAACATGAACAGTTGTCATCACTCGAGACCTGTCGTTTGTAACCAATGTAATGCGAGAGGACACAAGGCAAAGCACCATCGACAGCATAGAAGATAATTTCTTGGCCAAGATCCTGAGGCCGCCGAGCTAATAAAGGACTATAAAAATGACAATTATGTGAACTGTGATAATGTACCTCTAAGCTGTGATGACATTTTAAGTAAAACTTTTATTGAGGAAAATTCCTCATCATCTGTATTTTATGATCAAAATGTTGATGATTTTGTTTTTATCAGCACTGATGATAGCTCAACTGGTGCCTCTGGTAGTTCTAGTGACTGTGTACTTAATCATAATATTCCCTGTAATACTTGTGATGAAACTGATACTGATGCAAATATTTTGAATAACAATGCATTTTCTTATGTACAACTTAGCAAATGTGTTAGTAATGCAAATGGTATAACTTTGGGTCATCTTAATGTAAGAAGCTTACTTCCCAAAATGCATGAAATTGAGTTCCTAGTTCATAATTCCAAATTTGATGTTTTCTGTATAAATGAATCCTGGTTAGATGATAGTATAAATATGAATGATGTTATGATACCAGGTTATAACGTACATGTAAAGCATAGAAATAGGCATGGCGGCGGCATTGTTGTTTATGTAAAAAAAGAACTGAAATGTGAAAGAAGAATAGATCTTGAAATGCCTGAATTAGAATGTATCTGGATCCAACTCAAACTTAAAGGTCAAAGCCTACTTGTTTGTTCTATGTACAGACCGCCTAGTGCTAACAATGTTTATTACGAATGTATACTAGATACTCTTGAAAAAGCATGTGCTGAGAATCATGTTACAGTACTTATTGGTGATTTAAATTATAATTATGTTCTTGATGAATATCTCTATCAAAATCCTCTGTATATGATTGAAAAATTAAATGGTATGTCACAACTAGTACACAATTTTACACGTGTAACAGATAAATCTGCTACTTTGATAGATGTCATACTTAGTACTCATCCAATGTTACATCAATTTACGCGAACTTTTGAATGCACCTTAAGTGATCATTATCTTGTTTATACAGCAATAGATGTTGTGAAAGGTGATACATTAAACAAACATAATGAGATTAGATATAGATGTTTCAAAAATTTCAATTCTGTGTCTTTCATTAATGATATAGAAAACTCTGATATTTTCAAAAATATTTATAATAACACCAATGTAGATAATGCATGGAATGAATGGAAAATAGAATTTATTAGAATATGTAATAAGCATGCTCCTGTTAGAATAAGACGAATGAAAGATCGATACAAACCATGGGTTAATAATGAAATTTTAAAACTTATGTATAAAAGAAATTTCCTGCATAAGCGAGCAGTTAAGTATGCAGATATTGATTGTATGGATGAATATAAAATTGTCAAAGCAGAAATTGAAATTAGAATTCAACAAAGTAAGAACGCTTATTATGATGAACTTTATAAGGGAGCTTCATCCCAGCCAAAGGTTTTATGGAATGAACTTAAAAGACTTTCTGGAAAAAAAAGTACTTATGTAAATGTGTCCAATGATTGTCACAATGCTAGTGAGTTCAATGATTTCTTTTCTAATGTTGGTATTACTACAACACAGCATTTGCCTGTACCTGACAATGTTATGTGGAAGGGTCAAAGCAGTATATATGAATTTAAATTTAACAATGTTGAGGAAATCTCTGTTAAAAAGTTACTTTGTAATTTAGGATCAAATAGTTCATTGGATATTTTAACATTTGATTGTAAACTACTTAAATTAGCAGCTACATATATAACTCCATCACTTACTCATTTATTTAATATATCATTACAGTATGCTATTGTACCAAAGGAATGGAAATATTCTAGGGTTACACCTATTTATAAAGGTTCAGGAGATGTTAAAAATTGTTCTAATTATAGACCTATTTCGGTTATAGGACATTTAGCCAAAATGTTTGAAAAAGAAATTCAGTACCAATTGTTAACGTATCTTGTGTCACATGACTTTATTTCGCTTGACCAGTATGCTTATAAGAAATTTCACTCCACTTCTAATTGTCTACATACAACTATTGATGAATGGTTACAGAATATTGATGATAATCTAAAAACTGGAGTTACATTCCTTGATATATCCAAATGTTTTGATACTATTAATCATAAGCTTCTTATAGCTAAATTAGAAAAATATGGAATAAGAAACAATGAGTCTAAATGGTTTAAGTCGTATCTCACTGATAGATGCCAAAGTGTTTATTATAATAATGAAATGTCTGATGTATTAAATATTAATATTGGGGTTCCCCAAGGTTCTAACCTTGGTCCCTTATTATTTACTATTTTTGTAAATGACCTGCCTAACTTCATTGGTGATGGCCGATTGTCTATGTATGCCGACGACACTATAATTTATTGTAAAGGTAAACAGGTCTCGGATATAAATAATGATTTAAATGATTGTGTAAATAAGGCTGCAACATGGTTTACTTCAAATTGTTTAGCCCTCAATGTAAATAAGACAGTATCCATGTTAGTAGATGCTCAGGTTAATTGTGATGAGCAAAATATATTATGTGTTAAGCTTAATGATCAAATTGTTGAAAATCTTACAGTTACAAAATATTTGGGTGTTCATGTTGATAGAAACTTAAAATTTGATAAACACATTCTAGAAATAGTTAAAAAGATATCTGGTAAACTTGCTTGGTTAGGTCGATTAAGACACATTGTACCTAGAAACCTACTTGAACTTACTTATAAAATGTATGTACTACCATTATTTGATTATGCCTGCACCGTATGGGGTTGCACAGATGTAAATGTAAATATTATTCAGAGGTTACAAAACAGAGCCGCAAGACTAATTACTGGCTGTTTTGATATCATCAATATTAGGGGTATTACCTTAGTTAAATCATTGAAATGGCAAAATATACAAGAACGAATTAATTATTTCTTAAGTATACACATGTATAATTGTATTCATGGGAATGCTCCATTGCATTTAGTAAACTCAATTGTAATGGCTTGTGATGTTCATGAGGTTAATACTAGACTAGCAAATTCATCAAATGTTGTTATACCAGAGTGTCATACCCAGTACTTTAAAAGATCATTTTTATATAGGGCATCAGTTATATGGAATAGCTTACCAGAAGAATTGAAAGATTGTAATAATGTAAATTTATTCAAATGTAAAGCAAAGATATACTTTAGCTAGTACCCAGTTGAGCTCATCAGTAATATTTTTAACGTTCTTATGTACATACCTGTATATATATAATTTATTTGTGTTTTTTACGCTGTTTTTTATTATATGGGCCACCTGAAAAACGGTCCCACCGAGTGTGTGTACCCATGTAAAACATATTACAAATAAAAATAAAAAAAAATAAAATCAGAGGAGTAAGGTAAGCAAGAATATGTAAATTAATAGAATTGTTGTCATGAGTTATGTCTTGTGAGGCAAAGCTGTGCGAGTTGAGATTGGGATCGCAATCACCTTTGTTTAGCAACTTTTCACTTTGCGGACTTTCGTCAGGGATTGATTAAGAAATTCATTAATTGTTGGACATTCAATATAATATGGCTTTTACCGCTTTGTCAAGTTTATGTTGCAAAATATTTCAAGTTTTGAATGTTGGCAGATGGTTTGATCTTTCTAATCACATACGGCAACTAATCGATTTTTATTCATACAGAAACGTAAAGCAAATATTCATGTTGTGATATATTGTAAGTTATTTATAAAGAATGATCTTTAATGGGGTATAATTGGTGGAAATAATTATAATAATTATCAGTACATAGTAGAACGTAGAGAAGCAGTCTGGCAGTTTTAAGGTAATATTTGCTATCAAAGTTGGGAAGTTTTGAAATGATGTCGCTTGTGAAGTCAATGTGGCTTGTAATATATTTATAGCAAGTAAAGCATAGTAGAAGTTTTATTAACTTATTGCGTAGAGTCTGGTTTGTAAGCATAATAGTGATTGAGGCACTGAGGAAATGTACGCCAGGCAAATCCAGCAGAGTTGGCGTATTATCATAATTTATTCATGTGACGAACGTGATTAGGGCTGTGAAAGTAACAGAAACAATAACATGGGGCTTGCCCTCTGATGAAAACGTATGATAGCCATTCATATGGAGTGTGAAAACAGTTTAGCTAATTTAGAATGACTTTTAATAGCTTTAATTCATATATACAGACCATTTCAAGAGTAAACAAACGCTCGTGGTTGATGGTGGTTGTATCCATTCTCAGTTACATTTAACGTTTGGGTCTCTGCTGCTTGGCTAGTTTGAAGCTCAATCTCGACTTATTTACTGGAGCCTTTGTTGGAGTGCATTGAGGTAGATTAGGAGTTGAGGCGATGGAAATGATATGAGATGGGAGCAAGTTGGTTGTTGTGGTAAAAAGTTTGTGTGTCCTAAATGTATGCAAGTTCATTAGTCAATATATTTTTTGCCAGGCTTCCTATTGTGTGACTGATTTGGTTGTTGACGAATTTGTGTCATGACAAATTGACTTTTCTTCTAGATTTTATGTTAAATTACATTCAAAATGGAAATGTTTTGTTAAGTGTAAATGTAAGGGTTGTTGTACTTATGGAAATGTTCGAATTATAATATCGTTATATTTACATTATGAATTATTTTGCTTTCAGGTATTCAAACGGCTGCCTTTCGATTATAACCAGGAAACAATTAGAAGATTCATGAATGCTGAAGTTATTGGTATACCTTTGGCTCTGCACAGTCCATGCAAGAGAAGGATAAGCCTGGAGGGATGCATTGCATCTGTAAGTTATTAGTCAGCAATTATTGCATTCATTGTTATTTTGAAATAAAATACATTAGTTGATAGTAGTGAATACAAATTTATAAGTGACAAAATTTCAGGTTGTATGCAGAAAATATTTCTTTCTTCAAGTGATATAGGGAATAATTTAGATGATGATAATAAAGTAATGAATATTTGAGTTATCATAAAGTAGTGGTTATTTTAAAAGAAAAAGTATGGGAAATTTCAGAAATGGACGATTTGTACTGATGTAAGTTAAATGTTTCAAAATTTCAGATGTCCCCTACTAAAAGAGGGGCAAATGGCGCTTGGACAAGGACTGATATGACGTTGGAGGATACAGCGTCATCAGCATCTATTGATGTTAAATTTTGGGGTGAAGGCTGGATCACTAAACTTGAGAAACTTAACCGTGGGCAGAAGGTGAGGGTATTGAATGTGGAAACTTCAATGTTCCAAAATAAGTTGGAGTGCAAAAAACAACGGATACAACAGAAGTGAAGGTAATTTTAATTCATATTAAATTGCAATGCAATTGTAAGGCAATATACATGTACAATTAATTTGACACATTTATACTAAAATGCTTCTTGTTATACCATATGTAACAAGTTGAATATGTTATATTACTTTTTTTAGGAAGAAGTATTGCCAACAATGGAGAAGAACTTGGTGTTGGTCAGCATTGAAGTTGATGAGTAAGTGAAAATGATTAATCCAAGTTAAGGTGACATTGATAACAATTCTTAATCACTTCTGAATGATCAGTATTGTAAAGTGAAGAAATATGTGTTGCATCAAAGTGATTATGATATCAGCGTTAATTGGTGTTTCATCATATCATAGTGGTGAATGTAAAGGAATGAGATTGTTGAAGTAAGAAGTGAAGGCACCAGATGTAAAAGTAACTTAGTCATTAACATAGTAATTTCTATTAGGATATTAAATGTGAAGGAATTTAATGCAAGCTGCAGTTTTTTTTTTTTATAGATTACTGTAAGTAATATTGAGATTTAGTTAATACCAAATAATTTAATGTATAATAACAAGATTGGTATGTTCTGTGAACTTAAAAAATGATTGGTTTGTTTGCAGAGATGAAAATACTTCTTGTGTTGTCGACGACGAGGGAAATGAATATTTTGTTAAAAAAATTATTCTGGGGCAGTATGTGGGTGAAATAGTGTAAAACGCTGTGCGAATTAAAGCAAGAATAGCTGGCCAGCAAATTGTTGAGGTGATGGCGGAAGGAAAGTAAACAAGAATGTCATTGTTACTTATGTGAAGATGTTGTAGCTTTTGTTGTGATTAAATTAGGTTGTGTTAAGTTAAGTAAAGATACTTTGATTGTTGAGTCATGTATTCAGATTTCTGTTAAATTTTATTATGTTAATGTTTGAGATAAACATAAGAAATGCGTTACATTTGTAGGCCAACGGCCTTAGAAGAGAGCACATGGGAAAGGGGGTAACATATAGAAAGATTTCAGGTTATCGCAATGTAAATAGTTGGTTATTTTGTAGCAATACGGAAAGTCATTCCAAGAGATGTGTGTAGTTTAGTATTAGCATCTTTCAGGATTGTATGACAAGTTGAAATTAAGTTGTTGTGGATAAATCTTAGCAAGCACATAAATGGTGTAATGTTCTTTAAAGCCAAGTGTACCACTTGGTGCAAAATTGATACAAATAAATAATTTTTTACTCAAATGAAGAATTGTCTTTTTTCAAATTTATAAGGCGAACAGTTATGAATGGATTGCCACAAAATTTTTATTTTGAGTAGTACTATCATAGTTATATTACATCTAAAAGTAATTTTTTATATTTGAAATAATGAGGGCGACTTATTTTGCTAAAAATGGGTGGAGGTAAAAATCATACCTTTAATGACATTTTGAATGCATATTTCCCGATGAAGGATAAGCTTAATTTCCATGAAGATATTTTATCAGATACTGTAAAAATGTATTACAGATATTACATTTTCAAAGATATTATAAGAATGCTTCAGAATTTAATAGCTGAAGGCCAGAGGCCATATAATCAAGGTGGCTGGATGTAGGTTGGAGAACTGAACATGCAATTAGCGGCAGGTGGCAGCATTAGCACGATTAGTTAGGCTGCACAATTGTATACAAACGAAGACCTTATATCTTGTAAGACAGGATAGTCCAGTACATTCTTAATGTGGGTGCGGGCACAGTGGTGCCTTTAGTGGCCTACATGTACACAGCCGCACAGCAGCATCTTTGTGTTATGCTGGTCCTGCTTTGTTTACTCAAAACAGGCATCTAAATTTCTTGGATTGCAATAATAGCTGGACTGGAGGCTAATTATAATTGCCAATATCAATGGCAGACCACAATTGCCTTAAAGCACGAAGTTTTCTAATATCAGTTTTAAATGTTGTGAATTTTAAGAATTCGAGGCAAAGCAAAATCATGGTGACCACAAGTGTTAAGTTAGAACAGATTTTCCAGTTGCTTGACCTGGTGTTTCATAGCACATTTTTGTATACCAGAATATAAGCAAGAGATGATGATAAAGGCACAGTGGTTCTTCTAACATAACGATCGTCACATTTATACCATGTGATTGCAGGTGGAATCTTAATCAATGCAGTGTAATGACCTTGTTTTCTGGAGCCATTGTGATTTATAATTGCTGTTTATTCATAGTGGGTATCATTCTTGGTTGATACATGCCTTGTTAGCGTCATTTTCTTGTTGTTTTTATTAACACCAGTAAATCTCACAAAAAGTGCAATAAGAATTGGTGGGCAATGTGTCATTTTTGTTGTGCATGTTGTATGGGGAAAGCGGCAATTGCTGCATTGAATATCACTTTGATGTGTAGGTTGTTCAATGATTACACCATTATTATTACGATTGTCATTGGCGTCAGTGCTATCAAGATAGACACTAGCACATGTAACAAAATTGTAACGGGTAGACATTGAGTGGCATTGTTCACAAGTTTGTGTGATTGTGTATTGAGCAACCAATAGATCTGTCACAGGTGATGGATTTTCTGCACAGTACTGCAACCATGTTCTGGGTTGACCTTGGTAAGCCAAAGGTTGAGTTTGGGATTGCAATAAATGTTCATTATGTAGTTGCTGAAGAAGCCATGTCAAATATTCATGAGCATCTTGCTGTACATGTCTTGGCCATGCATCCATTTGACGAAGAGCAAAGAGGTCATTTGGTGTTATGTAACTTTGTTGTTTAGAGTCGAGTTTTTCCTTTAGCAGACAAAGCGTGCTTGACATTGTTTGGTCATTTTGGAATAATGGGCCTAGATTTGGAACTGAGAACAATACTTGTAGGACACTGTTTACAAAGCAAGTACTTCCAATGTTTTCAAATCCTGCAGGAATTGTGGATGGATACAAATCGTGATTGCGGTTGGTTTGACGCATTAATGACTGTTGTGTTTTGCACGAGGAAGATGTAGGCAAGTCATAGTCTGTTGTGTAAGTTGCATCAAAGGTTTTTGATGACTTTTGCAGTTGGGGACTACTAGTGGACTTTACTGATTGATTGTTATGCACTGAAGTTGGTTCAACTGTATGTGCTAAGTTATTCCCATCATTTTTTCTTACATCATTGCATGATTTCAGTGTTTCAGTCTGGTTTAGTTTGGTCATGTTTGTTGAATTCGATATTTCTTTTGAGGTATTCATTGCAAGAGTAACTTTGACAGCATCATGATCAGAAAAGTAGGTGGGTAAAATGCTGCATGTCACTTTCATGTTGATTTTTGTGTAAACCGCATCGAGTAAAGTGCCAAATCGAGATGTTGCATTGCTGACATGTTGGGTGTAACCATATTCATGAGTGAAAATATCATGAATGCAGTGCTTCGAGTCAGTCAACAAGTTCTCGTTGAAATCTCCTGCTATTATAGCATTGTCATGTTGTACAGAGCCAACAAATTGCAAGAGCTGACACAGATTGGTTAGGAATGTTTCCATATTCTGTGTTGGGGACTTGTAGATACTGACAATTATGTATTTCATTTCAGTGTTAGTTGTCAGAGACATGCAGATGTGTTCAATGCCATTTAAATTTGTTTCCAATCTGTCTGTCAATATGTTGCTGTTAACATAGATTGCTACACCACCTCTGCCTTTGTTGTCTGGCCTGTCTTGTCTATGAAGTAGATAACTGGCAACATTGACAGTGGTATTTGAATATTGTGGCTTCAGCCATGTTTCATTGATCATCAGTACATCAGAATGCATTTCTTCATAGTTCCTTATATCTGGAATTTTTGAATGCAGGCCTTGCACATTGTGGTGCACAACTGAAAGCTCTATATCAGTGGGGAATTGGTTTTCAGCTAGTTCAGGCACAGTATTCATGATTTGCAAGTGAGTATGTATTTCTTCACATCTGTAGATCTTAGTAGCATCATAGTTCTTGATAAAAAGCCCTTGCATGCTTGTATGTGTGTGTGTGTGAGATATTGTTTAACGCCTCATCAGCACCTGAGTGGGCTATGTAGAGGCTCTCTAGGTTAAGATTGATTAACTATATTTGGTAGTAGAAACCAGAAGCATATAAAAAATCTATAATTGTCTGGGTTGGATATCTGGTAAAGAGATGTTGTAAGGTATTAGCTTGAAACAAAGGTCTTCTAAAGCGTTGTAAGTGGCTGCAATCTAATAAAATATGTTTGATTGTTAGGGGGCAACTCTGGCATACCGGTGCCGGTTCATTGACTAAAAGGTGTAAATGTGTAAGTCTTGAATGGCCTATGAGGCATGTGATATATTCCTTGATCTTTGCGAGTATTGAACCTACTAGGTATTTTATTTTGAATGCAAGGTAAGATTGAATGCAACTTGTTGTTATTACATTCATTCCATTGTCTTTGCCAGCAAGACATGATAAAAGATTTTATAGTCATTTTAAAATCAGTGTATGGAATGGTAAAATCAGTTATCTCTTTTGTAAGAGCCCTTTTTGCTGCCAGGTCTGCTTTTTCATTCCCTTCAATGCCAGCGTGTCCAGGAATCCAGCAGAATACTATGTCTTTGTATTCGTGAAGATAGAAAAACTTAATCAGAACATCTAAGATCCCAGGGTTATCAAGTTGTTTATTTTGGATTGCTTGAAGAGCAGATTGTGAATCAGAACAGATAACATAACGATCTGATTCTGAGTCCTCGATGTTCTTTAAGGCAAGGTAAATAGCTGTTAATTCTGCAGTGTATATTGAGCAGTGGTCTGGAAGACGACGTTCAGCTATAACGGTTTTATAAGAAGTGACTGCACAGCCTACTCGTCTTTCCATTTTTGAGCCATCTGTGTATAGAAATTTGTACGATTCGTATTTAAACCTTATACTATAAAATAGGTTTTGATAGTCTGCCAAATCCAGTATAACTTTCGGGACTGGGAGAATCCATGGCGGAATGGGTGGTACTTCCGTCTCGGCAATGATTGTAGTATCAATTTTTGCAGCCTCAAGATAGAATTTCATGCGTAATCCCAGTGGTCGAATGGCGTTTGAACGAGATTCATAATGATGCATGTATTTTGGATGAAATATTACATCATATGTTGGATTTGTTGGAGTTGAAGCTACTTTTAGTATGTATTGCATGGATAACTTGATACGACGAAGGGAAAGTGGAGGTTCCCCTGCCAGTACATATAAGCTCTCTACAGGAGATGTACGAAAAGCTCTTAAGCTTAGTCGCAACCCTTGATGATGTACAGAATTCAGGCATTTTAGATAAGATGGTCTGGCGGAGCCATATACCACAGAACCATAATCAAGTCGAGAACGAGTAATTGCTCGATAGAGACGAAGGAGGACCGTTGTGTCCCCACCCCAATTATATTTGCTCACTACTTTAAGGAGGTTCATTGATTTCAGGCACTTTGCTTTCAGTGCTTTGATATGCGGAATGAAAGACAATTTGGAGTCAAAGAGTACACCCAAAAATTTTGTTTCATTCACCACTTTTATTTGACAGTTGTCAATTATTAGTGATGGGTCTGGATGGTTTGATCGTAAATAATAGAAAGGCAGACAAACTGTCTTCTGTTTAGAGAACTTGAAGCCATTTTCGAGTGACCATTTGTGAATCCTATTCAAATTTAATTGCAGTTGTCGTTCTATGGTTGGCATATATCTGGAACGATATGCAATGAGGAAATCGTCAACATATAGGGACGACATGAGATTTTCTGAGATGGAATTTACTATACTGTTGATTTTGACGTTAAAGAGGGTCGGTGAGAGAATACTACCCTGAGGGACTCCATTCTCCTGAGAGTAGGGGCTTGACATCATTGATCCCACTCGGACCTTAAAGAAGCGATCCTGTAGGAAGGATCCGATGAAAACTGGAAGGCGACCTCGAAGCCCTAAGTCGTGAAGATCTTTCATTATTCCATATTGCCATGTAGTGTCATAAGCTTTTTCTAGGTCAAAGAATATGGCTACTACGTGTTCTCTGTTAATGAAAGCATCTCTAACATAAGTTTCCAGTCTGACTAAATGATCTAATGTGCTCCTGTGACGGCGAAATCCAGATTGGAACTCTGTAATAAGCTGGTTCGACTCCAGGAACCAAACCAGTCTATCAGTAACAATTCGCTCCATTGTCTTACATAGACAACTGGTTAAGGCTATTGGTCGATAATTCATAGGATCACTATGATCCTTCCCCGGCTTGGGAATTGGGATGACCGTGGCTTGTTTCCACAGGGTGGGTGGGTGGGTGATTAGGGCTTTACGTCCTGTATTTCTGCACCAGTTGGGCTAATTAGGACAGGCAGAGACCATGGCAATGAGACGAAGGATGAAACAGCCATCCAACTTAGGCTCGACCGGGAATCGAACCCGGGACCCAGCGGTTGGAAGCCCAGAGCGCTACCTCTGAGCTAGGCCCCCACCCCTTGTTTCCACAGGGATGGAAGACATCCCTTCTCCCAAATTTGATTAAAGATATACAGTAATGTTTTTAAAGAGGATTGAGGTAGGTGTTTTAAGATTTGATAATGTATATTATCAGGGCCTGTTGCAGAGTCAGTCGCTTTTAAGATGGCCTTCTGAAGTTCTTCTAGGGTGATGTAGGAGTTATAATCTTCGCTGTTATCAGACTGTATATTTAGGGTTAATTTCTCAGCTTGAGCCTTATAACATTGAAATTCTCTCGTATAGTTCTCCGATGAGGAGTTGTACGCAAACTGTTCTCCTAACCCGTTTGATATTTGTTCTGGTGAGGAGAGATGTTCTCCATTCACTTCTAGAATGCTTACATGCGAAGCTAGGTTCTTTCCTTCAATCTTCTTAATCATTTTCCAGACTTTATTGCTAGGAGTTCTTTCAGTGAGTCTGGAGACATAGTCTCTCCAGCAACTACGTTTTTTTTGCCTGACAATTCTACGCGCTTTGGCTTTCAGGCACTTAAAATTATTCAGATTGTTGATGGTCGGCTGTGATTTAAAAATTCTGAGGGCTTGCCTCTGTGGTGTAACTATATACATTTAACCCCAGGAGGCTATGTAGTTTCATGTACAAAAATCTATGTTTTACATCTAAGGGGATCTGTAGGGCGTGTATCGGCCAAAAACATAGGTCTAGGTGTGTTACCCGTGATCCCTTTCGCACAATTGACCCCAGGGATAGCATAGAAAGATTTTGGCTCGGGGTGAGTGTGTGTGTGTGAGTTATTGTTTAACGCCTCATCAGCACCTGAGTGGGCTATGTAGAGGCTCTCTAGGTTAAGATTGATTACCTATATTTGGTAGTAGAAACCAGAAGCATATAAAAAATCAATAATTGTCTGGGTTGGATATCTAGTTAAGAGATGTTGTAAGGTAGTAGCTTGAAACAAAAGACCATGGCAATGAGACGAAGGATGAAACAGCCATCCAACTGAGGCTCGACTGGGAATCGAACCCGGGACCCAGCGGTTGGAAGCCCAGAGCGCTACCTCTAAGCTAGGCCCCGCCCTGAAACAGTTATGAACATTATTACATTTGCTAAATATCAGTCCTTTTGTTCTGATGTTTTCTGTATGCCATTAGGTTCAGCAAGAAGAAACCGATCCCTGAAAAATGATGCATTGTCCATGGAATCGAACCCGGGACCCAGCGGTTGGAAGCCCAGAGCGCTACCTCTGAGCTAGGCCCCCGCCCTATCTATATTTGGTAGTAGAAACCAGAAGCATGTAAAAAATCAATAAGTGTCGGCGTTGGATAGCTGGAGCAGCTTGTGCAATGCGCACTGTCCTGTTTTAGCCACTGGGGATAGAGGACTTCACCCCAAATGTTTCCACCCTCGCCGCGTGGAGGCCCAGGACCTTCAAGGGCCTATTCTTCCTATAAGAATAGGAACACACTCAAAGCTGTTGTGGGAATTTCATCTGGAAGTCTTGTGACATACATTTCAGAGGCTCATAGTGGCTCATCTAGTGATCAACTTCTTGTGGAGCGAAGCAATCTAGCACATATGTGTGACCCAAAGGAATCCCATTATGCGCGACAAAGGTTTTGATGTCCAGGACATATTTGCCCCTTATGACATCAAGATTAATGTTCCTACATTCATGCGGAAGAAGAACCAACTAACAAATGCAGAAGTAATGAAAGACAGGAAAATCGCTAGCCAGAGGGTGCACGTTGAACGTGTAATTGGACTTGCCAAAACATACCAAATTTTGACTACATCAATGAATGAAACCGAGACTATCCCAGGCTCCAGAATCATATTGGTTTGCTTCATGTTATGTAATTTCCGTCAGTGCATTGTACCTAATACATAAACATGAAGAATAATGACAAGCAGACTTGGGAAGCTTTAACTAGAAAGTTTTAATGGAAACATGATTTATTGTAATTACTAAATTACATGGATAATGATAGTCATGTCCATACTACCCATGATATCCTATTTAAATATTGGTGTGTGTGTGTGTGTGTGTGTGTGTGATTAGGGCTTTACGTCCTGTATTTCTGCACCAGTTGGGCTAATTAAGACAGGCAGAGACCATGGCAATGAGATGAAGGATGAAACAGCCATCCAACTTAGGCTTGACTGGGAATCGAACCTGGGAATCGAACCTGGGAATCGAACCTGGGAATCGAACCTGGGAATCGAACCTGGGAATCGAACCTGGGAATCGAACCTGGGACCCAGCGGTTGGAAGCCCAGAGCGCTACCTCTGAGCTAGGCCCCCACCCTAAATTTTATGGTACAACTATTAATGCCTTCAGGGTGCCATTATATATAGGGCTGTTTAGTTCAACTTCTTTTTTTTTACGACTTGTTATAATACCATAGTATCTAGCAGTAGCAGATGGTGGGGGGACACCCCCCCCCCCCCGGCCTATTACATTTTAATTTAAAAAAAATTCTGTGGTCCACAATAAATTGTAATTTATCAACCCCCATTAAACATTTTCTGGATCCACCCGTCTAGTGACTTGATCCACGATGATATGCCGATTATATGTGACTTGGTGTGACTAACTACACCAGTGATACTGTTAATTGTGATAATCTGCTCATAAATAAACATTTTCTTACAATACAACTGTTGACATTTATTCCAAAATTGGCACTTCTGTGTGTAACTGAATAGTGTGGAATGTGCATTTATTTCTATATTATGCCACTTGAGAGTACAGTGTGTGTGTGTGTGAGTTATTGTTTAACGCCTCATCAGCACCTGAGTGGGCTATGTAGAGGCTCTCTAGGTTAAGATTGATTAACTATATTTGGTAGTAGAAACCGGAAGCATATAAAAAATCTATAATTGTCTGGGTTGGATATCTGGTAAAGAGATGTTGTAAGGTATTAGCTTGAAACAAAGGTCTTCTAAAGCGTTGTAAGTGGCTGCAATCTAATAAAATATGTTTGATTGTTAGGGGGCACCGACAACTCTGGCATACCGGTGCCGGTTCATTGACTAAAAGGTGTAAATGTGTAAGTCTTGAATGTCCTATGAGGCATCTGTGATATATTCCTTGATCTTTGCGAGTATTGAACCTACTCGGTATTTTATTTTGAATGCAAGGTAAGATTGAATGCAACTTGTTGTTATTACATTCATTCCATTGTCTTTGCCAGCAAGACATGATAAAAGATTTTATAGTCATTTTAAAATCAGTGTATGGAATGGTAAAATCAGTTATCTCTTTTGTAAGAGCCCTTTTTGCTGCCAGGTCTGCTTTTTCATTCCCTTCAATGCCAGCGTGTCCAGGAATCCAGCAGAATACTATGTCTTTGTATTCGTGAAGATAGAAATACTTAATCAGAACATCTAAGATCCCAGGGTTATCAAGTTGTTTATTTTGGATTGCTTGAAGAGCAGATTTTGAATCAGAACAGATAACATAACGATCTGATTCTGAGTCCTCGATGTTCTTTAAGGCAAGGTAAATAGCTGTTAATTCTGCAGTGTATATTGAGCAGTGGTCTGGAAGACGACATTCAGCTATAACGGTTTTATAAGAAGTGACTGCACAGCCTACTCGTCTTTCCATTTTTGAGCCATCTGTGTATAGAAATTTGTACGATTCGTATTTAAACCTTATACTATAAAATATGTTTTGATAGTCTACCGGATTGGTTTCGCTTTTCTTAAGCTCTGCCAAATCCAGTATAACTTTCGGGACTGGGAGAATCCATGGCGGAATGGGTGGTACTTCCGTCTCGGCAATGATTGTAGTATCAATTTTTGCAGCCTCAAGATACAATTTCATGCGTAATCCCAGTGGTCGAATGGCGTTTGAACGAGATTCATAATGATGCATGTATTTTGGATGAAATATTACATCATATGTTGGATTGGTTGGAGTTGAAGCTACTTTTAGTATGTATTGCATGGATAACTTGATACGACGAAGGGAAAGTGGAGGTTCCCCTGCCAGTACATATAAGCTCTCTACAGGAGATGTACGAAAAGCTCTTAAGCTTAGTCGCAACCCTTGATGATGTACAGAATTCAGGCATTTTAGATAAGATGGTCTGGCGGAGCCATATACCACAGAACCATAATCAAGTCGAGAACGAGTAATTGCTCGATAGAGACGAAGGAGGACCGTTGTGTCCCCACCCCAATTATATTTGCTCACTACTTTAAGGAGGTTCATTGATTTCAGGCACTTTGCTTTCAGTGCTTTAATATGCGGAATGAAAGACAATTTGGAGTCAAAGAGTACACCCAAAAATTTTGTTTCATTCACCACTTTTATTTGACAGTTGTCAATTATTAGTGATGGATCTGGATGGTTTGATCGTAAGTAATAGAAAGGCAGACAAACTGTCTTCTGTTTAGAGAACTTGAAGCCATTTTCGAGTGACCATTTGTGAATCCTATTCAAATTTAATTGCAGTTGTCGTTCTATGGTTGGCATATATCTGGAACGATATGCAATGAGGAAATCGTCAACATATAGGGACGACATGAGATTTTCTGAGATGGAATTTACTATACTGTTGATTTTGACGTTAAAGAGGGTGGGCGAGAGAATACTACCCTGAGGGACTCCATTCTCCTGAGAGTAGGGGCTTGACATCGTTGATCCCACTCGGACCTTAAAGAAGCGATCCTGTAGGAAGGATCCGATGAAAACTGGAAGGCGACCTCGAAGCCCTAAGTCGTGGAGATCTTTCATTATTCCATATTTCCATGTAGTGTCATAAGCTTTTTCTAGGTCAAAGAATATGGCTACTACGTGTTCTCTGTTAATGAAAGCATCTCTAACATAAGTTTCCAGTCTGACTAAATGATCTAATGTGCTCCTGTGACGGCGAAATCCAGATTGGAACTCTGTAATAAGCTGGTTCGACTCCAGGAACCAAACCAGTCTATCAGTAACAATTCGCTCCATTGTCTTACATAGACAACTGGTTAAGGCTATTGGTCGATAATTCATAGGATCACTATGATCCTTCCCCGGCTTGGGAATTGGGATGACCGTGGCTTGTTTCTACAGGGATGGAAGACATCCCTTCTCCCAAATTTGATTAAAGATATACAGTAATGTTTTTAAAGAGGATTGAGGTAGGTGTTTTAAGATTTGATAATGTATATTATCAGGGCCTGTTGCAGAGTCAGTCGCTTTTAAGATGACCTTCTGAAGTTCTTCTAAGGTGATGTAGGAGTTATAATCTTCGCTGTTATCAGACTGTATATTTAGGGTTAATCTCTCAGCTTGAGCCTTATAACATTGAAATTCTCTCGTATAGTTCTCCGATGAGGAGTTGTATGCAAACTGTTCTCCTAACCTGTTTGATATTTGTTCTGGTGAGGAGAGATGTTCTCCATTCACTTCTAGAATGCTTACATGCGAAGCTAGGTTCTTTCCTTCAATCTTCTTAATCATTTTCCAGACTTTATTGCTAGGAGTTCTTTCAGTGAGTCTGGAGACATAGTCTCTCCAGCAACTACGTTTTTTTTGCCTGACAATTCTACGCGCTTTGGCTTTCAGGCACTTAAAATTATTCAGATTGTTGATGGTCGGCTGTGATTTAAAAATTCTGAGGGCTTTCTTACGGTTTTTAATAGCTTCTCTTACTTCGTCATCAAACCAAGGTCTTGCACTACGTTTAGAATTATTTTTTGTCATCGGTATTGTTTTATTGGCTATATCAGTAATATCATCAGTAAAATCTTCAACGAGATTATTACAATTCCTATAATGAGACATAGTAATTGTTTCTAAGCAGTGCTTTTCGAAGGAGGTCCAATCCGCTTTATGCAACTTCCATCGGAGTTGACCCACTTCTCTTGTACCTTCTACGTTTTGTAGGACAATAGGAAAGTGATCACTGCCGTGAGTGTCCTCTAATACTCTCCATTCAAATTCCAGAAATAACGCTGGATCACATATACTAAGGTCTATCGCTGAAAATGTTCCATGACCTGGGTGAAGATATGTAGGTGAACCATCATTGAACAAGCAAAGGGTGTGGTCATTGAGAAAATCTTCAATGGTTTTTCCTTTGTTGTTGTGGGAAGTGCTTCCCCACAATTGGTTATGGCTGTTAAAATCTCCTAGGATAAGACGCGGTTCAGGCAGTTGATTGTAAAGGTTATGCAAATCACTGGCTGTAAGGTGAAAGGGTGGAGGAATATATATGGAACATATGGTGAATGTTTTATTCAGGTTCAGACGAACTGCTGTAGCCTGAAGGTTAGTGTTAAGAGCAATATGGGTATGAATGATGCCATTTTTAACTAAAATTGATGAGCCACCAGTGGCTCTATCGTGGGCAATATTGCCATATGTATTATACATATGATAGTTTCTCAGTTTAAAACTATTTGGAGGTTTCAGAAATGTTTCCTGTAGACAGAAAACACTAGGGTTTAAGTCTTGGACCATGCAACCTATTTCATCGAAGTTGGCTCTGAAACCTCGACAGTTCCACTGAATGATACTGTCCATGAATTAGTTAAAAGAGTTTAATATTATCATAGTAAAATCTGTAGTGCATGGTATGAATTTGTATGAATATTCACTTTTTCTTCAAAGTCGCTGCCTCTTTTGGTGTTAAGATCTTTTTGAGGGCCCCACCATGCTTAGATGGTGGTGTTATGAAGCTCAGTGCACTAGATTTTTCTAGTGTTTTTCTGATGAGGGGGGGTCTTTTGGGAACAATTGATCTTTTATCAATTGCCCCCTCCCGTTGAGGCCTAGGGATGGTGGTAGTCCCTGCCTCCTCTTCCATCGGCTGGTGTATCTCTTCCGACTCAACGCCGGAAGGTGCACCCTGTGAGGGTACACTAAGTTGTGATGCACTAACCGATGGAGCTACAAGATGTCCTTTTCCGACATCTATAGCATGCTGCTTTATTCTTGCGAGGTGATCGTCTGCCTGTGAAGTCTTAGATTCTGGTTTATGTTTCTGCAAGCTTTGCCCTGCCTTGGAATAATTATAATTAGGATCTAGGTCAATCCTTCGCCTGGGCGATGATCTGGGTGAAGGAGATCTAGGTCCAGCCATCTGAGACAGGACTGAGGCATAACTTGCCCCAGCAGCCTGTTCAGCTATACGGCGTGCTTGGGGAAAGGAGATATCCTTGGTGGTCTTTAACTTCAGGATCTCTTTCTCTAACTGCCATTTGGGACAGCCACGGTGATAGGCTGGCCCATCACCTCCACAATTAACACAATATGACTGTTTCTGACATGGTGAGTCACGGGAATGAACGTGTTCCCGTGACCCACAATTGGCGCAGGTTGCTTTGGCGCGGCAGGAGCCGCTAAAATGGCCAAATCGCTGGCAATTATAACATCGTTTTGGGTTCGGGATGTAGGGACGTACCCTACACCACTCGAACCCAATGCTGACCTTGTCAGGCAAAACTGTGCCATCAAAGGTCAGTGTGAGAAGCTGTCGTGAATATCTGGGCGGCTGGCGATGAATGTGGATGACATTGTAGTCATCCAGCCAGTCCCTCAGTTCCTCATCAGAGCAGAGACTGCTCTCGTGCGATGTTATAACGCCCTTGCAGGAGTTGAAAAACCGATGGGGCTCCACCTTAATAGGGGCACCCGCAAAAGCCTTCCACTCCAGCAACTTCAAAGATTGGTCCTTGTGTGCAACCTGCACCAGCAAGGAAGAATTCTTTAATCTCCTTGTATTTTCAATATAGCCTACGTTTTCTTTCAAGGTCCTGCAAATTGTAATGGCTGAGAGACGGGAAAACCCATCATCACAGCCAGTAATTACAAGAAACTTGGGCCATGTCTGAGATAGAGAGGCAGATTGAGAGTTTTGATTTGCGTCATCTAATGATGGACGCAAACGTTTACCAAGTCTGGAACCAGTAGCCAATTTTTCGACCTCAGCCTGGTTTACCGCTGAGGGACGCGCACCTTGTTCACCCGGGGGACGTGCGAGCCGGTCTGAAATTGTCGATTCGGACATATTCATTTTTTTTTCCCCTGTATGGTAGGGGACACACCCTCCTGTAAAGCTGGAGCAGCTTGTGCAATGCGCACGGTCCTGTCTTAGCCACTGGGGATAGAGGACTTCACCCCAAGTGTTTCCACCCTCGCCGCGTGGAGGCCCAGGACCTTCGAGGGCCACTTGAGAGTACAATGTAGGCCAAGGGGTGCAGTGTAGTAATATGGCCGACCTCTGGCATCAGCCCAATTGGGGGTATCAGCTATCCATTATATAGGTCAGTGGATGAAACTCAAATAAAATGTCTAAATATCTATCTACATGAAAATTGCTAACCTTTTGACAAAATATTTTATGAGGACTATGAATATCTTCTTCAGACAAAAGTGTGCACACTGCATACCCATGCCGAGACAACTTGAAGAATATCTTTGCAAATTAAGACACAACCTTGACTTTCAGGATCTTGGATATCGTTATGGCATAAGCTTCCAAACAGCCAGTGTAATTTTTAATACCTGGGTAAACTTCATGTTTCTTCGTTTTGGTGAAGTTAGCTTTTGGCCCCCAAGAGATGTTTTGTTTAAACACATGCCAGGGGATTATGTCGAAGAATTTCCAAATACTTTTGTCATTGCAGACTGCACTGAGGTTAAAATTCAAAAGCCATCATCATTAAAGGCACAGTCAAAAACTTACAGTGACTACAAATCCTCAAACACATTGAAGGCTTTGGTAGCGATTGACCCACGTGGTTCCGTCATATTTAGTTCAATGCTTTTTGCAGGTTCCATGTCAGACAAGGAAATTTTCAAGCAATCCAAGTTCAAAGCCACTTTGGAGAATATGGTAGAAATTGGCTATTTGAATGAGGGGGATGGGATAATGGCAGAAAAAAGGATTTGACATAGAGGCGGATGTTTCTGATTGTAAACTTGTACTAAACATCCCACCTTTTGCAAGGCAGGGCTTCCAAATGAATGAAGATATTTTTCAAAAGAAAATAGCCAAACACCGGGTTCATGTTGAAAGGGTGGGTAATTAGGGCTTTACATCCTGTTTTTCTGCACCAGTTGGGCTAATTAGGACAGGCAGAGACCATGGCAATGAGACGAAGGATGAAACAGCCTCCAACTTAGGCTCGACCGGTAATCGAACCCGGGACCCAGCGGTTGGATTCTAAAATGCTAATAACAAACTTATCTATAGAGTGATTCTTCTAAATACTTGACCACGCTTAGCCCAAGAAATAACCGGTTCTTTGAAAGTCTCACACTAAATAAACTAGTATTTCACCATTCTCTATTTGGAATTCCTGTATGGGTACATGAATTGTCTATTATTGAGCAAAACACCACTGGTATAAACCGGTTTAAGGGATATGACATAGCAGGGACTAAGACAATCAGCATGCATGGCACAATTTCTGATTTAACCTATCTAATGAAAGTTCCCCTAATGAATATGCAGCACGTATACTTGCCTAATAATCAAATTCAAAATCCAGTATTTTATTTCTCCCATTTTGTAAATGTAAAGATTGTAGACCTCTCTCACAATAAATTGGCTTATATTCAGCTAGTATTCCCAAGCTCTACACTCAAGAGTCTGAATCTAAGTCATAATTTCTTAACTAACCTCAATATAGCAATTACTAGAGTAGAGAGACTAATATTAGATGTATCATACAATAAACTCCATGAAATTTCAGCATTAACTTCATTAATTGGAACAGTAGAGCATATAAATTTGAGCCACAACAGAATAATAGATGTCAGTGCGTTACAACAGTTAAATTTAGATCGACCTACAACCTTAGATATAACCAATAACCCCCTTGAGTGCGCATGCGTCAATGCTCAGAGCCTCCTGTGGGCTGATAGGCAGAGGCACACAGTGAGAAGAGAACGCTGCAGGGAACAACCTCCTCACCCTTGCACTGATGATCAAAGCAACTGGACCTTCCAACAAGTGATGCAAGAGCTTTCCAACATTGGCCAGAGCAAACATAACAACCAAACCATTGTTGGAAACAGCACAGACTGCGACCACTTCGATTGGAAAATTTTTTAACTCTTAGTATTACAGGTGGGATGTTAAGACTGAATAACAACAAGATGGCAGACTTCACAGGTATTTGTATCATTTTTATATCCTGTTTGACTGTTGCTGAGTGACTTAATGTTAGAGAAGACACTCCGCCCAATGACACGATCCTGAAGCCACAAGTTTGAGTTGGCTTTCAACCTATGGGTTCTTTAGTAGTAAGCCCTCACCTAATGACTTTAAATTTCATGATCCCTTTTCGTAATTGGACCACAACCACCCTCTATTTACCCCCTATAGTAACATCGGTCTGCAATTGCCATAACATGACCAACAATAGTGTTTCCAAAATCGGTGAACATCAGATCCCATCCCTTTACATGTATTTAAACATTTCTAAGTCATGGGAAGGGAGAATTGCTGCTCTGCAACAGGAGTTTCAAGACCTGAGGGCAGAGTGAGTGAGTGAGTGATTAGGGCTTTACGTCCTGTATTTCTGCACCAGTTGGGCTAATTAGGACAGGCAGAGACCTTGGCAATGAGACGAAGGATGAAACAGCCATCCAACTTAGGCACGACCGGGAATGGAACCCGGGACCCAGCGGTTGGAAGCCCAGAGCGCTACCTCTGAGCTAGGCCCCCGCCTCCACCTGAGGGCAGATGTCCAAACCGACGGTCCTAGAAGGAACAAAAGAGGCATTCCAGGTATGCTTTTAGGAGGCCTAGAATGACCCTATTAGATCTAAAACGAGACAGAGATCGAAGAAAAGGTTTGCAGTACTTGGCAGGGCAGCAACAATCGCAGGGAAAGCAGGTAATTTCACTTAAAAGGGAACTAGCCCATTATATCACCTTAGATTTGCAGCAACAGTCAAACACTATGCTACATCTACATGCAATGGCCCAAGTTGAAAATAACCGCAATGAAGTGTCAAGTCTCTTCCAGACCTTACTGACCATTACCTCTAATTTAGATAAAAAGACCATCACTATCCCCTTATTGTCTGAACTCGCCCAATTGAGAAATTATTTAGCCATATTTGCCTTCTCTCAACTCCCTGACCTCTATTACTCCAACTGAGCTGACTTAATAATCTCAGGGATGCCCAACGAGGCACATTACAACACAGGCTACTAGATAGAACCATTTTGCAAGAAACCCTCACTATGGCAACAGAAGAATGGCAACGTGATTATCAGTTTGTCACTAACATCTTAAATCAAATTTATCTAGATGTGTGTGTGTGTGTGTGTGTGTGTGTGTTATTGTTTAACGTGGTGGTGGTGGTGGTGGATTAGGGCCTTACGTCCTGTATTTATGCACCAGTTGGGCTAATTAGGACAGGTAGGGACCATGGCAATGAGACGAAGGATGAAACAGCCATCCAACATAGGCTCGACCGGGAATTGAACCCGGGACCCAGTGGTTGGAAGCCCAGCGCGCTACCACTGAGCTAGGCCCCCACCCCAGCTTTGTTTAACGCCTCATCAGCACCTGACAGCTTATATTCAGCTGTCATTAATCATTTAAGCTGAGATTATATTAGAAAAAGTTCCTAATGATCATTCACTCGCCGACCACACTGGAAGTTGCAGTACTTAATGTCTGGAGCACTCAAGTGACCCTTTTTGGAATGTCATGTGACCTAGAGTACATTGTCATGTGACTAACAGTCATCATGTGACCACAAGGTCATACGACCTTGACCTCAAAGGTCAAAGATGAAGGTCACATAAGTCAAACTCCCGAAGCAGGACCATTTGCATGGGTGAAATAAAGTTTGATTGGATGTCCACATACATGAAGTAATAATAATATTATTAATGCAATATTAATAATATTACTGTTATTTATTGTTGCAAGTACTTCCTTAACTTCAAAGCAGGCACATGGAGGACCATTGTAAGCAATGTGAATGAGCCCCTGGCAGTAGATGGATGGATGAATGGATGCATGAATGAATGAATGAATGATGGGTGGGTGGGTGATTAGGGCTTTACGTCCTGTATTTCTGCACCAGTTGGGCTAATTAGGACAGGCAAAGACCATGGCAATGAGACGAAGGATGAAACAGCCATCCAGAATGAATGAATGAATGAATGAATGTGGCAGTAGTTGTAGACAGTCAATGATGAATGAATGAATGAATGATAATAACAGTTAAATAAAATGAATGAATAAATGAATAAAATATTTAATCAATGCAAAATATAATGAATTATGAGAAAAAAAAGGTCACTTATCTAACACTATGAAATTTGAAAGTTCGAACCAATACTTTCGATCCTAGAATCAGAAAAGGAGTTACTTATATTTGGATTGCTACAGGACCACCAAATTTGGTGTGAACATGATAATCAACCAGACCCTTTTAAATCCCTAACTTAGGCATTGGTATCTAAGGCACTCCTATGTCACTGCAATGTGATCACTTCATCATATTTTTTGCGGGGCTACCTATGTGAACAGGTGAAAGTGTCAGAGGTTTCCATAGATCACCCTCAAAACCCTTTTACGACCGCAATTATTCAAGACTTACTAATAAATATCAATAAATTTACCCTACATTTGACTCATGGGACAATACAGTTGACCTTATACCCCGTTTAATACAGGCTGTAGACAACCTTACTTTTAACAACCACCCCGACGAAGACCTGCATATAAGTGATTTAAAACGAGAAATATTGTATCAATTAGAGAGTGAAGCCCTGACACTGGTGTGTGTGTGTGTGTGATTAGGGCTTTACGTCCTGTATTTCTGCACCAGTTGGGCTAATTAGGACAGGCAGGGACCATGACAATGAGACGAAGGATGAAACAGCCATCCAACTTAGGCTCGACCGGGAATCGAACCCGGGACCCAGCGGTTGAAAGCCCAGAGCGCTGCCTCTGAGCTAGGCCCCCGCCCTACCCTGACACTGGAGAGAGAAGCCCGCAAAGCCAGGGATACTAAAGCCTGGTTTGGTGGTTCTCTCTGGCCACTAGGCCTTTCCCTCATCTGTTCATTAGTAGCGCTCAGTTGTCTTTGTGTATGTTACAACTTTACACAACATCAAAAAACGGCTTCAATTGTAGGGGCAGGACTGCTGCATCATGCAACACCTGCCTTTGCACTTGAAACAGTAGTATATGGATGTCCAAGTTACATTTCCCTTTTAACACAAGCTGCGTGTACACTAGCCCTAGCCATTGTTTCTCTTTTTGTGCTTAAAGGAATTAAGAAAGTTATCAATTATTTTACACAATTTAAACTTCCCTCTCTTAATCCAGAATTGTACCTAGATTACCCAAGAATTACACTAATATTGGCAATAGTGTCAGGAACTGAAAGGGTATACTCCAAATGGCAATCATTAATGGTATAGTGAATGAAATATATGTTGGTCTGCTGCAACCCAGCATATTGGGATTTAAGGGTTCAATTTGCGGTCACTAACTTTTGCAGGGACGGGACCTAACAAAATGATATGTGGTTCAACATATATGAATGTTCCTGACACTGTTTCTGTCCCCTGGTCACAAATGTGGAGTATTAAAAGAATATCACAAAGCCAGTGTGTGTGATTAGGGCTTTACGTCCTGTATTGCTGCACCAGTTGGGCTAATTAGGAGAGACCATGGCAATGAGACGAAGGATAGAGTCCAATTACTTCAAAACCGTGAGCACCTACGGCAAGAATATGCCCGTTGCCAAAAAAGCCTACTCTTCAGTTGACATTCGGCACTATTTATATAGGTCAATCCCAAATGCCATAGAATCAACCTCAGCGAGTCCAAATTTGACAGGTTACCTCTGAGCTAGGCCCCCACCCCCTGCTCACCTCGTAAAGTGGAAGGCAGAAAAGCATACGGCAGACATTGCATCCCCTCGTAAGGAAGGATGCAACTCAAGAGGGGGACGAGTCCCAAATTGATAGGAGAGCAAAACATGTAGAGAAGAGCATGCACATCAAAATGACATGGCATTTAACCTCTTTATGAGTGGAATTTTTTACCTCACTCCGGTATTTTTAAAGAATTGTCATGTTATTGACACAACTCATTCATGATGATTATATTATTCTAGACTAGCCAACCTGTAATGTAGTCTGCCAAATCCACTGCTGAACCACAGGTGCGTGCGTGCGTCTGTGTCATTGTTTAATGCCTCATCAACGCTTAACCACAGGTAAAACAAAAATGTGTTATATATGTATATATATATATGACTGATTAGTTATGTCCTATTTTATAACAAATGTGGTTTGGTTTTCTTTAAAATTAGTGTCAAATACACATTGTGGTTTTTTTCTAACAATGTCTGATGCCAAATGCTTTGTGTAATCCAGAAACTTTTCTTCATTAGCTTAATGAAAGTCACATGCCATAAATACAAGACATTTTCATAACATTTCCCACACGTGTGTTACAACTTTCCAGATTCTTATTTCTATTTTGAAATTCACATGCAATAAATATACTTGACATTTCCATAAATTTGCTCTCCGTGTGGTATCAAGACTTCTTTCATTTTTTTAATGTACAACATAATTGTTTGGTTTCTTTTATTATTTCAATGGAAGTCACATGCCATTAGAACTTGACATTTTTATAAAATGTGCATCATTGGAGTTCCAAAAATTTTTATTTGTATTTTGATGAAAGTCACATGCAATCAGCACGGGACATTTTAATAAAAATTTGCTTTATGTGATGAAACAATATCAGATTTATCTGCAATGAAAGTCCTATTCCATAACAAATGTAGTTTGGTTTTCTTTAAAATTAGTGTCAAATACACATTGTGGTTTGTTTTCTAACAATGTCTGATGCCAAATGCTTTGTGTAATCCAGAAACTTTTCTTCATTAGCTTAATGAAAGTCACATGCCATAAATACAAGACATTTTCATAAAATTTCCCACACGAGTTTTAACACAATTTTCCAGATTCTAATTTCTATGTTGAAATTCACATGCAATAAAACCCTGACATTTCCATAAATTTGCTTTCTGAGTGGTATCGGACTTCTTTCATTATTTTAATGAAAGTCACATGCCATTAGAACTAGACATTTTAATAATATTTGCTTCATTGGCGTTCCAAAAGTGTTTATTTGTATTTTGATGAAAGTCACGTGCCATCAGTACTAGACATTTTAATAAAAATTGCTTTATGTGATGAAACAATATCAGATTTATCTGCAATGAAAGTCCTATTCCATAACAAATGTAGTTTGGTTTTCTTTAAAATTAGTGTCAAATACACATTGTGGTTGGTTTTCTAACAATGTCTGATGCCAAATGCTTTGTGTAATCCAGAAACTTTTCTTCATTAGCTTAATGAAAGTCACATGCCATAAATACAAGACATTTTCATAAAATTTCCCACATGAGTTTTAACACAATTTTCCAGATTCTAATTTCTATGTTGAAATTCACATGCAATAAAACCCTGACATTTCCATAAATTTGCTTTCTGAGTGGTATCGGACTTCTTTCATTATTTTAATGAAAGTCACATGCCATTAGAACTAGACATTTTAATAATATTTGCTTCATTGGCGTTCCAAAAGTGTTTATTTGTATTTTGATGAAAGTCACGTGCCATCAGTACTAGACATTTTAATAAAAATTGCTTTATGTGATGCAACAATATCAGATTGATCTGCAATCAAAGTCCTATTCCATAGAAAAATGTGGTTTTCCTTAAAGTTAGTGTCATGCGAGTCAATACACATGGCAGTTCTAACAAACTGATGCCAAATGATTGTGTAATCCAAGGAAACTATTTTCATTGGTTCAATGAACGTCACGTCATACAAGACATTTTCATAAAATTTCCCACATGCGCGTGAAAGTCATGTCAGAACTGCAGAATTTGTATGATGTTTCATTATTATGAGAGTAACATGCCATTAGAACTTAAGACATTTTCATAAAATTTGCTTCATGCCAGTTACACAATTTACAGTTTTTAGTTTTTAATTGGATGAAAGTCACATGCCATAATTGAGTGACATTTTCACATGGGGTAACACATTTTAGACGATTTTCTCATATTTAAATGATTTCAAAGAAAGTCATGAGCGATTATAACTTTTCAAATTCTTGTCCATTTCAATGAAAGTCACATGCCATACAGACTTTTTCCTGAATTCTCCTTCACACAAAGTAATTTATTTATTGGTAAACAGATTTCCTTTGACTTAAGTCACAAGCCCCTTCTTCCAGCATTCAAGCAGCCACACTTCAAATTATTTTTAGCGACAAATCATAATTACAATCATAATGCCAAACATTTTATGGGCATTCCAGGCTTCAGTTTTACATCTGGATGAGTAAAATAATTCAGTTTCCCATAAGATGTACTTGTAAAATTAATTTCACATGCAAGCAAATTTTGTTGTATTTCATTAAGTTTATAACATACATCAGAAACTACTGTAAAATACAACAAAAATGTACAGCAATTTAAAATAATCAACAATATATGAGCTCCTCATGACAAAACATGCTAATAAATTGGAAGACAGATGAATGAAATATTATGCGAAATATCCAAATTGAAAAATCTGTAACAACTGAACTCCATCAATATGATATAACAAATCCTGATGCGTGCATAAATATGCAACCAAATGATACAAATCTGTAAAATATAACATTACATAAACATAAATATTTATCTGCAGGTTACAAGAGTCAATTAAAGTCTTACCGAGAGAAAGAATAATGGCTAATTAACTTGTTTACCCCAATTGTATGGAGACATTATACATTGCACATCAATATTTTGTGATTGAATATTTTGCTGTGAAGTAAGACTAGATTCAGAAGTGTTTTTGTGTACATGTTGCATTTCTATATTGTGACTAGGAGAGTGAAGTACATGTGAGGAATGCATGTTGACTGGTACAGCATAACCTTGACCCGATTGTATATCAACCTGAAGGTCATGACCTTTGTGAAGGTCACTAAGACTAGATTCGTGACCTTGTGACCCATGCATTGAACCTTGTATTTGACAGTGAGCCTGAGAGAGATCGTGCGGACCCTGGTGTTGATGGTGCACGCGTTTTGGATCGTTTTGCGACCGTTGTATTTCATGCGACAGAACGAGCAAATCATGCGACTGATTTTGGAAATTGTGTGCTTGTGACATGACAGTTCTTCCTTGATCTGCTGGCCTGTTGAGATCAGTAGCAGGATGAGAGAGATTCTGAGTTTGTCTCATCTCTGAAGGATGTTGCTGCAACTGTCTCTGAAGATCATGTAATTGCCTTGGCATATCATGCGCCTGTCTTTGTAGCTCGTGCAACTGTGGCTGTCCAACCTGAGCCTGTATCTGGAGGTTATGCGAATGTCTGTGTAATTCATGTGACTGTCGCAGTAATTCATGCGACGGTCTCAGCAAACGCTGCCCTTGAGTGTCTTGCGACTGTCTTTGTACATCATACAATTGACTAGAGAAAGAACTAGATTTTTTTGGTGAATTGAATGACATCCTTTGGTCTTGTGATTGCCTTTGCATATGAGACTTGTCATGATCTTGCAGGATTTCTAAATTACCAGCTGACTGACTATGCAATTGTAGACTTTGAACCATAGCTTCTTCTGCTGAAAACATTTCAGAACGGGTGATGAATTCCTGCGCATTTTCTATGTTCTGGTTTTGAATGTGAGCAGGCTGGAGGTCATGCAACACTCGGATTTCATGGTGACCATGACCAGCAGACTTAGAATTGTGATGACCATCTTGCAGATTGTGCAATTCAGTATGAGTATCATCACATTGAATTGTATGTGCCTGGAGATCCGGAGTTAGTGAATACAGATTTTGAGGTAGTATTTCATAATGCTGGAGCTGAAGTGGGTCCTGATGCAGAAAGCTTTCCCGGTGCTGTGTCTCTGCACCGGACTGAGTAGGACTTGGTGTGTGGTCAGTCGGATCATGCACTTGTCGGTAATGATGATACAACTGGTGCACATTAGGAAGACTTTGTTGATTTAATTTCTCTTGATGAGTTGATTGCATCACTGGCTCCTGCTGTTCAGTTGTAGGTTGTTGTAGTTGATGAATTTCCTCTTGTTGATCATGCTGCGGTTCGTACGGCATTTTTGGTTTCTCTTGATTCGTCATATTTTTCATAACGTCTGGATGAACCTCTCCAGGTTCCAGTCCTACTCTTTTAGTACATGTCATCTTATGCCGATAATAGGAGCCTCGTATCCTGAACAGCTTCGCACAAACTGGGCATTTGTACTTTGGAGCTTGACTATGTTTCGCTGCCATGTGATCTTTGAAATAATCTTTGGTCTTGAAAGTTACACCACAAGCATGACATTCAATTGGCACATCACTTTTAGCTTTAGTTCTATTATTTAACCCACATGTTCTTTCATGTCTTTTGACATTCTGTACGTACAAGAAACCTTTTCCACATATTGTGCAAGTATATGGCCTCTCGTTTTTATGTTTATTCATATGACCCTCAAAATGGACCTTCATGTAAAACTCTCTGTTGCATATTGTACACGGATATCTCTTACCGAGTGTCCCATGTTTCAAGCTTGTATGAATTCGTAAACTGTCTTTTGTCTTGAACGTTTTACCACAACTTGAACAAACTTCTCGCACTGTTGGTGCTTGGGGTGCAGCTCCTGTTTCTTTGGTATGTTTTCTAATGAGGTGTCGTCTGAGGCAATGTCTGTATGTTGTGGAAAATGAACAATAGTCGCATGTATGTACTGTTTTCGTTTTGTTCTCGGTCCTACTTCCTTTTCTTGTTTCCTTAACCTGGAAATAATTACTTATTAAAGCAACTACAGCAGCACTACACCATATGACTGTATCATTAGACAATTTCAATGTGACATGCAGTATACACCAGATCGTGGCTGCAGTGGGCTCAGTGCTAAGCAAAGGAAAGAAACGGATTCCTAACTGCACAAATTACTTCATAATTTACACAGGTTGCCTGTAACAATATTGAAAATTAGCGCATTGCGATTACATGAAGCCAATCTGCAACCATGATACAGAATGGCAGACTTACATTTGAGATCCAAGATTTCAAAATAGTACAGAATGTTCTAATTATTGCAGTTATGGAGAAAATGATGGGTGATAGTGTATAAAGCCAATATTTAAATGAATTATCATCAAACCAGAAAATTTGTGAAATTGACAATTTTGAGCTTAAATTGACAACTTTTAATTTTTTCCTCAACTTGTGAATTTTTCAATAATGGTTTAAAATTCGGTGTGACTCGTTGAATTTCCGAAAGACTGAAATTTCTTGAGAGTTGGCAACACTGCTAATACTTACTGCGTTTTCACTCTGTCTTTTCTCGTTAATACTTGTCAACTCAGTTCCTCTCTTTGAAGAGTTGTCCGAGCTCTTAGATGCTTCTTTCTGGCGAGATGCTTCCGCGTCCGTAAAAGCCTTTTTCCGGCCTTTTTTCCAGTGTCTTTTAGCCTTTTCATCTCCTTTGAATTTTTTCGGATTTTTGTCCTCGGTTATTTTTCCTCCCTTATCCAAATCTGATTGTTCTTCTCCAGAAATCGAAGACGCCACTTTATGATGGTCTGGCTCATCTTCTGAACTCTCACAACGTCCATAAAATCTCTGCCGATTTTGCAATAGTTTCTTCTTTGGCGGAACATGAGAACTCCTCGACGAAGGGTTTTTCGAGGTTTCTTTTTGGTGTGTGTGCTTAATCTCCAGAAATAACAACTGATAACTGTCGACAGTTATCACAATATGGCCATCGAAAGCAATTGTTTGATTGCACGACAATCGTTTGGTGCACAAAGCTATTATTTCACTTGTCAATTCATTAACCTGGGGATCCATTATCTGAAAATTCAAATTAAAAGAAATATGGTTCACTTACAGTTACTGTATCATGATTCAGATTCATAGTCAATATGTATACACGCATATTAATTATATAAAATACTATAATATTTTGTTTTTGATTCACCCCTGGACCATGATATAAATGCAGTTGACCACAACTTTGCTGACAGGTGCAGTACATGTCAACAAAACACTAAATTAAGAGTTATTTTATGAAAAAAATTATCCCATGGGTGGAATGTGACATGTCAGCAACTCCATTTATATTTTGTGGAATTCATTTACTCGGAAAAATATCATCTTTGATAAAATTTTAGATCCCTACTCCTAATGGACTAATGGACCCAATGGAAAAGGGGTTTTTCATATTTGCCGTCTGGAGTTCCCAAAGTTATTGAGAAAAATTGAACAGATCGAAGGCTCTTTTATGAATACATCATTAGACGCCCGGATAAAAATGAGCAGCCATGTTTTTCATATAAACAGACTTCTTTTCATTTAAACTGTCATCTGGAAGCGAACACCATGTGTACAGTATTTGAAGGTCCGAAAAATGACTAATCTTCAAAGCTGCATTTTTCTTACCTGAACAAACCATTGTCTATCAGTTGCACTGAACCTTGAACACTACATTTCTATAATAAAGTCATGGTGCTCTCTTAAAATAAGATTACTATCATCATTTATGATAGAGGAATTTTTTTTCTTTTTCAAAACTATTCTTCAAATATTTATGGCTCTAGGAGCTTCGTTTTTCGTTTCTAAGTTGACTATTTTTTCACTAGAACAATGCTAAAAGATAGGTCTTTGTGAAACAGCCCAAATATTTTGAATGTGGCTACCATGACAACAGCTTGCCCCTGAGTTTATTACAAACGGTTTTTGTGCATATTGCTGTCAGCGAGCTGCGTCTAAAGATTGTTACATCAATAAACGTAGCGGCATCGTAGGAAAACTTAACGAACGGTTATAGAACGTAGCGAATTGTGTTGGAAGGTAGGGAATCATAGCAGAACGTAGTGAATCGCAAGGATGAATCGTTCAAGTAGTGCACCTTAGCAATTCTTAGCATTTTCATATCTAATAATACCTATAGAATCATTGTAAATCGTAGCTAATCCCCGTACATTTGTCTCAAATGCGTAACACTTTCCTGTCCATTCATTCTTAACGATGAGTAGTTGAACCGACTTTGATGACGTCACAGCGTCGTCATTAGGCGCTGAACACGCAAAACAAAGCCAATCATCTAAGTGGGAACTGGGCTTAAGCCTTAACTTAAGGAGTGATTTGGATTCCCATGGCAAAGGGGTCCCCAACCGGATATGTTTGTAAAAATTTGTAACATAGTATGCATTATTTGCTTTCCGAAGTACAATAATGCAGAGATGCCAAGTTCTGGAGTGGAGAATGAGTGAGTTTTGGCTCTTTCCAACCAGTTTACATTAAATGTTAAAGATTATTCTGGTCCTCATTGCGCGAGTTAAACTAAAATATGAAATACTAAAGTCCAGTGGCATGAGACAGCAACCAAATGTATGTGAGTAGGCATGCCTATTATCCAATATCTAGTATAGAGACTAATGAACGTCTCTGGTTTGCAGCGCATGTGGCTAATTGCGCAACCGAATGACCTGGTGCGTTTCCCAACCGCAAAATCTGCATCGTTTGGTGCTAGGATTGGGACGATATTTCAACAATTTCGTCGAATATTTCCACTGACAACCGCTTTTTTAGTTCTAGCCAAACCCATCTTACCATTAACTACACGCTACATGATACCGAGGTTTCAGAAAGTTCGTGATTTGCAATGATTTCCATTCCGCGCAACCTTTGTCAGCTGAACAAGATGAAAAACGTCATCAGTTTGTGAATATTTAGTAGGCCCGCAGCAAATTCTAGAAAAATAAAGATCATAAAACATAAAAATTATATTCACTATGTAATTTTCTGTTCATTCAAAGGAACACGATAACATATTTATTTCAATAAAAAATGTTGTGCTTGAGTTTATTGAAATACCGTAATGCAGAAAATTCTGCACAAGAATTGATGACGTATAACACAACGCGACCCTGGCTGCAGTGTCTATGAACCGGGCTTCAACAAAAGTTGCCGAATTTCACGTAATTTACGGGTATTTATCTTGATTCTCTGTTTCGTAAGTCATTTTAAGGTGTCGCGAATCGAACGGAATAGTATATACGTTCTCATTGATATTGGAGAATGAGTAATTCGGGTTGGAATGAAGAGCTCAGCTCGTGTTGTTTTCTTATCTGGGTTCGCGATCTGCACTGCTCTCGGTGGCTTACATTACAAGTTGAGGATGCTTTGTATTGTATTGCAGCATTTCATTGCTAGACTATGCATTATGCTGCATTGTTTCAATGTCAGGTATGAAGCTTGGTCAGCTTAAATGATCAGCTGCCAGAGGCAGACGTAGTGATGAGGTGATGATAAAGGCTTGTGGAGTCCTACCCATTGGCATTGCTTGGTCATTTATATATCCACAATATCTATCTGCAATATATAATAGCGTAAGGGTGTAGTATCTGCTGAATTTGTTATCACACAATTGCAAAATGCTCAAACCACGGGAGTTTTGGACCTGTTAAACGTAACCAATGGCAATAATGCATAATTTGGGTCCTAGAAGAATCATGAATATACATTTGGTAGCTAACAAACATTTAACAAGTTTTACTTCTTTATTTAATTGTACAAACTGTAGCAGTTGAGGGCATCTGCACTGCAGCCAATCAATATACCTTGAGTCACCAGTGTTACATCTTGGATAATTCATTCCATATTTCGTTTCAATGAACCTATGCATTCCTTGGTAGGGTACCAGGGGCATAGCCAGGGAGTGGTTGGGAGGGCTTTGTCAGAACATGTCAGAACCCTTACCTCCAAGGCTGGCAAGGGTGACAGGTGAATTCGGCGGGTATCAACTTCGGCGCCGCCAAATTCACTAGAATCGACAGGGTTAAGTATAGTGAATTCAGCGATCGCTATTGGTGAACTCGGTGCGTAAATTTGGTGAATTCGGCGCATACATTTGTACTTTACAAGGCGGTGGAGAACGTCTGACAGCATTATATATGATTCCTTGCAAAAATTTAATAAATTAAATAAATCTATGTCATTAAATTAAAATATGCCAATATCACTATAGCTAGTACTCATGTTTTCCCAAACATCAAATAATATGTAATGAAATTTTAATATAACGTAATGTTCCAACATCCTAATATAATGATATACTTAAATGTTAAAATAACATAATTTTGCAATATTCTATTCTAATGATATACTGATGTTAGCAATATTCTTATCTAATGTCAACTTTTTATGTTAAATCCTAACATTAGATAACCTAACTTACTCAATGTTATACTACTGCAAGATTTATGTTCGGCGTTTATAAGGAAAAAACGTTAACGACTTAAACAGTATCATACAGTACTTACCTTTTTGGCAGTTGAAATGACACCATAGTTCACATAGATCACACAAGATGGACTTGTGACTTCTATGTATTAATACATAGTAAATATGTAAACAAATAAAGGAAAACAATAAAAGATAATCTGTATTGAATTTTTTATAATACATAGTAAATAATGTAAAATTTGACAAGATGAGCAGAGTAAAGAAATCAATAAAAGATAATCTGTATTTGAAGTATTTGATAACAGATAGCATGTAGTGAATCAGATTTAACAACTCTGCAATAGCAATTAGGACTTTATCCAGGCTGATTGTAAGTAAATTGCTAATTGCAATTAGAATACGGATATTACGGTCGTCGAATTTACGTTCGCCGAGTTCACTGGGCCGAATCCACTATTTTTTGGGCCGAATTCACTGTTTTAGACATGCCTAGTGCGCAAATTAAGAGGGGAGCAGAGAAGCAATATAAATAGTACACTTGTATATTGTTCAGACATTTTATTTACCTACATGTATTTTGCCAGCAATGAACATTCAACAACTGCTAAGTCACTTAAATATAGATCAGATTACTAGACAAGTCCACATAAAATCAGCGAACACCCACCGACACAGGTTGACTTGATCTCGACTGGTGTGAAAAAGAGTGTCTTCTCTAAAGTCTGTGCTTACCGTTTTAAGCCAATCAGAAGCCTTCTTGGCAGATGATTGTTCCCAGTCTCTGAGAAATGTTGTAGGGAGGGGGTTGTTTTATAATTATGCCAATAATACCCTATCTATCAGTAAATTAGTGCGAGTAAAAAACTGATCCTGGTTTTATTTCTTCTTTTTAGGTCTTGAATGAAATTCCGTTTACAATGGGTTTGAAGAAAGCTGAAAATCAAGTTAAGATCATGCTGGCCGACACTATTATGGCGATGTGTCGGAACACTTTGAATTACCACGGAGAAGTCTGCGTGGAGGGTTTGATAGGAATCACGCTTGATAAGGAGGAAATATTTCTAGTCAGTATCAACCAGACAATAACGAATCCTGAAGTCTTGAAACAGAAAGCAGAATCTGAAGGGAGTAAGTCACAAAACGATCGAAAACGGCGATCAACCGACGACGAGTCATCAGAATCGGAAAGCAGCGATTCTCAGAGCGATTCGGAAAATAAACAGAAGAAAGCTCGACGGAAAAGAAGAAAGAGAAAGACCTCATCGCAATCGTCGGGAAGCAGTGGTGAATCTGACGGAGAAAATGAAAAGAAATCCAAAGACCTTGACACTTCTGGCGAACAAGCGCACGGTGATATTGATAATACTAGTGTTATTTCGGCCAATTCCAATTCTATGATTCCCACCTTGCCTCCTGGACAATTTGTTTCCGTCAAAAATGAAAAGACTGATGACGACGATGAACTTATGATCATGAAAGAAGAAGGCCTTGATTCAAATTCTAGTGTTTCTCAACAGTATTCAGACTTGGTCGCTGGCGCAGCGCAGTTCCCACCTTTTAACCAGTTTAACCTCTCCGGTAGCGATGGCAGCACTCCTTTTCACAACACTAGCCTGCAGTTTTTGGCTTCACAACAAATGGTACGTGTATCATGCATGATGCTGTACAATACTTTAGTTTTAAACATGTTTTTTTTTTTCAGTTATTATGTATTGGTTAGTAGTGATGGCAATGCAATCCTGGCATTACTGGGCTAATACTGGCGGATGTTGCATGAAGTTTCGTTCGTTTTCATCGAGTTAAATCAATGGTTGAATACCTGTAATAATTTTCTCATGATTAATTGCCTTTAGTGGAGTTTTTCATTATTTTTCACTTTGATTCATCTCTTAAATAATGCCACAGATTATTTTTTATTGTAAAGACAACTTCTGTTAGTAGAGTTTTTGTATTGAAATGGTTGTGATAATGTGCATTTATGCATATTTAATGTTGTGCGTTGCCTTTACCAGTTTTGTAATTTTTGTCTTTCAATAGTCTCCGGATGGCAGTGTACCTCAACCTGGCCCTTCACATCAAGGTAGGCATATTTTGGAAAGAATTTTATCATCAGCGAGTGAACCCCTAGTTCTATAAGTGTGGTATTTGAACCATTAGCAAAATTTGGAAGAAAGTATACATTAGTATGAGCGAAGTTGGTGAAAGTGGTTTACTTAGAAATCGGAACCAAACAATTTTTTTTATTATTTGCCTTGGCTTGACTAAAGGCTGATTTAAAATAGATCACAATAGAATCAAGTCAAAGATTTCAATTTAATGGCTGATCAGAGGGGTAGGGTTAGGTCACACTTTTTTTTATCTTACTCATTTTAAGCTTCTCAGATTATCTCGGCAAATTTAAAGGGTCTCCCGGTTGAAAATTTTAAAATGTTATGAAATTTCATGTTAAATGCGACCTATCAATTTATTATCTGTCGTGCAAATTTTAGTAAAGATATCTCTCTTCTTTGATTGTTTGACAGAGTGACTTTTAATTCTTAAAACTTTCACAATGTAGCATCGAAGCATATCGGGATTGGTTGTGTTCAAAAACCACACTGGGTTCATTTGTTTAGCCTTAGAAGTGACAGGATTTGATTTTCAACTCCATCTTGCAATATTTTCACATAATAATTGCTGGTATTTACATTAAAAAAATTGTTGGCAGTCATTTGAACATCGAGGGGTTTTCGTGCTTCATTGTAAAATTACCAGTGTCGTTTTTACTTTGTCAGAATTTTTTTTTCTTGCGTAATTTATCTTTTCAAAATTGCCATGGAGTTGCATTTTAAAACCTGTTATTTTTATTTTGACTCATTCATTAAATGTATGCAATACTTTAGCGTTACCAATCAACTATACGACTTGGTGTTAAATGTTTTCGTTGTTTACAAACACTTGTCTAAAATCATCATTATGATTCATCAGTATTTTGTGTTCAGATTGTCAGTATGAAGGCATTTGTAATTTTGAAGAACAAGAATTTGTAAAAATACATCAATGATTTATAAAATTTCAGACGAGTGTAAAACTTGATTTTATTAGCAGAAGATTTTATCAAAAATATTCATCGAAAAGCGAGCTTAAATATTTAAATTCACGTAACTTCTTGTATTTCCTACTAAGTACTTTGCAAAGAATTTTATGAATGAGTCAAAATTAGTTGTTATTTAATGTGAAACTGGTGAATTATTATTAAATCGGACTTAAAATGATCTTTGAGAGGTAGTTTTTTCTGACTTGGTATTTAAACATGAGTTGAGCCGAGTCCGAATCTGTAATAGCATCATGAAGCTTTGCTTCAAAACTTTCTAATTGTTTATAGTTTATATCAATTACCTTCATTCAATCAAATAGATATGTTTCGGGATTTAATATCAATATTGTGGTAACAAAGTCGTGTTCAATATTTTCTCGAAGATCATTTTAGTTCCGAACTCGACCAACCCGTTTCATTAGAAGTTTGTAGTATAGAGTATCCAACCGGAGTGAATACATATTTTACACGCCAGTTGAATTTGTCAATTTCTGTATTAATGACATCTTTAGTACATTATAACTCCTTTTCATGACAATCTCATTTGAATATTGCCGTAAGTCAAAAAGAAATAGTAAATAAAAATACTGGATACTGATTGCCGTGTGATTGGCTGTAGTCACATTGAGTTGGATGCTTTAATCGTGTCGGATAATTTCCGAACTAAAAGTCGTAATCATATGATAATTGAGCCTTTCGTGAATTGGCGGTGTACACATATCTGAATTTAAACTTTGTGAAGTGGTTAACTTTTTACATAACATTCCTCTTCATACGTTTTGTGACTTCTACTGTTCTACATAGTTTTAAGAGGATTTTTAACACATAACAATGTTTTGTTTTGATAATATCATTCGATATGACTAATGCGTAATTTGATAATACATAAACGGTAAAACCATTATTGATAGTGATAACTTGATGAGTGTGTTAACAACGTATATGATAGAGGAAATATTAATCGCATATAGGCCCTATAACAGTGATAACAATCTTGATACTGCACTACTAACTATGCCAATTTTAAAGAAAAGTATATATATACTGCTCTTGCAATACTTGAAATATCATTCACAAGGACTTAAAGAAGTCATCTTGAATTACGATGGATTTTGTGATTGTAAGTCTAAATTTTGCATGTATTCATTTTGTGCTGGGGATTTTAGCATGATTACATGAAATCAAATTCTCATATTCGCCAGAATATGTTTGTACATAGCTGGGAATCGAAGATTATCATGATTATTATGGCTGGCATTGTTATCTTATCTATCGAGTGTAAATTGTTTTTTGGAGCAAAGGTCAATCAATCATTGACATGGCGCTATTTACCGTTGATAAAACATGGGAGATATCAAGCTTTTGTAATGGTTTAGCATGTGAATAGATGCTATGATAATGTAGTTTAGTTCAAGCACTTCGTATTAAAGATATACTCGTCTGATATATCATGTATGCTTAAAGGATGATAGTGACAGGTTACCTAACATACAGGAAAAAAATCATTGATACATATTGAAGTATTCTGCATACCAAATATCTGTTAGCCAAAACTGGAGGGCATGCTAATACAGAATCATGATCATGCACTGATTGAGCCATAAAAACAGTTACAATCTAATTATGTAAAATATAATTGTCTTTAATTGCTTTGTCCACTGCGTAAATTGCCAACATTTTGTGTGGTTTTATAAATGATGGTTATAGCGGTGTAGCCCAGTGGATTCGATGGTAGCTATTCTGGGTTCGAACTCAACCTGGGTGTTGTTTTCATGCTAAGTCTAACCTATGTGCCTAAGTCTTCATGACAGTATTACAATATTAGAAACATTGATGTCTAATGTCTCAATGCTACTGTGTCTGAAGCATACTCAGGACGTCTGTTAGATCAGTTAAGTTCCACATATTTGGTTTCGTAGTTGTTTCTTAGTCCAAGACTAGCTACTGGTTGATTAAAATCATTGCAATATTCTTTTATCGAAGGTATCAGAAGCTTAGTTGCAGATGTATGTTACTTTACTTTTTTTTTTTGGGTGAAATGTCAAGTAGGTTAAGATGCATTTCCGATATTAGTGATGCCGATTACTCGCGATATGGATGCTGCTATTTACTTAGTAAACATATAGTATGTCAACATTGTCAAGTAAATTAATTTGTTGATACTAGTTGATCGCATTGAAGTCACACCGGCTTTTTCCTGCAGGTATCGGGTATTAGATGTTGCTATAACTTTTTTTTTTTTTTCTTAGTTAGTCAAGTAAGTTAAGATGAATTGCTGAAATGTGACGTTTCAAATCACATGTATCTCAGACAGTTTTCTCTCTTTTTCTCTTGGCAGATGAAGAGGCATACTTGTTGGCCGCATCCTCATATTTTGAGGAGTTAGCGAGACAGGCGAGACACAAACTGATGAAGTCGAGAACTAGTACAGGGGGACAGCCTTGCGATATCTGTGGGAAACAATTTGCTTATCCGAGTCTGCTGCGAAGACACCGGCTGGTTCACACTGGAGAAAAAAATCATATCTGTCGGTTTTGTGGGGCCTCTTTCAGTCAGAAATGTTCGCTTAACGCTCACTACAGACATTGCCAAATGCGTACTGATCCGTAAGAATATGAAGTTGCGGTCAAGGATACTTACAGATGTCAGTGCCCCGTAGAGAGAGCTCAAAGAATATTGTTCTTGTAGTATATCACTATTGCGAAATGGGGACAGCTAGCGAAGATCATAAACATTTGGCTCGACATCCGACTTAATGATAGTTTTGTTACAGTAGTTGAATAATTAAATCATATTCGAGTCGATTGAGTGGTAATTTAGATGACTCTAGTTTACTTTGTAGCGCGAACTACACTAGGTTAGAATTGCCGTGCACAGTACACAATCCCCTGCTCATTATCTTTATAAAATGTCTAAGAATTAAGTCATAAAATTCAAGTGGACCATCTTCGTGATTATGAATTATATATTGAACGGATGTATGGATTTGAAGAAATTTTTGGTCAGCGATCAATAATTGGCTAGTTATACTAATTTGCTATGTAATGTTTCTTGAGTCATTCGTATTGAAATGCATTGTAACTTGGAATAATACCAGTTATTTTTTGCACATGATGCGTTTGTATAGTTATAACTTACATTGTACGTGTATATGCAAAACAGTTCAATTATCTGTGGATTATTAGCTAATACTAATGTTATTGAACTTATTTACAATGTGTGTGGTTTATTGAACTTAATTACAGTGTATGTCATTTATCGAAGGAACTTATTTACAGTGTATGACTATGTCGTTTTAGACATTATGCTTGCAGCACCAAAGTTTATTTAATATTTATGTTGAATAGTGGTGGAATTTGGTTTTCATTATTTGAATACTTGCAGAACCTTGGTAACTTTTTGTATATATACATTGGTTATTTTACCCCGGTACCCCTTATTCCTAATAGATTAAAGTGTGGATTTTTACGATAATTTTCAATTTGCATTTAGGATGTAAATATACAGTTTTAAGCTAAAATGGGTGTGGATTTTTAAGTTCATTTACGAGTGCATTTAAGACACAAACTTAAAGCTAAGATGAACTGTTTATTAGCCTTTTGGATATTGAATAGTTCATGTATGATAAACATATAGTAGTAGACTCATAGATTTATAGAAATTCATCTTTGATCGTTTGTTGATTCAGCCATTTTTAATCAGATTGTAAACTTTGATTTCTCTTGCCAGTTACTTAGCTTCAGATATATGTCAAAATAAAATAAAAGTGGATTCGTTAAAAGCCATGCAGTTTGAGTTTTATAATAACATTGATAAATTAAATGGTATTCATTGGTAAATGAGGTAAATGTGTACTACGGTGTGGACTCCAAACCTTATCATTTCATCATTATCTCTGACAGCTGGCTGGCTAAGCTTCAAACCTGTAGCACTGAGACATTGAAACATGATTTTTCATGTTGATATAGCAAAATCCTTCAAAAACTATAGTCTAAAACTATCACAAATGCTGTCGTTTAACAAGACCTAAATTACCAGTGAACCTTTGGCAAAAGCATAGATGTTTATCTGTTAACGCTCAAACATTTATGCGGACATAAATCAATCAGATGGTTATCTTTGTCACTGCTCAATTAATATATGCGGATGAGATGGCACTCTTGATAAATGTGATGAATTTGTGACAGACAGTGTCTTATCTGTGATAAGATCACGTGTAGAGATAGAAAGGGTTTTGTGGAACGGGACTTGTCTGATATTGTCATGCGTTTCGGGATCAAGATAGCGACTCACTACGTCTCAGTAATGAACTTGGCAATTTTTGACGGTTGCTGAGGGACTGTCGCCCCGACTCCCTATGTTAGGTCTCTACATTTAAGAGATGAGTCACCATTGTTCCATTGATATGATCAAATAAAATGGGGGTTCCGTCAGTGTAAACGATGGCCATTTTTGCCTCTGGGAACAATAGTCAGCTCAGATTAAAATGACTCAAGTTGTCGTCAGCGTTACTATTTGGTTGGAAACTAAAGGCACGTGACTAATATCAGAATATGGTTATAGTATGAAGATTGAAGAAAATGATTGTTTTAAGAAAGCAGTAGCATGTTGCATGAATTAATGCTATCTAACTTGGCTGCTTCACAGTTTTATAACCAACAGCATATATGATATTACTGTAGTCATTATTCTGTTAAGTACCTCTTTGGTTGTAGATCTACAATGAATGAACCACATACTGTATGTACTATGCATGATTAAACTTTAAGTATAGCAAACACTTTATAATGTAATTGTCATTGAGAAAGAAGTATGATCAGAAAGTTGAGTTACAATTACTTGTTTCTGTGTTGTCTGCATGCATGCCCATTTTGTGCTGGTTCATGCTTTGTGCGAAATATTATGACCAAAAATCCCGTGGACAGTTTAATTTGAATCCTACCAGAAAAATAAGAATATTTTATTTAGTCATCATAACATAAGATTCTTGAGTAACTACAACCAAATGTCCAGATATACTGACACAAAGCCCTGGTCTGTTGTTTCAGTTGATCAACAGGTCTTCGGGGATTTCCGCGAGTTATCTGACGAGCCCACCTCTACCCGCAGCAATCGGAAACGAAAGACCGAAAATCGGTGTCCACTTTGCGGAAAGAACTTTCCTGCTCCATCCCATGTAGCTCGACACATGGTGGTCCATACTGGACACCGGCCATTTGAATGTCCTTACTGCGGGCGAGGACTTACTCAAAAGGTCCACCTCGCTAAACATATGAAAAAGTGCCTGTTGAATCCGGTTAATCGTAGGAAACCGTGTGGATTTACATCCGGCAGTGAACATCATGATCATGACAATGGAGGATTTGTTCTTTGATGTAAAAGGCCGAGAGTAAGAGATGAGACAGTTGTGTTGTGGGACATTCACGTTAACTTTAGTAACTTTATCCTTTATTTTTCATTGGTACAAGACGTTTATATAACAATATGACAATTACAAAAGGTTTATTGACCAAATGAATGAAAAAACTACTTTACAAAGATAATCTTAAATATATTACTAATGTTCAGAGGACACTCTGTAAGACAAATGTGAAATGTTATCGTGAGTGCTGCCTGATGCCGGTCTTCCTGAAGTTCAACTGTCCTTTGCCGGACCGAGGTCAAAATGAGCCCATGTTTTTAAGAAATATTATAAAATATGTTGTCTTTGGCCAGACCGAATTAAATTTGGCCGGTCAGGTCCGTTAGTCCGGCAGACTTCGGGGAGACAGCTAATGCCCGCCTTTAAATTGCAGATTTAGATTTGAAATATTCAGATGTATATCTGTATAATTTACATTTTACATTATAAATAATGGTGCACATTTTTGATAATATAACTATCATGATATTTATTCCATTGTTAGGCCATTCACCTTGACTTCATAGTTAGTTTTCATCTGTACAGGACTTTAATATCATTACTGTGTAATGTGAGCATGATTGCAAACCTTTCAACTGCTAAGTGAAACTCGACGAAACTAAAACGGCTGATCTCCTTCTTTCAGCCTCCTTTTTGCATCTGCCACAAGCAGGACATCCATGGGAAAGTGGACGTGGGAAGGTGTGCTATGCATGCGGAAAAACTTTCACCCGACCTGCACTCTTAGCTAGACACATGCTGGTCCATACAGGAGAAAGACCGTTCATTTGCACATTTTGTGGTCGAGGATCGACGCAGAAAGTTCACTTGCGAAGTCATATGCAGACCTGCAAGTTGAATCCGCAGAATCAGTAGCCGAGGATACTTGATAGTATGCACAGAAAGTTATTAGGTTAGTTATATATCAGCGTCTTTTAGCATACTTCATCGGAATAGTCCATTTATGAGATCACATGTGCATTAGCAAGCTCGATGATCAATCCACAAAAAGTATTGGAAGACTGTTATGAGAACCAGCAGTCTTGTTACAGATTTCACATCATCAATCATACCTATATATATATAATATATAAACAATTCAGATACATGGTTAGTAAGTATCAAACTTAGTTTAAGTGAAATAAATTGATTGAAATCAATCGAAACTAAAACGGCTGATCTGCTTGTTTCAGCCGCCTTGTTACGGCCACCCGGAGGAAACGTGAGGGCAAAGGAAAGAGGAAAAGTATGCTTAGCTTGCGGAAAACGATTCCAAACACCGGCTCACTTATCCAGACACATGTTGGTCCACACTGGGGAGAAACCGTTCAAATGCTCATTTTGTGGACGAGGATTAACTCAGAAAGTCCATTTACAAAATCACATGCGAATATGCAGGTTGAATCCATTAAAAGCTGTAGCAGAGGACACTTGATTTACTGATAAAGATGGATTATGAGGTATTTGTGATTATCGAGACGTCACTATTTCAAAATCACATGCTGATTTGCAAGGTGAATCCACTGAAAGCGCTAGCAGAGGACACTTGATTTACTGCAATAATACAATGATAAAGAATATGAGGTATATGTGGTTATCGAGACGTCATTATTTCAAAATCACATTTGGATATGCATGGTGAATCTACTGATAGCATCAGAAGACACTTGATGTACTGCAATAATGCAGGAATAAAATAATGAGTAAAATATGGATTAATGAACATCTGAGATCATCCTCCAGATCATTGCGACATCAGCACTTCCAGCTGAAAAACAAAGATGGATCATTGAGTATATGTGATCATCAAAACATTAATTCAACCTCTGAAAGATGATTTCATAGATGAAACAAGGAAAGCATCATATTGTTGTTATGTGGAACTGTACCGAAAATTTTCTTACAAAAGAAACGATAATATCCTGTATGTATGTTCATACAATTGAACTGAAGACACCCTTAAGTAGTCGATTTGGATTTACTCAAAGAAAGTCCCCAACAAAATACATGAATTCATAACTTCATACAGTTTAAGTGACATGCACTTCACTTGTTTTATTTTAGATTAACAAAAAAAGTCCACCGTAAGAACCACTTTTAACTGATTCTATGACTTGAACCATCAAAAATGTTGACTTATATATATATACTTGATTCTGAAAGTATGAGAAGTATCATAGAGAACCCTATTTTTACAGGTGCACAACATTATTTTGTGTCAGTGATTATTTCACAGAACATATTATACACTTTCTTGAGAAATTCTTTACAGTCCACTAATAATGTGAACGGATACAATTGTTAAATCTCACTTCACTTCAACAATATATGTTCAAATGAATGTTATGATTGTAGAACTTAACAGACAATGCTCAATAAATAGTGTTACACAAAGGCAGAGAAGATTTGAAAATGTGTTCAAAGATGTCATGCTCACATGATATGTGTTGCAGCTCCGGTGAACTTAAAAGCCTCTGAACAATTCACAAGATGTTAGAGGTATCCAAGATGTACGACTGTGAATGAAACTTCCGGCTTTATCATGTAATATTAGTTACTGGCCGGTGAAAGAAATTAAGAAGTTATTATGACAGATATCCTCTGCTTATGGATATTGTGGTGACATGTAGTGGCCGAAATGAACCTCTAAAACATTTGAAAAGATATTTAGAGGTTTCGAAGTTGCGGGACTATAAATGAAACTTCTAATTGAAATAAACTATTATAATACTTATGACATCACCAGTCAAGACCAGTTAAGAGAATGTGAAAAAAAAAATTGAGAAGCCATTTTGAAAGATATCTGCTTATGGATATTGTGATGACATGTGTTGGCCTAAATGAACTTACGAACCTATAAATATTAGATCATATAAGATTAATTTAGAGTTTGCGAAAAAATATATTTGAGAAGTCATTATGAGAGATATCATCTGCTTATTTTCGCAGATGGAGGACGCCAGTTCTACGTCAATCGGACAATACCTTCTGGATCTTCTGATAATACAGGACAGTCCTCTATACAAGGAAGCATGGCTGATTCCGCAACTGACCTTTCTGGATTATCTGCCGCAGTATCGTTTGCTAATGACGATCCAAATTCCAACAAAACATGCCCGCTGTGCTTCAAATTATTTCCTGGCCCAGCTCATGTTAAAAGACACATGTATATACACACTGGAGAAAAGCCTTTCATTTGTCCCTATTGCCAGAAAGGACACAACCAGAAAGCGAACTTAAACTCTCATTTGAGTAAATGCAGAGTCAAGGCTGAAATGGAACACCGTACATGGTCTATCAAGCGATGACATTTGCATTTGAGTATTCAGGAATGGAACAATTCCTATTACCAAACCTCATTAACTTTTGACTGATTAGGACCGGACATGGGATATAGGACATTCAAAATTTTGCGGACATGGAAAATGGCACCGAATCTACCTGCAAACTGATAACATATACCAAAACATATTGGCTTCCGAATGGATGTTGTCCGAATGAAACATGCACAAATTTGTGAAAACTTTGTGAAGTTCGATGTTCATCATGTTGCTATGATGCTTAATCATGGTGATTGCTGTTACCACTAACGTGATTTGCTAGTTTGCGATTGCAATAACCCGGTTTGACCTAATTTAAGTTAAAATTACTACCCTATTGCAATCTTCCCTAACAGGATTTCGCAATTGCAGTTGCCATTCACATGATTATTCTTAATCCGCTGCTAATTGCACTTTCTGCTAACAGATAAATCTAATTGCAGTTACCGCTCGTGTAACTTGCAGAGATGAGTAATTGCAGTAGGTTTCTCGTTACTAACGGAGGGAGTTGTTAGCAAGACAGTCCAGTCATTGGTTAATGATAACTAAGGAATCAAGGTATTGATTGCAGTTGATGATGCACATTTAGATATCATTAAACAATGGTTGGAATGTGTGCTTGTGTTGATTATGACATGCACATGATTACAGTTTGCAAATTGTGTCTATTCCTTATGACAGATGGCTATTATGTAATTCTACCAACGACCACAACCAATCCTGAAATGATACAAGAATCATCAAAATTGAAGAGATATTTCTGCAAAATTTGTGGTCGAGGATTCAATGCAAAGTCCCACTTGACACGACATTATTTTATTCACACAGGAGAGCGTCCATTTTGTTGTGAATATTGTGGGAAGTCGACTAATCAAAGATCGAATTTAAAAATCCACCAGTATACTTGTAAAATCAAGCAAGCTGTGGAAACTGGACAAATGAGGGTTATAAACGTAAAGCCTGAAAATGTCAATGATTAATTTTTCGGAGTGTTTCACAATCGTATTAATGCAGGCAGATAACGTTATCTGATGATTTACACCATAAATTTATAGTATATAACTAAACCTTTGTAAGCAATTAAGATGTTAATTATCCATGATCATGAAGTTGGTGGTGTTTCAAACTATATACATTTATGATGTAGTTTATGATTAGGTTGTCTTGATTTAGTTTTTCTGTGATATTTTTGAAGTGACTGTCTTTGTTGTTGGTGTGAAGAATTTGGAAATAAATAAAAAAAGTTATTTTCATGAAATTTTGTCAGTCCAGTCATTTGCAGTGAAGCAAAACTATCACTGTCATTTAGTTTCTGTGCTTTTCTGCCAAAGCATATAGAGTGTATGATACGGAACCTACGTTGGCCGTTTATAGATAACACATCACTCCGTGCTAACACCATTGCAATTGTATGTCTCATTGTGCAGGTGTAATAAATCATGTATTATAAAGGTAAATGTATTGGTGCCACGTTGAAAGGATAGGTGGTTGATATGAATCAATGATAATTTTACTTTGGTGAATAAGGAAATCAAGTCGAGGAAAGAATAAACCGAGCTCTAAATCTTTGCAGGACTTCATGTTACAACAATTGACATGTCGACAACATGATTGTCTTAAGCACTTCCAATGATGATTACCTTTTTCCTGGCTTCAGATGAGGACTCGATGATGCGGTGGCAAGCTATGATGAAGTCGGGAATGCTAAAACCCCCAATTGCAATCGATCCCACCAAAGCTGCTAAGATGGTCGCCATGGAAATGGGTCTCGCTGCTGCTGCGGCAGCTTTCAACAACACGGGAGATGCGGGCGACGGAAACTTGAGTGATACCTCCAGTCCCTTTCGTGGTCGACCTGTGGCAAATACTTCACTTTCGCACCGATTTAACGTGGAAAGTACGGAACACGGACGGAGATACTCGTGTCCCTATTGTGGGAAAAGGTTCACGGCACCAAGTCTAGTACAGAGGCATGTTTACATTCACACTGGAGAAAAACCGTATCAATGTATGTACTGTTCGCGAGGATTCAGTCAACAGTCGAACATGAGGTCACATGTGAGTCACTGCAAAATGAACCCGGATGCACAGTTACTAAACAGTCAGCCACCTTCGATGGAATAGTCACCATAAAAGTGTTATAAGCCCTCAAAAGGTGTACTTGGGGCATTCAGCTATAAAACTACAAGCATTGTGGACCGGTTTATTAATTTTGATCAATTTCAAATTAAATCCAGAAACCAAACTCAAGTTCACAGCCACCGTTGATGAAAAGGTCGACCAATAGATTATTGTTTCATTTTGGATTTGAAATATACAGAAGCCCGGCTGCGAAACAATCAGTCACCGTCGATGTTAGTCACCGAGGAAGTGTTGATTAAGGCATAGAAGGTGTACCTGGGAGCTCAGCCATAGAACAAGCTATTGGATTGCGAAACTGTTGGGTCCATAATTTATACATTTGGAATTAAACCCAGATACTACTCGCAAAGTGGTGAAGGTCCACCAATAGATGTTTCTTCAGTAGAGAGTCACCCATAGGCACTCCACATAAAGTTTTATTAAAGTCTTAACGATTCGAATCTCAAACCGCGATGTTGTCTACGCAAGTCGCAAGTCGTTGTCCTAATTCAAGTTATTGCATGATTAAGCCAGAACCTATCTTGTTGGTGGTTTGAACTCGAAAGAAACATATTTTCCTTCTAAGTTTAAACTTGTAGTTGACTATACTAGGAACCATAATAAATGTCCACTTGTTTTGTTTTTTTTGGCATATTTTTCGATAAATGGCGTGGAGCAGCACAAAATGAACAGAAATGTTAGCAACAATAATCAAAAAATCAGAATTTTCCTGAACGCTCCATTTTGATTTCTGCTGCTTCTCTGCGACCATAACAAATGGCCATAATGATGAGATGACAAAAAATTATCATTGGAAAGATAAGAAACTTTAAGTTAATTTGTACTGAGAGGGTTTTTTTTTATTTTTATGGGTTAGAAAGTTGGCTTTTGACTTTGTGGTAACATTTGCATCCATCTTGTGCTTCTCCATGACATATATGTAAAAATAAGATCGGAAAACAAGTGGACATTTATATTGTATTATACTACAGTATAAAACCATTAGCATTAAACCAATACTACATAGTACAATGTTATATATTCTAGTTCCATACAAAGTTTTATGTCGCCGGTTAAAATATTTTTTAAGAAGGAGTTTTGCTTATCTGATAATATTATGTTATCGATTATATATTATGATTGTGTTTCAATAGCTTCGTGTCCGCGCATTTCGAAATAACGTTAGGAAATTTAGAGCTATTAAGAATCATGTACTGAATTGATGTGATAAACTTACATTTGATAGGCTTAACAGCTATAAATATATGTGATGGGAGTTATAATTTAAAAAAATTATTTGTGATAGGCATAATCATGGTTTTTACATTGTATATATTCTATCGCGTTTATATTTGATCATCGTTGATCGTACTTGTTGCTCGTGACTTATTTACCAGCTTATTAAATCAGATGCTATTCAAATAGTAAGTACCATGAACTTCATTATTGTATTTTTTAATGTGTAGATCTAATAAAATGTATTTTCTATTTTAAAATCAAATATAGTGTTGGACTCCTAATTCATCTAGTTTGCTGACTAATTAACAAATTAAATAAGGAAAAAGTGCAGTATAGCGGACCCAGATTTATGACCATATTTAACAAGCCTCATTGCCAGGCCCATGACGTAAAATGCTTGAAATGTAATTGTGACGTCACAAAAATTAATGTAGTTATGATGGCGGTTTCATCTTCACGGTAAAGACAGTGTTTATTTTTGCTTTTTCTTGAGGGCTGCCGCCCCCAAACCCCTGCTTATCTACACCAAATGTTATTTTAATTGTGCTAGAACTTAAAACTTGTGAAATATTTGATAAAATTTAATTTTTAATGGCAGCCAAATATGGGCATAAATTTGGGTCCGCTATACTGCACTAAACCCTTAAATAATAGTTTATATGCACAGTTTAACTTCTTAAGGACCACTGAAAATGCAAGAAGTGAATTTTTAAGTTTAAAATGTAAGTAATAGCTAATGACCTACTGTAAGGTCACACAAATAAGTGCTAGATATGATCAAGTATTGGATAGCTGGACATTGATAACTGGAGTGTGCATCCTGCAGAGCCTTGTGCTGTCCACTGGGGTTTTTGACGTCTTCACCAACCGTGTTACCATCCTTGCCATGAGGAGGCCCAGGACTTTCAAAGGCTGTCTGTTTCAAAGTTTCTCGCTGGACGAATCAGCGAATGGTGTGGACGACTCTTAAGCCTTGTCATCTCATTATATCTAGCCCTAAGTGCTGGTAATATCAAAGTTCTAACTGGAAATTACAAGTACATAGATACTGAGACAATGTACAATACAGTACAATGCAAGTTGCAGGCATTCTTCTCCTAACTTCAACCTATTTCATTTTCCTGAGATATCAAATAGCTTTATTGAAAGTGGCTAAGCTATGGCAATCTATGGCAGTGACTCCTGGTTTAAAGCCCACTCTCTGCATTGCTTATGATCCAGCCACATCTCAGTAATAGATAGATATATAGATAGGTATGGAAAGTGCAGCCCTCTAAGGCAAGTTTTTACTGCTAGTGAGGGTTGATTTATGAGGTGAGGAGTCCACCCATGTTACACATTTACCCCATGGGTGGGATATTTTATTGCCTCAGCATAGACACTGAGTACAAGGGATCAAGACCGAAACATTGCTGTCATTTGCTGATAGGCGTGCTTGAGACAGAACGCATTGCATTGGGTCTTTCTAGCAGGGTGCAACACAAAACTTGTCGCCCCTAATAAATAAATTTATTATCCTATCCACAAACCCATTTATGCTGGATTGATAAGAAACACCTTGTCTAGGGTCTAGACTGTCTTTCAACTCTTTTCACCCAGTAAAAATTATTAATAAAGCACTGAAATCACAAGATAATATAACATTTTAGTGGATTTCACAGAAGTGTGCAACTGACTTGATTAATATTAAGATCGTGAATAGAGAGAGATTGCAAAAAATTTCCAATGCAATATCATCTGACTCGCGTCTCTGTCGTGAGGCAGTTTGTCGGACTACAAGGGATCGCCAATTTAATGTCTCATCCGTATAACATCCAGCTAGGATGTTACTCGTGAAAGGTGCCCGGGCCCAGGATTGAACTTTAACTTGGACCTCGTGTCTGTTTTCAACATTCGGAGGAGCAGGCGAGCATCTTACCACTGGACCACCCAGCTGGCTTCTATGGCAGTGACTCTGGGTTCAAAGGCCGCTCCCTTCACATAATGAGCTACATCTCAGGGATTTTCAGGCTTAGGGGAGTTTCTTCTGTTAGCCAGTTATGGGATAGAAGGCATAATTAAGACATCTCTCACTATCTTATAAGATCAAACGATAGTATTCACTCAACAACTGGTGAGAACTACAATGTGTAAACAGGTCTGAAAATAGCAAAATGGTCAGAAAAAGGAAAAAAAAAACTAACTAACACAGTACCTTGTTCTTCTGCTTTCTTGCAGACCAGGATGGCGGGATGGTGCGGGACCCTATCGAAGGACAGTTTATGGGCATAGATGGACTAACTTGTCAACTTTGCGGGTTGAGATGCCACAACTCGTATAACTTAAGAAGGCATATCGGTACACATACCGGTGCTAAGCCGTTTATATGCCCGTTTTGTAACCAAGGTTTTTCCCAGAAGGGGAATATGAAAATGCACGTCCAGCGAAAACATAGACGCGATGTCCAAATACAGATGCAGATGTGTAGCGCCAATGTTCGTTAAAATCACCTATTAGTCTAAGATGTTGCAAATTGTTTTATACACGCTTGTGTGTTTCTCCATAAACACAGTGATATCATACTGACATAGTGTAGTGAATAGAATTGCACCCACTTGCTCACTCTTGCTAGATACCATATAGGGCCTATAGTGGAGGCAATGTTTGTGTCTCTAAGAAGCTAGTCACAGTTGATATGGAGGAATTTAATTTCCGCAATGAATAATATGATTTTATATCTTAAATAATAGGGATGTACACCTGTATCCTCATGACAATACGATTCATATCACGATACAGTAAAAGCGATACGATATGTATCATTATATGTTTTGTTAAGCTATATCAATGAAGAAAGCCTACAATACTGACAATCAACGATGAAATATAATGAACAAATCTTAATGGATTAATCCAGACTGTTGTTTAATGTCATTGCATTGATATTTTTCTTCAAAGCACCAAAACATCTGGGTAGCAGGTGTCTTGTTTACTCAAAAACGTTGCTCAGCATACCGTTTAATTGTATCGTTATTATGAATAACGATTATCATACCAGTATCGTTATCCTTGTACCGGTGCAAACGGTATATCGAGAACCAGCCCTAGTAAATAAGTTTTCAAGTTATATGCTATGTTGTTACCACTTAAACCACCTATGTGAACTTTTGGCTTCAACTTATCCAAAAATACGTTTTACAAGTATTGCAATCTTTTTGTACTTCAAATTTATTATCTGAGATGTTTGTATTTCTATATCGATCAATAAAGTATTTTACACCTAAGAAGCCTTGAATTGGGTAATTTGAAGTTTATAATTCCATTGAGCCAATTCAAACCTCCAGTACTTATCATAATGTAGGTTAAATTTATGTACCAATCAGAGTCCATTAATGCCATAGTAAAACTCTATGAAATCAGTGTAAGTTTCATAGCAATAATTGTTACTGTGCTGAGCCTCTGAAAATTGTACTCAGAATGAATTGCCATTTACCTGACTTACAGCTCAAACAGGACCAGTCTTAGAATGTGTGAGGCCCAACGCAGGGCCCCTTACCTAGCAGACCTTTTTTTTTTAGTCCTCAAATAGTAACGGGGCATCACATTGTGGCAATGCAGGGCCTATTCAGGTGCTTGTGTTGCCCTAGGACTGGCCCTGATTTCAAGCATTTCATACTTGAAGACGTGATATTAAGGGAAATTTCGACAGATTCCGATTTGCGCCAACACTGTGCAGTACTCCAGAATTTGTTTGCTGAATATTGGCGCCACTTTCAGCATTAAAGTCTTATCCAAACGTAAACTCAGTGACTGAGAGATAGCTAATTTTCATTTCAGACGTTCTCCAAAGAAGGCAAGGCAGATTAGAGTACCTCTCACAGTATGCGGCTCAGGATGGATTAACTTGTCTTTTGTGCGGATTAAGTTGCCACAACAGATCTAATCTCAAAAGACACATAGGGACCCATTCTGGCGAGCGCCGATTTTCTTGTGATCACTGTGGGAGAAGTTTCACTCGCCGGGGTGCTTTATTTGACCATATGCATAGACTACATGGGATTGAGAAGTAGCAATAGTTATGGAACTTTACTCTGGAAATTTGTTTCAGACAACTGAGCCTTTAGACCATGTTCACTGCTTCTGAAAATAGCTGGTTAAGCCTTCAAAGCATTTTGTGGCTAAGAAACTTGTGCCCGATGAGTAAGTTGAAGAAAATTGTACACTTAGTGCAGTGTTATAGTGAAGAAAATTGCACTCTCAGCTCATGCTTTAAAATTGCAATCTCTAATGAACTTGTGCTCTTGGAGTATGGTGAAGAAAACAGTGCCCTTGGAGCATGCTGCACATGGTAAAAACGGTGAAGAAATTGAGCTCTCAGCTCATGCTGCTAGGGTTATAGTGTCTTCTGCTGCACATGGTAAAAATGGTGAAGAAATTGAGCTCTTAGCTCATGCTGCTAGGGTTATAGTGTCTTCTGCTGCACATGGTAAAAATGGTGAAGAAATTGAGCTCTTAGCTCATGCTGCTAGGGTTATAGTTTGTCTTCTGCTGCACATGGTAAAAATGGTGAAGAAATTGAGCTCTTAGCTCATGCTCCTAGGGCTATAGTGTGTCTTCTGCTGCACATGGTAAAAATGGTGAAGAAATTGAGCTCTTAGCTCATGCTGCTAGGGTTATAGTGTGTCTTCTGCTGCACATGGTAAAAATGGTGAAGAAATTGAGCTCTTAGCTCATGCTGCTAGGGTTATAGTGTGTCTTCTGCTGCACATGTTAAAAATGGTTATAGTGTGTCTTTTGAAGTTTAGAACATCATGTTATAGTTTCGAAAACTTTGCTCTCAAGAGTATGAATGTGGTAGTTGAGAAATGTGTGCTCTCAGAGTATGTATGTGGTGGTTGAGAAATGTGTGCTCTCAGAGCATGCTATTGTTAAGTACATTGTGCCTTCTGGGCATGTTATGGTTATGGAAATTGTGCTCTCACAGCATGTCATGGTTGAGAAATGTGTGCTGTCAAAGTATGCTATTATTAAGGAAATTGTGCTCTTAGGGCATGCTGAGGTTAAAAAAACCTGTGCTCGTAGAATATGGTGAAGAAAACTCTTCTCAGAGAATGCTTTTTTTTTTTAGGAAATGTGTGCTGCTAAGAGCATTATTGTTGTGGTTAAAAAAGTTTGCTACTCTTAAGAAACTTTTGCCTTCAGAGAAAACTGCCTTCAAACAGTTTCATTGGATCTACACAAAGATTTTTTTGAAGTCAGGGTCTTGAAAACCAATAAATGATAAACTTAATGCAATTTAGTTGATTTGTCTTGTATACCCAAACAGTTTGTCATTAAACCAAAAAGATTGTGAATAATTGTCTCAGGCAGTTTCATCACAAGTGGCAGGTTAAAAACAATCACACAACCACTATACCAACATCTACAATACCACTTTATTTGGCCATATATTTAAGAGCAATAGACATATGATAGATGAATATTAGCAGTTGAAGAACTGCAGTGTTTGTATAAATGGATTGAACCAGAATTGAGTTTTTCTTATGGACTCAATACTGCTAGTTAGAGAGGAATCTTGACATGGATTTGTCGATTTACAGGGTGATAATGGCCTTATTGATCAAAAACATCATTAAATTCTACCTTCCTCAAGGGACATGAAGACATTTACTAGATATAAACAATATCCTTGATGATTATAAATCTATAAATACATTAATTTACCTACCGTGGTGACTCATTCGGATTCCGATTATGACATGTCACAAAAATGGCCCCGCAATGAGTTTAGTTCAACTTCAGAAGCTTTATATAAATATTAATTTAATAAAAACAATACCATTCATAAATCAAAAATATAACTTAGTCTTTAGTTACGAACCATTCTGACTCATTTCTCTTTTGACATGTTTCAGAAATGGCTCTTCAGAGTTTGAAACTCAGTCAACTATTTTCCCCTGACGGAATCTCCTGCGGACTTTGCGGACTAAAGTGTCAGAATAAATCCAACCTAAAACGCCACATGTTAACGCACTCGGGCGAACGAAATTACCATTGCACGATCTGCGGAAAGAAATTTACGCAGAAATCGAACCTCGGAAGGCACATGAAAGCCACTCATTTCAATAAAGATTTCCCTTTTCCAAACTTATTCAAAACCCAGAAAGATCCCCCACCTCCAAGCTTGCAAAAAGAAATACCACATCCGCCAAAAGACATGGCAGAGAAAATACTTTGATTTGTTTGATATATCATGAAAAGTTTAGGAAGGTTTAAAATACAATAAACTTGTTAGATTTAATTATCATTTTCGTATTAGAGTTCTCTCAGTTCTCCTAATCTCCAAGACAAAATGGATAGAGAAATTATTTTAAGACAATGTATTTAATCACAGTATTGATACCCACCGAAAAGGGGTGGGGGCTAGCTCAGTGGTAGCGCGCCGGGCTTTCAACACCCGGGATGAATTCCCGGTCGAGCCTATGTTGGATGGCTGTTTCATCCTTTGTCTTATTGCCATGGTCCCTATCTGTCCTAATTAGCCCATCAGGTGCAGAAATACAGGACGTAAAGCCCTAATCCACCACCACCACCACAATAACCACCGAAAGTTTCTGGTTTCACTTAGGCAAAAAGTATAATGTACAGTGTATTTGCAAACAAAGAATTATCTTATTGGTCCTGGAACTTCAGGGACAGAAAGTCAGAAACTCGCAAGAAACTCAATTATTATTGCAACTCTTTGGGGTTTGAAATCCACCGATTTTTGTTTATGGAACAAACTACAACAACTTTACATTGTGAGGAACATGAGTTTATTGTCATTTTTGACAGAATTGTGTTCTCATATTAATCTCTGAAACTGCAGATTATATTCAGTCTTTTTGGACTTGCCATTGATATTCGATATTTGTTGAAAGTGTGCCAAGTTTGTCCTGAAAATGATCTTGATATAGTATAAAATATTAGGTTTATAACACATAGTACCACACCAGTTTTATCCGTTGGTTCTTACTGGAGGCCTCTATATAGATCATCTACAAATTTGTGTAGGATTTTAATTTTTTCATTTTGATATAACTGATATTTTATCATTGTTTAACGTCCTTACGGTTTCTTGTAAGAATGCTTAAATAAATTAAATGTCGAGTGGGAGGCCCCCCAATTTGCCATTTGAGTTTATTCCATTTTGAAGTTGTATACGCTTGCCATGTGGCTCTATGATCTCTTCGATGCAATAAATTTTTTGAAAACCAGGATTTATTTCAATGACATATGTGCGATGAACTTGGTTACCGAATATGATACTAAGACAAAATATTTTCACGATATCAGCCATTTACAGTAGTTTTACCAACTTCATCTTGTAATGTTGAGACTTACTCAGTTTTTTTTTTTTTTGTATTTGGTCTTATTAAGGTGTTTAGTACAGTGTAACACAGTTTTGTGTAGGCCTATATGAGTTATGGCGTTAAGTAAAGAAATCACATTGTAATTGCTGAAATATTTCTCTTGATTTGAATAAAGTTGTTGAATGGTGTACAAACCTTGTCTGTTTACTAGTAGCATTTAGATATTCTACTATTCTTAGGATGTGCTCTAATGTCCCAACATTTAAGGGAATTCCTGTATAACCAGCCTTGGTCTTGTCATAATTGCATAGCACTAAGTTCCAGGCACAAATCAGACATGGGTTACAAGCAATGAAAGTCACAGATAGCAGTTTGGTTCAGCAAATGGCTGCATTGCAGGCAGGCATCCGAATCTCAAAATCATGGGGTTCTAGTTTGAGACTAAACTTCTAAATCAGTACTTCAAAAATATGCGGAAAAAAATACTTTTACAGTCGCTACATTAGGCAGTTAACTGCAGAAGTCAAATCTTTATCATAAAATCAAGCAAATTTATTTATCGTTCTTGTAGGAAACTGGCACACTCAACCCTTGATGACACCTGCGGCCTCAAGATGGAAAGATTCCACACGCATCTGCGCCCTCTGCCATAAAGTTCTTCATAGCGCTGCTCACCTTAAAATACACATGAGAGTACACACTGGCGAGAAACCTTATATTTGTTATCTCTGTGGAAAAGGTTTCAACCAAAAAGGAAATTTCCAACGACATCTAGATGCTGTTCACAGCAATACCCAGAAGAATGCTTAGAATATGAAAGCGGTTAAGCATAGAGAAAGAAAGAACAATTTCTTGTTAGAAATGGTGATCTGACCAACCCTGTATTAAAGCTGCAGTCCTAATCCTAAACTTAAAGTTGCACTGTTGAAAATTACCTTTATTAATCAAGGCATACTGAATTTGTGTGAATTAATGATTTTATAAGACATTAATTACTTAAAAATGAATTATACATTGAGAGAAAATCCAGACCAAAACATTGGAAACACAATGGAAATGACATCATCACCATTGTTCAGTATTGTGACGTCATCACTGGGTTTGTTTACATATTGAGTTTTTGATGGCATAAAAAACTAATATTTATATCTAAATTGTTGTGCAAAAGTGGGTATGTAATGGTGAAAAATAATATGAGACAAGAAGGCAGTATTGATTTATATCATTATTTTAATGTGCAAATTTGACAGACAGTACACCTTTAAGAACAAGATTATACTTTTCAAAAAGAATAGATGTCTGGCAATGTGTGAACACAGCAGAGAAATGGGAGTGTTTAATTGTCCAATGTGAAATGGAATGAATGCAACGACATGATAATTTATAAGAAAGCTTTAATATAAACAAATAAAGCTCTCTTTAAAAAGAGACCTGTACCAGACTTGTGCGATAATAGTCGGTAGTAGATATTAATGACGTGTAAACATATTAATTTAAAAAAAAAATCCCTTGGACTGGACTTGAACTGCTGCACTCTCATCCCTTTTCAAGCAGACCAACTCCTTGGACAATTCAGCCACCGCTGCTTGCTACAAGAAGCTTAACTTTTCTGGTACTTTTGGTATATATAGGCCATGTGGTCAATCGCCTGAAAAAACTATATTGTTTAGCTTGTTCTACTGCAGTAAAATTCCATAGTTACAAGTTCAATTATGACTAAAACTTTAATTTATGAAGTTTGGAAGTGGTAACCAAGGACTTAATTCAAAATTAGCTAAAACTATGCTCACTTGAATTATAATGTTGTAATCGTCAGGATAGTAGATTTGGACAAAAAATCATTGTTTCATTTGAAATTATTTACAAAATAATTACATAATATATGCAATCTGAATATTTGTGTTTCATATCATTCAAAGAGATTCATCAATTCTTCTGAATTTTCACCAAGCATACTGCTATAACATTTATGTATGTTACAGATCCCAATCTGCTATCAGTCATTGACCTAAATTTTGTCTCAGATCTGAGTATCTCTTTGTCATATATATCTGGCATTATTAAAGCTAATATCAGTCATAATTAGCTCTGCCCACGGAGTGGGCAGAGGTTTTGTTAGTACATCGATCTCGCGAGATGACGTCACCTACCCACAAAAGCGTACGAACTGTGATACCACAACTTACATGGCGTCTTCTGCTACATCCCGTGGTTTAGTGCTACATATTCCCCTTTTACATGCTGCTATTGCTTTCTAGTGTGTTTTGTGGCTCCATTATCCTACGCACAGCCACTTTCTACACCCGTTTTGCCCTCCACCTTGTCCCAGCTCTCGCCATTGCCCGAGACGTCCGTATGACGTCATCAAGGGAATCCCCGTAACGGGGGCAGCCCAGTCAGCAAGGTTGCCGTTTTTCCACAAGCTGCCTTATTGACCACTTCAAGGCTCCCACCTCTCCAGATAAGTCATTCAAACGCTACATTTCTGTGTTATTGACTCATTCTAACTTAGTTTTGTCCGATACAACTCGTTTCCTCACTTGCTCGTCCATTCTAGTTCTCACTGGGGGAACCCGCGCAAATCAAGGACGTAGCCCACAATGCAGCCCGCTGGTGGAGCAATTGCAGCGCCCCTGGTGGGCGTCAACAGAATTACCCGGCGAAAGTGGTGGGATATGTCGCGGTTTCGATCCCATTCGGGATCTAAGTCTTCTGCAGCTATGGGCAGAGCTTCGCACATCCCATGTGCATTCTAGTTATATCATGTGATAGATATAAAAAAGTAATGTTTATATTGAACTTTTTCATGTCTTTTATGTAAGTCTGCACAGGTCTTTATTTTCTTTTGCTATTAACCGAATATTGTAGATAGCTAAGTTTTTCTATAGTATCAACGTTGTTTTGCTTGTATTTCATCTTACATTGCTAAGGTATGTTTGTCGTTCTAAGTGAAAAAACTAGTTTGTATTCCCCGAAATATTTCTCTTGGTTTGAATAAAGTTGGTGAATGGAGTTCAAGTCTTGTCTGCTTGCTGGTAGCATTCGGAGGTTATATTCCGGAATTTACAACATTGTAAGACAACATATAGTATCCAGCATTAGACTCAGCCCACCCTTTTTAATTATACCTGGGCCTAGGCCTTTATCAAGGATAGAACTATCATACTATGTTCTATGACAGACCAGGTATATTTAAGCGAACGAACGGTCTGAGGCTTGAAAATATATGGGTCAATGCAGCAGCAGCATAGGCAGGGAGGGGGATTTTGTTAATTTGTACTATAATCAAACTTTTCTCGACTTCTACTGGTCAGATCTTCACCAAATTTGGTTTGTAAGTTGCGCTTTTGTATCGTGGTTCTAATGGTGTGCCAAAACTGTACGAAAGCGCAAGTTAAAACAGTTTTGGCAGGATTTCCCTATGTATTAAAGTGTTTACATTGTAGGCCTAGTGCTGCTGGCATCCTACACACAACACAAGGTATCTATTCTTTTTTGAAAAAGAATATTCTTGTTATTAGTGAGAAGGCCCTGACTTTCCAGAGCACTGCTGTTCACTTAGGTGCTCCAGTTTGGAGTAGCAGTGGCGTAGGCCTGGTACTTTTCAATCACAGCCCTCTCCTCTGCTACCCAATGGTGCATCCAGGGGGGGGGGGGGGGGCGTACCAGCCTTAAATATCTATACGTGGCCTATGAAATTACTGAAAGAGACACGTTTAAGTCATGCTTTTGCCCTGTATAGGCAGGGCTGGAAACGCCAGTGCCGCTACCCTATGCAAGTCCCTTGACTTCTAAAGGCATCTTTGCCAATGAGTAAAATAACAAAACCTATGGATCCCATTGTCCATTAGATGAGGTTGCTCACGGCATGGAAGAATCTTCTTAAACCTCTGCTTTATTCCACTCCTCTAGGTGTTTATGGGTACTTGGCCATATAGGCAGTCATGGCAATTGTCGGGTTTTTGACCCAAGAAGTGCCATAGCAGTTGCATGCTGGGTGCATACATTCCAAGGAGTCGAAAAAGGTTTAAGCTTGAACAGACCTGATACTGGCTGTTATTTAAAACTCTAATATCTTCAGAGCTTGCTGTTGAGGATAGCAGACACAAAACCAAATATATTACATTTACAAATGCTACATCAGGCAGCTGAATCGCCAATAATGAAGAAGTTATGGGGTATTACTCGTCTGGTAGCCATTTTGTTTTCAGCCAATAAAATATTTCCAGAAGGGTGCCAAAGTGGCACCTGCCCGATTCCTGCTCAGGACATGACACAGTACCAGAATCCACCATAAAACGTCATCCATACCACGAAACACGCTTGAGGCCAAAAACCCCATTTGGTAACTGGACTATAAAGAATTTTTGACGACATCTTTGCACAATTTATATACAGTTATTTTAATTAAAAACGGCCTGTCAAATTAAATCTAGACTAAGCTAGAGAACTTCTGCCACCAGCCACTGAACGGAACTGTCTGACTATAGCTGGCTTCTCTAAGTTGGATCTTAAAGTTCATGCAGCGCCAAATTTATGATATACCAGATAAATTTCTTACATTTACCAAAGGTTTATATTTTTTCAGTGGTGGTAGGTATAAGCCGTCTATAAGCTAGGAGTAGACAGAAGCAGCTGGCCTTGCTAGTTATAGCTACAGCCAGGAGTAGGTCACTACAGCTATCAGGATTAATTCTTAAATTTCCAGTTAACGCAAGTCCATTTATTTATCATTCTTGTAGGAGACTGGCTTTCCCAAGCATTGATGGCGCCTCCGGACGCAACTTCCAAAGGATCGATTCACCCGTGCCTCCTCTGCAGTAAAGTTCTACCGAGTCCGTCTCACCTCACAAGACACATGAGAATCCACACTGGCGAGAAACCTTATATTTGCAATTTCTGCGGAAAAGGTTTTAACCAAAAAGGAAATCTCCAACGACATCTAAATGCTATGCACAGTTCAGAGGAAAATACTGAGACTTGATGATTTTCATGACTGCAGATGTAAGCCTAAAGTAGTTTGCCTAGCAAAGTCAGAACACAGAAAATGTTAAAATGTTATTTCAACTGGAGAAATCAATTAAACCTCTGAGTCAATAAAATCCAGTGAACACCAATAGCATGAACTTCAGCAATTTGAACAGCATATGGGAAACTTCACTAGATGTGTGTTTAGCAGCCTACCTTCTTACAACTAATATCTTAGCATTATGTTCAGTTATTACGAGCAGTTGTCACCGGCGGATCCAGAGGTGGTCGCAGGGGATACATTAGCTCCTGTTCCTTGGACTTTTGATTGCCAAAATGTCTGGATCTGTCCCAGTTGCCGCTTGTAGAGTGCTCCGTTGTAATACTGTGACGTTGTATTACCGCTTCTGTAATTTTGTACTGAAATCATAACTTTATTTCATGTTTCAGGACTGGTTCCCCATCCGATGATGATACAACACATGATGGCTGCAGCAGGACAATTGAACCAAAGTTTAATGACGTCACAATCATCGCTGATGACATCACCGATGAAATCACCATCACCTAGAAGACAACATGAGAACCATGGAGACAGAGCGAAGAACAGAACTTGCAGTCTTTGTTCGAAGGTTTTACCGTCGAAATCTCATCTTACTTTACACATGAGAGTTCATACTGGTGAACGTCCTCATAAATGTTTAGTTTGTTCGAAGGCGTTCACTCAAAAAGGAGCTTTAAAAAGACACATCGACACTGTTCATAGTGATATGTCATTGCCCGTTGACAGTGATATGTCATTGCCCGTTGACAGTGATATGTCATTGCCTGTTGACAGTGATATGTCATTGCCTGTTGACAGTGATATGTCATTGCCTGTTGACAGTGACCTGACATTGCCTGATGAAAATAAGGAACCTGAAGGTTTACAGTAAAATGTTACTGAAAAGTTGAGCTTAGTTTTGCTGTCTTGTATGTAATAGGGATAAGTGATGTAATGACATAATGCCACACTAGTTAGTAGACTTATAGTATCAGTACTGTTTGTTAACTGTAAGAAAATGCAACTGTACAGCACCTATGGTTGTCATAAAGGAAGTTGTGGGTCGCTAAGAAAATGTGTGGCCTGAATGAAATTCGTAGCAACGCCTTCGCACTCTTTAGCAGGCGGGTATTTTGATGAATTGCCATGTCTCATTGGCTGGAAAGCTGTTGCAATGCTTTTAGAATACCTTTTTTTTCTGTGGACCATTTTCATAGTTGTTTCATTCATTATACAAAGAATAAAGAATTTTCGGATATACTCATAGTGTGGAAATGGCTGAATCACGGATGTGATTTCAGGTAAAGTTTTCTAGGCGCGGGCGATAATAACAATGTCCAAGGGAATCCAAAACATTTCAACTGTCACAAACGATGGATATGTTCCTCATCTATCTTTCTAGATATCAGAATGTTTTGGATCCCGTGTGGTCATTACTAACCCCCAAAACTTTGTCGACAACGGTAACTTCACTAACAGGTGCTGTAACATGATGCGCCCTAGATTTGATATTGTACCATAAGATTTTCCGGTAAGGTCATCAGAAAATTTCAGCATTCTGTTACAGTGAAAAAATACTGTATTCAGCTGCAGTGGAATGTAATGAACAATATATAAGATTAAAAATGTGTTCACCTAACACAGAATCAAGTCAGCTAATTTATGTTGTCAAAATTGTATGTTGTATGATTTCGTCGAATAAATTGCTTTAAAAAAAGTACACTGTCATGGCTGTCACCTTATATTTACGCAGTAGAGTAATACAGATATCTATTTTTACATCAAATCAATGATTAATTACCTATGCAATATCTGTTATCTAAAAGAAGTTCTACATATGTAGGCCTATATATATATCAACTGGCACTTATTGTTTGATACAGAAAGGTTCAGGTAGGCAACATGCTTATCAAGTCATGTTCTATGTTAACATTTCGTTGTGCAATGTTCTGGTGACTCTATGTCCTAAATTGAAAATAAATTAATGGCAAACTGTTGTATAGAATCAGACATGTCAAGTCTCACGCAGGTGTGAGCCTCACGCATTTGGTTGCTCACGTCTGTGGGCAGTATTTTCTTTATATTTTTAGGGTGGGGGCCTAGCTCAGAGGTAGCGCTCTGGGCTTCCAACCGCTGGATCCCGGTGGGTTCGATTCCCGGTTGAGCCTAAGTTGGATGGCTGTTGGGTTCGATTCCCGGTTGAGCCTAAGTTGGATGGCTGTTTCATCCTTTATCTCATTGTCATGGTCCCTGCCTGTCCTAATTAGCCCAACTGGTGCAGAAATACAGGACGTAAAGCCCTAATCACCAACCAACCAATTCTTCATATTTTAATGTAACACTCGCAATGAGGACCAGAATAAATCTTTAACATTTTTATGTAAACTGCTTGGAAAGAGCCAAAACTTGTGCATTCACCACTCAAGCACTTGGCATCACTGATAGAATATTGTCACCAGTAGTATTATCATGCCACGTAAGTTTCAGTTTACAATAACATAAAAATAAATTTATTGTTATTTGCATAGTGTTACTGGTTGCTGGTTAGCCGCAATTTTAGGGTGTGTTTGGGGCGAAAATAAGTACTTTGCTATATAACATAATCATAACAATCGCAGTGGACATCATTGATTGCGAGCTTGAAATAATGAAAATTGTGAGTCACCAACCCTGAAAAGGTTAATATCGCTTCAATCACGAGCACTTGAATATTTTGCGCGTTGTCTTCATACATATCCAGTGTAATATATAGGAAATTCTTGTGACCATTCCCCGACATTGGGGTAAAACAAAGCAATGACTGGTCACGATTAGACATTAAGATTGGTACGGAGGGGGGCTGGGGAGGGGGTTACGACAGACTAATGTCATATTTGCAAGGTATGCTCTGATTGGTAGGACAGAAGGGACACGTGCAAGCTCATCTTCCTGAAGCAAAAGCGCCATCTTCGTGTAACTATGCTAGGCACCCTTGCTCGATATAGGTGGATTGCGTTATTTAATTTCATTGGTCGTGAACTAATTTTTATTTGATGATGTTCTATCACTGTGACAGTCATCTAATAAGTCATTTCAGTTTATTTCAAGCGGGGAATTTCAATGTCGCCGAGTGTAATGATCGTCTTCCAGCCAATCGGAGAAGAGCGCAGATGATGACGTCATGCTAAACTTAGCACTTTTTGTCGCAGTAACTGATACCCCTGTCCAGACTCCAATTTTTAAGGCAAAAATGAATAAATAATAAATTCAAGTGCTCGTGACTTCAATGGCACTGGCGCCTCTTCTCTGTGGTCTGTGTGTCAACCAACAACGGCCAACTTCAAAACAGAGTGGTCCTTATCTTGCATGCGCCAATATATAGATTCTGGTGCCACATTAAGCTAAATCACCTCCATATGTAGTTTAAATTTAACAACAATTTTGAAAATATCTGAATATTTTGTGGGATGATTGTGGGTATCAAATTTAGCAAATTAAACCAAACATCATTCATTTTAAGTAGTAATAACCTATTGGTAGCTCTCAAAGAAGCTGAAGTACTGAGAATGCACCACAGAGCACCTCAGATGCCAGAGCAAAAGAAAAATAATTTTACTCCAGAATGAGCAAATATTTTTATATAAAATAGAATTTATTTTTGCAAAATTCATCTAAATCAATTATAAATGTTTCCATGAAAATGGTCCGATTCTAAACGTCCTCGTATATATTTACTTTATTGTTGACTTCAGTCTATGTGGAACCTCCATATACAGCTTTCGTTGGGAATATACCTATGAAGTCGCTGACCATGAAATAGTGGAATTTTTTCACAATATTAATGTAAGTCAATTTTTCGTCTATATTTCTTGGAATCATTGAAGTTTCCTTAATATATCAAAGTGGCTAATAATTTTTTTTTTTTGTATTGCACATTTTTATGAATCCACAATTAAGATAAAACTAACATTAATGCTTCATTGGCTGAACATTTGTCCAACGACGGCTACTGGTGCAGCCAATGTTGGATCCAATCTGTGTGCTCTCTGGATGAAGTGGTGGTTTTGATATTTTTAATAAGGTCTTTTAGAATTATTAGTGAATTTATTGTGTTAAAATTTGAATCACAGTTTTGGGTCTTAATGCCATTGCTGAATACTAGGTGGCAAAAATTGTGAAGTGTAAATTTTTGCACAGTATCTTGCTGCAAAAATTACAGTTGCAAGTTAGTCTAACTTAAAGAGGGCGAATGGATGTTTGCCGTAAAATTACGGCACAGCCATCTGTAAAGTTGTGATGAATGCTTACCGTGAATCTTCAAAACAGCACTTTACCATAAATAATGTCGATGAGCCTTTATAATGAGCCCTTACAATGAGCCAGTGACTTTTATGGCATATCATACTATAGATGAGATTTACTGTATCTTACCATAAAATTCTGTGGTATCTTGGTGTATTGATTTACGATATATTCCCATAGAATATGCGGTGTAATATTCTAGATTTTGGTCGGTTTTACAGCAATCTTCTTAATAAACTACGGTATACTGCCATTTTATTTACTTCAGCTGTAAATTTTATCGTAAAAATTCTACAGTGGCGTGCTGTATACTTCATTTACAATATGTTGCTATAAAAACTACTATAAAATTGCAAGAAAACTCTGACAATAAGAAAACCCCACAATTAAGTGGGGTAAATGTGTAATGATCTCATCATTACATCTGCATTTTTCAGCTAGACCAACCTTCAGAATGTTCTGAAACCTGGACATGCATCTTCAAAGTGTTAGTGATAATTTATTTTGAGTGGCCCATTTCGATGACCCTGTCCAGTTTCGATGACTCTAACCAATTTCGATGACCCTGACCAATTTCGATGACCCTGGCCAATTTCGATGACCCTGGCCAATTTCGATGACCCTGGCCAATTTCGCTGACCTTGGCCAATTTCGATGACCCTGGCCAATTTCGATGACCCTGGCCAATTTCGATGACCCTGGCCAATTTCGCTGACCCTGGCCAATTTCGATGACCTTGGCCAATTTCGATGACCCTGACCAATTTCGCTGACCCTGGCCAATTTCGATGACCCTGTGCAATTTCGCTGACCCTGGTCAATTTCGATGACCCTGGTCAATTTTGATGACCCTGGCCAATTTCGCTGACCCTGACCAATTTCGATGACCCTGGCCAGTTTTGATGACCCTGGCCAATTTCGATGACCCCGAGTGTATACACCAAAAATCTTGCAGAATCTTTATTTCTGCTCTATTTGCCTGTGTAATGACAATGGACTTAGTTTTCTTTTTCATGTATATTGCCATATAGTTTCAAGATCTTCCACAAACCTTTTGTAGATGGTGTTGGTTTTCTACTTCCAATAGGGGGCAGTTCTGCCAATTCCCACAAATACTTAAACCAGAATGCAAAGTTCTTTTGTCTGTAGGCTGTGCCAACTTCGATCTGTGAGTAAATAAATAAACTAAATGTTTCGGTTGAAATACATTGATTTAAAGTAGTATTCGTGGTATTTAAAGAAGTTTTCTATTTTGTTTTAACCCCATAAGCCATTATAAATATTCTGATGTGATGGTAGTGACAGGAAGAGTATATTATAACATAAGTAGATGGTGAGGAGTCCAACATTGAGTTTTGTGGGATGAGGAAAAATAACATTTAGAGGCCACATTGTAAAACATACACAGCAGCTGTTCGACATACTCTGCAACCGTCCAATATAGTCCGTCGCTGTACAACATACGCTCTTGCTGGATGAAAATTAATAAAATCAGTATGATTACAGACTTAGCATGATTATAACATAGAGGTTCATATATTAGTCTACCTGGTCATAGAGATTCATATATTTATAGTCGGTCTCATTGAATTTCGGCCAGATTGTTGGTTCTCCGCCATCCGGTCTTGGGACAGGTTCCGGAGTAGGGTTACTGAGGAAAAGATAATGATAAAGATGACATTTAAACATTTTAGATTTTTGGCCAATTTGGCTTTTTCGTGTTAAACAAACAGGCATTTAATTAGCAGTTGGCTTTGTATGAGTTTGACTTAACTTAGAGTCATGATGTAAGTAATAATATAATGAATTGTTAACTGTTTAATTGACTCTCTAAAGACATAACTGGCAATCCGTCTCATAATTATTCTAAACTTTGCCTTACCCATATTTAGCGAAGTTAGTCCACATTGTCATAATATATTCTGACCATGCAATGTCAGTGTCATCCCAGTCTATGACATTGATCATAATTCCTGAATCAAACTGGATATTACGGTTGAGTTTCAGCCAGGGCCAGGCAAAAACGTACGGTAGTTCACCGTTGTGCGGAACGCCTGAAAGTAAAAGAAATATCAATTTAGAAATGAAGTAGTGTACTTCTCATAAACAATGTTGAAAGAGCCGTTCTTAGCCAGTAGGACCTAACTCGGTCCACAGATAGTTAATACCTAGATAGCATTCCAAATCGGCCCAGCGTCGTTGCCATATAGGCCACTGTCGATACAGCATCGTATTAACATCGCAGACATCATGCCAACATTGAATTGATTTGGAATGCTATCTGGATAGTTGGCTTCTATATTATCCTACACAAGTTTCAACATCCCCCACCCCCACCCCCATACATCTTTTCTGGATATGCTCCTGTCAAGAAGTTTAACTAATTTATTCTTGTTTTGTATCCAGTTTTTAAAGTATTGAAATATATGCATCTATTACTATATACACGATAAATTAGACTGTTTTGTTTATTGTTTTGAGCAGGATATAACCAACAACAATGTTAGTTAAAGGTGCACTGTCTGTCAAATTTGCACATGAAAGTAATGTTTTAAATCAATACTACCCTCTTGTTCCATGATATATTTTACCATTACATGCCCATTTTTGGTCAACAATTTAGTTTTAATTACAATAAATAATAGAAATATTAGTTTTTCATGCCATCAAAAACTCAATATGTCACAATACTGAACAATGGTGATGATGTCATTTCCATTGTGTTTCAAATGTTTTGGTCGGGATTTTTCTCTCAATGTATAATTTATTTTTAAGTAATTAATGTCTGATAAAATAATTAGATCACACAAATTTAGTGTGCCTTGATTAATAAAGGTTATTTATGAACTATTTGATTGAGTCTTACAAAATCGCAAATTTGACAGACAGTGCAACTTTAACTCCCGACTATGAGGGATATAACTATTACTTACCCAGCCAAGGTGGAAAAACAGCATCAGCATTTGCACTTCTGTAGCCAAGGATATAATGGTAGACATCGTTAACGTGCTCAGCCTGGGACTTGATTTGGATGTCTCCAGTCATCCCGAATGCAAAGTCAGTGATTATCTAAATAATTAAAATGGATTATTTTATATGTCATCATATATATGCTATGGAAATAGTCATATCTAGAGACTGAGTGTTCAAACTGTTAACTTCTGCTGTTATGTCATTTCATCCCTCAATTTGTGAACTACAAAAATTATTAATATTAAACCAACAGCCATAGACAATAAACAGTGGCTGGCATTTAAACTATTTTAACTATTTTTAAAAGCAAATAATAGACGTTTTTATTTAAAGAAGCTTTTCATCAATCTTTTTGTTTTTCCTCATTGAAATTGTAACTTATTTTATCATTTATATACTTTACTGTCCAATATATTTTTGATATGATACTTTTTTTTTTATAAAGTGCATTGATATTCATTTTATTGTATTTCTTTGCGCTATATAAGAATAAATTATTATTATTATTATTATTAATTTGTCAAAAATGAGTATTCATTTAAGTGATATTCGTTTGTGCGAAAAAAACTTAACAACACATTACAAATACCGTACCCTGTTGAAGCTTTCCCTGTTTAGATCCAAATCATCTAAATAAGGCCAAAAGCTGTAAAACCAATTTATGGCATTAAATAGTTCTTCCTCTTTGTCAGGTATGGCACCGATGAACAGCGAAAGCAAATTTTCTCGTAAAAGTCGTTCGAACTCAGATCGGTTGAATCCCCGGTCTGCCGATTCTGGGATTACTGCAAACAGGAATTAACAGAATCTTAAAAAGTGTGTATAGAATACAAAATATCATAAAATATCAACTGTGATAAAATGTCTCTTTCACCAGTGGACATCAGGCATACTTTGACGAGTTGGCGGCAATGTTGTCAATACAATAACTTATATTTTATAATGGATCTGGAAAATTCCAATGAAGTTGGACAGAGATTATTTTTATTCCTAGCCAAATTTGCCTGTCAGCTGATTAGATGTGCCCACTTCCTTGCACCTTGTTCAACCCGGAGTGAATGGGCTATAGATGTAAGTGCAGTAGTTTCTGAGTTCTGCTCCGGAATTATTATTTTTTTTTACTTTTTGCCAAAACATAGCCAAGATATGTCAGTTTGACCAATAGCACCACTAGGCCATATGGAGTATTAATTAGCCTATGCAAATTTCGTTAGGATAAGTTTGCATTAGAGTTCTGCTCTAGAAACGAAGCTGTTACGCCCAGCCGCCCGCCCATTCATGGGCACTGAACAATCTTGATGATGCCTGTGTGTGTGCTATGTGGGATTTGCTGAGGGTTTTGCTGCAGTGCAGCTATCATTTCTGTTTTAATTGTACTGTACTACCGCCAAGATACCAGGCAAATAGGGGACTTTCAAGTCAATGAAGGGAGCTACATGCCGGTCCTTGTGCAATCAGGTCATTGAGTGCATACACCATTTCACGCAGCGTCCATCTTGGCATATTTACCTCATTGACCTCATTTTGATTGTCATATATTATGACATCATTACTTCTCAATTGTTCTTGCACTCGGTGACATCACCATGGCCATTGTTTTCTGATGACGTCACAATACCATATGTGAGTACCAAGAGAGGTCAATGAGGCAAAAATCCCAACATGGCTGCTCTGCGAATAGAGTGTAATGATGACACACAAAGGTTGTAAGGATTGGCACTATGTTGGCTAACTCAAAAGTATCCCATTGATGGTATGGGGAAACAGTAAGCCCAGGTATACACATAAGTTTCAAACAACTTCCATCCCGGATCTGGTCAACATCGTTTCAATGTTGGCGAAAACATCAGCCGATGATGCACCGATCTCGGTGGGGGCCTAGCTCAGTGGTAGCATGCTGGGCTTCCAACCACTTGGTACCAGGTTCAATTCCCAGTGGAGCCTAAGTTGGATGGCTGTTTCATCCTTCATCTCATTGCCATGGTTCCTGCCTGTCCTAATTAGCCCATCAGGTGCAGAAATACAGGACATAAAGCCCTAATCCACCCACCACCATGAACCGCTCTCTAGCCAATATAGCATTTAGTCTTGGAATTTGGTATACTCACAAAATAAGGTGTACAGGGAACCATCATCACTACACTGTCCTGAAATCAATGGCATTTTCTGGAACTGGCCGTTTGCTCTTAATTTCCATGGGTCGTCTGGAAGTACTCCTCCTGGGCCATCTACTACTGGAGCAAAGCCTTGGCAGAAATAGCCTGGCTGGAAGTAATTCATTGTAAGATGTAGGTCATAACTTTAATGGGTGTTTATCTATGCCTACCCCTCATCTTGCTTGGCTTTCGCAAACCAGTCTGATTTTCTTCTAATCATTTTTTTTTGTATGTCTCTTGCCAAAGAGGAAAAGTAACAGAGCTTTCAGAAGGCACTACTGCCGTAACAGATAAAATGACAATAAGAAGACGTCACTACACCATTGTTATCTGGATGACGTCACAATATAGATGATGTCATTAAATAATACTTATCTGCTACAGTGACCTCTCTTGTTACTTTTCCTCCTCATTGCACTGGCAAAATAGTTTTTTTACACCGAAATCTTGCTCATTTAATGGATATGCAGAATGCCTCTACAATGTTATGTCTGACTTTATTAATTGTATCATTCAACAAATGTGTGTGTTGCAACTCAATAATTATCCAATCCTACTAACCTTGCAGTCAAATCCATTTTCATAGAGAGCTTCTGTTGGTACTCCCCTCAGGCAGTTCATCATTTCTTCATTGTTGTTTATTGTGCAACCTAACTTCTGAGCCACCTGAAGAAGAAAAAAAGGAGGAGGCACTATATATTTTTGACAACAGTCAACCTATTCTTTACCCAGCTGGGCGGGGGACGGGATCTAGCTCAGTCATAGTGCGCTAAGCTTCCAACCAATGGGTCCTGTGTTCCATTCCTCGTTGAGCCTAAGTTGGATGGCTGCTTCATCCTTCATCGATGCCATGGTCCCTGTTTGTCCTAATAAGCCCATCAGGTGCAGAAATAGAGGATGTGGTGGGTGTGTGGGATTAGGGCTTTACGTCCTGTATTTCTGCACCAGTTGGGCTAATTAGGACAGGCAGAGACCATGGCAATGAGACGAAGGATGAAACAGCCATCCAACTTAGGCTCGACCGGGAATCGAACCCGGGACCCAGCGGTTGGAAGCCCAGAGCACTACCTCTGAGCTAGGCCCCCGCCCAGGAAAGAAATACAGGACGTAAAGCCCTAATCCGGCCTGATGGTAAAGGCATCCATATTGGCCAGCTCTGCTGAAGGTTTGATTGCAATTGCACCAGGGCACTCTTCATTAGCTACGTCCCAGCTTGATGTTAATCACATGAGACGTTAAACTGGATGTGCCTTGTACTCAGTGTCTAGGCAGAGGCATGTAAAAGACCCCACCCATGGAGTAAAATGTAACGCGATGTTGACCATAAGTATCATCTCATCAGTACAGCTGCCTCCGGTAGCTGGTCATATAAGCCGACTAAGCTTCAGAACCAATAGCTACTGAGAGACTAACATTGATGTTGATTGTGAAGTTCAGTATTACCTGTTTGGTATAATTTTCAGGGTTCTGTGCTGGCTCATTCACTCCCCAGATGGCCTGGTCTGAACCACTCTCAGCAATGACTTGATGAAACAGGTCTGCAATGTCGTGAAGCCACAGCAAATTAACGCAAGAAATATGATTATTAATTATGATTATGTAATATATCATTGCATTACTGGATTAACGATGTATTATTGCACCATATATGCTTCTGAATGAATATAATTATTTCTTGCATATATGTTATGATAAACTGTAGTTGATATATTTGATTGTAAATAAATGATTCTGAGTTCTGACAGTCTCTTCCACCGACCCTGTCCTGACTGTGCAGTGTCACTAGGGATTGCTTAGCAAAGGGCGATAGCCCTGAGGGTCTGTCAGACTTTGGATTAAGCAAGAAGCAGTGTGGGCGAGTAAAGGAATTTAACAGTGTATATAAATCTCTATCAACCATTAGAGTCCAAAACAGTTACAATCTATGCTTAACAACTCTCTTGTTCACCGCTTCTGTAAGCGCCTTTAAAGCAAAGATGCATATCGTTTTTTGCAAGGTGTGGGTGGGTGGGCGGATTAGGGCTTTTCTTCCTGCACCTGATGGGGTAATTAGGACAGGCAGGGGGTTTCTTTTGTGTGCGAGGTAAATAGATGTTGATACAACTGTATTGTACTTCATGACTTAAAACTGAGTTTGATAAAGCATTGATATGAAAGAGTTTGAATAATTTCTAATGTGACTGTGGCATTTAAGTTGTATTTGGGGGAGGGGGGGGGAGGGATAAAAATAAGTATTTTACAGTTCTAAATGTGTGTGGGTAGGGGGGGGGGGGGTGTATCCTTGAATCCCTCCAAACCAATTATACCATTCGTAAGAAACATTTCACCTTCAGCTAATGGTGACATCATCAACAAACTAGCAGACGACGCTCCAGCACTTTGACCAAACAAGGTCACTTTATTTGGGTCACCACCAAATGCATTGATGTTCCTATTGACCCACTGAAGTGAAAATATCTGATCCTTTAATCCATAGTTGCCTCTGGCTGCTGCATCCCCTGTTGACATGAAACCTGGAATGAAAACATGAATTTCACAAAAAATATATCGGATACCCTACAAACACAACTTTTCAAAATATTGCATATGGTTTAGGAAATAATAACAAAAAGTTACATCTACTAAAAAGTATTTTAGGAATGCTTTACTTCAATTTTTTATAATGTAATTCACATATGAAATTAGTTTTACAAGTTTGTTTAGTAATGTCATTCTCATAATATTTCTGCAGGCCCTTTTAAGTTTTCTGAAATAAAAAGGGCATTTTCATGTGAATATCAGGGGGGGGGGGGGCATGATTGCATTGGTTATCCCCCCTCCCTGTTTTCCAAATTGTGGGGGGGGGGGGTATATATCTCCCGTATCCCCCCCCCCGCCCCCACCCATGTGTCGACTCCCCTGCTTGTGTCGCAGGTTTTAGCGCAATCACACTTGTATGAGGAAACAATATACTATGAACTTCAGTACTGATGCACTGCTGGTGCACTGCATGTTAATCTTGTGATCAATCTTTTCCTTCTTCAAGTATTTATAAATACATCGCGAAAAAATTATTGAGTTATTGGTTTTATCCATGTTTCAAAATTATCTCTTATAATCAGATGTCAAAATGATTACAGCATCTGCAGTGCATACTCTGATAAGTGACATCCAATGTACTACAGTGTTGTTGCACTTTATCGATCAGATGACATGATTTAAGTTTACTGAAGTATCTTTTGATGAAATGTAGGGGTTTGTACAATGACTGACTCCTGGATAGGGAGCTTTATCTAAAAAATAAATTTGGCAGTCAAGTTCTTTGTCATAAGAAGTGCCATGTTTTTGTTTGTTTTTGTTCTTAGAAGTTATTCATTGTCAATAATGACAAAAATGATATTGACAGAAGCTAACAAACTTGTAAATATCTTGAAACTCAAATTAAATATATAAAGTTTGTCAGTATGTCTAAAACTTAGTTTGGATGATTATAAAGTTAGCCGCCTTGACTAACGCGCTAATAGCATATAGTAAATATATATTTTCAGAGCAACTGTATTATACACAAAGGGATGATCAATATATATACAATGGGTGATTTATAGTAATAATATGATAAATGGATTTATGGCTGTATTGATGGATATTCAGAAAAAAAAAGTATTTTTAATTAACATAGTCACATTGGCTATAAATTGTACATAAAAAATTCGCTTTGGGATAAATACAAAACTGAATGTACAGTAGAAGATTGCTATACACATCAACTAAATGGTACTGTGTAACACGCTATATTTCACACTATGCTTTTGACATACAAGGGGCACCCATGCCAGCGTCCTAATTGAGACAAAATGGGTGTCCATTGACCCTCTATGTTTCTCTTTTTATGTAATCCAAAACATCATTGTATTTAATTTTTGGGTCAAATTAATTAATTTCATTGTCATTGTCATTATTTGAGATTTTTCTCTAATGTTTTATATATATTTTTTCCACTTACCATGTGCTCCAAGCCGATAGTTAGCCACAACCACCACCACATCCTTCGTCGCAAGAAAATGACCGGGATACTGGACACTTCCGGAACTGAGATAACCTCCTCCGTGGATCCAGAACATGACTGGATACGGGGCACCGGACGCATTCTTTGAAATATCACAAGATAGCATGAGCACAATATGACCAAGTTTGTGTAATTATATGAGAAGAAGATATATTTGTAATTACCATATGATTGCATAAGACCAGGATGTCTTTATAACACACATCTAGAACTTGACCGGATATGGGGCACCGGAATCAGCCGAAATTGTTGCTTCTGATTGGCTTACAGCCGTGCAATATTTTCATATATATAATTTCATAGGTGATTTTTTAAACTTTGGTGGCCATATTGTATGAATTAGCGAAAATATGCAATGTATTAAGTTATGAAACCAACATTTTAAGTAAAGTCAAGTTTTTAATATAATAATAAAAAGAGTTCTATTGACCAGATTTGCTGGCTACCCAGATAGCATCCCAAATCGGGCCAGCGTCGTTTCTATATAGGCCACCGTCGGTACAGCATCGTTTTGACATCACCAACGTCGCACCAATGCTGAAACGATTTGGAATGCTATCTGGTATCGCCTGCAGCCCAATCCGATGGGATATAGCTATGGTTTAGTTACAGATGACGAAATAATGTAAGTTAACTATGATCAGACATCTAGAGATATCGCTTTGAAAAAGGAACTTCTTACATTAGGTGCATAGACATTGAGCGTGAGACAATCTTCACTGTACTTCCTCCATAATGGATGCGTCAACCAAATGAGAGAAACGGGGTTCTGAGAACAAGCAGCCGGCAGTTCGTCCGCGATGAAGTCTTCGCCGTATGGATCTGGTGCCACGGGATCCTGTCCAAGACAATAAAATAATATTCTAAGAATTGCAAGTTTTGTGCAAAAACGACTTATTTACAAACCACAGTTTGTGTAATAAAATGAAGCCATATTTATTAATGGTTGAAATTAATATTCCATTTTTTGTGGTGAATATGATCACATTTTTAGTTCTCAGCATTCAAGTATAGTTAGATTTTTATGTCTATCAAATATTATGTGCAAATGAATTGTCTACTGTACAACCCATGTTACACATATACTCCATAGGTGGGGTTTTCACTTGCCACAGCATAGACACCAAGTACAAGGGACTATATGTGTGTGTGTGTGATTAGGGCTTTACGTCCTGTATTTCTGCACCTGACGGGCTAATTAGGACAGGCAGAGACCATGGCAATGAGACAAAGGATGAAACAGCCATCCAACTTAGGCTCGACCGGGAATCGAACCCGGGACCCAGTGGTTGGAAGCCCAGAGCACTACCTCTGAGCTAGGCCCCCGCCTACAGTACAAGGGACTATAATTGATGTTAAATATAAATGTGACGTTGTACTAACCCTAAATCTCAAGTCTCCAAGAGGTGGTTTCGCAAATGGAATTCCATGGAATCTTTTCACCGTCTTTCCGTTGTGCAAAGTAAAGCTCTCTCCCACTACATTTCCATATTCCGTTTCCACGGTAACTCGGGCGCTTTCGGAAAATGAAACGAATAGGAGAAAAACGAAGACCCCAGTGGCAAACATCTTCGCAAACTGACCCTTGGGATGATAGTATCGGACAATGATGCATGCTTGGATCATATTATCTTTTCATGTCTTTTCATGTCTTTTCATATTCATATCAAGATCATCAGTTAAGAATTTTGATATTTAACGTTATTCAAGACGATAAGACGAGACTATTGTTGAATTATTCTGATATCAAAGACGAAAATCAATGCATCTGTGTTCTAGGACATGCCTGATTTACAATGCCTCAGATATGATCCTTCAAAACGTTCTTATCACGATAGTATGGTTTATGATTTAAAGTTTTCATGATACATGTAGGTACTGTCAGACATGAATTAGGCAAATATGATAAAATTTTATCTAAAAGTTTAGCATTAGATAAAAATACTCAGTGTAACAGAACCTTCAATGGATAATTAATATGAATCAGCTGTAAATCCATTGACTATGCATACTATTTACTGCAAGGATAATATTTAATATTGCAATACTTATTTTGCAAACAGCAGTAAACAGTAAAATCTGCAGTACTACTACTACAACTTTAATCCAAATGTATGGTATCTTACCATATAAATTATCATACTATATTTAATTTTGATTTGTTGAGTCTGCTGCAGAAAGAACTCAAGACTGAAACAGAGACAACTGCTCTTATAACTTATATAAGTGATACTGACAGAATTACACGGATGCTAAAGACATTTCGCATCAACTTAAACATGTATGATCGATAGTGAGATACATATGTTCTATACAATCAATAGAATGAATAATAGGTATAGGTAATAGATCAGTACGACATGAATTCGAGGTATACAAATCACAAAAATCTTGGTTAATCATAACAATGATAGGAAATGATTTTTATGCGACATTTTAGGCTTCAGAAGCCAGAAATAATAGAATAATACATGACATAGCCAGGTCGTTCCTGAATAGTTAATACATTTGGAATTTAAATTAGAGAAAAAAGAGGGTAATTTAGGGTGGGTAGGGTCTGCTAGAAGTGCGACGAACAGAAACGGTTGCCTTAGCTTATATACAAAAGGAAATATAGAGAGGAATGCTCACACCTGGCTGAGAGTGGTCATTCAATATCCCAGATAGTTGGGATTCCCACAAGTAGAATAGATAATAAACCAATAAAGTATCTGCCTAACTCAACCTATCTTATTCTTCCTATATTAAGGTACTAATGATACCCTCATACAGTAATTAGATAATAATTTGAATCAGCATGACATAGCAATTTTAATGTTTTTTTTTTTTTACTGTACTTTCTTTGTGTACTGTAATAGTGGTTGTCTTGTGAAAGCATTTTGTGTTTTATATTTAAAAATAAATTGAAAGATGTGATTGAGTTTAATTCGGGTTAAGTAAAATATGGGTTAATTGCTAAAATGATATGACTAATTCTGGACAGCAAGAAAAATGGCTGGGACAACAACAATGATATTTGCTTGCCCGGTGGTAGCTCTAAGTTTTCAGGTAATATTACATAAATTAATTCATAAATTTTTTGATTTCTAATTGTAGTGTTGTGTATAAAATGTGTAAGTTCAACAAAGATAGAGCTTTTCTTGCTGAGAGAGTGTGACCTCTATGTTTATTGTCTAGACCAATGTCAAGATCAGAACTGCCTCAAAAACAGTGTGTTTGACATAAGGTAAAAGTTACAATTTCCAGTGGCCAATGTGGCTAAATTCTATTGGTTATTTCTCATGGTATTACTTTGCATATTGTCATTCATTGGATGTTATATTCTGTGTTCATGCATGCATGATGCTATGGTTGCATGCTTCCATGCTTAAGACCATAAGTTAAGGCACATGATTCTTAACTAACCTTTCATGCTTGTTCTAACCTTATACAATCCTTAAATGTAAGTTCTATCCAATTTCAGTTCCTTCTAAGTTTAATGTAATATATTATTTAAGTATATATGAATATAGTGTTTAAGCTTTTATACATAAATATATAAATGAATTACATGACCTTAATAATATAAGTAATATAACTATATGAATTATTTCAAATACTTATATAATTAGAAGTGCTATATTTAACCCATAAGTAATGTTAAGTACTCATAAATATCATAAGTAATATAACTAATATATAACACATATGATTAGCCTATGTAGCATAATAACATGCAAGTAATATCTTGTACATGCAGTAAGTTTACTTTTGTATATGATTAATAAATATGAATTGTATTTCATAATAGTTGTTAATTTGAATTTATATTAAAATTGCAACAAAAATACATGACAGTAGGGCATGATCTAAATGTTAAAAAATAGCTTAGTCAGGTTGTAATCATGACTAACTGCCGAGTGGCTGCCATAATGATGAGATGACAGGGCTTGGAATTCAGTTTAAATTATTGGAATTATTTTGCAATAATTGTGTGAACCTAGACTTTCTTGTTCTCAGGGGATATAACTTGTATGCTAAATTCACTCCAAGGCTTAGCATCTCGTCATTACGTCTGCTTCTAGCATATCTTCATTTAAGCTGACTTAGCTTGATACCTGCAGCAAAGAGATAATGAAATGCAATACAGATCAATGCATTATTCGTTTCATTGCAAAGATTTACAAAATGATATACATACAACTACATCTCTGAATGACACAACATATTCCACAGTTATCTAAATCTTAGTATTTTAAGAAAGATTCTTGTAAAACGTTAAAAGTCTGTGTCTATTGGGGGCCAAAGGGTCCATGGAAACTGATGTAACAATGGACAAGAACGCACATAAGACCCAGCCTCTTTTGATCTATTTAAAACTACTCAAATGCATGCAAGGAAGAAATATATTTCAATATTATGGGAATCCAGGACTTCCATATTGGCCGAGGGATTGCCTTAGCCAATGGGATTCCTTCATTCACAAATGGCATCTTTTCCAGGTCAATGAAATAAGCTGTAATGCAAACAGTGAACTTAATGTGCATTGCGATAGAAATTTAGGTCACCTTTTTCCTTCCTAGGATTTGGTGCAATCTCTGGAACCAGCATCCCAGCTGTTCCTACTATTCCTGGCACAAATATCCCAGCTTTTCTTGGAACTAATTTCCCAAATACATTTTCCTTGTCTCCATGATTCTGCTGAAGGAAAATTTAATAACAAATAAATTGAAATGCATTATTCCTTGTTTTATTTCTCAAAAGTATCTATTTATTGATGTGGACTGCAAGCCTTATCTTTTCATCATTACATCTGCCTCTGGCTGGTGATTGTATCAGCTGGCTAAGCTTCAGACCCAGTAGCATTGAGACACATTAATAAGACACAATGAATAATGTATTAGGGTGCTCCAAAAAAAACTGCAAACCCTTGCTCCATAGAGTTTTTCCCTTCTCACTTATAATTTTACGAAAATTGTGAAAAAAATTAGGCTAATATCTCCTTTCTAAGCCTTGCCACCAGGCTGTTGAAATATGCGGTATGATAGCCATTGGATTCTTATGGGCTCGGACACCATCATAGAGTGGATTTTGTTTAATTTGAGTTAAAAGTTAATTCTTACTTTATTGTACACTAATGCAGATCACTAACTCGGTATAATAGAGTTTAGTCTCAATACAAATATGACTTATTAATTCCTGCTGAAAGTGTGCGTTTGCAAAAATCTGGAATAGCGTGTCAACAATTGCAGTATGAACTGACTTTTTTTTTCTTATCATGTAATGCAACAATCCACTGAAATTAACTTGTGACATATTGCTCATACATGCATAAATCTAAAAAAAAACAGGAGGTCTGAATGCTTGTCAAATGGTCCAAAAAAGATGTTCCAAGTGGTTTTGGAGAGTTTCAGTCAATAATTTAACTGTAAATGGTCATAGAAAAATAACATCGAAATCACTATTGAAATAATGGTAAATATCTAAATTTTGGCTATTTACCAAAGTACACATTAAGAAAATTGGTGAAATTCTGATTTAAGTCATCTGTGCATTTTTGTTTTGGTGAAAGATTAATATCTAAATTTAGTTGCTTTGGTGTATTGGCATTGATCCATTAAAATAAAATCTAGATCAAATAACTTGATGTAAAACAAAAATGCTATGACATTATGTCACACGGAACTGACAATAGCAACCAACTAAACAAAATTATGTTGAAACTTTTCTATCATATTGTACACAAACAGCAGTGTCTTCTTCAAGTAATATACTGTCAAATACAATTATTTTGCCTGCCGTAGTCTGCTGCAGGCAGTTACTGCTTTTCCTATGCATGGCCGTTTTTGCTGCGCATTTTTAGCAATAGTGGATTTTCACGGAAGGTTCTCTGTATTTCCACCAGGTGGCTAAAACAGAATACTGCAATTCTATTGGCTGAAATAGTTCCCGCTCTTGGCTGTGATTCGCTGAAGCGAAGTGCATCCTAGCAGCAGTATTTTTTAGTGCATTTTAATGTATATTTGACACTTTATCCTTTAGTTGACGTTTGTTATTTTTTCTGAGAAAGTTATATTTATGGAATCAGTTAGTTATTACCTACTGTGTCTGAAAAGCAAAAAAGGTGTAAGAAGAGGAGAGGAAAGACTTATGACCTGCTGAATTCAGGGCTGTTCAGTGAAAAAACTCTATTCAACCAAAAATAGATACTTGAGTCTTGAATCACCAAACGCACATGAAAAAGGATTTTATCAAAATTAGTCTTCACATACAGGTAGATCATCTTTGAAAATGACCAAAAGCCTTCAGCAATGAAAATTCTTTGGCTAACATTGAGCCAATAATTCTGAATTGCAGTGACACTTCTGACTGGAACAGCCCAAAGCCACTTCTAATATTCAGTTTTCACCATTTGACAACTATCTAGACCTGCTGTTTTTTTTTTAATTTTAACTTTCACACCACCCTTCCCCTTATGTGATCTATATGATTATGGTCAATTGAGAGCTTTATGAAAGGAGTAAAATATTTATTTTCTGAATGTTTAATGCTACATTCAATGATATATAATGAGAATTAAAGAAGACCTGATTTATTTTAATGATTAATTGCTCCCAGTGATTCTCGCTATCCAGAGAATAAACTTTCACTCACTTTATATTACCAAAATATCATAATAACCAAATAATTTTTTTTTTTAATAAAACCATTCTTCCCAAAGGCTTACTGAAATGCCAGCCACTTTAGGGGAGAAGACAGTTACAAATGTATTCAATGTAATGTGGAAGAAAATTTAATCAAAGGAAATTTGGATAAATGTAGAAAATTATGACGAGAAATTTTGATTTGTAGGGCTATTAAATTTGGATGAGTAACAATTTGGTATATATCACATTCCTCAATATAAGCCTAAATCAAATACAATTTAAAACCATGGAAGCTATGTGTGCTTAAATTTTATGTCAAAAATAATACAGTAATTATAAACATTCTTATGCAAATACTAGGAAAAAAATTACATTAGTATTATGATATTTACATTCATGGCTTTTATCAATAGTATAAATATGTGGAACGTGCCAGTCTAATGATAAATATGGATGTTAATGTAACAAACTTGTTTGTTTTTTCGAAAGTAAACTCAGTTAAATCAATATTAAATGGCATTCGTAACCTTCTGGCTTTTACCACTCTATATATTCACAAATAAACTTGAATTCATAATCACAATTCGCTTCATTCAATTGGCCAAACATTTGATAAAAGCAATCTTCGCTGTCCGTACTCCCAAAAACTCCTGGAGTCCAATTGACATAACCTAGGCTTAAGCTTGCACCATTATGTTCCCAAGTGATGTTGCCTTCATTGTCAATGTCATTACCTCCAGTCCAAAGTAGGTCAAAGTAATCTTGAGGCAGCAACGGGTTAATTGCAAATAGTTCCTCTCGTGTATCTTAAGCATAGAGGTGAGCACCAAGCGCCTTACACATTGATCTTGCAGTTACCCAGGTGACTTTGATATTGATGACTGCGTATGTTCCGTAAGGGGTAGCTATACCTCCTTCGCCTGGTCCTAAAATTGAATAAATCAGAAATTGTATCATTATTGCTTAATGCTTTGATCTGTGATGTATCTTTTTATATATCTTACTTAGAGCGGGACAGGGTGGGGGCCCAGCTCAGTGGTAGTGCGCTGGGCTTCCAACCACTGGGTCCCGGGTTCAATTCCCTGTTGAGCCTATGTTGGATGGCTGTTTCATCCTTTGTCTCATTGCCATGGTCCCTGCCTGTCCTAATTTGCCCATCAGGTGCAGAAATACAGGACATAAAGCCCTAATCCACCCACCACCACTTAGAGCAGGACTCAGCTCAGAAAACATCTAATTACGGCAACTAGGACCTTGAACGTTAAGCTATATACTATTTGCATATTATGTAAAAAAAAAAGAGAACCTGTATATCAAACTTCTGTAGGTGTAGCTTTAGACAGACTTAATGAGTAGAACTATAGCTATATGTGACATATGTATCTTTTCTGATATGAACCAATGTCTATAAAAGCCATATATATGTTATCATGTGGGTGGGTAGATTAAGGTTTTACGTCCTGTATTTCTGCACCTGATGGGCTAATTAGGACAAGCAGGGACCATAGCAATGAGATGTAGGATGAAACAGCCATCCAACTTAGGGTCAACCGGGAATCGAACCCAGGACCCAGTGGTTGGCAGCCCAGCATACTACCACTGAGCTAGGCCCCCAGCACCCCACCCTGTATTATTATCATTCTGTTCAAGTAACTAAACAAAAATTGTGTTATAAAGCATCACTGATTTTGACTATGCTGCTGTACAGCACATTTTGTTTAGGGCCATGAGAGAGTGTTTCGACATACTAGTTTGTATATTGAAAAATGTATTCACACTTCATGCTGAAAGGTGAGCCTGCATACTTGACTCAATGCGTCACCAGTTGAAGTTAGGTTTATATATGACTAATATAAAGCTACAGAATTTGACCAACGAAAAAAAGAAAATAAAGGAAAAACAGTTTAAGGCATTTTCCCAAATCATTCTGAGCTAAATCTGCCATATTTATTTTTTTTCATATGCAATTTATATATATATATAAAATATAATGGAGTTGTCCATAAACACTATAAAATAATTATCATTATTTTGAAACTTATCTTAACTGATTGAAAAAATCAGTAAAATCACATGTTAAAATTGTTAAGTCTGGTGCCATACGTTTTACCTTGACCAAGGTTTTACCATACAATATTTGGTTTTACATACCTTTTCGACGATACAGAATTCCATTGAATTGTAGTATATCAACTACAGTGTAATTTTCTCTGAGGAAACATGATAACAAGTGTGATCTGTTGTATCAGATGAGGAATGCTGGTTTCTTGTATTTTTCCACGATGCATGAAATTTGTGTGTCATTTTCACCTCACTTGGCTATCGCGCAGGAAAAATTACCAGGAGGTGTAACATCAGTATTCATCCCAGAAAATGGTCTTTGTGATCTAATGAGAATTTATTTGCATGTCTAAAAGCCTTAATTTATGCAAATAGAAACACATTGCATTTGGTACACAAGACAGTTATAGTTGATCGCTTGCAATAATTTTTTCATCTAAAGAATCCATTTATAATATTGCTGTATTAATTGCCTGCTGTATTCTGCCCATACAGATTTGCCAGAAAAGACTGGAAATCAATTAAAAGCTCCACTGTCTGTCAACATCACTATTTTCTTAAACTTCATCAAATGGCTGAAAGTCACCATATTTGATCAAGGCATACTAAATATGTGTAAGTTAATGAATCTATAAGACATTAATTACAAAAACTAAATGATACATTGAAAGAAATCAAGACCAAAACATTCGGAACTCAATGGAAATGGCTTCACCGCTTGGTTTGTTTACATATTGGATTTTTGATGGCATAAAAAATTTAATACTAGGCGAAATATTTTATTTTATGGAGAGACAGTGAACTCAGCAAGGCCTCTGGATGGTAGTAAATAAGTATTTAGAAGACAATGAAGTGAATGCAATAGATTTTGGCCACTGTCATATTGAGTGACAATCCAGCTTTAAGTTGTTACCAATAAACAGAGCCCCAGATGAAACAAATGTAGTATTACCAGTAAATATTCTCCGTGTTATGCTAACTTCAACTCTTGGGTTTAGTGCAGTATAGCTGACCCTTATTAAATTAATGCCCATATTTGGCATCTATGAAATATGAACATAATCACAATTTTTTTACCAAATTTAGTTCTAGCAAACAATAAGAATATATGTGTCCAGTAATGGGGGGTTTAAAAACAAAACAAAAACAAAACACAAACAAAAAACGCTTGCCCATGTCTCTTGCCCTGGCTCTTGCCTTGAAAATTATCCCGCCGTCATTTCTTTATGACGTCATCCATTGAATTCAAGCATTTTTATGTCATAGGCCTGGCAATGAGGTTCGCTAAATATGATCATAAATATGGGTCCGCTATACTGCACTTTTTCCCAACTCTGATCTATATTCAAACCATAATTGAAATAGGTCAGCATCAGAATCTCTTTTATCTTTTGACAAATCATACCAGCAGGTATTTTAGATTAGAAATTTACCGCAAGTTCAATTGTTTAACACAGAAAAATTCAATACGAAAGTCTGAATGATTATGTAACTTTATTGGCTGTTTCATTTATTAATTTTTTACAATAATGTCTATAGAAATATTGTAATTTTTTAATGCAATCCTATATCTGAATCTGGCTAGGTAGTTATAGCCATCTTCACCGTACTTAATCTATTATGTAGTCGCACAAGAAATTTAACCCCAAATGATAATGCTGTGCATACAACTTGTACAAGTCAGCCATATAATTTGTGAACTCTTGATTTGCCCAATTTGTTTAAAGTTTACCCAACCATCATGTACACTGTGTGTCATCACCTCACAGCCCAGCGACCTAATTATGTACATGTTTTGCTCGTTTACTCATCTAAAGTAAATTAATCAATTTCTCTTATCGCATGCTTATAGTCTAAAGGCTGGCTTATGGTATTAAACGTCTAACAATGAAATTACAGGATAATTAGATGTTCATGTGCTGAGTTTACGCAATTCTTGTTCTGAACAGTAGGCAATTCAGAAAAATTGCCTAAACTCAAAACATATGAATCCATTTCTCTTGTATTTTTAAGAGAAGATTTCTTCAGTCTATACTCAGCCTATCGGCTACATAGTTTTACCAATAATTTTGTTTAACTTGGTAAACTAGCAAAAAATGTCCATAATGAGGTCGCTGAGCTGTGAGGTGACGACACACAGTGTATATAGTAACCCTATTATGTTCCCAAATGATATAAAGTAATCTTCAGAAGCAGTCTCAGGCAGACAGAGATCTATGTCATTATATTTCCTGATTTCATATACCTTTAATACTCTCAATAACATTACAAAAAAAGATAAAACAGACTGCAAAATAGGCCTAATGTGAATTTCAAATGATGCAAAATAGGCCTATTGTGAATTTCAAATGATGCAAAATAGGCCTACTGTGAATTTCAAATGATGCGAAATAGGCCTATTGTGAATTTCAAATGATGCAAAATAGGCCTACTGTGAATTTCAAATGATGCGAAATAGGCCTATTGTGAATTTCAAATGATGCAAAATAGGACGACTGTTAATTTCAAATGATGCAAAATAGGCCTATTGTGAATTTCAAATGATGCAAAATAGGCCTACTGTGCATTTCAAATGATGCAAAAGAGGCCTATTGTGAATTTCAAATGATGCAAAATAGGCCTATTGTGAATTTCAAATGATGCAAAATAGGCCTACTGTGAATTTCAAATGATGCAAAATAGGCCTAATGTGAATTTCAAATGATGCAAAATAGGCCTACTGTGAATTTCAAATGATGCAAAATAGGCCTACTGTGCATTTCAAATGATGCAAAAGAGGCCTATTGTGAATTTCAAATGATGCAAAATAGGCCTACTGTGAATTTCAAATGATGCAAAATAGGCCTACTGTGAATTTCAAATGATGCAAAATAGGCCTACTGTGAATTTCAAATGATGCAAAATAGGCCTACTGTGCATTTCAAATGATGCAAAAGAGGCCTATTGTGAATTTCAAATGATGCAAAATAGGCCTATTGTGAATTTCAAATGATGCAAAATAGGCCTATTGTGAATTTCAAATGATGCGAAATAGGCCTATTGTGAATTTCAAATGATGAAAAATAGGCCTATTGTGAATTTCAAATGATGCAAAATAGGCCTATTGTGAATTTCAAATGATGCGAAATAGGCCTATTGTGAATTTCAAATGATGCGAAATAGGCCTATTGTGAATTTCAAATGATGAAAAATAGGCCTATTGTGAATTTCAAATGATGAAAAATAGGCCTTTGTCGATTTCATTAGCCCCAGTCCAAACGTGATTAGACCAATCTGTGGGCAATTGCGGAGCAAGCTCATCTTGAATATGACCTAATGCATTAATATTATAATCAAAATGTGCATTTGTCATCCGAAGTATTTAAAGGCTATTAGCAGCTGCTGTAAAGCCATTTTGTCAATCCAGGATTGTTGCTGTTTCAGATTTGGCATGCTTTTTCTGAAGATTCCAATCCACAAACTGCACTGTCTCAAGAAAATTGGCTTAGCAAAACTGTCTGGTTGCACAAGTTGATTTATGTTAACATAGTGCATTCTTGAATCCCTGTCTCTTGAATTTATGTCCATATACGTTAATTACAATCAATTAATCTTCCCTGAAAATGGTCTTTGTAATTTTTTGTGTAACTAATGGCAGTTTTTTGCACTTGTAAGTCTTAATTTGCAAGAAATGTACATATGGTACTCAAGACAAGACAGTGAAAGTCTTTCCATGTATATATTTGTCAGTAAAACTGCATTTCTATTAATCTTAAAGATTCCATTTCTATTGTTGCTGTATCAGTTGCCTTGTTACCTGCTGCAAACAGTTATGACGTTAAGTCCTATTCCACCCACCCACTTTAATATATTGCTCAATAGAATCTTACCCAAATAGCATTCCAAATTGTATCGACGTCGGCGTGATATCCGCGATGTCAAAATGATGTAGAAATGATGCTGGCCCGATTTGGAGTGCTATCTGGGTAAGCTTTTCAATATTACTAATTTATATTGTTGACTTAGAACAGGATATTTAAAGTTTATTTATGTGCTCTCTTTGACACCATTAGAAATTCTTATTCCATTAAAACATTACAATTATTTTGTTTAATGATCAGGAGCTAGTTCATGAGTACATTTATGAATAAATAAATTGATTAATTACTGAGTGCACCTAGTGAAACGCCACCATCACATGTGATGCACATAATGATAGAGCATATGTGACAGTATGCATGAACATGTTAGCATATACAAGTAAAAAAACAGGCATACTGAAATGTTTCATCTTCAGGCCTGTGGTCTGACGGTTGCTAACAGACCATTTGATTGAAATTTATGAAAGTTAGTTATATCCAAAAGAAAAAGCATATAAAAAATCATTAAAATTATCACGCAACAAGTAAGCTACATGTTATCATGTATGTGCCATTGAGACCAGATATGTGGTGGGTGGATTAGGGTTTTACGTCCTGTATTTCGGCAGCAAAAGGGTTAATTAGAAATATGTTTCCCGTAATAAGGTCCAAAATATGTAAGTTTGTTTTCATTGCATACAATGTATTTTTGTAATTTAATTTAATTGAGTACATTTTTACAAGATTCAAAATATATTTGCCCATCTTGGGTGCAAACGATTTCTTACCTCAGTCCCAAAATTAATTTTAACTTAATTATGCGTGAGTTAAATGTATTTGTATTATGGGTTCAAAATATGTTGATTGTAATTAGGTCCAAAACATGTTGGTGCTAATGGGGTCCACAAATTGTCTCTCTTAAATTGGGTTAAATATGTATTATTCTGAAAATTGCTAGATGTTCTTGTTACAGAAGTCACCTTAAAGGGGTTCTATTTAATATATATGGGGAGAGAAAGTAACAGAACCTACAAGGGGCACTACGACCTTAGCAAACGATACCAAAGAAGACCAAGAACACGCACTCTCGTAAGCAGGACGCGCTATGCCTACAGGGAAAAGGAGGCGCATTGTTAACCAAGCTGATTATGTCATGAAGAGAGAACAATCAGTACAATTGAAGAAACTACCAATTGGACAGAGCTATATCAATTTAAATTTTTTATCTACGAGGGACGTTGAAGTGTGCATCTACTACTCCCAGAATTCTGGGGGGAAGGAGGCCCACCGTTTTCAATGTGAAGTATAGGGAGTGGCGCTTCTTGGTACATATTCTTTGACAATATGATGACGTCACTACACCATTGTTCAATGGATGACGTCGCAAAAATATGATGTCATTTAGCAATACTTATCTGGTATGATCTCAGCGACTTCTTGAGGTACTTTTTCTGCCCATTGGTTCAAGCATATCTTATTGGTCAAGATCAATACACCCTTTTTGTGCAGCAGCCATGTTGGCATTTTTGCCTCATTGTCCTCATTTTGATTACGTCATATATCATAGCATTATTACTTTTCCATTGTTCTTGTGCTGTGTGACCTCACCATGGCCATTGTCTACTGATGAGGTCCCAATACTATATCTGAGTTGCGAAGAGAGGTCAAGGAGGCAAAAATGCCAACATGGCTGCCGTGTGAAACGGGTGTATTGAACACGTCAAATTGTTGTTCATTAAAACACCTTACTGTTATGTTATTATGAATGCAATCATCACTACAATGCTAAAATGACACCCTCATATAACTGTTGTCACTGCAGTTTTTCGAATTTGACGAGTCATTTTAGGCTTATTAGTATTCAGGGTCATGAAGTCGATGCAAAACTTATGCATATAAAAGGCAAAGTGTTGAATAATTGTGGTAATCTTTCTTCTGAGCAAAGGGAGAAAGAATCAGCTCAAAATGATGTCAAAAGTAATTCTGGCTCTTGCCTGCACATTGGTTGTTGTTTGCATCCAGGTATGTTCATTGTTTTTGTTTAATTTATTCAAACAGTAATCTTACAGTGTAAAAAAAAAATTCTTGTTATACATGTTTTGATTTTAATGTTAGCTCAGGTTAGCTCAGGTAAGGTCAGGCAGCAGTGGCAGTACACATTAGTCAGATACTGACCATATAACGTGGGAGCAATTGGTGAAAATTAATTACATGTTAAACAAAGGTGATGATTTCCATTGTCAAATGATCAAATTGAAATAAAATTTTACCTATAGTAAGATTTAAATTAAATTTTACCTGTACCACCTTTTGGTCATAGTTTACCATAAATGACATAGAGTATTACAAAATAAACAGAATTGTTAGCAACAATTCAAATCCCAGCTGTCTAGCTGAAAGAAACACTTCTGGAAAGAAATAACTTAAAGTTTGCTCACTTTCCAAAACTGCACAAATGTAGCAATCATGATTAGAATAGAATTTTTTTTTTTTCATGTGTCTGTATTATGAAAATGTGTATTTACAGTCAAACGCGCAAGGTGGACTTCCGTTCTTCCCATCGTTCGGATCCCAACCACCACAACTCAATCCTACAACAATCATCAACAACCTGAACACCATCCTAGGTGCTATCTTCCCTAATGTCAACATCCAACCTATCCTTGAAGCCGTCAACACCATCCTCAGCCAGAATTACCCCAATGTGGACATCGCTGCTGTTCAGAGCGCTGTCATGAATGCTCTTACCGTGATCCCCAACCTCGATACTTCAACCATCCAGACTATCAAAAATACTGTGAATCTGGTCCTCACTCAGGCACAGAATCCATTCCTGTCCAACATTCTCCCGTTCTTTGGACAAGTTCCACAGCTTCCACAAATTCCTCAATTTCCCAACAGGAGGTAGATTTCTTCAGAAACGGTCAATGCAAGCTGTACAAATTGTGAACGCTTTCATCTGACACTATAATAAACATGCATCACAGCATCAATATTATCGTTTTGTTTTGACTTTTTCTGCACTGGCAAGTACTGCTCATCTACACATGTGTGGTCTTTTTTTCACTTTCCAAACTTTCCCGTAGATTGCTTTAGAAACTGACAATGATAGCTGTATAAATTCTAAACAGTATACAAATTGACGTTTAAATAAACATGCTAAACAGCATCAAGGTCATTGCTTTGTTTTGATTTATATTATTTATTACTTTGTATCGAAGAAAATCATCTATTCTCAGCTTCATCCCTGTGTTTTTCCTCCACAGAGTTGCGTGCATGAGTAAGTGAACTCCTCTTTACACTTTGCAAGAATTTGGAAGAAACGGTATTAAGTATAGATTTCCCTTCATTTATAATAACATGCCTGATAATTTCAAATCTAAAATCTTCACCCATAGTATTTCGAATTTAAATATTACATCAAACGAAAAACGATATAATGTTATAGCACTATTTGCAATATCCCAGCCTGCTATTTTTGTTACAGTTAAAATTAATTTTCATTTCGACCATGCATAGCAAACAGTTCATCTCAAAACCATGTAAATATATCATTTTCATTTTCAGTTTAATTTATATTGAGTTCAATGCCAGCCCCTGTACCTACAAGTCAAGGGTATTTGATTGAAAACTATATTAAATGTTTAAGTGGTCTCCTCTTCAGCGGCATCCATTGTCTTTGAGGAGTCTCTTAATACTAAATTGTATTTAAAAATAATTATTTTTTAATGGTATTTTAATTATTATTATCAGGAAGCAATTAAACACTCACCCCTACCAATGATGAAAATTTCAAAAGAAAGAAAAAGATGGAGAGCACACATTTTTTTTATTGACTATCATTGTTTAAATGTGCTTTGCTTTTCCAATTTCATTTAAACAATGTTTAAAAAAAAAGGAACCGTTTCATTCATGAATTGCATGGACATCAAAAGCCTATTGTGTGAAAAACAAATAAAAATGAACATACCTGGACACACACAGTAGCCGATGCGCAAGCAATTGTAAGAGCCAGAATTACATATTGAGTTTTTTAATCTGCCTTTTCACAGGCAAAGATTAACCAAAACTATTAAGATTTGGCCTATTATATCAAAGTTTTCAACTCCCTGACTATGCTCATTAATAAGGCTGGAATAGAAAGGTAATTTCTAAAAAAAAACATAATGCTAAATGTATTGAGTTAACTCTAACATGATACCAAAGCCATCTCAATGCACTGCAGAATGACAAAACAGTTTATGAAGACTTAACTGTCTATATCATTAGAAGTGACAAAAACTTTTATTATTATATTGAGCATTTTTTAAGAAGGCACTAGAAACAAGAGATTGCAAGTTTGTGGTCATGACCATTGATCATCAAAACGGAATGCTAACTCAGTTAGTCTGCTGAAGAATTAACCCACATGTACTCAGAAAGTACTCATATTAGTTCAAGTACTTTGGCAATGTACTCGAGTACAAGTTCAAGTACTGTACTTGTGATAAGTTCTTGCTGCTCACGAGAGTTGATTGATGAGTTGAGCAACAGTCCGCCCATGTTAAACATTTATTCCATGTGTGGGGTCTTTACCATGCATCAGCACTGTTTATAGACAAGATTAGTTTATTCTGTGTCATGTGAATAAGCTTAAATAACATAATTTATTAAATAACTATACGTTGCTGGGGATGATATTTAAGGATCTTCAATTAGTCTGTATTTAAGATACTGAAACTGTAAATTAGTTTCAAACTATTGTGTCAATAAATTGTAAATCACTTGACAATTGATTGTGAAATACTCAAACAACAAGTCATTTAAGACTTTTCACAAAATTGAAGTGACCTCCGGGTGAGAAAAAATTTAATGGGATGGTAACATCACCGGTCAAAGCATGACTTGAATTTTCAGCATAACCGTAACTAATCTTGTCATTAGCGACAATGTTCCTTGAATCCAGGACACCTACCAGTTTATCCATTGCCATGAATGCCAGTATGAGTCATCCAGGGAGCTTAAGCTTCAACAAAATAAAGGTCCATGTATCACTAATAGTCAGGGGGCCAAGGCCAGAAAAAGTGAATAAAAAAGACACTTTGTTTGCACTGATCCACACCTCCTTAAATTTGGTATCATCGAATTGGTAATTTTCTGTAATTTTTTTAAAACAGTACTCGTTTTGTCAGTTTCTTGGACCGGAGAAGTTTTTTTCTGGTATCCATGGCAACAAGTAAGTTTTTGTATTGAACAAATTAACAAAAATAATTTTGTTGACACTTTGTTACTTGTAATGCTTGACATTTGGTGGTAAAATGAATAATCTGCATGGCTGACCTAATCATAGTTTTGCAGTAAACTCTGGTTTTTCTCAATTCCTGTTGCTAAGGTAACAGTTTTACAAATATTTTCATAAATTTTATTAATTTGCTTTGATATCTTTGTCTGTCAAGCTTCTATAACACAGTAAAATAATATACTTTTGGTATCTCAAGACACCTTAGGGAAACCCTCTCAGAAGAGAAGCATTACTGGAAGTTCATTCATTTTTGTGTGTTGCTATGGAAACATATAATGACTCACTAAGCACAATTTTCACTTGACAAGTGACCAAAAATTTACAGATCAATTCCACTAGCTTTAACCAGGGCCGGACATCAGTACTGGCGAATGTACTCAAGTATGACAGCGAGTACCAATGATTATCCATGCTACGAGTGCAAATATGCATACAGCCTTTGGTCAATGTACTTTAGTACTAGTATGAGTACTTTAAAATGTCCTTCAGAGTGCGAGTACAAGTACATAATTCTTCCTTGCTCATTCATAATTATTCGAGCATACTATTTAAATTGAAAGATAATAAAGCTATTCTATCAAAAGTTTACAAAAATATGATTTTTTTCTAATGATTTTGTCAAAGTTGATTTTGATTTGTGACCACACTGTTTTCTTTTGTATGTTTGCATTAAACTGTTAAAACCCACAATGATTCAGCTAATGCATTTATAATATAACATAAAAATTATGTAGTTATGATGACAATAACTAAAGAAGAAATTGCAAACTTATTTTGTATAAAAGAAGCTGGGAATTGACAGTGAATCACAGGAGGGATAGTTTTGTGAACTGAACTTAAAGTTTGATGGCGTTGAAGACCTTGACCATGTTTTCCAAGACATCTTTGGTTGCTTCTTGTCTTCTGTTAGAACTTTGCCTTTACCGCAGGTATGTTACATATTACCTGCACCTAGCTCTACACCCAGTGCTCCCTATACCTAGTTCTCCATGCACCTAGTTCTCCCAACACTTAGCTTTCCCTGCACCTAGTTCTCCCTGCACCAAGCTCACCATATACCTAGTTTTCTTTGCACCTTGCTCTCCCCACAACTATCTCTCCCTACATCTAGATAACCCTACACCTAGTGCTCCCTGCATCTACACATTATTATCCCCATAAAGATGGGGGGTTTTTAATGATTGCAAGGAATGGAAGTAGCCTTTTGCTCTCAGCTGTGACACCAAAAGAACTAAACATGGCAAAAAACAGATTTGACAAATCATGTGCATTAGTTAGGTTGTTCTATTATTCGTAGTTGTTATATATTTGATTGTTTATTATAATTCTTTTGAGATAGGTTTTAATTATTTCATACTCTTTCAATTGTTTCTCATTAAACTTGGAATCTTTGAAACAGATAGGATTTTAAAATAGGATTTAGCAGACAGACCTGAAGTGATGACATGTTCTGACTCTGTGCAAAATTACAATAGGAAATCTTCGTAATTGTAACTGGGATAATACAATTTTGATATTTTACTTTCAGTTTACTAATGCTCAGTTTCCTTGTCACAATGCTAAACTGTGTTTTTCTTTGCTGTTGGTGTTTGCAGTGGTGAGTGGCAATGTCGCTATGCTCCAGTTAACACAGTCTGAAAGAGACTGGATCTGATAGGCCTATAATAGACTAATCCAATGTTTCCTAGCTTTCCTCCCTTGACCAAATTAAGTAGACTGTTCAATAGACATTTAAGGGATTGCAGGTAAATCCTCTGCCTCCTTTGCACATTTCATCTCTAACATACACAGCTGGAGTGAAGTAAGTTCTATATTCTCTATTAGAACTTTGTTACTATTGTACTTTGATAATAGACTTTAGTTACATTTTATATCACAGTATTGTGAGGTATTGTTCATGTAAATAACTACAAATGATATCATTATGTGTGTTAGTATACTTACTATGTAGACTAGGCTCAGGTATTATACTTTTTCTGAGATACAGCTTTTGTACATGGACTTATGGAGCACATGGTAGGATAATAACATGATGCTTAAATGACTTTATTGTTTTAATAGAACCGTCCTGTTATGCCAGAAAGCCAGACTACATGTCCCATGCTGATGTGAGACTACATGCCACATGCTGTTGTGAGACTACATGCTACATGCTGTTGTGAGACTATATGCCACATGCTGCTGTGAGACTACATGCCACATGCTGTTGTGAGACTACATGCCACATGCGGTTGTGAGACTACATGCTACATGCTGTTGTGAGACTATATGCCACATGCTGCTGTGAGACTATATGCCACATGCTGTTGTGAGACTACATGCCACATGCGGTTGTGAGACTACATGCCACATGCGGTTGTGAGACTACATGCTACATGCTGCTGTGAGACTACATGCCACATGCTGTTGTGAGACTACATGCCACATGCGGTTGTGAGACTACATGCTACATGCTGTTGTGAGACTATATGCCACATGCTGCTGTGAGACTATATGCCACATGCTGTTGTGAGACTACATGCTGTTGTGAGCCTACATGCTGTCGTGAGCCTACATGCTGTCGTGAGCCTACATGCTGTCGTGAGCCTACATGCTGTCGTGAGCCTACATGCTGTCGTGAGCCAACATGCTACATGCTGTCATGAGCATATGGTCTATGCCCATGAAACACCAGTGGTCTACATCGTGCTGTTGAAATATATGTAACAACAGAGACATTAACTCATTGCCATTGACTATTAGCAGGGATTTAATTGTACATACTGTTGGGGGCATAATTTTGTATATTAAACAATATAAAACTTTCCTTTTGTGTTGTGTTTGGCTGGATGGAACATATAAAGAACGTAACATTCCTTTCTTCCCACCTTTTGGTGGACCAGTCAGGATTTTCATTCAATCCGGTAAATCCCTTCAATCCACTGTTTTTTTCTTATGGCCCATATCCGACAACTTCTGATCCCTGTTGTAAGCCCATCTTTATTGAAATTGCTATTGTTTGCCTTATTTTCATTTCCATCCTATCATTATATCTTATATTTAGATAATTGTTATTCAAATATTGATGTATTTTTCAAATTCAAACATGAGTTTAAGAAGGCATCCACGTCAGCGTTTTTTAAAATAAGAACTTACTGGATGTCTCCTGACCAAAGGTAAAGGATAATATGTATTTTTACTTTATTATTTATTTACATCTTATATTATATGTAATATTGCACATTTGTTTAGTTGTTTCATGTAATTTGCTGTTTGTTTGTGTGAATGTCACATTGGTTGAAATAACTTCTTTCTCTCTCTCTCATTTCTGTTTTAACCCAAGATTTATCAAAGATGGAACAGCTGACCAGACTCAAGATTCTGATTCCGGAACTGGAGCCGGAAATCCACCTCAGCCGTCAAGCTACCAGTTTTAAGCACTGATGATATTAAATGTTTTAAGTGACCAGATTACCAGTTTTAAGTAATATTCATACAAGCTCTAACTGACTAGGTCACCAATGGTATCTGACCAAATTGCCAATTTAATGTGAATAAAATTATCTGTTACAATATTTTACTGAATTACTCACTGGTTTAAGTCACTAATTTTAGGTTATTATGCACCAGTTTATATGCAGAGCGATTATACAAAGTATATATGTTTGGGGTTTTTAAGACACTTAATTTCAAACCATCGAATTACCAAGTCTAAGTAAAAAGGGATAAGACTGTTTACTCAATCTAGAAATTACCTTTTGCAAAAATCCATAGACTTAAAGCTTTATTTCCACTTTCAAACTTTCATGTTAATGTCGCATATTTAAAGTACCTCTTTCTCGTTGTTTTAAGATTCTAATTAGGTCACCTGCCATATTTGGATAATAAACAAAGGAAGCCATCATGATTAGCTGAATCGTTTTACAAGAGTCAATTATAATAGTGCAATTACAATAACATAAATGCTGTTTTTAAAATACTACAATCAGTTCATACGCAATAAGTACACCTGATATATTCATGTCCCTGTCTTTACATTTAAATATTTTTAGAGTGAACTTGTATCACTTCATGAGGTGAATTGGCCTGTATGTGTAACCAACGTTCTCTCACTTCTCCAGCACAAGTATTTTTTTCTTTGTCTTTTTTTTTTTCAAATAAAGAACAATTCTGATTCTGTTTCTAAATAACTGGGAGTGCCTGGGACAAACTTCAGGGTGAGTCCCAGGCACTCCAAGTAATTAAGAATCAGAATGAGAATTGTTCTTTATTTGAAACAAAAACAAAAATAAAAAATACTTGGGTCCCAACACAATACACATTACATAGGCTAAAGTGTACAAGTGCGCATTGCGAAAGGATATACGTCAGTTATATCCTTCTTAGTTGGGATATAACAGTGTGTGTGTGTGTAATTAGGGCTTTACGTCCTGCATTCCAAATTGTTTCAATGTCGCGATATTAATACGATATTGTAACGACAGTGGCCTATATGGAAACGATGCTGGGCCGATTTGGAATGCTATGTGTGTCCGACTGCCAACCTCAAAATTAAAAACAATTGAAGTGATCCGTTCTATATAATTGAGAATGGGAAATTATGTCACAGATATTTAGTTCGTTTTTTATCAAGGTAAATTTCTTTTGAAAATGTGTTCTTTATTTAAAAAAAAAATCGGTGCTTTATTGGTTAAATTCAATAGCGGACACCCAAAACCTGACAGATACTCTTAATTTTATGATTTTCTCTTTGTGAGTGACAGTTTACAAAATGAGCCAGTTCCGTGCAAAATAAAAGTTACTAATATTGTTCCGGACAAATTACAGGTTCAGAGAAATACTGCCTCAATGGGTGATGAACTAGTGTTTATCTTTGCTGTTACGGAACTGTTGCAAAGATGAGGTTACGCCAACCAATAGAAACTAACTTTATTTTTGTTTCTTAATTCTGCGAGATGTTGCAAAAATGTTCCAATCTGCCACCATATCGCCTAATACATCATCCGCTGCATATCATACGATAACCTGAATGTCTTGTGAGAAAAAAAATCATATTGGAATACATAAGCTATTTTTAACCCGTATAGATAGGTAGCTATATAGATAAGATAGCTAGATAGACAGATAGATTGATTGATTGACAGATTGATACAAAAGTAGATAATAAATATGCACTGGCTTAAGATATATTAAATTTAGTATAATTGCAACATATAATGAATGTTGTGATATTCCTAATTGTTATATTTGTTCAAGGTCAAACCCTCATTAGTGTCATAATATTCATAACATACCTTTCGTATATGAAGAGCACTGTTTATATTTTTGTTTTGTTAATTTGAAACAGTATAGAAAATATTTTATGAATCTTTAGTCCCTGTAGGTGGCCCCACGATAGCGAAGGGATACCTTCTTAGTGGGTTCTCCTCACATTATGTACAAAATGTTTTGAAAATTAAATTTATAATATATGTTTTATGAATGTCATATAAAATGAATGAATCTGAATCTGAATAAGGGAGTATACTGATATTAAGGAAAACCTTAGCTGCATAAGGGAGCGTACTGATATCAAAATACATATAAATAATAATAAAAATTATAAAAAATCTGAGGCATGGGATAAAAAGGTCATACCATGGGTTAATCAGGATATCCCTGATATACTCCCCCTCGACCAGTATATAACCAGGAATATAACCTTTAATGAAATCACTACAGTTTATTAATTGATGACATCATCTAGTATTGTGTATTGGTGATATCATGCATTTTCCTTGAACTTCTGGGTCCTAGGTGACGAGAACTGACCAGCCCTATTGGCTGCTACATGTCGAAATGCTGAGTGAATTGATTTTTAATGAGGATTCAAAATCATATATTCTTCGAATTCTCATAAGCCCTGGCCTCCTCATGGCAAGAGTGGAAGATCTAAAGCTTTGTGCAAGGTTCACACTCCAGTTTTACCTGTCTATAATATCTGTCAAGTAACTCACATTGGCCAGGGCGGATCCAAAACATTCTGTCGCACCTGTAGACGAATACACATATCGTTTTTGTCAATCGGAATGATTTGGATCCACCTGCGGTTGTTGTTATTAATACCGGCAAGTCTATTGACAGCAACAATTTTTGTGAGGGATAGGTCAAACTGAGACTTTGCAGCCAATTTTAGACTTGGAAACTAAACTCCACACTGTGTGTCATGACCTCACAGCCCAGCAAACTAATTATGGACATTCTTAGCTAGTTTACCTGGTCAAACAAAATGATTGGTAAAAATATGTAGCGGATAGGCTGAGTATAGACTTAAGAAATCTTCTCTACAAAATGCAAAATAAATGGATTCATATTTTTTTAGTTTAGGCAATTTTCTGAATTGCCTGCTTGTCAGAACAAGAATTGTGTAAACTCAGCACATGAACATCTAATTATTCTGTAATTTCATGTTGAGACCTTTACTACCATAAGCCAGCCTACAGAGAATAAGAGAAATTGATTTTTAAGTAAACAAGCAAAACATGTACATAATTAGGTCACTGGGCTGTGAGGTGACGACACACGGTGTCCAGAGGATGTGGATCGAGGATTCTCATTGGTCAAGGCAATACCTCAGCCAATAGGAGTCCTGGATTCACATGACATCATCTGGTGTTTAGTTTTCAAGTGGCTAGATTCAGTATTTAGAACATTATCCAAAGTAAAGTAAATATGATTATATAAGATTTGGTCCCCTCTATCATCTTTCCAATGTTTGCTAAAGCGTGTCATAGCATGACCGAAGCTTCACTTCACAAAAAACTGCTAACTTCTCATTTTGTATCTAACCTCAGATGTCCCATTAGGCCCCATTTGCAAAGCATGACTTTGAAAAAAGCAAAGTAAATTCATTTAAAGAGCATTACGTATATAATCGTTTCACATGAGACTGGTAACACTCTTTTTTGTCTTAAGCCCCGTTCCCACATAGCCGAGTTACTCGTAGTCAACTCGTAGTAATAACAAAAATTACGTAACACCCAAAATTCGAGGAGTTGGCGACGAATTTTTGCGGAAAAAGTGACCAGGAGTGACTCGCCGAATTACTCACCGAATTACTCACCGAGTTACTCGGCGGGTTCAGCGAGCGACTCGCCGAGTACCAGGAGTGACTCGCCAAGTTGCAGCCAATTAGTGAACGATTTCGAGGAGAGTGTCGGCGAGTTAGAGGAGTAAATCGCCGAGTACCAGGAGTAACTCGCCGAGTACCAGGAGTAACTCGTAAAGTCGACGAGTTATACTCATGATACTCATAAGGGTTATTAAAGTAAATTAAATATAGCAAATAAAATCACAGATCAAATCACAAATACTAATTACAATATCAATATTAGATTTAAATTTTACAAAATATACACAAATTTATACTGATCATAATATCACAATAAGATTCAAATTAACACAAAAAGATAAGAAAGTTATACAAATATAATCATTGCCTGGTAATTACAATTAAATATATTGCTTTTAATTAATGAAAGCAATTACATATTTTTGTAATTGTGAATGACAATCAAGACAATGTCATATTACTGTGTCATCTTTGAACAAACCATGAAATGACAGGTCAAAGAACCCCAATTTAGGCAATTAGGCAATTGACACATGTATTGAATTTGCTGTATGCTCTACACCAATTCTTTGTATCATTCAAAATGCTAATAGCAATTACTGTGTCATCTTTGAACAAACCATGAAATGACAGGTCAAAGAACCCCAATTTAGGCAATTAGGCAATTGACACATGTATTGAATTTGCTGTATGCTCTACACCCATTCTTTGTATCATTCAAAATGCTAATAGCAATTGACATAACAGTCATGGCAGTTGGCAGAATGAGTAGAAATGAATTGCAATAAAGCTCATCCAAACAATGTATATAAAATGGTCAAAAATATTGACTACACCATTCAAGTCAGGGCCATACACAGAGCACCTTGCCGCCGCCAGACTACCTGCCTTCTCAGACGAATATCTCGCTTAATATTTGGTCTATTTTCAATCTGAAAATCTCTGTGGAATAAGTATGAACTCGACTATAATTCAATATTTATTTGACGAAAATCGGAATAATATAAATGGAGCAGCAGCCGCCGCCAGACAACCGCCTTCTCAGACGAATATCTCGCTTAATATTTGGTATATTTTCGATCCGAAAACACGTATGGAATCAGTGTGAACTATACTAAAATGCAGTCTTATTTGATGAGAATCGGACTAATATTAGGGGAGCAGCAGTCTTTTAAAGTAGCGCTCAGCCTTACCTGCATTGATACAGTCCGGGCGCGGACGTCTGCGAGAGCACCACTGTTTGCCTCCGCCAACCTAGCTACATTCTCAGACGAATATCTCGCTTAATATTTGGTCTATTTTCAATCCGAAAATACCTATGGAGTCACTATGAATTATACTACAAAACAATCTTTATTTGACGAAAATTGGACTAATATTATAGGAGCAGCGGCCTTTTATATTATATACGACCCCCTACGCTGATGATGCATGTACTAAAGGTAGAACTCGACGAGTTACTCGGCGAGTTACTCCTACAACTCGGTGAGTTACTCCTACAACTCGCCGAGTTACTCCTCGCACTCCTGAACATCCCCCCGAGTGTAATACGAGTGAAAATAGCGCCGAGTAACTCGCCGAGTTCGAGGAGTAACTCGGCGAGTTCGAGGAGTAACTCGGCGAGTCATGGCCGAGTTTTTGGACTCCTGGATAATTCTCGGCTCCAAATCTCACGAGTTCGCTACGAGTCAGAGGAGTTTCTCGCCGAACATCTCTCGAGTGCGAGGAGTTATCGCAGAGTTTAGTAAGAGTTGGGCCCGAGAGGCGTGTTACGTAATACTACGAGTTGACTACGAGTAACTCGGCTATGTGGGAACGGGGCTTAAGGAACACCCTGTGACATTTTCATCATGATTTTAAAATCTGCTCTAGTAGTTTGCTTGCATGGTTGTGTGTCTATGTATGCAGGTAGGTTTTTTTTTCATGCTATTTCCTACACGTGTGAATCACGTAATAATGTAATTTGTTTAGTCAGATGTAATTAATTCATGGTCACTTTCTGAACAAACTTGTTGGCAAGCATTTCAGGTTCAGGTAAAAGTACAATGTTTTAATGAAAGGATCTGGTGACTCAGCATGCATTAATTTCCCTTTTGCAGAACAACAATAATAATAAGTTTAGGTGCTCCAACAAGAACATGTAAAGCTCAACTGACCAGAGGCATTTGATTCACGAGCAAATGTCTCTTAAAAGTTGTCAAATGTCGAATGTCTCAATGCTACTGGGTCTGAAGCTTAGTCAGCTTGTATGACCAGCTGCCAAAGGCAGAAATAATGGTGAGATGATAAGGATTGGAGTCCACACCATGTTACACATTTTCCCCATGGGTGGGTTATTTTGCTTGCCTTAGCATAGACACTGAGTACAAGGTACCTCCAATTTAATGTCTCATGCGATAGCTATCCAGTTGGGATGTAGTTCATGAAGAATGTTCGGGCCAGAGACTTTCAGAAGAGCTGGTCGATGTGGAATTGGCGGATGCCCTAACCATTAGGTCACCTAGCAGTTCTGTACTGTCTCCTCTCTGGTCTACAAGCATTTTTAGCCATGTAGAAGTCTGTTTTTTAAACATTTTGGGTCAAACTAAAAGTGAACGGTTTGCTGGACATTTTTCAAAAGATAAACATAGCAATTTCAAAATTTGCTAAATTTTCTGCGTTATTTTGCAGTTTCAAGCAGCGGAAGCTCACCACCGCCAGCATCATCATTGCAGAGTGTCTTATAGACCATTCAATGGTTTCAGTCCCATATTATCCAACTGGTTTCAATGGTTTTAATGGTGGTTACAATCCATTCCCAGGAGCTTTTCCGCCATTCGGATTTCTCCAACAAGCTCCAGTGGGGGTCTAGTCAAGTGGTCAGCCGACGACTGGTCCTCAGAAAGCCTTCAGAAACTTTCGATCAGTAATAGTGTAATGTCTTAAAGATGATGAATAACTCAGATAACACAGAGTATAGCTTGGCATAGAAAGGGTGGCTTTCATCCAGAGTATATATATAATGTACAGCACAAGGTAAAGTTCAGCTACTGCTGACAAACTCAATTTCTTCTTCCAAACCCAAGAATATCAAGAGCCCTTTTTCCAGGGGTCTCCATTCTATTGGCTATTCCCCTTCAGTGCACATGTACATGGCTTCATACTATTGGCCTGTGCTTTGGGGTGGACAGGAGTCACAACCCTTAAGTCATTCTTAAGTCTCTTTATGTAAGACCTTTGTTAAGGCTCTAAATTCTTGAGGTTTAAGTTATATCTTTAAATTGTATTATTTTATCCTTTAACTATATTTTCCTTATAAAATGATACTCTGCATATTTTAAATACATGACAATAGCAATTGATACAGTGATAGGTCATAATTAATATATAGTATAACATTCAATGAATCAATGCTAATGTTATGTCACATACTATGGTTATTTTAAAGTATACTTTAATCAATTCAAATGGTTAATAAAGAATCATACTTAATTAATTTATTTTTATCTCTAATAATTAAGAAGATATAATATTTGTTGCCAGAGATTTCCAGATATTGATATAGTCACACTAGAAGTTAATGTTAATAGCCCAGCAGTCCATGATAATTAGGATGGTAGTATATTTTATACCGTTATTTCTGTTTATCCTTAACACTGTGTGTTGTCACCTAGCAGCCCAGCATTCCATTCAATTATTGGTTAAAAATTTTGCCAACAGGCTGAATATAGACTTAAGAAATGTTCCCTTAAAAAAATAAAGGGAAATTGAATTCATATTTTTTGGGTTTAAGCAATTTTTCTGAATTGCCTGCTTGTCAGAACAAGAATTGCGTAAACTCAGTGCATGAATATTGAATTATTCATTGCTAAACCTTTAATACCATTAGCCAGCCTATAGACTATAAGAGAAATTGATTAATTTACTTTAGATGAGTAAACGAGCAGAACATGTACATAACTAGGTTGCTGGGCTGTGAGGTGACGACACACAGTGTAAATCTCATAATACTGATGCCCCCACCCCAATGTAGCTGTAAGCAAGTAAGTAAGTGAGTAGGTAAGTAAGTAAGTAAGTAAGTAAGTAAGTAAAGTTTATTTTTTCTCTAGCTCTAGCATCATTTTACAAATACAAAATATAATCATTATTATTGACAAAATTACCTATATTAATAATATAATGTATAACAGCGGGGGTAATGCACCTGAAGTTTTAAATAAAACTGTACTATTTGATGCAGTATGGATATACATTTATTTTCAGTTTTTCAATCCTAGATAAATCTATTTTTGGTTATAAAATTAAATGCTTGTGAAAAGAAATTTGGTAGTTTCACAACCTAATATCTGTCAAACAATATAAATAAATAGGTGCTGCTTTCTTAGTAATACAAGTGGTTCACTGTCTGTTTTAGCGTTCAACGTTTGCTTAATTTTCATTATCAATGTTCGAAATTAAATTGACACTTTGACTCTATGCATAATCAACATATAATATATGTATCACTATTATGGTGAAGCAAATTTGTGTAACTTAAATAATGACTCATGACTGCGTATATATAAGACAATGGACTGAATCAAGAAGCACATTCTGTGTGAATAAGGTTGTGTCATTTTGGATCATCACGATGTTCTCAAAATCTACACTGGCACTCGCTTGCCTGGTGTTGGGCATTTGTTTGTTGGTAGGTTATGTTGTTTTATTTTATTTTATGAATTTCAATGACTTTTTGCGGCCTTTTCACCTTCAAATGAAGTAAAAAAAGCTTGGGAAAGTATGTAGTGACAAAAAAGGCAAGGAAATTCCTCGAGGACATTTGTTTAACACTTCTGAGGGGCCAGAGTATAAATTAATCATTATGGACATCAAAATTTGAACACTTGATGGAATGCCATGCACATTTAATTGCTGAAATACAGTAAAATATTATGGTAAATGGTTGAAAATAGTCAACAGCTCTTATAAAACTAACTGGGTTTTTTAATAATAGTTCAGAGAAGTATCTAGTGAAGGTAATAAATACGTAATAAGAAGTTCAACAAGATCATGGTTTCAGAGATTATAATTAATAGCTGGTTTAAATAGTGATTCAAAATAAACTCCCTCAGGATAATTTTAAAAGAATGATTACTGTATAATTGCAGCAGGTATTGAGACAAAGCTTGCTGTTCTGTCTGACCTTAAATTGTCAATATAAAATGGTTTCTGTTTCTTATGTCTAATACCCTGATTATATATTGAATTATGAGCCCATGGGGAAATATCTAAACCTTATTAAAAACAAACGAAATGGAAAATTGGCAGTTATTTGTCATAAACTCAGTGATTAATTATGATTCCAAGCTATTTTATTGTCATAAAGAATTTGCCGTTTTTTATTGAGTAATTTCATAGGAAACAATAAGTTTAGGTAATTTAAGGTGCAACAAGAGAAACGTTAATACAATATAACTAATTTTTTTTTTTCTTATTTTTCTGAGGCAGGTTTCTATTCTAACTTTGATTCTATTTCTTAGTGCACTTTTCAATATTTTATGATTTTTTTTTCAGGCAACTACAACGAATGGTCAGCTCTATGGTTATCCATACGCCAGATACCCCTATTACCCGAGAAGTCCTTACTACCCATATAACCAGTATAACCCATATAACCCATACTACCCCTACGGCCAAGTCCCTTTTTACCCCAGGTTCTTGGAAGAAGCCACTGGAGATGGTTCTGCTAATACGGGTGCATAAAATGGAACTGGTTCCGGAGCACCAAACCCAATCCAACTTTGGGCTTGAATAATCACACGGATTTCGACATTGCTTGCTCTTGAATTTGGTGTATCAATTTAGCTGTTTATGGATATTTTAAATGACCTAGTTCCTTCTGTAAAGTAGTTGAAAGGAGATTCTCCTTTTTCCCTAATAATAAGGAAATGTCTTCTGTCAATGATATTAGCAATAAATGCACGATAAAATGACAATTTTGTTCTTGACTTTGTCATTTATTCTGTAAAATCAAGTATTGTTTTGATACAAATATATCATGCGGTATCTTAATTAGGAAGGGGCAGGGGCCTAGCTCAGAGGTACTGCTCTGGGCTACTAACCGCTGGGTCCTGGGTTCGATTCCCGGTCAAGCCTAAGTTGGATGGCTGTTTCGTCCTTCATCTCATTGCCATGGTCTCTGCCTGTCCTAATTAGCCCAACTGGTGCAGAAATACAGGACGTAAAGCCCTAATCACACACACACACATACATCTTAATTAGGAAAGCGATTGCATCGACATTTCACGCACTAATCATGATTAGTGGTGCTTAATATAGAGCAGTTGGGTGTTCTAGTGGTAAGATGCTCGATTGCTCCTCTGAAGGACCCGGGTTCAATCCCAAGCCCGGGCAACCTTTCATGACCATCATCCCAGCTGGATGAGAGGTTAAATTGGCTGTCCCTTGTACTCAGTGTCTATGCTGAGGCAAGTAAAATATCCCACCGATGGGGTAAATGTGTAACATGGGTGGACACCTCTCTCACCTCATCAATCAACCCTCGATAGCAGCAAGAACTTGCCTTAGAGGGCTGCAATTTCCATTTCTATCTGGTTCTAGAACAGCAAACCCACCAACCGATGTATTGATACAGATTATTATGGTCCCTTAATAATGATAATGATTTGCAAAATTTGCCTCTGAATTATTGAAACAGAAAAGAAACTTTAGTTGTTTGTATAATTTTTTCTATGACTCAAGTAAACATTTATATTCCTGAAAGATAAAACAAAAGTGTAACCAGCACAAATCTGATTCAGAAAAAATTAAAATAAAATTCTGAGTATATCGTTTCTGACTGAAGATATTTTGTGAAGTCAGACGAGAATGTATACGCTAAAACTGACTATGAACCCCAATCTTTACCTTTACCATAGTGATGTCATATGCTGCACGTACACATTTTTAAACAACCAAAAAAAATTCATAACTAAATCTTAGACCAAAGATAAACATAGGCATATTTGCTTCACTGACCTCTCCTTGCACTCAGCTAAAAGTATTGTGACATCATCAGTAGAAAATGGCCATGATGAGGTCACGGAGTGCAAGAACAATGGCATATTTGCCTCACTGACCTCTCCTTGCACTCAGCTGAAAGTATTGTGACATCATCAGTAGAAAATGGCCATGATGAGGTCACGGAGTGCAAGTACAATGGTCAAGTAATGATGTCATAATTTATCATGTAAGTTAATATCTTAATGGCCGCCAACTTAACTGAATGATCTAGCACTTTAGCATATAGCTTTGTTTGATTATTAAATGGCCCATGAGATGCCTTCGCAAATAGGGGAACAGGTTTTAATAATTAATAATTTGATGCATCAAGAAATCATTATTCTTACACATTGTATGTCATGTCAGTTGCTAGGTTCATAAATTGCTTCCATCAATGAGAAAACTTAAGAAACATTAGGATAATGTATTGCAATATTACCTGAAATCTGCATTTTTTGAAGAAATTCTTTGCTACATACTCAAGATCATTTTTGATTGCATTTTGTCAAAGGCAGGATATTGTACATCCATACTATCTTTGGTTACAATGAGAATCATACAGATCACGGTGTGCCATTTTATGCTTCTTGGACTCGGAGCAGCTGTATTCTTGTCGTTTCAAACCAGGTCGGCATATTTCAGACAAGTTGCGGATACCACTATTGCAGACATGGGTGAATTTCCATGCATAAAAACTGCTTGCCCTTTAAAAACCATCATTTCATGCATCGCTCACAATGACCATTACGACAAATTACCATTCCTCATTGGATATAACGAGTCGCATTTGATGTCGTGTTTTCTGGAGGGAAGTTTTCTCGACTTCAATGTTGCGCTTTTTAAAGGGATTTGGTACGGTCATCAAGGTCAGTTACACTTCAAATTTCAACGCGCGTCATTTACAAAATTACCGGAGTATCACGTCGATGTCAATTCGATTTGGCATGCTCTCTGGGAGGCCTTCTGCCACCTGGCCCAAAGATAGTTCCACATTTGCATCAGAATTTTAAAAGACTTACCATTGAACCTTCTGAGTTTATTTCTTCTTCTTATCCTTCCAAGTAGGTACTTCGTACCAGTTGGTGGATCCTTGTTCCGTCATATTAAAATTCAATAAATAAAACAATATTTCTAATATCTATACAAATAAGTATCTGACTGGAATCTCCACTGGGTAGCTCCCCAAAAGCGACATGACTGTCTTATGGGAGTCTCCCAAAGGCACACATAATTGTTTTATTGTGCCTGAATAAATCATCATCATCATCTAAAAACCAATCTAATCTGTGCATTTACGACAATGAATTGGTTTACTTTCAGGACCTGATCGTGATTATATCAAAACAACTGAAGGAACGTATGCTGTGATCAACAGCAAGCAACCAAAGCATACTGCACAAATTGTTTGCGGTATCATGGGCGCCCATTTGGTTGCTTACGAAACGGTGAAAGAAGGCAGGAGCCTTTCTGTGCATTTGAACTCCTCTGAAATGTACTGGATTGGTGCGGGTGATGCTGAAGAAGAAGGTGTTCATGTGTGGGAGCACAGCGGTGTGAAGTTAAACAAGAGCTTTGAAATTTGGGGTGTCGATGAGCCAAACGATAAAGATTCTTCAGAAAATTGTGTCAATCAATTGGATAGTTCATTCCTTGATAATGTATGTTCCAAATTGTACAAGTTCATATGTGAATTCTATTAGAACATTGCCTGCATTGTCAAATACCATTACAGTCAATTTTATAGACTTGGCAACTTAAGTCCAGAGGGCGTCATGTGAATCCAGGACTCCCATTGGCTAAGGGACTGCCGAAACCTATAGAAGGCCTGGAGCCCCATGATGTCCTATGGAGCTTAAAGGGGAACTAACACCTTCAGCACTTTACCTCTCAGATGTTAGCTTTGGTCCATTGGAACTCATCTATGCATTTCATAATGTGTATATATGCCCTGGTAAAGTAATATCCTGCATTTATTAGCTCCGTTTTGTGAACTACGGAGGCCGCCATTTTTGACTAACCCGGGTGTTTTGCACTCGCCGGAAATACGTCACTGTTGTACTATTTGCTGGGCCGCTGCGACTAGCTGACGCAGTATTTACGCTTAGGCAGTTCCCAGCCAATGTTGTACTATAGATCTCAGTCAATGAGAGCCAAGTGCAATCCAACTGCTTTACTATAGGTTAGCAGTGTCAGAAGCAGGCAAAAGGTGTTAATTGCAATTGAAATTAGAGCATGTCACTGTTCTAACCAAGTGTCAAGTAAATTGCCATTGAATAATTTGAGGCTACACAATTGTACAGAAACACTGAAATCTTTGGGAATGTAAATTAGCCAACTTTGTTAAACACTGATTATAGAATATAAATTTATTAAACTATACCACTGAGGTGCACGAAAAATGCTTTTAAAGATATGATTGTGTTCACCTATATACATATATGTAACATTTTGGTTTATATTTTGATCCGATTTCAATATTATATGTATATATGTATTATGTTGCCAAACACAGATCTATCTATCTATCTATCTATCTATCCATCTATCTATCTATCTATCTATATGCACTTGTTGACAGAACAATGTTAAACAATTAAAATCCATTCATCAGTTAAGGTTTTTTTTTTTATATATAACAACTTGAATTTTAGCATAGCCCTTCCTCCACCTATTTGAGTTTCAAATATGTCTAGTGAAGCAAAGTCTAAAAAAATTGAACTCAGTACAATTTGTTGATTAATACATGCTGATAATCTTGAAAATTATTCTAGACAAAATTGCATACAGTGTATTACGCCTTTGAAACAGACCGGGCCGTCGCCAGAGCAAAGGGGGGGGGGGGGGGGGGGGGGGATACACTATGGAATAACAAAATTGTGGCATTTTCTACAGGGCATGCAGTATAATTCAGTCTTCCAAATGCGATTATGATACTGTAGACATGGATTAATTACACTTGATTAAGACAGTTCATTCACATGACACCATTCCCCTAATTTTTGGACATGCTTTTTGTGTGTGTTAATTTCGCACACTGCCTAGCCTGAGTCTTAGGCTAAGTACAATAATTATTATAAGCGTTTAAAAGAAGTATTCAAATTGTGTTTCCAGCATATATATATATATATATATATATATGTATATGTATATGTTCATACATATAGTGATGTCAAATATGTGCTTAATTTAATCTTATAGTGAAAACATATTAATTATGCAAATAATGATCCTTTTATTAAATAGTCCTAACCTCAGTTTGTAAACTCCTGTGCTTAGAAAAAGTTATATATAATTAAATGCAAAATATGGATACCATGTACAACTGAATGAATTGACCCTGAATAAAGGTATCTTTGACTTTGACAGCCTAATACAAATTGTTCATTGCAATCATGCTGCATTCACCACAGACTAGGACATAAGTGACGTCACCAGCCATAGTGCCGTGTGCAATAATGGCGGCCCCCAGCTTAATGGCAGGGCGTCCAAAGTGCACAATTAATTAGCTTAAAACAAGACTAAACTAAACTTTTAGACCGTTTCTTTCACTGCAATATATTATTTTACATGTAATTGAACTTTTAAGATAAACATGCAAATTTCCTTTAGTTCCCCTTTAATTTCCATGTCTAGAAATCTTCTGTAAAAGATGTGAAGTTTTACTGCGATTCGATACAAGATTTAAGCGACAGCGTTGAAAGAAGACGTTGTCAAGTGATAAAAAAAAATGAGGGTTTTTGTACATTTACTTCATAAGTGAAAAGTGAAAAATGACGTACAAAATACATTTGTAATTGGAAACTTTGTGATCAGAATTTTTTTTCATATAATGATAAAGTTCAGAGTTTGCATATTTTAATAGCATGTATAATAGCTAGTTGTTGTTTTTGGTTGTTTTTGTGATACTATTAATAAATTTTCCATTGTAGAACACGCTAAATATCAGTTTAATGAATTTATCTTTTATGCATAAAGATTTTACTTATTTAACATAGCAATAGAGCGAAACAGTCCTGTCATTTGTAGCGAGCCGATAGCACATGCATATCTTTGTCCAAGTATTGAGAGAGGCTTTGCAAATTTTTTTATTCTTGATAATTATGCAGGTTTTGTGAAATAAATTTGATTACCTTTCTGTGTGTGACATCTGCAGCCAATAATATATGTCATCATTCTTATTGGGAAAACCTGCGTGGTATTTGAATACATTACTATCTATTTGTTGCCCTAAAGCTTAGCAAGATAATGGTGAATGGTATATGAAATTTGAAAGTACAAAATATATGTGAAGTCATTTTATACTCATATGACACTATCTTTTTGCAGTCCATCATATCACTTAACTGAATAATGTATTTGTCATCATTGCAAATAACAATCAATTTCGGGCTTTATGGATATTTAGTTTGTGTGTTAGTCAGTTGTCCATTTCAGAAATATGTCAATTGAATAAGAACTAATGTGTTTGCACGAATATATCTCGTCAATTTGGAGCTTTCACGAGTGTGGTAGGCATTTCAATAACTGCATATATATGGTTGCTTAATAATGTGATCATTCAAAAAGCTTTTTTGTCATAGAATTAAATGGCATTGGAGTTACAATCAATTCAGCACGTTTATGAATATTGCATATTAGTATTTGTCTTGCATACTTAGGTGTTTCAAAATGACATTATTAGCGAAATAGTTTTGTCGCTAACATCTATCATTAATATTTTTGAGCAGATACTGAGCGGTCATCAGTCGCTCGTTATCATATATCTTAAAATGCAGTTATTTTACGTTTATTTTCTTCAGTTGATAGTCTTTGGTTCTGCTTTATATCTGGGACAAAAGTTGAGTTTGACATATTTTAGAAAGGTTACCCAGGCCACCATTGCTGATTTTGGAACTTTTCACTGCGAGCAAAAAGTGTGTGGGACTGGTCCAAAAATGTCTTGCATTGTAAGGAACTTCGATGAATCAGCATTTATGATTGGACATAACGGATCGCATCTGATGCTCTGTTTTCTGAAAAGTGGTGGAAGTCAATTTAGCCCTGCAGGTTTTCATGGGATCTGGTATGGGCGCCAAGGTATGTGCAGGTTGTATCGCTAAATTGTATAGCTTAGGAAGAAAATTTGACTGCATGTGATTGACCTTATCATATATAACTAACTAACTAACTAACTAACTAACTAACTAACTAACTAACTAACTAACTAACTAACTAACTAACTTACTACTTTACTAACTTAATAACTTACCAACTAACTAATGAACTAATAACCTAATTAACTAACTAATTATTTAACTACACTAACTTACTAACTAATTAACTAACAAATGAGCTAACTAATTAACTAACTAACAAACTAACTACTAACTAACTAACTAAATCTTACTAACTAACTAACTAACTAATTAACTAAGAAAATTAATATAAAACTTTCAATAACTTACCATGAAGAATGCACTGAAACCACAGCCACAGATAACCAATGAAATACAGATTAGGATGTCACCACAGCAAGTAGCTGATGGTCTTTTGAAGTGTCAATTTGTATATTTGCCCCCTTAAAAGGAAAGGCAGAACTGCATCTAATAACTTTTCAGACTTGAACAGCCTCTGGAAATATTTTCCAAAAATTGTTCCATTTCCCCGTTTCTCTGAGACATGACATACGACCAATGACACAGAAGCAAGCAATGATCATTTTGGAAAGATGAGCAAGTTTTAGTTAATTGTTTCTAGAGGGTGTGCCTGCATCATTTGGAAAGTTGGTGTTTGACTTAAAGTGGGTCTTATTTTCCTTGTTTTTGTGCATTTTTTCTTATGTGATACATTTTTAATATACTTTATATATATATATATCTTTTTTAGTTTAATTTATATACATGTAATGTCTTCTTTTAACTTTATAATGATTTATATTTTATTTTTATTGTTATATATTTATTGTTCAGCGTTTTGAGCACCCTGTGGATATTACGCTATAGAAAATAAATTTATTAATATTTATTATTATATTATTATATAAAAAAGGTCCATTTTAGCTTCTGAATGTAGGTTCATGACCCTTGGTTGTAATTCAGTGTTGTTGTTTTTTTTATAATTATTTTCAGGACCAGTTGGTGAGGATCGGATAACAACTTCATTTGGGATGTATGAGATTGTCAATGCGAATGCTTCTAAGGGAACGGCGCAAATGCTATGCGGTATCATGGGCGCCCATTTGGTTGCTTACGAAACAGCGGAAGAATTTACTGAACTTTTGGGGCACACATCCAATCGAACATGTTACTGGATCGGTGCGGGTGATGCTGAAGAAGAAGGTGTTCTTGTGTGGGAACATAGCGGAGTTCTATTAAATGAGAGTTTTGCGAAATGGCATTTGTCTGAGCCAAATGATCATATGATTGAAACAGAAGAAGAAGATTGTGTGGCTCAGTATAATGGCGCTTTTGTAGATATCAGTTGCCAGGGACCATTTAAGTATATATGCGAGTACTATTAATTGTTGTTGCAATGTTTGCATAAATTTTGTTTTGGTTTCACATAGCAACAAATATGGATTTCTTTGATTACAGTAAACAATCCCATCAATACGAAAAATTAAATTTGAATTCATTGGCAAATAGTCAACTTTGAAATGTTTTTTTAGGTCTGTTAACTTTATTTAAATATATGTGCGCAACAGAAGATGTTAACAATTGCTGTGATTATTATGTTATATTAGTTTTGCGATAATATTTTGATTTGGTAACGAGTGAGGTTCTAGATTAACAATACTGGGACTGTCTTTAAGAAGAGTAAGTTGCACTAATTTCATTGAGATGGCAACTTGTTAGAAATACCATAGAAAAATAAATAGATAGGTTGATAACATCAAATCCCACACCCACACCAAAATCCCATTAAAACAGCAGGCTGAGACTATACAAAACTTCTGCTGCGTCAGAAGAAGACAAACAAATGACGGTATATTCTTTCCAAGAAATTGACTGAAAATCTATGAAAGATCATTTAGATGGTGGGCGTCTATTCGAAATAGTACGGTAATTCCATCAAAAGTCCTGTTCCTGAGACTTATTTGCAGAAGATTTGATAGACTTGGATCTCCAAATGACGTCATGAATCTAGGACTCCCATTGGCTAAGGAAGGGACTGCTGAAACCAATGGGAATCTTGGATTCACACAAAATCCTCTGGCGTTTCCAAGTCTATGAGTCCTGCTGAGATGGGTGGCTGGGTGGATTAGGGCTTTACGTCCTGTATTTCTGCACCTGATGGGCTAATTAGGACAGGCAGGGACCATGGCAATGAGATGATGGATGAAACAGCCATCCAATTTAGCCTGCTGTGAGGTGGCTTGCACCCAAACTGCCTGACCTAATAACACCACAATTTACCGACAGATCCCATTTGCAAAATATAAAAAAAACGTGCATTGAACCTTTTTTGAATTCAACCTGATGCAGAGATTTCAGGTATAATATGCAAGTGTCTGACTGCATAAGACTAGTTTCATCATCATATTTATTGCAATACAAAAATAATAATAATATAATAATATTTGCATTGATAGTTGCTTAACAAGTTAAACATATTTTGGACATTTTGACATTTTAAACATTAGTTTTAGACATCTGATGGTATCTAGAATGACAAACCTCTATCTCCAGTTAGTCAGCTTTAAGTAACAAATTAGTCAATTTAATGCAAGTTCAATTCTATCGTTTCAGTCATAACATTTACTTTGGACTGACTGATCTGACTGATTTGTTAACAACAATGGCTATGGAGGGTCATTCATTCCAGCAGGGGCGTCGATTCAGGGGGGGATGTGGGCGATATATACCCCCCATTTTCTGAGAAGGGAGGGATGATCAATGCAATCATCCCCCCCCCCCTGAAATTCACAAATGAAAATTACCCTTTTATCACACACTTTTGTTTTGGAACATTTGTGCTTTGTTGAACAGCTTCACACTTGATATCACATATCAGTACAAGTTTATAAGTTTGGTATCAATGATCAACCATTAATTTACCTCTTGGCCAATGTCCGCGCATTAACTGCTAATAATTGTACGAGCAAGGGAAAGTCACATTGGGACAGACAAAGTATCCCCCTCCCAACTGTCAAGAGAAATTGACGCCCCTGCATTCCAGACATAGTCAAAAAGTCTCAGAATATAGTCAAAACATTCATTTTCAGTATTATACATAACCATGGCAGATTGTACACTGCATCAATATCCATTTGGTATACATGTATTAATCATCCTCGAGTGCTGTAATTAAGATACCATACTGTTTTTGATATCGGCCTCCTAGCTTGCAACGTTACACCACCAGGGGTTTCTTAGCTTGCAACGTTACACCACCAGGGGTTTCTTAGCTTGCAACATTACACCACCAGGGGTTTCTTAGCTTGCAATGTTACACCACCAGGGGTTTCTTAGCTTGCAACGTTACACCACCAGGGGTTTCTTAGCTTGCAATGTTACACCACCTGGGGTTTCTTAGCTTGCAACGTTACACCACCAGGGGTTGCTTAGCGAAGAGCGACAGTCCTGAGGGTCTGCCAGATTTTGGACCAAGCAAGATATACAGGGTGGGGGAGCAAGGAATTTTACAGCGCAGATTGGTTTATTTTGACCATTAAAATACAAAGCTGGAAGTCCCTGTAATTAATAAAATGATGCAACGCTATACTTGATGATCTCTGGAGAACTATTTTGTTCGCCGCCTCATAAAATTAGTGCAAAGCCAAATCACATAGTTTGAGCAAGAATATTGCATTGAAGTTCAAGGCTCTGGACCAAACAGTTAATATGATATTTATTATAATATCAAGTCGACTTTTCTTGCTGACTGAAGTAATGACCTTTCAACGGCCCAAAATTTGACACGTCATTAGAACAAAAGCACACAATATAAAATCCATATTCTGTAATAATCCTAATTATGTAGTTCTATACAGGTTTCAAATATCCAGCCGAGTGGGTTTCTGAGTTAGCAGGATATACTCCAAGATTTTCATCGTCTTTCATATTTATAGCGACATTTCCAGAAATGTTCATCATCTGTCCATGCGAACTGTATCTGCTCCTCGGTAAAGAATTGACGTATGCTTTTCCAGCGTTGGGGTTTTCCATACCTACATATTCGTAATATCCATCAGATATTTCTGAAATGATAAAATAATGGAAAATAAACATAACATTTTTGCCACCTCAAAAACACATTATGAAATACGTTGCAGTTTCATGAGTCATAGACATACTTTTTACATCATTAGTTCTTCTCCAGATTTAGGTCATTCAAATAGTTTCAAAAACCAATGCTCCCTTCTTTTTTACCAATTCAGGCCCATTTGTATGGTGGCCGAGGAGTACACTTCGCGTTCTCGTGGTTTTCGTGACAGTAACCTTCGCGCCACGAAAGTCCCACTTTCGTACCATGACAGTCCCAATTTCGTGCCACGAAAGTAACCCATTTTCGCCCCAAAAAAATACCAACTTTCATCCCAAGAAAGAACCAACTTTCGTACCAAAAAGTACCATCTTTCGTTATGAAAGTACAGACTTTCATGGCACGACAATTACTAACCTGTCTCCCTCACGGTCGGTTTTAGCTAATTAGCTCCGTAAATATTGAATATACAGAGCTTTTATGCATATCCACAGATGCCTTTATCATAGATACATCTTATAATATTAATCGAGTAAATGACATAAAACAATCGGCAAGGGGGCCGGGCTGGCCGGGTGCCGAAGTCCCTTCCTAAGCAGTCTGAGAGCCTAAGTTTATGCATGATTATCTCTATATGTAATTTACCTAGAATATGTGTTTCTTAGTTATTATAATATCATATTTCTACGGTATTTAGTTTGGTTAAAATCTTGGGCTGAAAAAGTATTCAAAATGCTACTAAACTTTTCAGGTTAGAAAAATCGCAATTTGGGTCGTTTTCAACTCAAAATTGTAACCTAACTAAAGCCTGCAGAAATATACCGTTCTTACAGCCAATAGCTTATAACATCACCCATTGATAGTGGTATTAAACATTGTTCCAGGTAAACTAGGCTTCCAGACAATATGAAACACATTAACTTACATCAAGAAGCATCACAGAATGAGGAGGAGAGGAGGATGGGGAGAGGAGGAGGAGGAGGAGAGGAGGAGGAGGAGGAGAGGAGGAGGAGAGGAGGAGGAGAGGAGGAGGAGGAGAGGAGGAGAGGAGGATGAGGAGGAGAAGAGGAGAGGAAGAGAGGAGGAGGAGGAGGAGGAAGAGGAGGAGGAAGAGGAGGAGGAGAGGAGGAGGAGGAGGAGGAGAGGAGAGACTGAGGAGAGAATGAGGAGGAGGAAGAGGAGGAGAGAAGGAGAGGAGGAGGAAGAGGAGGAGAGAAGGAGAGGAGGAGAAAGAGGAGGAAGAGGAGGAGGAGGAGAGGAGGAGGAGGAGAGGAGGAGGAGGAGAAGAGGTGAAGGAGAGGATGAAGAGAAGAGGAGGAGAAGGAGAGGAGGAGGAGAGGAGGAGGATGAGGAGGAGAAGAGGAGAAGGAGAGGGAGAGGAGGAGGAAGAGGATGAAGAGGAGGAGGAGGAGGAGGAAGAGAGGAGGAGGAAGAGGAGAAGAGGAGGAGGAGAGGAGGAGGAGGATGAAAAAAGGAGGGGGAGTTGAGGAGAAATTGTTGCCATACTTACAAAGTTGCCTGAAGGGTAATAACTGCATTGCTTTCATGGTACGACACACTGTCGGGGGGCGAAGGTCATACGATGAGAAGGTATTTTGTGGTGGGAAGGTATTTTGTGGTGGGAAGGTACTTTGTGGTGGAAAGGTATTTTTTGGTGGAAAGGTATTTTGTGGTGCGAAGATGTTGCTAACTGGGGTCGAAACCTTCGCACCACAAAGTGTACTCCTCGGCCACCATATGTTTGTGCACAATAATATACTATTAAGTTATATCAATAATATAGAGTTATTAATACATCAACAACTCACAATGTAAACAAACCAAGTAAGGACATCCCAATACATATGTACTAACAATGGATGATGATGCCCAATTCATTCTTTCTCAATGTTATAGTCTGGATTTTCTCTCAATGCATGACTTATTTTTAATAATTAGCTTACACAAATTTAGCGTGCCTTGATCGAATAATGTGATTTTCAACTATGGATGAATTTTCAGAAAATTGTAATTTTGACAGACAATGCAGCTTTAACGTTATCATTCCTGATATTTTGAAATGACTAATTCCAAAGCATGACATGTCAATTTAATTTTATTGAGTGTTATCATTTTATCACTAAAAAAATTAAAGGTATTACTCTAGACTCTAATTACTGAATGGAGAACATTATCCACTTTTAGACTGTTCTTTAAAGATGATTTGTATCAACAGAAAGAACCATGATTGTGGATGACACAAACCTTCTGACTGATTCCTGTTGTTAGCTCTCCGCAGCTGCCTTTTTCTGAAAAATGAAATTAATCAATATTATTGATTAGAATTTAATTGTAATAATTTGTTTTGCTATATCTGCTAGGAAAATCAACGTATTAAGGTAATTTGATAATTAACTGAGGGTTCCTGACAAAAAATTATATAATTATATATATTTTGCTATTATAAGCATAAATGTTAAGGACATGCAATGAACACAAAGAATGCTTTCAAACGTTGAATACTTATTTGTATAACCTATTTTAACTAGTATAAAAAAAATTATATAAAAAACATATTTAAAGAACAAGGGAATTAAAAATTCAACAACAACAAGAATTTATTGCTTTTATTAGCACAACAATTTAGAATGCACTGTCGAGATTCATTAAAAAATCAATTTTATGTTTTTGTATACTTACTTAAATATAACTGTTATTGCAGCCACACTGGCAATTACAAATGCTCCTACTACTGGTGCAATTATTGCAGTTAATGGAATATCTGAAACAGAAAGAAAACAATTTTGCTTTACATGCCATGCGATTATTACCGAAAGCCGAGTTAGGGATGCGGGTGCTTCTAAATGATGTACCGTGTATTTTCAATAGAGAAGTGAAATTAAACCTATCAGACTCAGGGCAATTTTTTTTCTTCCCCTTTGTAGTATTAATAAAAAAACATTTCAGTGTGTTTCACATTCAAAATGTAAAACTCCCAGGTTTTGGTTCACTACATGGCCAAATGTGCCACGTGCATTTTCCATGAGAAGGATAAACGCATGGAAAACGCATGGTTTTTGCCTAATTATAATGAGGTGAAAACCATGCGCATAGAAAGCGCACATGGCACATTTGGCCATGCACATTCTTCATTGCAGATTAAATGTGCATATGAGGGTGGAGGCTCAGCTCAGTGGGTCCCGGGTTCAATTCCCGGTCGAGCCCAAGTTGGATGGCTGTTTCATCTTTCATCTAATTGCCATGGTTCCTGCCTGTCCTAATTAGCCCATCAGGTGCATAAATACAGAACTGTCGTAAAGCATATTACAAGCTGACTGAAGTTACTTCGTCAAAGATGGCACCAGAATCTAGTATCAATGGCTATGGGTTTACATTGTTTGTCATTTAAATGCACATAAAATGACAGGTCAAATCACTAAAATGTTAAAGGTTTTAACGACAGTCATTGAATTTGATATTAATTAATCTAAATCTCAATATTTTTTATCAAAAGGGTCCAAAGAGTTCACCTGCAGTTACCCCCATTATGTACCTATACCCAATAAGGTTGTATGTTATGCAGTGCATGAATAGAAATTGGTATCATAGGTAGTATTCGACTGGGCTTTTTCGTGGAGCACTAACGTTCGTAAAGCACGAAGTGTATTCGACTGGAGGTTTACAAAAAAAATCGTAAATTTTCGTAAAACACAAATGTTCACGAAGAAAAAAGTGTGTAAATCTCTGTAAAACCGAGTCACGTGATCATTTGTGGGCAAAACTGTAATGGGAAGCGTCGCCAATTCGCATCTTCAGAGTCATTTTTACAAAAAAAGATATCTGCATTGATTCAATTCACACCATAAGCGAACTACAAATACAGAAGGAATTTGGAATTTTGAAAATCGGACGGAAAATGAAGGAGCTGTTTAATAAAATGTATCACGAAGCGAGGATGCTAATGACGTTCATTTGTGCCGCGTTTTTGTCATTCGCCATAAAAGACAATGCAATGTATTTGATTTTTTGTCAGTGTGTCAAGGGGCAAATTCCCAGAATTTTTAATTGACTGAGAAATCTACGTAGAGCATGGAACAGCCACTGCGCAAGTGGGCGTGGCCTAAATTTGCTTCACGGAAAACTCCCAGTCGAATGTCACCATAGTCACAGTCATGGTCAACTGGCTTCTGTACCTATTCAGCTGTAAGTCACGAAACTAATATTTCTGCCAAAGTCTAAGCATGAAAGGGTTATTCAAACCATGAACTACACAGATTTTTAGATATGTCATAGAAATATCCCGAATAGGAGGGAGCTAGCTAACGTTTTTGTTGGTCATATCCCAACGCCGAACGTTAGTTAACTCCCGACTATAACTTATGCTCCATAAAGGATATTCACTGATTTGTTTTTATTGTTTTGTTTTACTGCCTTTATTATGCAAGACGAGTTCAGTTTGTGCTCAGGAGGGAGTTGCCTAACATTTTTGTTGTTTATGTTGCCCTGGTGTATATACTTAATGTAGTCTAATATATAGTAATATAAATGTATTACTGTAATATATTACATATATTCATAACTCAGCTGTGTTTGTAACAATTATTTGTTAGTTTGCACTTAATTGTTAGTTTGCACTTATTTCTGTGGCTGGTTCCTAGTAAAAGGGACCTAGTAGAGTTCCAAGTAAAGATGCTGCTAAAGATGCTGCTGAAGATGCTGCTAAAGATGCTGCTAAAGATGCTGCTGAAGATGCTGTTGGGCCCTCGAAGGTCCTGGGCCTCCACGCGGCGAGGGTGGAAACACTTGGGGTGAAGTCCTCTATCCCCAGTGGCTAAAACAGGACAGTGCGCATTGCACAAGCTGCTCCAGCTATCCAACGCAGACAATTATTGATTTTTTACATGCTTCTGGTTTCTACTACCAACTATAGATAATCAATCTTACCCTAGAGAGCCTCTACATAGCCCACTCAGGTGCTGATGAGGCGTTAAACAATAACACTAACTAACTAACTAACTAAAGATGCTGTTGGTCCTTGGAGGAAATGTCTGACTTCCTCCCAAGTCTCTAAATTTGGGAGTAAGGGAGTGGGAAGATTTTCAGGAATGGCCAGCAGCTCTCAGTATATAAACCCTGGAAGCAAATGACTCCATCAGTTTGAGTTCATCTTTGAATTGTGTTCAGCAATATATGAGCCATGTTGGAGCTTTGAAACTTTTGTCACTTTTGTTATCCAAGTATGTTCAGTTTCATATTGTTCATTTACTTATCTTGGAATTAGGCAAATGTATATCAATGTATATTAATGTAATCACTCTTGTATGTGTTCTTAATGTACTACTTGACTGTATGTGTCAGGATGATTTGTATTATCTGTGTAAAATGATGTAAGATATGTATTAATTGTCTTATTATCTGTAACAGTATGACTTTTGGCTATTTTGGCTATTTTTGGACTATCTTTTAATATGTTATTAGATCAATAGTCTATTTATGTTTTTATATAACATGTAATGATCAGTTTGAGTTCATCTTTGAATTGTGTTCAGCAATACATGAGCCATGTTGGAGCTTTGACACTTTTGTCACTTTTGTTATCCAGGTACGCCTCCTAATGATCACGATGTAATTCCTTCGAGTCCTTATTAAACTATCAAATGTAGTTTGCCCTTGAGTCATCATTTCTATATGTGCAAAGAGGGTGGGCAACATTTATACCGACTCAGAATAATAGGAGTATAGAATTTAGTTGAAAATGACCCAGATTGTCTTGTACCAGAATTAATGCCAGTGGTTGGCACTGGCTGTCTATGTCAATGGGTTCACAACACTTACGTATTATTGTAATTACAACTTAAGGGAAATTGCCTGTTGTTGAAAGTTATTAAGCATTCAATCGTTTATTGAGATCTAGAACACTGCGTGTCGTCACCTCACAGCCCAACTTACATTTTATTATAAAAGTGTGGACCCTATAAAACCGTGCAGAAATATCATAAATGATATTAGCTGACAAACTACATCATAAAACTACATCATAAAACTACATCATAAAATATGGCAGTAGCATTTCTACAATATTTTTTGGCTTAATATTTAGTAAATTTTTTCCAAGCATACCATGTTAAATACCAAAAACATTGTGTTTTTAGGGCACAGGGCTTTAAAGCTCACCCTCTTGCAAAGTGCTTATTTCAACTGGTTAGAGAGAGATGAATTGTCCAACTTTTGGCCATAGTGGGGTTTTGAACCCAGTGGCTTTTGTCAGATTCAGATTCGTTTATTTTGCCCACTATTATACAAAAACATCTTAAAAATACAGAGATTTTCATTAAATAAAATATTGAGCAGGGTGACTCCTCTAAGATGATCATGTCATCGCTGCCGAGGGGCCACCCACATACCAACACTAACTATAGAAAATTACAATGATGTCAGTGCCTGGAGTCCATGTTCACAATGAAGTATATGGAGTGTTATTACAGAAAAGTATAGCTTTCTTAAATTAACTAAATAAGTATAATCATACAATAAAGACACTACAAGTTACGACACACAAAACAGTCGTAAATGTTACATTGGCTTAAATAACTATCAATAATTGGATTAAATAACTAAATATTCATGAAAGTAATTATCACACAAACTTATCAAACAATAGTCTGGTAACAATTGATTTTCATATTTTTAGCAAAATAAGTAGTCAGAACCTTATGCAACAGGATGAAATTAGGATAGTTCAGTACTCTGGGTTAACACGTATACTATGACCATTAAATGTGTGATGAAAGATAAAGTAATTCATATTACCAAATTTAGGCTTGGGTGGTGGTACCACTGTAGTTGTTCTTGAGACTAGATCTGTAGGACGAATGGGTCCTATAGTTGTAGTTCCTGAAAAGAAAAAGAAATTATGGATAACCAAAAAAGAAGAAGAAGAATACTGGCATATTGATGCCAAGTCACTTCTGAATTTCCAAGAGACAAGGGATTTTTTCCAGGCTTATTGAAATAAACAGTATTGTGCAGTGCAGTAAACTAAGCGATATTGGCCCATCAGTGTTCACAGTGCAGCGTGGCACCACATTGTGGCGCAATGGGGTGCAGAGTGGTGCTATGCGGTTCAGTGTGTTGTAATATCAGAGTGTGATGTGGTGCAGATTCAGAACTGTCATGCATGAGACTTTTGCCCAGTGCCAGATGTAAACCATGTGAGCGATGCCCATTAAACGAGCAAGATTTTCGTTAAAAAAATCGAATATGAGCAATTTTGCCAGTGCTCTTGTAAATGTCAATGAAATTTTTTGCTGTACTCAGTACTTTCGTTTCAAATAAACAATTTATTCAGAGAGACAACTGGAGGATGCCATATATGTATTAGTCACTATCTAGTGTGCAACACTTTCCTTCGCTGTATCTCTTTTTGCTGAGCGTCAATGGCTAGCTTTATTTGACTTCACCAACTAAACGCAAGTGATCGAGTATAATTCTAGGTGAATGTGCAGCTAAAGTATGTTTATTGTGCAGTGAGAATGTGCACCAGCAATACAGCCCTTTAAGGTGATAAGGGAGTTTGGGTTGGACTCACTTATGGAAGCTAACACTCTCCAGCTTGTTACCATGAACAAAGCACCGCGAGACAGCACCCGTGCGTTTCGATGGACTGAAATGTAATATGTATGGCTGTATGAGGATTTTTGCATCAGCTGATATGTGGAGCATATGTGCCAATTTCTGGGAGGCCAGCAACCGTGAAGGTTTCGGCCTAACTCGGCTATGAAGCAACGATTGCAGGTATTTATTCCCAACCCTGGCATTCTCAAGTTCAGTTAATTTCATTAAAAACAGCCTGTCAAATTGAACCTAGATGAAGCTAGACAACTTCTGCTATATGATGCTACCTGCCGCTGAACAGAACTGTCTGGCTGTTGCTGGCTGCGTAAAGCCGGGTCTAAAAGTAAATGCAGCACCATTTGGTACATAATTTGAGATTTACGCCAATTTGTCTATTGTACATACATATTTATGATGTATTAGATAAATTTCTTACACTTACCAAGATTAATATTTTTTAGTGGTGGTAGGTGTAAGCCGACTATAAGTTAGCAGTGGACAGAAGCGGCTGGCTTTAGCCAGCCATAGCTACAGCCAGGAATAGGTTGCTACAGCTATCTAGAGTTAACCATATTTTATGAAGCTTACAGCTGAACTCATAGACTTGGAAACTAAACTCCAGAGGAGACTGCCTCCGCCAATGAGAGACATGAACTCACATGACGTCATATGGCGTTTACTTTCCAAGTCTATGAGATCAGCTGTAATGGTTAGATCTGCAAAGTAATCGAGAACCATATCTACAGTTTGGTGCCTAGTAGAAAAGTGGTGACACTGGCAAACAATGCTATTTCATTCACTCGTACAAACTGCCTCTGCCCCATCATATTAGCTGTTATTGTTTTCAGATTTAGGCGGAGAGAGGCCGTTGAATATCTCCAGCCAACCCTGACTGTTTCTAAAACACAGTAATCGACAGTTTAGGATAATCTCTCTGTTGGTTAAAATTCTTGGCTGGGTTGAACAAATTCAATACCTTTCGGACTGTTTTCAAATAAAACAAAACAGTGATCTATGTCACATGAGGAATTCGGCAGAACTTATTTTCAGTGATAGCTCAACTCCCTATGTAGGCACTAATATGCTAGGCACTCTAAGGTTGTGATTCCAAACTCTTGACACGCAAGCCTCAAACCTGCCATCAACATAGGACAATACACAATATACATTCTAGTTATGCATAATCTATTTACCAAAAGGTGCGAGTAGATACTGTATATGTGTCCGAGTGATGATCGAAGCAGAAAGTAACAAAACCCATTTTGGAAAACTTACCCGGTTTTTTTACGCATGTTCCCCATCGTTTATTTTCTTCGGCAACAATGTTATCCACGGAACACCAATATCCTCCCTGTTCGTTTAAAATACAACTAGAATACCAAGTGCCCTCGTACCAAAATGGAAAGCAACATGGTGTACCGTCTGGGACAGTACCATCCGTTGTGACATTGATTTCACTGGGTTTTGAGTTTGCTATGCAGCTAGCTCCTTCTTTTGCTGAAAGTAATGACAGAATAAACAACTCACAGTTTAATTGAAGTAATGTCCGTGACTTACACAGGTTAAGAACTTCAAAGTCTAATTTCAATACAGAGCTACATTGGAGTATGTATTTTTCACATTCTAAGTTGTTCTTTATGATACTAAATAGTCTGTTAATGCAGTCTATTTAATGCCTGGGGAATTCTATGTTTACACAAGGGCTTAGTGACCCACCCTGCTGTGAGCTTAATCCCATGTTAATTGCAATTAACAATTGCCATAGGTACCACACATTTACCCTAGATGGCAGCAGCTGTATTCTCAAAAGGTTTTCAAAAGTAATGAAAGGGAGGAAATGATTCGGAGGGAGTTAAAAGTTGTGAAAGGAAAAATTAGTGGGTGATTCTTCCTTACTGAAAAAGTAGTTATACTTTATTTTGTTTTGTACTGTATTTGAAGGTGGTAATGATGATAACGATAATATTGATTCCCACAATATCATTGTCATCATGGAATTATTTTGGAGCTCACAGATATACTTCATTTAAGATGTTCAATGCTGAAAATACAAACATTTTTGGGTGTCTCTTAGTTCTACATGCAGGTATAGCATATCTTCTGCTACTTGGCAACAGTGAAAAGCACTTATGAAGAGGGCGGTGTCCAGCGGATATTATCTCAGCTGCTAATACAGAGGCCCGTATTGCAAAAGTCTCATAAAAACACTCAATCTTAACATGAAAGTCTGGTGGTACAAAAGTATCTGGAATTATTCATACTAGGAAATAGCTTTTTTTACTTAATTGAAGGTGGTACTAAATTCTCTGGAATCATACAAACAATGGAAATACTTGGAGTTAGCTGAAGGTGGCACAAAATTCTCCAGCTTAATTCAAAACTTGAAAGGGTTATTGCAGTAACTTAGTTGAAGGATGAAGGTGATACTGGTGGTGGTGGTGGATTAGGGCTTTACGTCCTGTATTTCTGCACCTGATGGGCTAATTAGGACAGGTAGGGACCATGGCAATGAGACGAAGGATGAAACAGCCATCCAACATGGGCTCAACCAGGAATTGAACCCGGGACCCAGTGGTTGGAAGCCCAGCGCTACGACTGAGCTAGGCCCCCACCCTTGTGAAGGTGATACTAGATTCTCAAGCAGTTTGTTTACAAGTAATGATGAATTCAACATCTATAGGCAACTGTGCATGAATAAATCAGACACTGTATATAATTTCGTATAATTTGTACCTTACATAAAACATCCCACAGTAACCAGTGTACCCTATTAGTGATAATTACATGTATATTCAGCAATACACGGGAACGATTTCGTTCTTTATAGTATTACTGATTGCGAAATGCCCATGGGTACTGTTCATGAATTTTTATACTCTTGATGAAATATGTTGATCAAAGATGACAGAAAATGGAATCAAGCAAAACTTAACATCAGTGGTCAGTGGGTAAGTGAGATGGGTTATGTCCCATAGTTTTGCACCAGATAGGGCTGATCAGGACAGGCAGGTGCCAAGGCAATGAGGCGAATGATGAAGCAACCTTACAACGTTGGCTGGATTCAAACCCAGGACCCAGTATTTGGCAGCCCAGCTCGCTGCCACCGAGTTTATCCCCAGTGGTTGGTCTGTGACTTTGGGTTTACCTTATATGGCCTGAGTATAATCTTCAACTTTAACAAAATTATAAAGATAAAACTTAACTTTTTGTATGGCTGAAAGTACTTACATGGTCGTGGAACACAATTGCCCCACCTTCCTTTGTATATCGAATCAATAGCACACCAAGGCCTAAAATGTTCTTTCAATATACACTCGGAATAAGTAACCCCTTCGAAAACGAATGGAAAACAACATGGCGTATGTTTTTGCACATTTCCGAGTATCGTGAAGTAAACGTCACTCAGTGTAGAGTTTCCGACACATAGTCCAGTTGCATCGACAGCATTTCGGCAAAAGCACCAAAGGGTATAAGTGATGAAAGTGAACCATTTCATAATTTTGCTGGAGAGAAATAAATAAAAAATGATGTGCAAATATATGAAAATAATTCTCTCATAAAAACTGGTCAGACACTTTTGACTTTAGACTAATACTTAACTTTCAATTATTTGACATTAATTTGGAAAATGCAAATAATAGATATGATAAAGTATTGTGTCGCTGGTGTAACTTTGTTTAAATCAGACATTGTATTGTTTTAGAATTTTCTAAGCCAACCAACATCACACTTTATCATTGTCTAATGACAAACACTATCTTGGCTGATTACTATTGAGTTGACACCAGCGACAGATTTTTTTAGAGTATAGACAGCCACTGGCCTTATGTTGCTATATATATATCAATGAAAACTTCGGCTGACATGAAAATCTGAACATTTCTTAATGATTAGCTCTAACTGTATGGGGGCTGGGGAAATCTGGCATTAAAGAAGCTACTACACATAAGAGATACTCAGGTGGTTATGCCTTAGCTACTAAATGCTGATGAGGTGTATGAATTATTAGAGTACCTCGGCAGCAAGTAGATGTAAATATATATGACTTTTTTTTTACTCACAATTATTTCTATTTGTATACTGTTATATATGATTTTATTGTTTTTTACTTTCATTTTATTATGTTCTCTTTGTACAAGATAAATAAATATTTTACACGAGGTGTCAATATTATATACTTTCAGAAAAGTACTGGCTGAGATTCCCAATTTCGTCACTGCTGTATGACAATTGCATGAGATGGTCATGATTCTCACGAATTATGCCTTAACATTTTCATTATCCAGGTATATAAGATATGATGGTGTGGCTTTTCCAGCTTTTTCATGAATTTCTTTTTCTAATAAAGTAACAAATGTTCAACTATAGGTATTCAGATCTGGTGAAAAAATATATAGGGTTTCGTAAATATTAATTATTTGTCATGGATTGAAAATGAATAATCTTACCTTGATACTATGATCCTATGATAATAATCATGCAATCAAGTTTACAGGCAGAAAACCAAAATCAACCGAAGCCACCATAGCTGAAGAACATGACCTGGGATAAAAATAGATATATACATTTGTAATTATTCACATGATCTGAAGATTTTTGTTACACTTGGTTATGGTGTAATGCACCACTGCATTTATGGCTGCCTAGTGGTGTTTCTGTTTCATGATACGAAAGCAATGTAAGATACACATGAGAGAATAACAATTAAAGCGGAACTCTGCCTTTAAAAGTTAACGCTTTTGATATAAGAAAACACTACCCGGTAGAAAAATTTGGAATTTAATCTACTAAAATATCTTCGCTAAATTCCACAAATTTATCATAATATAACACATACACATATTGGCCCAGTTTAACCCAGACAGGTCATATAAGTCTGGCTATATATAAATGGTGTATTTGATATGATACAATGTAGAAAAAAAATCAATTATTATTTAAATAGTATATAGTTGATTTAAATGGAAGAGTCTCTAATTATGAGAAATAAATGAAATATAATTGTTTCTCAAATCTTGAATCGCTTGAATTGTCACAAGGTCACTTTTGCTGCATTTGTTATATGATGTATGAGGCTTAAGTTGCTAGAAATGATTGTGTTGGCACAGTTTATGGTGTGGTGGTCTAAGTTTGTCAAAACAATGTTGTACTGTCGGCGGCCGATATAGAAGGTTCTTCTGATTTTTTACTCCATCCAGGCACTGAGAAATTGGATGTTTGTGGGACAAAACAGAATGTAAATTTGATTTCCAGTTGCAATGGGGTCATTCTTTGTTTTCTTACAGCTGATTTAATAGACTCGGAAACTAAACTTCAGGGGACCATCATGTGGATCCACTCCTCCTCTTAGCTGAGGCAACCAATGTGTGCTTCAGGTGCCCAATGATTTTTTAAAACTTGTCCTATCATGCTGAATCAATTTTTGGTATTGCTGTTGGGTTAGTAGATCACATTTACCAAGTTTGGTGAAATTTGATTAATGTTTACCTTATCCACAAATGCTATCTCTGAAAAAGGGTGGCGAATGATGCGAAGACAGCATTTTTCGACAATAGCATGAAAAATATTGGTTTTAGGACTTAAGTATCTATTACTGTTGAATATAAAAGTGGGTATTGTGGATATCTTGGTACCATTTTTATGCCTCTTTCTGCTATAGTTCTCAGTTATGGATCTTAGGGGATACGCCTATAGGTTTTAATGCGTTAAAAAAATAAAAATAATAAAAATGTCCAAGGACCGATAAATAATTACAGCGTGACCAGGAAACTAGTGAAAATATTGGAAATTGACTTATTATGTAACCAATCTTTCCTTCCTACTTAATAACTCACGCAGATTATATCTCAATAACGTTATTATATAAGTGGTTCTATCAAAGCTTGGATGCTTGAGGAAACGTAAGTTCTAAGTTCGAACGCATGGGTGCTTGAGGAAGCATAAGTTCGAAGTCCGAACTTTCCACCAAATTTGCCGATGTTTCTCTTTAACTGTCACGTCTTCCCAAAAAAAAAAAATCGGTGACCACAAAGCATGTGTTTAAGATACAGTATTACTCATTACATCTGTGGATTCAGTCTATAATAGCAGTTTTAGTAATTCATTTACTCTCCAAAAAATATGAAAATCTCAATTTTCTGCTGTGCATGATTTTTCAGTATACCCTAATCTGTAATTTAATAATAGCTATCTTTGAATATACATAAATTCATCGGGTGAAACCAGTGACTATTATTTTGTCATTAGGGTATCTCCTTCCCCCCCCCCCCCCCCATTTTACTGTATATGTAGACACAACTATCTGAAGCTGCAACAAGCTTAACCTAACCATATCTAGCTAGAAACACCTAGTATTTGACTCTGAAATCGAAGAGAAGCCAAAACTGTTAATAACTCCTTTGTTATAAATGCAACTTGTGTTGTAATGTATATGTGCAAGTCAGAGGTGGTGGGAGGATTAGGGCTTTACATCCTGTATTTTTAATACCTGTTGGGCTAATTAGGACGGGCAGGGACCACATGTATATGGCAATGAGATGAAGGATGAAACAGTTATGACATCTATCGATCATAACATTAAATAGTGCATGCTATGTTCCCGGTCGAGCCTAAGTTGCATGGCTGTTTCCTCCTACATCTGATTGCCATGTCCCCTGCCTGTCCTAATTAGCCACAAGTGCTGAGTGGTCTTCTAAACCCTGCATTTTTTAGTGAAGTTTTTTGCATATACTATGGACTCCCAAACTTATTTTTGTATAAGTACTTTAAGTTCCATTAAAATCGACCCGTCAAATTGAAACTAGACAAAGCTGTCACAGCTGGCTACTCAAAACCGAGTCTAAAAGTACATATTTATGATATATTAGATTAATTTCTTACATTTACCAAGGTTTATATTTATCTGTTTATAGATGTAAGCCGATTATTAGCTAAAGAAGTGGACAGAAGCAGCTGGCTTTAGTATGTTTAGACCACAGCCAGGTACATGTCGCTACAGACAGCTAGAAGTGACCGTTTTTTATGAAAATAACTGAACTTTGAAATCATCAAATCATTTCATTCAAATTTTCAATTTGCTCTTTTTTTAATAAACAGCAATCCAACTCAGGGCTTGACCAGGAATCGACCCTGGGACCCAGTCGTTGGAAGCCAAGCATGCTACCACTGAGCTAAGCCCCAATCCCTTCGTCCAATTCAATGTTAATATCTTAATACTTAGTCTACAGGTCTGAAGCTTTGCCAGGTTATATGACCAGCTGCAAGAAGATGTAATGATGAGATGGAAAGGCTTTGAGTCCACACCATGTTACACATTTACCCTTTTAAGCAGGGTCTTTTACTTGCCTCAGTATAGACACCAAATACAAGGATTGCATTAGATGGGATCGGATATGGAAAGTGCAGTCCTTTGAGGTAAGTTCTTGCCACAAGGGAGGGTTGATTGATGAGGTAAGACAGGAGTCTTTCCATGTAGCACTTTTACCCCTTGGGTGGGATCTTTACTTGCCTCAGCATAGACACTGAGTACAAGGGACTGCCAATTTAACATCTCACGACATCCAGCTGGGCTGTTGCTTATGAAGGGTGCTGCCCGGGCCAGTTACTGAACCTGGTTTATTGATAGGAGCCGGCGATTGTCTTACCACTAGACTATAACTATTACTATTACTTTTTGCTCAATCATTTTTGCAAAGTTAGTGACTCAAAAAAAAAAAGGAAAGTTTGCTTGAACGAGAACTAAGATATGTTTATTTGGACTTAGTTGATTATATCTAAGAAGTCTACTTTGTACCTCAGTAGAATTAGAGATCTACTGCTCACAGTTTATAAGATTAGACATGAGCTTATGCCACCTGTAGATTCTAACTTTTTTGCATTAAATGTCTCACCATATCAACTGAGGCATGTAAGTATACTATAACCAGCATATAATAATAATATTATTAAGCATTATTATTATGTTTATTTGTACCACAATAATACAAAATTATGGAAAAATAAATCGAACAGTTTATAAAAGCATCAATATAAAAAATATTCAAGATGTACATAAAAAATTTTGAAATTGAAAAGCATCTTGTCTGTCCTTTTAGTTTTGGATACAAATCACTTAAGTACCAAGGAGCAATGCTTTTTAACAAACTAAAGTTGACATCAGATATCAATGATTTTAAAGATTTTAAATGCATGGTTAAAGACTGGATGCCAAATTGCTTGTACTGTGAAAAGATGAAATTTTTATGATTTTAATTGATGTGTTAGTGTATTATGTGCTTATTTGAAATGATGGCTTTTAATATGGAATGTTTTTATCACGTGATATCATTGTAAATACCTCTCTCATCATTTGTATATACTCTTTCATTGTCGGTGACAAGCATTGTGCTTATGTTGTTTTATTTAAACCGACTATAAATAAACTTTTACTTACTTTTACTTAATTTTATTTACTTAGACTACCCAATACAAGAGTTTGATATTTCAATAATTATATGGAGTAAACTACCAGTATAGCCAGCTACAGCAAGAAAATAGCTGTCTGGTTCAGTCTAGCATATAAACTGATAAAGGAGCCAAAACATACAATGGAATTCCCAGTGTACGAAATATATCTAGCCTCAGTTCTTTTAAACAAAATATTGTACAGTGTATTGTAAATGCCAGTTCTATTTAATTTTAGTTGTTTTATCAAATTTGTTATTATTGGTTTTAATCTCTACACAAATTTTAACTTCTAAAACTTTAACATATACATTTATTTATATCATTACTCGTTTATTGTTGATAGTCAGGGCTTCATTGAAAAACAGTGTACAACTGAATGAAATTACCCTGTTTAAATAAAGATATCTTTGACTTTGACTTGTAAAAGACTGAATGTTTATTATGATCAAAGGCCACAAACTATATAATTTTTCATATTTTAATAAGTAAGAATTATACACTTTTTTGCATTTTTGTTTCCATTTCACAGAAATAGGTTTCTTTCTTCTATTCACACAATGAACTAGCTCAACAGAGAAGTAAAAGTGCTCATTAATATTACTCGATTATTATGCTATCTGGCAGTATATTTGAATTATACATGGTTAAACAAGGGGAATTTTCAGCAATAAACACGCGCTATAGAAAATATTGTAGAATCTCAGTTTCAATAGTACTAGTAAAAAAACTTCCCTTTTTTCTTGAACAACCTTTTTTTTAATAGAATTGTAAACACAATAGATGTTCTGTTACCAGACTTCAAGAAATACAAGCCATAGACAGTCACTGACATTTATTTTTGAATGACTTTAGATTTATAAGATAACGAAATGTGTAAAGGGATATGATGAGAGAGATCAATTAATCCTTAACACTAAAAACTACTATTGAATGTATGGATTGTCTAGTGGTTAAGGTGTTTGACTGCTAATCATGAGGTAGCAGGTTCAACCCCCCACCATGGCATGGAGGAGTTGGGAAGATTCTCCGGGGTGGCCTAATGGTAAAGGCATCTGCCAATTCCAGATTGGCCAGCTCTGTCCCGGGTTCGATCCGCGGCCTGGGCACTCTTCATGAGCTACATCCCAGCAGCTGCATGTTGTTCGGTGAGATTTTAAATTTGCCGTCCCTTGTACTCTGTGTCTACGCTGATGCAAGTTAAGATCCCACCCATGGGGTAAACGTGTAACATGGGTGGAGTCCCCCCTCTCTCATGTCATCAATCAACCCTCGATATCGACAAGAACTTGCCTTAGAGGGTTGCACTTTCCACATATATCTATCATAACATTAAATAGTGCATTGCTAAGTGCTGAGTGGTCTTCTAACCCCTGAATTTAATAGTGAAGTTTTCTGCATATATTATGGACTCCCAAACTTATTTTGTATAAGTACTTTGAGATACAGTTAGTTCCATTAAAATCGGCCCGTCAAATTGAAACTAGACAAAGCTGTCACAGCTGGCTACTCAAAACCAGGTCTAAAAGTACATATTTATGATATATTAGATTAATTTCTTACATTTACCAAGGTTTATATTTATCTGTTTATAGATGTAAGCCGATTATTTGCTACAGAAGTGGACAGAAGCAGCTGGCATTAGCATGTTTAGACCACAGCCAGGTACATGTCGCTACACACAGCTAGCTAGACAGTTTTTTTTGTGAAACTAACTGTCCTTTGAAATTATTAAATCATTTCATTCAAATTTTCAATTTGCTCATTTTTGTTTGTTTGTTTGTTTTGACGTGACCAGTTGCCATATCTTTGTTGGGAACTCATCAAATCATTCACTAATCACTAGTTTTTTAACTATTTATTGAATATACATTTAAACGAATAAGTTTGATGAACTGAGAGTTATTTCATGATAATTTTTTTTCATTTTCTGCCAATTTAGAATAATAGGTAATTATGATATTTGCAAGTGTGAAATATGATTGGATGGGAATATGATATATATGAAGGGTAGGTAGGCAGGCAGATAAATAGATAGATAGATAGGTAGATGGATAGATAGATAGATGGATAGTTAGATATATAGATAGATGATACTTAGGAGACAACTGCAAATACGATATTCATAAAAATATCATATCCTCATTTACTGCCTTTTCCAAGAATAACAATTTAAAGTTTAATTAGAGTATAAGTCAAATCTAAATTATCATGTTTTAGCATAATAATGATTAATAAGTATTGAGGAAATTTATATTTGTATTATCAATCAATATATTATTGTGTGCAAGAAAAGAAACTTTGCACAAACGAACTAAAATATGCTATATCACTTTGTCACATTAATTAACAAAAAACTAGCTTATATTTGACATAAGAATATACACTCACCTTCCAGATGCTTGGAGATTTCTTGTCAACTGGTATCCAAAAGACTGAACGTGCAGTTACTAGCATAAATATCCAAAGAGGAAGTTTAAAAGGCATTGTCAGTCTAGCATTTATACTGTACACTTATTGGAGCCTGACAGTTGTCCCTTATTGACAATAGAACATAAATTATATAGTTAGCTTTTCAGTTTGTGCTGGAGTGTTATTTGATGCATAACCAAAAATGTTTAAGATAAAATTGTTATTATCAATAAACACAAATTGTGGTATTTCTTTTTTTTGAATTTGCATAAAAATCTGGTAGTGCCTAGATAATTTGCAGTGTTATGTAAGCGTCAAGCAAGAGTGCACGTAAGAAATGATTCTGAATTATTTTCAGTTTTGTTTCCTTTGTGTTTTTGGGGGCATTCATAAAATTTTATGAGTTTCGTGAAATTCTAGCTATTATAAGTTAATTACGAGTCAATATGTAAAACTATTATAACATCATGAACTGTAGTGGAAAAAAGTTTCTGCCCACCCATTAAATGAGCAAGATTTCGGAGTAAAAATATTCTTCTAAATTCAGTTCTTGTCTAATATTGTAGGGAGTATTTTGCCAGTGCACTTGATTGTCTCAGCATAGTTATAACACTTTTTTTAATAAACTAATTTGATACAATTCCGGAAATATGTTAAAAACCTTCTTTCATAATTATGCATCACCTTATTAAATCAAATACCTAAACTGTCATTATATATCAATCATATTTTTTTTTTTAGGTATTTTAACTTATTATTATCATAGCAAGAAACTATAAATAGCAAACTTGCTGAGAAAATGCACATGTATTTTGCTAATCATCTTCACAAAATTTCAGAAACTCATAAATGAATTATTTACAAATATTTGGTAGAAACTGGTAAACTTGTGAATTAGAAGTCTGGAAAAAACCAAAAACAAAAAAAAAAATACATTTTGCCAATAATCCTTGCAGTAATTTTGCTGCTTAGAACAGAGTAATTGTGCTGTTTATTAACATTAACCTATAAATATAGTACATGGGTATTTGATTTATTTTAATGTTGTGATGAGATAAATGAATATTGTTAATTAATCTGTCCAATAAAAAAGATTACTTTGTTTCTTAACACAGCAATTTTTAGAATGAGTCAATTAATGCAGTCAATACAGACATGAAAACCATCTGATATAGATCTGTGCTTTTATACTAAACACTATATTACATTAATTTGCTGGACTTCCCACGATATGCAGGCTTTGTGTGTTGTATGACCAAGGCGTTCACACGCTAAGTTATTTCATTTTTCTTTTTTGTGGGAAAATTAACCAAGCATAAGTCGCCATAGCTCATAATTGACTTGTCTGTGGCTTTTTTGGCTTTTTTAGTTTGTAATAAGAAAGAAATACATGAAGAAAAGTGTTAGAAAAAGTGATAGTAATGCATAATTGGTAATTATGATATTTGCGAGTGTGAAATATGATTGGATGGGAATATGAAATATAAGAAGGGTAGGTAGGCAGGCAGATAGATAGATAGATAGACAGATAGATAGATAGAAAGATGGATAGATAGATATATAGATAGTTGACAGACAGATAGATAGATAGATAGATAGATAGATAGACAGATAGATAGATAGATAGTAAGATATTAAGATAGATAGATAGATAGATAGATAGATAGATAGATAGATAGGTAGATAGATAGATAGATAGATAGATAGATCTATCTAGATAGATAGATAGATAGATAGATAGATAGATAGATAGATAGATAGAAAATAGATAGATATATAGATCGATTGATAGATAGGTAAGTTACATGCATATAAATCAAAAGCAGTCAATCATAAAATTAAAAGTACAAACAAAAGTTTAGATAGGAAAAATTGTATAGAAAGATAGATAGATTTCATTGCATTTGATGCAACCAACAAGTTACCTCTTAAATGAAATGAAATGAAGGTATTCTATTCTTTTCTATTCTATTCTATATTCTATTTTATTCTATTATATTCAATTCTATTTTTAAGTCGGCTGTTTGTTTCGTGAATCTCAAGCCTCATCATCTTATCATTACGTCTGCCTATGGCAGCTAGACATTTTTAATATCTCTGACTACATGCCAATGTTCTAATTTAAAATTTACTTTACCTACTGTTAGGAATTAACTATGTCGCTGTATTTACTAAATTTAACATTAAGAAATTGTCGAAGCAATGGTTGTTATAATATATTTACAATAATTTACAAATATTAAAACTGTTATAATATCATTAGAGTAGTCTTATTGCATAGATTATGTGTACATCATCAGGTTATTAATACTTTTAATTAATAAATAACATTTTTAAGATTCATAAATGTTTAATGAGCCGTCTGATGATGTAACCCCTGCAAAATATAGAGAATAGATAATGAGAATTAAAAATAAATAATAATAATATTAAAAATAATATACCAAATGTTTATGTTGTGACAAAATAGTTTATTGACCAAATCAAAAGTAGAGTCAAATTAGACTGGAAAAGGACAATATTTTATTCATGTTTTTTCTTTATTTATTTATTTTTTCGAAGTGGAGAGAGACTTGGCACTTACAGCGAATAAGATATTATCAGCTACTCTCAAATATTTACACGTTTTGCTTTAAAACGGGGAAGTATTTTCGAGACAAAATGGCACATTACATTCGAAGGCAACAGAGCGTTGATTTAAGCACAGAGGTCATACAGCTGTCATTGTTTGGCATAAACGTGACAGAAATGTAAGGGTTTGGATATGTGGCAAATTAATTAAACTACCCGTTTGTAGTAACATATATTTTGCTATGTTTTTAGTTGTTCACTGACAGTAGTTTTTAGAGTATTGGTATGAAATGTAAAATATAAATTTGCAAAATAAAATTGAAATAAAAAAACTACCATTCCGGAGTTTCTTCCTCAAAGGCACATCCTAGCATATTAATCGGAATAATTTTGGTTCTTTGTCACTCACTTTGTACAGAAGTTGGTCTCAAAGCAAACTCATAAATTGTTGCAATCTTTCCAATTTTTCATGACATAAACGGGGCTTGCGCCATAAAGTAACAAAAAAACAAAAACAAAAAAAAAAAAAAAAACAATTGAAGACATAAGTTACTAATCTTTAATTGATGTAGAATTTAAAAACTGCAATGTTTTTAACATCTTGCAAAGGTAAATAAGAAACATGCATTCCGGCCGAGATTTGAGAAATCCTAGGCATATATTTTCAGATTATGAGATTTTCGTTTCGATTAGCATGTCAGAGAATCACCATCACTATAACCGAATTGTGTAAATTAGTTTTCGGTGCCATGCCTTTAAATTTTTTTTCATTTAACACGCGATGATAATTCAATAGGAATTCTGGATGGCAGGTAGTCCAACAAACTGGCTCAAGACAAGAGTCGTGAGTCAGATGACATACGCACTAGGGAGTTTTCCAATTATCATGCATAATGCAACATTAAATTCATATTTTATCTGTTTTGCAATTGACATAAACATAGATCCGCTTTCTTGCCAAACACAAGTGGGTGCATGTCAACCCACATAAATTAAATATTTTTAATGCAAATTGTTACTTGTGCTTTTCGGTGAAGTCCACTGAAAATGCTGTATTCTTCCATGAATTCTATGCTATATTTACATGTTTCAGATATGTTTTAATGGTCAACACGAGTCAAAAGACCCTAAACAATAAGTATCTTGTTTATTCAGAGCAACCGGTGCAGTGGACATGCAATTAAATTGATTTATTAGGCAAATGACAGCAATATTTCAGTCCAGATGGCAGGTGCAAACATCAGGTAATTATGAAGCGGAATTGGCGTCATTTCTTGTTTCGCATTTTCACCCAAGAACTGCGCAATTTATATTAGTATTTTCGTATCTTCGCCTAAGAACTTCGCAAAGTGTAACCTTCATCTTCTTCCTTCGTCCCTGAACTTCGCATTTAACCTTTTTAGGTTATTTGTATATAATGACAGATTACTTTAATCAAGTAATTGTACAAGCACCAATAATTAATAAAGTCTATTTTGTGAATTGCATTTGTATAAATTGACAGAATTCTTAAATCAACTTTAGCCAATTGGTATCAGATCACACAACTAATTGCTATAAGGTGACGCAGTAAGTGTCATTAAATAATCAAAATATTGGTGTCATTGTCTTAATTGTCACTTTTCTTAAAACTTTTCGGTACGAAGTAAGAAGGTGAAATTTGCAATTCGCGAATTTTTTGACGAAATTAATAATATAAATTACGAAGTTTGGAGACGAAAATGCGAAGCAAGAAATGACTCCAATTCCGCTTTCTATGTTATAGATCAGCTGCCTGGATACTACACCTGCCTGACCACCAGGACCACCAGGGGGCGCTGCAAGGTAGAGGTGCTGACACCTGGTGTTGAAACTGCTTTCCAGCTGTCATTCCTTATTGTTCTGTGGCTCTCTGTTTATTAATATGTGATTTGTTTTTATCTGTTGTTGGCAGATGATTGGCAAATTAATAAGTTGATTCACGTTTTGTTGTTGTAATTTTTAAAACAGTTTCAAAAATATCGTCTTAAGTTCTTCATATGTAGAATTATACAGTCGTGGGAAAAATATTTTCTTCAGACCCATTGAATGAGCAAACTTTTTCTTATTCAATGGAGTATTTTGCCAGTGCACTTGATAAGGTCAATGGAAACTTTACCAATTAGACTGCTCTTGATTGTCTCAGTATACTAGATGTAATGATGTAATGATAGGCTTGGAGTCCACACCACATTTATGAGCAAGATTTTAGTGCAAAAATAATTCTCTGATATAAGTTCTTGGTACCTATGTATGGAGTATTTTACCAGTGCACTTGATAAGGTCAATGGAAACTTTACCAATTAGACTGCTCTTGATTGTCTCAGTATACTAGATGTAATGATGTAATGATGTAATGATAAGCTTGGAGTCCACACCACATTTATGAGCAAGATTTTAGTGCAAAAATAATTCTCTGATATAAGTTCTTGGTACCTATGTATGGAGTATTTTGCCAGTGCACTTGATAAGGTCAATGGAAACTTTACCAATTAGACTGCTCTTGATTGTCTCAGTATACTAGATGTAATGATGTAATGATGTAATGATAAGCTTGGAGTCCACACCACATTTATGAGCAAGATTTTAGTGCAAAAATAATTCTCTGATATAAGTTCTTGGTACCTATGTATGGAGTATTTTACCAGTGCACTTGATAAGGTCAATGGAAACTTTACCAATTAGACTGCTCTTGATTGTCTCAGCATAGTTATTACAATAAAGAGGAGTTGTATCTGATTCGTGGAAATGTTTTACCTGTTTTTTTTTTTAAGTTTTACCAATTGATTAATTATACGGAAAAGTTCTCTGCCTTGAATGTAATCTTAAGAATCATAGGTTGCAATTCGACAATCTTTAAATAAAATTTTTAATCAAACAAACCCAGGCCGTCAAGTGTATCTATAATTTATTTATTTTTAATCCGTGCCCAACATGTACCGTAAATGAAAATTTGTATTATTAACTTGTTCGCTTGACTTCACATTAATGATAAACTACACAGCAGTCTCTATGCAGTTTGTATACATATTTGATCTAATATTAACATTTTAAGTACTTCATAGCACTAAATACATAAATTCCTTTATCAATAAGTGCTGCCCAATACTGACTCACAATATCATTCATACATTGAAGAAAACATGAAATAATTTATGATAAAGTATATTTCAATAACAAATTTACAGTTTGTAGACAAATTATTATACGTAATTGTTAGAACAGAAAATATGAATGTATAATATCAATATAAATGTGATATTAATAGAATACATATTTCAAATGAAAAACATAGGTTATTACCAGTGAAAATAATGGATATGTTGAAATATGAATACACGAAATTATATATATATAAAAAAAATGTAATTAAAATTAAAATTGATAATTTACTTAAGCTAGACAAATAACACGGGACCTTCTCAGGTTGAGCTAAAATATGCTGATAAATATTTAAGTTGTGCTCTAATTTTCTTAAGGGCTATGATGAAATTTACATAACAATCATTAACGTATTAGCAACGTAATTATTTACACTATCACAATACACAAAAGGTTAGGCAAAGGGTATTAGAATCATCGTTTCTACAGTTACATGCACAAGGCCAAACAAATAATTGTTTCTACGTACTCTTTATCTACTGAGTATTCTCCAGGCTGAGTGGTACACATTCACTTGTGTTTTGACTCTCTGTAAGTTTCAGAAGGAACTTTTCCTTATATTATACAAAGATGAAATAACGGAGAGAAGCAAGGCGATCGAACGTCAAATTATGGAAAAAAATCCCATTGAAAATGTGGTGTTTTATTTAATTTTGGAAATCTGAATTTTAGAATTAAAGTTTATGAAAGTGTGAAGTGTGATTAATTTTATTTTGAATTTAACTACAAAATAAGTGAATAATCAGCTGTTCGGGTTGCGTAAGGTAAAAGTTTCTCGCAGTTTCTGGCAGGCTGCGAAATATATGCTTCGTAATCTGCAGTAGACACAGGTTTCGAAATTCTTAACAAGAAAAAAAAAAACAATTTAAATATGTGTAGGTTATGATAAAAATTCAGCTATTAGCTATTGATGTTTATATGTAATAGGAAGTTAGTTATTGAAATGGAGTGAATACAACAAAGTATTTTCAATAAATTATACGCGACGCCGAATTCCTTTTTTGGGATTCAATTTAAATCTTGGTTCTCTCCTAATAAAAGAAAAGCACAACGGACAACATCACATTAAAATTCAACAATAACAAACAAAAAGCTTCTTAATGCACAATGTAAATGTAAATATGACAAAAATGTATCGACTAGGTTTTCAAGAATTATAGAAAATAGATACGCGTAATATTTTAATATTATAATGCCAGGAACAATTAAAAAATTAATAATTTATTAAATATAGATTAGTTTTTTTGATACGGACAAATTTAATTAGCATTTAAAAATGTCATGAACACTAATTAAAATGTATATAAGCAATATGTAAATAATGCCAAATAAATAAATGATAAAATATTAAGGTCCCATTTAAAATGATCTAAATGATTGACAATGAGAAATAGATATCGTAACACAATACCCTGATACAATTATGCTCTAATAAATGATTCACTCATCAATGATGCCATTCATTCATTCATCCATCCATAAATTCATTCATCCATTAAACATATAATTCATACAGATACTTGTTTATGCTGACGAATGCTCCCTCCTTAAAAATGAAAATTATAATCCTCAGCGAAACTGTCACCAGGTGGATTTAGCAGCAAAAGGTCAAAGGTAATAATACTTGTTTTATTTTCAACCCATTTGTAATGTCTTTAGTCACTTTTAAATGTTTACTGAAAAGCAGACGACGAGTTGATTTAATGATTCATCCACCAGGTGTCGTTGAGGTTGTTTTGGTGTAGCCACCTACCGGAGTTGTAAGTAACTACTCCACCTGGCCACAGCTTGCAAAGAGTAAATTTGACAATTAAACCGTTTTAGTGTCGTTTTGCCTTCTAACTATATATGCACATATACACACTGTGACATAAAGCTATAGACAAGTTGTCCAACACTACACCACCTGCACTAAATATCACATTGTTACTGAATTATTCCCTTAATCTACAATCATTAACAGTTTTATCTACACAAATACTGAATGAATAGTTCTGTTACTTGCGCGGTTATCAGTTCAATCAAATAAAAATGTACATTTTTCATGACAGAAAAAGACGTTTTATGCTAGAACATTCCATTGTGATATAATCGAAAATTGGCAGAACTTATTTAAAAAAACAACGCACTGTTTTCGAGGCGCGATGTACATCGAAGAAAAGCAGTTTTGATTAAATATAATAAAGATATCGGCCAGGTAAAACTATAAGAAAAAGGCATTGATTGAAATAAGGCTTCAAAAAAATTGAATAATTTTTCAATTGATATCACAAAGAAGTTAAACTTCTTTAATTATGAACAGCACAGCAAAGTCAGCTCAGAAGACTGACCATTAAAATTCTGGCAAGATTATGCTATCATTTTGTGCTCTGTTCTTATGTACCATTCTTAGTTTTGTAACATAAGATATTCTCAGAAATTGATGGCACAGTACTGCATTGAAGAACATTTTACAAAATTCAAAATTTAAGCCCGAAAACAAGTCATTTGTCATTCGACTAAAAAGGTGGCATTTTGCCATATCGTTCCAAAAGAGTTTGCTGTCAAGAAAATATGGCTCATTCGAGCATAATTGTTACTTTATCTGTCATGATATAATAGCTCTCACACTGAGCACAAAAATAGCAGGTTAATTTATCTATAAAACTTTCACAAGAAATTAACCAAAAACAAAATACATATTTGATAATGTATATATGTTTTTGACTTCATGTTGGTTAAAAAATATTAGCAGAAACTATGAATACGAAAATTGGTTATCTTTTGTGGTTTAAATTTTTTGGCAAAATTTGATATTTTAACACTTAGGTGTTTGCAATGGTACTTCTTTTTGCAAATTACATAATTCAAATAGTAATAAATCTAAATTAAAGTTTATAATTATCAGTTGTTATGACATGGCACATGGTTATACATGATACTTGAAATTGCTCAGGTATAACAAGCAAAATGTATAATACAGCATTTTTGCACCATCCTGATATGACTGTAAGCTTAGCATTTATGAACAATTATTGATATATACTATTCAAAAGGCAAATTAATGATTAAAACATTCGATATAAATTATGAATATGACACGACCATGAATATGACTAAACCACGAATGACTAGATTGCGAATAAGTTCTACGAATGACCGTACATGATACACAATTATCGAATCTTTAAATGTAGTAGTCTGCAGGCTTGAAGTTTCTACATAATATGCAATCAGTAGATTTAACACATGTTTTAGCATGAACAGCGTTATGGCGAACAGATGAAATATATACTCGCAGTTTTATCGTAGAGAAGCGTACACAACCACACACATAGTTCACCAATGAATCAATCAAGTGTTTTCATGTGAGGTGTTAATTTCATTGATGACGTCAGCCTTGCATATATTAAGCAAGTTGCTGACGTCATAATCTCTTTTTCGTGCTTCTGTACGACTCAGAGGTATCTGATAATCTGGACCGTTTCAGTCCATTTCTATGGTATCATCTTTGGTTTGGAGGAGTTTCGATAATTATTTTTGCAAACTGTAATGATATATTTGCAGAAAACATGCAGTATCATGTTTGTCGTGTACATTTTGGCAATTGGCAGCATTTTGATTTCATAATCATCGGAAACCATTCAGTAATGCCTCGTAAATTGCAATTTTTGACGAATGCTAAAACGGTGTCCTACACAGACTCGGTTCTTGAATCCACCATATTTTGCTTTGCCAGCGATTCGCAATAACTTTTCCTTCATTACTGGCAATGCAAATCAGCTTTTCCTATCTGTTACGCTTGCAATCAGTCAATATCTTCTTGAAGGCTTTCCTGAATTCTTGGTTAAATATAGTGTAAATGACTGGGTTAAGAAAGCTGTTTATGTAACCGAGCCACACAAAAAACGACATTAGCGCTGGATCGAGGTCACACTCTGGTCTGTACATAACATCCAGCTTAATGCATATAGCAGTCATAACATTCACGGTGAAGAATGGCAACCAACAAAATAGGAAAACTCCTGCAAAGAGAAATAAGTGTTAGCATCGTAGAAAAACTTCATGCATCACAGTCAGTTTTATAGACTTGGAAACTAAACACCAGTGAAGGTCATGAGAATCAGGGCTCTTATTGACTGAGTGACTGCCTTAACCAATGGGAGTCCTGGATTCACATGATGTCCTCTCAGAGTTTGGTAATAGTAAATATAAGTATATGAAATTAGCTGTAAAACGGACAAACGAGTAACTAGCTGAAACTGTGTTCTGTAATACACATAACATGGCCAAATATGCCACATGCGTTTTCCATGGGAAGGATATCCGCACGGAAAACGCATGATTTTTAGCTAATTATAATAAGGATAACCACCATGCGTTTTCCATGCGTTTATCCTTCTCATGGAAAACACAAGTAGCACAATTGGCCATGACTTACATTTCCTTTATATATTTTAAGAGTACAAATTAATTTCTTATTAAATGAATGGAAGGTAAAATCCATCAGTTGTTATTTACTGTATTTACTACATGTACAAAAGGGGAGAATTCTAATAAGGAAGATACCAGAGAGAGAAAACTGCAACTTTTGTTCTGTCAAATATCAATTATAATTTAATTCCAATTTTTTTCTCTAAGACCATAAAAATAGAAAGCATAGACAATGAAACATATATTTGAATAATTTAAAACCATAGAAAGAATTCTAAGATTTGTCTGAAATTTAATACTGTAATTGTCCTTCCCAACAGAAAGTAATACTTAAAAAATGTTCCAAATGACAAAATAGCGGTAAATTATTGCTGATTAGTGCGATTTCACTGCCATTATTAGTTGGGAATTTTTACGGGGTCCCTAAAATGGCTTAGTGGTAGTAGTAGTATTTTTTATTTATTAAGGGTCTAATTCAAACTTGGCTAATCATGATATAAAACATTACGTGATTTCAGTCTACAATGATTCAAGTATTTTAATATACCATAGAGTAACATCAGACTAAATCAACTTTAAAAGTCTGCAAAATGTACAAGAAATATTTGTTATACTAGAAGTGAATGATACCCACCTAAGACAATGGCTAAGGTAGTAGTGGCTTTCTTCTCTCGTTTATTCGAAGCCCTGTGGTGTATTTTCTTCTTTTTTGCTTTGTGAGTATGGAAGTTGAACTTCGTGACACTTTTCATGGGACTACTCGTGCTCTTTATGTGCTTTCCATTGCCGCGAAGTTTGGTTATAAAGGTATTTTTCATCCCTGAAGTTCTTGCAGGCGGACACAAGAAATTTGATGGGGCGGGGGCTGTAAACTGGGTTTCTACTTCGACCGTCGTCGGCGCACGGTACCCCGTTTCCCCTTGACTGTCTTCGCTAACAGGACTGAGCATAAATTCAGTCGATTTGTCATTGGGCAATTGTTGCCCCGTGTCGCTATACGCCACACCATCCGGCGGAGGTGACGGATCATCGTCACCCGTGTCTGTCGTTGTTGTAGCTAAATTAACGGCCTCCGTTGTACCTTGTGGTAACAAAGCCTTATGACTATTATCAGTAGTCCCTCCATGAACAACAGCATGGTTAGCACTCCTCATCATGATGGGAGAAGATGCCGGTTCGTGGTCATTTTCTGGAGGACGGTAGTTTCTGTTTTCTATACTACGTGCCTTCATTTTGAGTGCAGACTTTTTGGCTCGCAGATGAATCGCTCGAAAGATTCTCCAGTATAACAATATCATGATCACTGTGGGGATGTAAAACGACCCCATAGAGGAACAGATTAAGAACTCCGAGTTGTAGAACACACATAGTTCGGGAGTGTTTTTCCGGGCTTCCGTATAGTTCATCCCGAGGGCAATGGGAGATGAAATTGCGATGGAAATGACCCAGGCCAAGGCTAACATGAAGTGGACTCTCTTAGAATTCTTGTGCTTGGCATATCGGATTGGTTGCGTTACTGCAATAAACCTGAAAATGGACAAAGAAATACTGATTACATGCTTCAATACAGTTGGAAACTGGTTTGAAATCAGAAGTACATGGCAAAATGTGCCATGTGCATTTTCCATGAGAAGGATAAACGCATGGTTTTTGCCTCATTATAATTAGCTAAAAACCATGCGTTTTCCATGCGTTTATCCTTCTCATGGAAAACGCATGAACCAGCACTTGATGCAACTTTTACTCGTTTTGGATGGAATATGACCTCATTAAGGACATAAAATCATGGTCCACCTAGTGAAACTACCCTAGCAGACCAGGCCAACTACTTGCAATAAATATGATACACATGTATTCACGATATGTGTCCTTATTTGACAGACTGTATCTGATTAGCCAGAGCTCTCAACCAACACCCCTAATCCAGTTTTAACTGGGTCATTGATAACTGAATAAAAACATACCATTTCCTTCCGCATTTGCATTAATTCATAGTAAAAGCCAGAAGTATTGTGGTCAATTGGTTATAAACAGGCAATTTCAAGCGTAAACCCCTCAACATCATGGAATTAGCTGTTATGGGGTCAGCTAGGGCAGTTTTTCAGTGATACAAGAGAGGTCAAGTGAGGTCAGCTCATGTCAATTTTACATTTGGGTGTCTGATGATTGGTCAGGGGTTGGGGCCTAGCTCAGTGGTAGCGCGCTGGGCTTCCAACCACTGGGTCCCGGGTTCAATTCCCGGGCAAGCCTATGTTGGATGGCTGTTTCATCCATCATCTCATTGCCATGGTCCATCAGGTCCAGAAATACAGGACATAAAACCCTAATCCACCCACCCACCATCTGCTGATTGGTCAGTTCACAGACCTTAATCGAAAGGGGTCTGATCCGTCTACAAGTTGACCCTTGCGCCATCTATATATAGTAGATACAAATTGCCAAACACAGCGAGGGTCTACAGACTCTTATTGTTAGCAACTCACATGAGGTCACACAACTAAACCAAGCAGTGTTGAACCTATGGTCTTGATTAAATTTTGCAGATTATCGATTCAATTTTGTTGATTATTATTCAAGAAATACAAGGATATTATTCGCTCTCTGCAAAGCGATCCGGACTGGTGAACGTTGAACTAATTTGTAGGTCACTTCAGTTTCCAGGGACCCTGAAGATTCAAGGGTTCCGGGGAGAGACAGGGGCCTGATTATTGCATTTTTCTCATTTCCTTGTAATAAACTAGACATTAGTAAGAATGTTAGTTGAATCGATTCATGTGAAAAGAATGAGAGGAATGTTTTAGTGAGATGCCCTAGATTATGGAACAGGTGGGTGGTTTTAATATTGAAAAATATATATTCAGACTCAAATCATGTTTCATATCAATAAACCATGTCCATAGAAATTCAGAATACTAGACACACAATAGTGTGCCAAATAAAACATAGTTATGCGTGTAACACTGTCATCCTTGATTTTAAAGGATCCATGTAATTATGAATATTAAAGAAAATCTTTGGACATAATGGCTCTGTTAAAGACAGTTTAATTGCATTAACACTGTCAGTGATCCCATGTGATGAGTATAAAAATGACTCACAACTAATTATCATTTTATTCTTATTTGATATCACAGAAATACAAAAAAAACTTTTTTTTGGAACCCAATGTGCGAAAAACGTGAATATAGAATTACTTTAATTTAACAGCAGATATAAACCATATTAAAAACAGAACAGCTTTGAAAACAAAATGGTAAAAGATTTACAATCAAACCCACTAATATAAATAACAAAATATTTAGTTTTGTTATAACTAGACTTCGTTATACCAGGTTCTTGTTATAACTTTCGTTATAAGCTTTTTTATATATAAATATTTGCTGGTCTTTTTTCCAAGTGTGCACAGTACCCAGACTTAGTATGAGATCATCTTAAGCTACTTGTATGACAAAGCAAATAATAGGAGATTGCTATTACTATAAGTAATTACTTGTTCATACAAATAGGGAGAAACTAATCGAGTTATACATAATTAAGGAAGGGACTCAGAGGTAGATACTGCTGCCAAATATATTGGTCTTCGAAGAAAGTTGGTCTCTGAGGAAAAATACATTTTGCTACAAAATATCTATTTGCTGTCAATATATATTTTGTTATATTTGCTCATAGCTGGATATTTCATAATAATAACTAATATCGAGGTTCGGTATGTGGGATTTCATTGTAAAATACTCATATAACTGAGACAGATCACTAGTGGATTTTCACGGAAGGTTATCTGTATTTCCACCAGGTGGCTAAAACAGAATACTGAAATTCTATCGGCTGAAAAAGTTCCCGCCCTTGGCTGTGATTGGCTGAAGCAAAGTGCATCCTAGCAGCAGTATTTTTAGTGCATTTTAATGTATATTTGACACTTTATCATTTAGGTGATGTTTGTTATTTTTCTGAGAAAGTTATATTTATGGAATCAGTTAGTTATTACCTACTGTGTCTGAAAAGCAAAATGAGTAATAAGAGGAGAGGAAAGACTTATGTCCTGCGGAATTCAGGGCTGTTCAGTGAGAAAGACTCTGTTGAGAGTCGATTACTGTTCTGATATCTCATGAACCCAAAAATAATGTAGCAATAGTGGATGTTGAGGATTCCAACATTATCAAAATTATATTAGTAAAATATATGAAAATTTGACAAATTACCTGTCTACCGATATCGCAGTTAAATTCAAAATGGAAGCAGTGCAGCCCATGACATCCAAAGCGACCCAAGCATCACATAGGATGTCTCCCAGCTGCCAAGCACCATTGTTAACCTGAAACAATAGAACGATTGGATAAGAAAACATGGATAACAATAACTACAGGTCTAATGACGTAGAGCAGTGCAACGGGTGAACACTGAAAATGATTAAGGACAATGAAAAATGACACGTTGATCAAATAAGATAGTTCTTAATAAGGCGGTATTAAAGAATAATGGTATTAAGAAATAAACCTCACTATTAAGAACACTTCTGTTGGTTCAACATTGATGTTTCAATGCCACTGGTCTGAAGCTAAGGTACATGGCCAATTGTGCCACATGCGTTTTCCATGAGAAGGATAAACGCATGGAAAACGCATGGTTTTTGCTTCATTATAATTAGCTGAAAACCCCGGTTTTCCATGTGTTTATCCTTCTCATGGAAAACGCACATGGCACATTTGGCCATGTAGCTTACATGACTTTGTCTCTATAGGCCTAATAGTTGCTGAGTTATCAAAGCAAACGCTGTCCGCATGTGGGACATGCCAGAGTATAATGATGAGATGATAAGGTTGCTTGGAGTCCACACATTATTACACATTTATGTAATGGTTTTAATGGGGATGTGGTCTTGTTTGTGAGGTAGAAACCAATTAAATTGGTGCAATAAACAATGGAATCTAGCTTTAAGTTCACCCCACTATTAAGACCACCTCACCCTTCAGACCATCTCTATTAGGACCACCTCACTATAAAGACCACCTCACTATAAAGACCACCTCACTATTAAGACCACCTCACTATAAAGACCACCTCACTATTAAGACCACCTCACTATAAAGACCACCTCACTATTAAGACCACCTCACTATAAAGACCACCTCACTATTAAGACCACCTCACTATTAAGACCACCTATATTAAGACCACCTCACTGTTAAGACCACCTCACTGTTAAGACCACCTCACTATAAGAACCACCTCACTATTAAGACCACCTCACTATTAAGACCACCTCACTATAAGGACCACCTCAGTAGTAAGACCACCTCACTATAAAGACCACCTCACCCTTAAGACCACCTCACTATAAGGACCACCTCACTATTAAGACCACCTCACTATAAAGACCACCTCACTATTAAGACCACCTATATTAAGACCACCTCACTGTTAAGACCAACTCACTATAAGGACCACCTCACTATTAAGACCACCTCACTATAAGGACCACCTCCCCCTTAAGACCACCTCACTATAAAGACCACCTCACTATTAAGACCACCTCACTATTAAGACCACCTATATAAAGACCACCTCACTATTAAGACCACCTCACTATTAAGACCACCTATATTAATACCACCTCACTATTAAAACCACCTCACTATTAAGACCACCTATATTAAGACCACCTCACTGTTAAGACCACCTCACTATAAGGACCACCTCAGTAGTAAGACCACCTCACTATAAAGACCACCTCACCCTTAAGACCACCTCACTATAAAGACCACCTCACTATTAAGACCACCTCACTATTAAGACCACCTATATTAAGACCACCTCACTATTAAGACCACCTCACTGTTAAGACCACCTTACTGTTAAGACCACCTCACTATAAGGACCACCTAAGTAGTAAGACCACCTCACTATAAAGACCACCTCACCCTTAAGACCACCTCACTATAAAGACCACCTCACTATTAAGACCGCCTCACTATTAAGACCACCTCACTATTTAGATCACCCCACTATTAAGACCACCTCACCCTTAAGACCATCTCTATTAGAACCACCTCACTATAAAGACCACACCACTATCAAGACCACCTCACCCTTAAGACCACCTCACTATAAAGACCACCTCACTATTAAGACCACCTCACTATTAAGACCATCTATATTAAGACCACCTCACTATTAAGACCACCTCACTGTTAAGACCACCTCACCCTTAAGACCATCTCTATTAGGACCACCTCACTATAAAGACCACACCACTATTAAGACCACCTCACCCTTAAGACCACCTCACTATAAAGACCACCTCACTATTAAGACCACCTCACTATTAAGACCACCTATATTAAGACCACCTCAGTATTAAGACCACCTCACTGTTAAGACCACCTCACTGTTAAGACCACCTCACTATAAGGACCACCTCACTGTTAAGACCACCTCACTATTAAGACCACCTCACTATAAGGACCACCTCAGTAGTAAGACCACCTCACTATAAAGACCATCTCACCATTAAGACCACCTCACTATAAAGACCACCTCACTATTAAGACCACCTATATTAACCACCTCAGTATTAAGACCACCTCACTGTTAAGACCACCTCACTATAAGGACCACCTCAGTAGTAAGACCACCTCACTATAAAGACCACCTCACCCTTAAGACCACCTCACTATAAAGACCACCTCACTAATAAGACCACCTCACTATTAAGACCACCTATATTAAGACCACCTCAGTATTAAGACCACCTCACTGTTAAGACCACCTCACTATTAAGACCACCTCACTATTAAGACCACCTCACTATAAGGACCACCTCAGTAGTAAGACCACCTCACTATAAAGACCATCTCACCCTTAAGACCACCTCACTATAAAGACCACCTCACTATTAAGACCACCTCACTATTAAGACCACCTATATTAAGACCACCTCAGTATTAAGACCACCTCACTGTTAAGACCACCTCACTATAAGGACCACCTCACTATTAAGACCACCTCAATATAAAGACCACCTCACCCTTAAGACCATCTCTATTAAGATCACATCGCCATTAAGCCAGTAAAATGCTCACCAAGGGTAGTGGCAAAAGTTCACACCCCTCCCAGGGGGTAAATGTGAAACAGTTTAATATTTATCTCAGCATTACGTCTGCCTCTGGCAGCAGGATAGTAAAATACAACTTCATAGAATGGCTCTATTTTCTTGAGCAGGGGCGTATCTAGAAATTTGGTAAGGGGGAGGCCAAAGCGTGACATTTAGTCTAGGTTATGCTGAACAAAGGGGGTTCGGGGCATACACCCCCAGGAAATATTTACAAATTTAATGCAAAAATATTTATTTATTTGAACATATTTTGCATGGGTAGCACCATCAGTACAAGACTGTTTTACATGTGGCCCATAAAATACAATGAAACATAATAAGTAATTTTAAAACAATTGATAAAATAATAAAAAAAACAAAGTTACATTAAAATATGTTGTTTAAGCTTAAGTTTAAAATCAGTGTAATTATGTATGTAATAGCACCAACATATTGAAACGATCTTTTCGCGTAATATGCCTTATGGGCTGTCCAGTAGTAACTGTTTTTTCATAATTCACTAGACATTTTGTACATAAACTTGTGTCCAACAGTGATCTATACTGGTCAGAAAATTTAAATCACTAAAACGAGCACAGAGCTTGACATTAGCACCTGTCCAACTGGCCAAGGCCAGACAGTATGAACTTAGAACATTGTTGAATTGCAATTGGCAGATCTGTTCAATCAGAACTGCATTAATGGGGGAGTTAATTGAAATCACCATGCACTCTGTAACCAAGGTGTCAATTGCAATTGGTAGCATTTGACTCCAAACAAGAATGATTGGCATATCTATATATATATTAAGTCTATAAGTCTCATTGAAAAATAAGTAGAATTAATTCAAATTGCAATTGGCTCACGAGGCAAAATCAAATGACAGGTAAAGTAGACAGAGCAAATACTGTACACTGCGGAAGTGCTGAAGACTGACTTTCTGTGATATCCCTCATGGTTACCAGGAAGACAGTAATTTTTTATTCATAATAGAGTGACAGTAATTAAAATGTATATTGTTACCAATTACACATAATACACATGCTTTATATTTGTTTATCTACTTCTATATAAGCAAAACAATGTGTGCCAAATCTGGACAGGTATCATGGCTGGTGCCTGGTAGGGCAGGTTTAATTAAATTCACCGAATAGTGGATTTTCACGGAAGGTTCTCTGTACTTCCACCAGGTGGCTAAAACAGAATACTGAAATTATATTGGCTGAAAAAGTTCCCGCCCTTGACTGTGATTGGCTGAAGCAAAGTGCATCCGAGCAGCAGTATTTTTAGTGCATTTTAATGTATATTTGACACTTTATCATTTAGTTGATTTTTGTTATTTTTCTGAAAAATTTATATTTATGGAATCAGTTAGTTATTACCTACTCTGTCTGAAAAGCAAAATGAGTAAGACGAGGAGAGGAAAGACTTATGACCTGCTGAATTCAGGGCTGCTCAGTGAGGAGACTCTATTGCTACCTGTCCCATGAACAGGCGGGTCACAGTCTTTAGGGTGTCGAGCCCCACAACCTCAAATGGAAACCTCAAATGGAAGCCTATTATATACGGCGGAACATCAATTGAGCATGGTTACAGCACAGGCATTTGCCAACATGTCTGACATGCCTCAGCACTTATACACCAAGGCTACCGACTGCCTTAATTGGCTTCTCATCTCAAGGGGCAGCTATGTCATTTGCAACAGCCAATCGGAATGTAGCTGAATACATTAGGAAATGCCCCAGGCTTGATGGCAATTATTGTGCTAGTTCACCAGTTAGACTTAATACAAACAAATTTACCTTATAGCCTATTGGGCTGGGTTATGGCATTGAATGTCTAACAGTGAAATTGCATATAAATTAGTTTTGTATGCATTGATTACACTCAATTCTTAAACAAAGATTGCACTTAATTGGCTTAAAGCTGACAGCACACAGCCCTTGGGAGATATTAGCCAATCAGGAAGCACCATCCTGTGTGTAGATGGTGAAATATTCAAATCAGCTACCATTAGATATAAGAATTGAACATTCCCAGCATACAGGCAAGAAATTCCTTGAAAATAAGTTGTAAATACCAAAAAATAATGAAAGTTATCACTTAAAATAAGAAGGAGAATTATTTTTGAATATAATCTTGCCATTTTTAAGTGTTATATGATGTTATTGACTGAAACTGGCTCCATCCTTGAAGGCAGTTACGCAGGGGAAGTAAAAGCTGCTCTTGACAAAGTCAGTAGCCTTGGTCTTATTGTATGCTTGTGCTGTCATGATGGCCAACGCCTGTGGTTACAGGCACAGAACTGGAGTTCTGGTCACAAAGAACATCAAATTTTATAACTGATCAATTCTGTGATGAATATCTAAGGAATAAGCTTCCAGAACAAGTATATACACATACAATGTTCCGCTGTCAGATTTCTCACATTAAATTCCATACAGATAACCTGACCAGTTATTTTCTGGCTTTGTGTGGTTTTGTGCACTGTGTATGTGTGTGTGCTTTACGTCCTGTATTTCTGCACCAATTGGGCTAATTAGGACAGGCAGGGACCATGGCAATGAGATGAAGCCATCCAACTTAGGCTCGACCAGGAATCGAACCCGGGACCCAGCGGTTGGAAGCCCAGAGCGCTACCTCTGAGCTAGGCCCCCACCCTCTGTGCACTGTGTAATTAGCAGTTGTGGGCTACTGGTTCAGGAAGGGCTAGAATTTGATAATTAACCCATTTCTACAATCAGAATCAATTATAAAACACTTAAAATTTTATAAAGATCATAATAAAAAATTATTATTAACGCTACATAATCAAATCAAATATGTATGACTTAGTATGTGGTAAATATTAAAAACATTATTGGGGACATTTAAATACCATAATGATGTTCATAATTTAAGTTTGTATATAACATAATTATTACGAGATAAAACAATGATAATAATGCAATTATAAATATTATAAATAAAACTGTTATTGAACTCATATATAACATCATAATTAAAAACAATTCCAAAACTTGACTAAGAAATAATATTCATACCACCATTTTGAAGCAAACGCACTGATTTGTAAATACATTTGGACGTAAAAATCATAGAAGTCATCAACAAAATATAAATGAATAAGTCAAAAGTTAGATTAAGAGCGCTACAAATGATAGTGCCTTTCCTAATCAATATATGTACGGGCAATGTGCTGGCCTAATGCAAGAATTCATGGCATTTAGATGGTTAATTTGTTATCCAGCAGCCCATATGTTTGGGAATGAGTTCTATTATGCACACTAATTAATTCCTGAATGGACAGATTCTTTGTACAAGACAGATGTCATGCGGACAAAGACCTTTCATTCACTTCCTTACAGAGCTCAGCTAAAGGGAAACGTCTTGGTTTGTTTGCTAGAGCTGTTGGTCAAGTGGTCAGCATAGTGCTACTAAGTTAGTGAATGTGGGTGCACAGGTTCAAAGCCCACTCCATGCACTGTTTATGAGCCACATCTCAGTCCCTGTCCCATCACATGGGATATACTCATCATCATCTCATCCATGGTAGTGACTGTGGGTGCATGGGTTCAAAGCCCACTCCCTGCACTGTTTATGAGCCACATCTCAGTCCCTTTCCTATCACATGGGATGTACTCATCATCATCTCATGCATGTTAGTGACTGTGGGTGCACAGGTTCAAAGCCCACTCCCTGCACTGTTTATGAGCCACATCTCAGTCCCTGTCCCATCACATGGGATGTACTCATCATCATCTCAGCCATGGCTGTGATTGCAGGTGCATGGGTTGAAATACACTCCCTGCACTGTTTATAAGCCACATCTCAGTCCCTGTTCCATCATATGGGATGTACTCATCATCATCTCCTCCATGGTCACCGTAGTGACTGTGGGTACATGGGTTCAAAACCCAGTCCCTGCACTGTTTATGAGCCACATTTCAGTCCCTGTCCCATCACATAGAAACAATAAACTTAGAAAGGTTAAGATTGCTACTGGACTGTAAAGAATGGTGATAACTGTTTTGGTGGGGGCTAAAAAATCTGTGGAATTGGAACAGTGAATTATATATATGGTCGAATGAGGTTTGGACGTTGCATGGATATTGATATTGGTTATGTAGGATGCTCTTCTGATGTTTTGGTGGAAGTTGATGACCGGTGTTCTGGACGCAGGACCTGCTCTTTGCCAGTCCCTGATGCTCTCCTTCACTCCCTGCAAGCATGCCCCAAAGACACGAGTGCCTATCTCGAAGCTTCGTTCATCTGCCAACCCGGTAAACAAACTGTCTTCTTAACTTCCTCTATTCAAAAGACCTTCAAGTTAAAATGATTGAGTGCCAATTAGCTATTCGTGAATATTCATAATCTTTCTGATGTATTACAGCTGATTAATTCATTAATTCGAGCTTAAGTGCATGTAAACTTTCAGTCTAATCCTATTGTAGTAGTAGTAGTATTATTATTAGTAGTATTAGTAATAGTAGTAGTAGTATTAGTAGTATTAGTAGTAGTAGTAGTAGGAGTAGTAGGAGTAGTAGGAGTAGTAGGAATAGTCGTAGTAGAAGTAGAAGTAGAAGTAGAAGTAGTAGAGTATGAGTAGTTGTAGTAACACACACAACACAACTTGATTCATCATTCCTCTGACATTTCAGCATTTTTCCATTTAACCATTCACATTTTAAGCAAGCCTCAAAACTGACCGTTAAACAACAGCATCAAGTTTCAGAGCCATTACCCTGACAAACTGTTGTGTGGAAACTGACCGGAAGTCACAGCAATTGACAGGTTACGTGATTTCCGGTAAGTGCAGTTTAATACCCGTGTGTCATTCAGGTGCTGACAACGGAAATTAAGGACAGCCTTAAGTGCTGCCTTTCTTAGTGAGCCACATTCACGCCAGGGAGGACAAATAACGATTGGACAATACACCAGGTGGCGTATGTTGCACATTTGTCGAATTTGTAATTTCCTGGAACATTTGTAGTACTTATTTACACGCAATTGTTTAGACTACGAACAGGGTAGTTTGTTGATTTGACTTATCTCTAATTTGATTAGCAAAATATATTCTGTAAACTAGTCAATGAAAATAACAGCTTTTTCGGCTTGTTTTCCCAGATTAAATCTAAATTTAGTCTAAGGCCTAGCGGTTAGGACATTGCCCAGTATTCGGCTTGAGTCTCAGGGTTCTTGGTCAAGGATTAGGAATGCAACATTTTTTGTTTTTATGAATATCATAGTAGTAGTAGTAGTAGTAGTAGTAGTCATAGTAGTAGTAGTAGTAGTAGCAGTAATAGTAGTAGTAGTAGTAGTAGTCATAGTAGTAGTAGTAGTAGTAGCAGTAATAGTAGTAGTAGTTGTAATAGTAGTAGTAGTTGGTAATTGTAGTAGTAGTAGTCATAGTAGTAGTTGTAGTATTATTATTATTATTAGTAGTAGTAGTAGTAGTAGTAGTAGTAGTAGTAGTAGTTGTTGTAGTAGTTGTAGTAGTAATAGTAATAGTAGTGGTATTAGTATTAGTATTAGTAGTAGTAGTAGTAATAGTAGTAGTAGTAGTAGTAGTAGGAGTAGTAGTAGTAGTAGTAGTAGTAGTTGTTGTAGTAGTTGTAGTAGTAAATGATGTTTACTAATGTGTAAACGGGGTTAACGCCCTCTTGGTCAAGGCAACATTCATTCCAGGCAATACCTTGATGGCCACCAGGGTCAAGTTATGTTCGCAGCCTCCACCAGGGACTGCCAGCTGGGCTAATCCAGTTGTCCCAGGTATATAAGGATCTCCCCCAGGCTACTGGTCATTCGCTTCTTTCTACTAGACCAGCCTCATCTGCACTCAGCACCTGCCACATTACACTCCACTCATGCGAGCCTGAGCCGATGTTTCCTGTTTGCAGTGGTCAAGCAACACATCTCTAAGCCTGCTACAAGCCTGTTTCTGTTCAGCTGAGCCCCTATAGCTTCAACTTTAAGCCGTCTGAGCTATACTACACTACCAAATCTTCTGACCTTCATTCAGAAAAACGTGAGTGCACTTGTTTTAGTGTATACTTCTAATATGACAAGGTCTAAGAAGGCAAAAGCCCGCAGCTGTAGTGTGTGTGGAGGAGCAGTCCGGGGCCATGACGGACCTATAGGACCAGGAAAGTGCAGAGCTATACCTCCAATGGGGATGTTTGACATGCTGTCTGAGCAGGAATCTGATATTGATAATGTGAGCATTTGTGATTCACTTCAGAGACTCAATGTGGGAGCTGAGAGTGCAGCATCAAGGAGCGAATTTAGTGCTGGGGCTAGCAAGTTAGGTGGGCCTGTGATAGCCGAATCTTTACTGTGTAGCAGTACCAGACCACTTGACTCTGTTAGCTTGCCCTCAGCACAAGGCAACGGATCAGCTGAGGCTGTTTCCATGAGGTTGCCAAGTTCGGCAATAGGCGAGAGTGGCAAATTTGTCTCGTTCGCCAACAATCAAATGTGTGAGAGGGAGTACAGAGATTCTTGTATCTCTGAGGGCGCCCGCCCGAAGCAGTCATCAAATGTATATGACCACCCGGTCGATTTGCTTGTAGGCGAAGTACCCAGCCGGCCGGTTTGTTCACCCTTTAGGTCCGAACGTGATCCAGAGTACCTTTACATGAGACCAGACACAGTTGAGACCATAAGGCATCGAATATGTCACGATAGGCAAAGTAGCCATGATACGAGTAGACCAAATGCATACCATGAGTCAAGCTATAGGTCAGTCAGTCCGCCACCTCGTGGCGCTGGGCATGATCGAAGAGAACACCCATGTCGCAGTGAGAGAGTGTTAAATTCCCCCCCTCGGGGGTGTGAGCAAGATGCTAGGTTGCATAGCTTACGGTCGGTTGGTTCCCCCACCAGGGGGCGTGAGTGGCAAGCCAGGCCCATGCTGTGGCAGAAACGTAATTTCGATAAGTTAGGCAATACTTATGATGGTGACCGAGACGAACTGAGACAGCCCGAACCAAACCAGAACCCATGGTGGCTGAGGGAGATCCGTGATGGCAGCAGTGGCATGACCAGAGGACTTCCCAGAGAGAGGGAGCCAGGGCCCTACAGGCTAAGTGAGCGTTTCATCGCGGACCGGAGCAAAGCCGAGCATCCCCATCATCACCCTAGGTACCTGGAGAGCCCCCAGCTAGTATACAGACCCTCAGACTACCCAGAGCCAGGAACCAGCAGACATCCCACCCAGCTAGAAGCCCATTCCTGGACGGGTCACCACGACACCAGGGCGCCTAACAGCCCCATCCAGGGGGTAGAACACATCAGCAACCGTATCTGTGATGCGGCCTTATTGGGTGAGTTCATCGAGTTAAATGAACTACTGAACAATAACATTAATGACAATGATGAATTTAAAAGTTATGTTGATAACCACGGCAATGTCAATATTAAGTGTCAGCGTTCCCGCAGAACCATATCAAACTCCTTTAAGTGGTTGGAGGCCTGGAGTCTGTATGAGATAATATTGTGTGGAGAGTACGGTTACACGGTCTTTAAAGAGATGGTCTCTTACCGCTTATTTATGATTACAATGTTTAATCGTTTTAAATTATCCTATGTATTGGGTTATGATGTACGCCATAGGCAAATCTTAAGCTGTAGACATTCATTCGCATTTGCCAGATTGAATCAAGAGTTATATGTCACTACCTTTGATGCTTC